>CM045769.1:12406362-13606362 GCA_025200525.1 Camellia lanceoleosa | reverse complement strand
TGCGAATTCGTTTTGTTCTGAGCTACTATAGTTCGGACTCAATGTCACGATTTTGAATCTAATCTCACAAAGTGCAATACAAGACCGATAAATCACCAAAGAGTCCAAATCCGGCAAATCGTTTTGGAAAACTGATTTTTATAAATAAGTGCCAAACATGGACTGCTTTGCCAAATACAGAGTCGCCACCTAAATATTTTATTTTGGGAGAATTTAGGAAACCCTAACTCGTGCCTAAGGCCACGTGTCCGTCATCACCAAAGTTGCCTCGGCTCTGAAACTTGGGTACGAGAGAGGAAGGTCATGCAATGAGCACACCCACTCGCCCGAGCAAAGATCGGCCTGTACTAAGCATGACATTTTTTTTTTTTGAAAACATATGCGTTCTTATTCCGGTTATTAACCTAGAATTACTATGTGATGAGCACAACATACAAGTATAGACTAGATCGCCTAAGTTGGAACAAAACATTGCATGTTCGTTTGTTTGAAAATGGTTTGCTACTCACAAGTAGGCTAAAAATGCGGATTTCAATGAATTCTTCCAATTCAAGCAATCCAACCTTCACCCACAGGCATTCAAGCAGTTAATCACTTAAGCAGTTAGCCTCATGGCAAGCATGCTAACATGGCAGTCACTAATACACATGCAGTATGCTAAAGCGTAAACACTCACAATGTACTCCAAGCCAAAACAAAGAACTAGTTAGAAATCATGCATGATCCTAATTCATGTTAAGATGGCTAATGCAACACATGCAAAAATGCAACTCAAATAGGCTCGACTATTCTAGAATGGCATATGAATGCAACAATTCGATACATGTATTCAACTTGGAATTGAAACACGATGCAGTTAGTATGATACGCCGAGCCCGGTGCTTGTAAAATAGATGAATGATGCATCCATGCAAGCATAAGGATGCTAATTGAAATATGCCCTAAAACTAACCATTGTAAGCGGTTAAGTAAAAGGGAGAAAGAAATGGGGGTTGGAAGGCATGCATCACACACACGCACGCTTATTACAACAGTTGGCCCTCCCGACGGAGAGTCCGAATAAGAAGCTAACTAGCTAATCTAAGCTAATTAAACTAATTATTACATCACAAAACTAGCCAACTAACAAGCCAACTAATTATGATATTACAACACAAATAAGCAGCTAAACGCATTAACTACTTAAATACAGAACCAAAGCATAAGCTAGCTAAGGAAAGTAGTAAAACAGGAACCTCGAGGCAAGAAGTGTATGCATGCCCGGTCGCTTCATTCGGAAATCCATCGCGATGCCTCGATTTCCCTTTGTTTTCAACTATTCTCAGGACCTTGCACAAAGCTCCAAAAAGCTTCAAACTCACCTTGAGGACCTGTGGGAGGGCTACCGACCACTTTGGGGTGTTTCCAGCCACTGGCCGACCACTTTTCATTGCTGCAGACCAGAAAAAGTGGTCGGCCAGCTAGTTGTTCTGGTCGGCCAACCAGTTTTTGCTGCATTTCTCCAATTTGTTGCAACAGAGAGCAAGAAAAGGCATGGCAATGTATTTGCAAGATATGTGTGCACAACCACCCTTCTTATCATTTCATAAGCTCGAGGGAGTGTGGTTCTTGACCCTCGGGCCACCAATCACGCATCTTGATGCACGATGGCCGAGAAGCCAAATTGCACGATTCAATGTAAAATGCATGCACAAATAAACACATAAAGCCTTGACCTCTATCATGTAGGATCAAGAGGGTCGGCGACCGAGAATTGAGGCACGTTTCATCACTTCAAGTATGAAACATCCCTCTTTTCTCGTGTTTGGACTAACACCTAATCCAAACAAAATGCAACAACATGCAACATGGAAATGCAATGCAATTTTAAGCATGCAAACATGCAATGCATCTCAAGCATGCAAACATGCAATGCAACGGACAAGTATGCAACAACATGCAATGCAACATGGCATACTCAATGCAATGAATAACATGGCATACTCAATGCAATGTGATTGTGGCATACACAATGCGAACAAGAACATAGCATGTACAATGTAAACAACAACATAACATGCACAATGCGATGTAACATGGCATACACAATGCTCAATGGACTTAAACCGAAAGTGGGCAGACCTCAGCCATGCCCAAAACAATGGCCATAATGATGAAACTAAGGCACAAAAAGGCAAGGCAAGCATGCTCAATGCAATGGCCTATCAACTAGGCCTAAGAACACAACTCTCAAGCATGATGAAGAAGCGATAAACATGGAAGTGTGACAACACTAAAGGCTTTGAAATCAAGTGTGAAATGATGCCAAATCATTCAAACAACACAAGTAAAGCATGCAAGAGGGCCTAAGGCACAAAGCCATTAAAGGGACTACACAAACGGGCATGCAATACGTGGCACAAATGATTGAACCAATCATGGACAGAGCTCAAATAGGTCTAAACAAAGACCAAAACATACTGAGATGGGGGCCCAAAGGTCTAGGCATGCAAGCATACAAGCTAGGCCATAAGCTAGGCAACAATGCACAACCCTTAGAGGCATTCAAAGCATGAAAGAAATGGTAACATGGCAGTCCTATATGCTCTGAAATGTCATGCTAAATGATGCCAAATCATGTACACAACACAAATGAAGCATGCTATGGTACCCAAAGCTTGAAGCTAGCATAGGCATTTGCACTACAGCTATGCAAAACATGATGCATATGGCAAAGGCAGCCCAAAACAGTCCTAGAATATGTCAAAATGATATTAAAGAATGCATGGAAGGAAGCCAAAGCAAGCTAGCATGAAGGGCATAAGGCATGAAATATGCAAGGCAAATAAGGTGGATTACACTACACCTACCAAGACCAAGCATGAGATGACTTAACCAACAAAAATCAGAGTTATATCATGGCAAAATAACCCCAGAAACACATTGAAATGATCGCTCGCAAGCTTAGGCATGAAGGCATACGTAATGACTCATGTTAAGGCATAAAAGGGCAAACCCTCCAACGCATTGAAACAGTGAAAGATGCAAGTGTATGACCACACTACATGGACTAAAATCACATATGAAATGATGCCAAAGCATTCAAAATAGCCAAGCAATGCATGCTAGTGGACTTGATACACAAGGCTAACAAGCTAGAATGCACTATAGCTATACAAAGCATGGCATGCATGACCAAAACAACACAAATCAGAGCTAGAGAATGCTAAAACTTAGACAAAAGCTTCTTGAAGTTAAGCCAAAATCATGCTAGAATGGCATGTTAAAGCATGATACACATTAGGCTAATTCATGGAATTGCACTACAAGTGCATGGAGCATGCAAGGGGCTATCAAACCAAACCTTAACAAAGGTATATCATGACAAAAAAACACCAAGAACATGCTGAATGGACTCAAAACAAGCTAGAAAGACATGCTACTGTATGAAGCATACAAGACTAGTTTGTAAGATTTACACTACAAGTGTATTAGGCATGCATGAGATGACAAAACCAAGTAAAAATAGTGGTATGCCATGCTGAAATAAACCCAAATACATGCTAAGATATGGCTAACATAAGCTTAATAAACATGCTCAAACATGAGGCAAATGAAGCAAGCATTCAAGACACAAGGAGAGGGGATGACCCTCTCCTATTTGGGACCTCAAAACACCATTTCTACCACTAAAATTCGTCTGAGTTTCAGTGGTGAGAAGGCCAAAACAAGGTGGTCCCAATAGCTTAAAAGAATGGAACAAAACAAGGCCCAAACAAGGCCTAAGAGGGGGTAGACTACCCCCAACACAAAAGTGACCTTAAACAAACATTTTAAGGACTAAAAAATAAAAAAAAAAAATTCAGTAGGAAGTTAAGCCTAAAACACCATGCAAATAGGTCCAAAAGCTTAATCAAAACAAAGGGTTAAAGGGTTAGTTGACTCACTCTTGTAGAACCTCTTCAAGGCTACCACTCCAGTAGCTTTCTTGGATCAAAACCAGTCCAAAAGCACCAAAAACAACTTCAAGAAGCCTCAGCAACAAAAGAATGGTGTTTGAGTGTGTGTTTGTGTGTAATAGTATGGAAAAATTACACTTTAAGGCACAAATATAAGACCAAAAGAGAGATATAGAGACAAGTGTGTATCTATCACTCCAACCACAAAAATCTGAACCTGGAGGAGGAGGGGAGAGGTTCTCTCTTATAGAGAACAAGCAACAAGCTTATTGGACAAGCTTTGGGCTTAAAGCCATCCCTCCATACACGTTTATGGAGGATGGCTTCTGTGCCTTCTAGCTAGCACACCTGTACTAAAAATATCTCTAAAAAGGTGATGAAAAGCAACCGACCACTTGAAGTGGTCAGCCAGCTACTTGAAGTGGTCGGCCGACCACCACAAGTGGTCTCCCAAGATAAAAAGTGGTCGGCCATGGGGGGAGAAGGTCTATAGCATGAAAGCAAGGCAATGGTGTGGTGGCCGACCAGAAAAGTTGGCCCAAAGACCAAGGAGACCAGTTGGCTGACCAGAAAACTGGCTGGCAGGAAGAAAAGTGCTCTCCAAGGGGAAGAACTGGTCTCCTGCCCTTGTACCACCTTTCAAACATGGAAAACAAGGTTTGTACCAAAAACAAACCAAAAAGGATACAAGATGAAAGTTTGGGAGTCAAGGTGTGCGGTCAAGAGACTCGAAAACTAGTCTACGGGCATCAAAAGTGGTCTCCAGGAGCACAGTGTCCCTCTAGGCAGAGGCAACAAGGCATGGTTCAAAAACCAAGCCAAACAGAGAACGTTAAGCGGTCCTGAGACAAGGCGCGCGAGCGAAGACTCCGAAAATCGGAAACTAGTCTCCAAGAGCGAAAAGTGGTCTACGACCACAAAGGTGGTCTACAGACCTCCTCCTCCCTCCAGGGAAGGGAACCAAGGCTTGGTCCACAAACCGAGCCGAAACACAAAGAGTTCAGAGGCCCGGAGGCAAGGCACCCGGCCGAAAACTCTGGAAACTTGAATGAGCACAAACATGCACTATCACCAAGCGCTCAATCGATGATGTCTAAACCTTTAAGTCGGTCAAAAATGGGGTGTCTACAGCTAGCTAGGCCTTACTTAGGGCTTTGGTGGAGAGATAGTGAGACACTACCAACTCCTTCCACTTGTCTTCCACTAAGGAGATGACAATGACGCCCTACGATTTTTCCATGATCACTGGGAAACGAGTAGGGGTGTTCCTATCCCTTTTGACATGGATATGGGCTAGTGGGAGGCCACTTAGGTTCATCTATTCTCTAGACAGACCAGCCATGGTGTGGACTCACCTTTTTCTTGTGCCCCGCCTTTCGGAAAGGTTTGAAATGAAAGGCCTCACAGTTCGACCTCCTGCAGTTCTGAATCTAGTCTTACAAGTGCAATGTGAAACTGATAAATACCAAAGAGTCCAAATCCGGCAAATCCTTTTGGAAAATCGATTTTAAATCAAATAATGTCAAAATAAGATTGCTTTGCCAGATACAGAGTCGCCACCTAAATATTTTATTTTTTGGGGGAAATTTAGGAAACCTTGACTCTTGCCGAAGGCCACGTGTCCATTATCACCAAAGTTGCCTCGGCTCGGGAACTTCGATACAAAGGGAGAAGGTCATGAATTGAGCACCCACGCTTGCTTGATCAAAGATCAGCGTCTACTAATCATGATATGAGTTTGTATAAATATTATGTGCTCGTATTCCGTCTATTAGACTAGCTTTACTATGGGACACACACAATCAAGTATAGACTAACTTGCTCAATTTGGAACAATTCAATTCATGTTTGTTTTTCATGAAAATGGTTTGAATTTGCCACCTCAAGTGGGCTTAAAGATGTAGTTTTTCCACCAAACATAATAGGCTTAAAACATGATTTGCCACTCAACAAAGTGGGCTTAAAACACACATTCGTTGAATTGTGCCAATTCAAACAGTCAAGCCTTCATCCACAGGCATTCATGTAGTTTAGCATTTAAGCACATAGACTTATGATAAGCATGCAAAACATGGCGATATGGCAATCACACTTCATGCGAATATGCTAAAGCGTAAAAATTCACTAAGTACTCTAAGCTAAAACAGAAACTAGTTAGAAAGATACATGATCCTAACTATGCAAGATGCCTATTGCAACACATGCAATATGAAATTAATAGGCTCAGCTACTACTATGGCCTATGATTCAATTTGAATAACATGCGATTAAACACGTATTCAAATAAGATATTGAAATAACAATGCAGTTTGAATGTTGCATCGAGCCTTGGTGCATGCAATACAAGATGAATGGATGCAAGCATGCGATATGCTAATTGAAACATGACCCTAATCTATCCATCAAAAGCGATTAAATAAAAGGGAGAAAGACGTGGGGTTGGAAAAGCTACACACACACGTACACTTATTACAACATTATGCCATCGCGAAGGAGGGTCCGAATGAATAAAAGCTAACTAGCTAGCTACACTAATTAAGCTAACTAACTATTACAAACTAAAAACTAATTAACTATTCTAATTAACTAATTATTACAAACCGAAATCAAATAACTAGTTAAACTAACTAATTATCTACAACATTTAATTAGCTACAACTAATTAATTACAACACATATCTAAGCTAGATATTTAAGCGACAAGTAAAATTAAAATGCAATGGGGGCTGATGCGTGTGCTCGGTTTCCAATCGAAAAACCACTGTTTTGCTGCTGCAAGCCTCTGTTTGCACATTTGATCATTGAAAATTCTGCCAACTTCCAGAACATCTCTGCTCCACCTCAGGAACACACTGTGCAAAAATCACTGATGGCTGACAAAAGGGACAAGGGGCTGGTCGGCTACTAATGGTGGCTAGTCGGCTACCATTGGTGGCCGATCGGCCACTGATGGCAGCTGTTGGCCACTGATGGTTCACACTTCCATGCTGTAACAAAGAGCAAAACAGTGTATCTTCACAAGTTATTTATACTATTTACACTCCTTATCATCACACAAGCTCAAAGGAGAGAAACTCTTGGCCCTTACACCATCAATCAAGAAATTTCCATGCATCATGGCTAAGGGACCAAGTTTGTACAAGTTTAATAAATGCACAAACAAGACCAAAATGACCACCACCCTATCATGCATGATCAAAGGCAATGGTGACCAAGGAAAGTGGCACATTTCATCACTTTTGAGTATGAAATGTCCCATTTTCGTTGTGTTCAAATTAACATTTGATTCGAACACATGCAATGCAGTACGAAAGATGCTTATCTTGCCACTTTTACTTGTCAATTTTTGTTTAATCATTTTAATTACCAAACTATTCCTTAATCCAATTGTGCATTGGTGAGTGTCTTCTAAAGTGAAAGAAGTGTCAACCAAAGGGTAGTTCAAGGCATGAGGGAAGCTTCATGCCGTTGGTAATGAACCCTAAAAGGAGGACTAAACCATTAAGCATGAGCCTCAACCTCAAGCTTAAACAACCCAAAGGTTGAAACAACCCTCAAAGGAAATGAAAAAGTGAAGAAATGAGGGTGGTTGTAGAGATTGTATGTGCTGAAATTGAGTGATAAAAGCACTGAAAACATGCGACCAACTCACACCAATGATGGTTAAATCCTTAAAACACTAAACTAGTGAAGGAATTAACACTACAACTATGCAAAATAAGATTCAAACAAGCTAACCAACCCAAAATAGAGCTAAAGCAGGTTATTTTAGAAGCAAAAACATGCTGGAATTAAGCTAAGTTAAGCTAAAAAAACATGCTAGCATGTGAAGCTAACTAGACATGCAAACAGGACATGAGGAGGGGAGGCTAACCCCTCCAATTTTGGACTTCAAAATGAGTTTTTGGCCACTGAAAAACCTCTGCAATTCATTGGGTTAAAGGCCCAAAAAATTTGATTTGAAAGTGATGAGCAAAGGCACAAAAACTTAGCAAACCAGTAAGCAAGAAGGGTGAAACACCCCTAACTAAAGAAAATGCTCAAACCACCACTTTTGAGTGACAAAAATAGAGGGTTTTTTTGGTTCAAAACCAGCCTCAAAACAGTTAAAATAGATGGCAAAACAAGTACACTAAACAAGTGAACAAAGCAAATAAACTACCTCTTGAAGTAAAGAGCAACTCTAGGCACAAATCCAAGCTAAAATCACTTGCTAGAGCTCAAAACAAGCCTCTAGGAACCTCAGCTCAAAGAGAAGTAACTTTGATCAAGGTAGCGCATGCAAAAGTATAGAGAAAACTAGCTTCAAGGCACAAAATTGTAAGATAGAGAGAATCTAGAGAGCGAGAGAGAGAGAGAGAGAGAAAATTTTGTTCCAAAATTGCTAACCTCCCAAAATGGGGGAGGAACCCCCCTATATATAGAAAAAGCACTCATTGAGCTTAGAAACATCTCACATACACGTGTATGAAGATGCAGCTCATTGTGCCAGCAGTTGGCACAGCTGTCAACAAATATTTGGAAAAAGGCATTGGTGGCCGATCGGCCACCCCTGGTGGCCAACCGGCCACACCTCTGGTTGATAACCATCATACATGGCTGGCAGCCTATGGTGGTGGCCAATAGGTCACCAAAAGGTTCCAAACTCAAACAACAAGGATTGGTCCAAAACAAGGCACAAAATAGATAAGGTTTCAAGGCTGAAAGGCAGGGCACTCCGCCGAGAACTTCGAGCACTCAAAACGAACACATGCAATCATAATCATCGAGTGCACAAGAGATGATGTCTGAGTCTTGAGGACGGTCAAAAATGGGGAGTCTATAGTTGCCCCTCTTTGACAAAACTCAGAAGTCATGAAATGACGGCAGTGAATGTCAAAGCCCAGAGACGACCCATTTTTGACAAGGCCGAAGACTCAGACAAGCACACAAACAAAGCAAAATAAATGGTTGTGGCCGCAGGCTGCCTACGTATCCCTTTGCAAGGAATCAAACCAGCATAGTTCTGGGGCGACATGCAAATGACATGCACAATGTAGGAACATAACTTATGATTATGTAATGAGGCTGTAACGAAATATTTGAATGCAAATGCAATACAAGCAAAATCAAAACAAGGTATAGCAATCTCAATCACAAAGGTAAGTAAACACACCACACGTGGAAATTATGAACCAAACCACATTTCATGTAGAAAGGATGTAAGAAAATTATGCAAAGTTAACTACGCAACGCGCATAAAAGACGAAAAGCGACGGTTGGATGCACCTAAGGTCTCAAACAAGATCCTAATGCATTGCATGCCAAAGAAAACAAGGATAGAGTGAACACCAGGACACACCCACGCTTGTTAAACCAAAAGGAGTGCTGTAAACACTGGGGCACACCCGAATGCTTTTAACCAAAAGGAGTAGTGTAAACACTGGGACACACCCGAATGCTTTTAACCAAAATGAGCGGTGTAAACACTAGGACACACCCGAATGCTTTTAACCGAAAGGAGTGGTGTAAATACCGGGACACACCCGAATGCTTTTAACCAAATTGAGTGGTGTAAACACCGGGACACACCCAAATACTTTTAACCAAAAGGAGCGATGTAAACACTGGGACACACCCGAATGCTTTTAACCACAAGGAGTGGTGTAAACACCGGGACACACCCGAATGCTTTTAACAAAAGGGAGTGGTGTAAACACCGGGGCACACCTGAATGCTTTTAACCAAAGAGAGTGGTGTAAACACCGGGACACACCCGAATGCTTTTAACCAAAAAGAGCGGTGTAAACACTAAGACATACCCGAATGCTTTTAACCAAAAAGAGCGGTGTAAACACCGGGACACACCCGAATGCTTTTAACCAAAAGGAGTGGTGTAAACATAGGGACACACCCGAATGCTTTTAACCAAAAGGAGTGGTGTAAACATTGGGACACACCAGAATGCTTTTAATCAAAGGGAGTGGTGTAAACACCGGGGCACACCAGAATGCTTTTAACCAAAGAGAGTGGTGTAAACACCGGGACACACCCGAATGCTTTTAACCAAAAGGAGTGTAACCGAAGGAGGTGATAAACATCATGATGCACACAAATGTTTTTTGCCAAAGGGCGGTAAAGAAAGGATACAAGTGATTCTACCTAGAACTCCTTTGAATGAACCGTACATACAATATCATGCCTACATAAGAAAGAAACTTAACAGGTACGATATAGTAAGAATACCAGTTCTACACAAGACAAATAACCAAGACACAATGTTAAAGGCATGTTTTATGCACAACATACGAGAAACAAAACAAGAGCATATTCTATGCCACATTGGAATGTGTGTTCAATGCAACAATACAAAATGCATGTTCTATGCACTATCAATAGCACAAAATGAAAATTCTATGCAAGATTAATAGCATATGCTATGCATGAAAAGTTGAAGGCATGTTCTATGTAACACATGCACATTCTATGCAACAGTATATGTGAAATGCACGTTCCATGCAACGACAAAGAGATGCATGTTTGATGCACTGACAAAAATGTATTTGATGAAACCGACTTAGTCGCAACTTCCGACTTACCTCTCAGAAGAGTTGCAATATGTTTTAAAAAGATACACCTCGTTCGTGTTGACTAGCACTAAACATCATGTACTAAAGACACGGTTTGGAGCTTCCGCAAAGGCAATTGGAACTTAAAAGTGAACTTTCCTTGCACTTCTTGAGAAATGAAGACATAAAACAGCATCAAAACTCAAAGGGAGAGCATTAGGCACTGGTCAGCCACCAGGGGAGGGTGTCGGCCACCTGTCGGCCACCCCTATGCATTGTCGGCCACTAATATGGCCTATCGGCCACCGATGGCTGTTTGGGTCCATTTTGGTCATTTCACCACGCGCCTTTAAATAAACACACCTAAACTTCATTTCCACACGTCCCCATAGCTGAAAATCCTTCCTCATTCTCTCTAGACACATTCTCTCTCTATATCCAAGCTTTATACACGTTTTTCAATGCCCCACGCACGTTTGATTCGCTAAATGCTCTTCGTATACTCCGTTTTGAACCGATTGAAATTCAATTTCGGTGCTTTTTCTTGGAGTTTCACCATTTGAGGCTTGTTTCCCTCGAGTTCTTCTTGGGTTCTGTGCCTTTTCCCAGGCTTTGACTTTTTCTTCCCTTTTCTCTCTCCTAGGGTTGACTTGAGTTGACTTTTGGCATTTTCCACCTATCTTGCTCATTTTCGCCCACTTTACCTTCTTATTTCCAGATGGCAGACGACGTTCCTCATGACGGAGCTTCCCCCGAGATTCTACCCCAGCAATCCCCAGAGATGGAGGTATAGCACGAGCCTGTGCTATTATGACCCAAGGTTCGACCCTATGACCCAGGGTTCGACCCTTCGACCCAACGACATATGATCCTTGGACATATGTGATACCTCCTGAGAGTGTCCAACATTTTAGTAGGTTTGAGCGAGGCACACCAGATGATCTCTTGCTAGGAGAGCTGGCCTTCCATTTATCCTACGATGCCACCGAGGTATACACTATATTCTCATGTTTTCTTCACTATACCTTGCATTTCATGCTTAAATCACACTCTTGCACTATATTTCTTACACTGCTTTTTACCTGCTCGTTTCAAACATATTCTCGCATTGTATTTCTTACACCTGCCTTTCACCCGCTTATTATGAACACAGAAGGATTCCCACTCTATTAGAGGCTATGGAGCCACTTCCGCGAGGGAGTGGTATATAGAGCTCCCCGATGGTGTCCGCCACATTGTTGATGAGGCCAGCTTCGGCTTGTTCTGCATGGGGCTATCACGCCTCATAGCGAGTCAACCTCTACTTGGAGCATTGGTAGAGAGGTGGTAGGATACCACCAACTTTTTCCACTTCTCTACCGTGGGAGAGATGACAATGACTCCATATGATTTCTCTATGCTCACTAGCATAGAGGTAAGGGGTCATCTGATTCTTTATGATACAGACATGAGTGAGTGGGAGGCTGCATAGATTTACCTGCTAAGAGCACACCCACATCTCTTCTGATCAGGGATGGTACGGTACAGCTGGTTTGCAGAGCAGTTTCGTGGGAGAGAGCCGAAGACCCCAGAGGAGGTCAAACATTATGCCCGAGGCTTCTTGATGTTCCTTTTCGGCACCACTTTGTTCACAGACAGGGCGAACACTGTTGGGTTATATCTCTTGAGTGCACTAGTGGACTTGTCTCAGGTCCATGTTTATGATTGAGGCGGTGCTGGCCTTGCGACATTATATGGATATATGAGCTCGACGTCCCGCAGGAGTGGGAACAGGGTTGGTGGTTACTGGAGAACCTGGGAGGTATGCTTTACCTTTTTGCTTTGCATTTATACTTCTGTATACTACACACATATTCTGCTTTCTGCACTCACACTTGTACTTTCTGTAGACTGCACACATATTTTGCTTTCTGTACTCACACTTGTATTCTGCATACTACACACATATTCTACTTTCTGCATTCTATATTCTACATTTTTTTCTTTTTGCATTCTATGTTTTGCATACTCAATATGGCTCTTTTCCTTTTGCAGCTTTGGGTATATGCCTATTTCCCGACCCTTGCCCCAGAGCTAGAGGTGGAGATGCCTCCTGTCGTGCCATACTGTCACCGGTATGACGGGAGATGTCTGCGAAGGACCAGAGAGACTTTTTCATTCTTCCGCCAGTACTTCGATACTGTGACTGCCGCAGAGGTAACTCAAAACCCACAGTTATTTTCATTCTATTTCAGTTTCGATTCATATTGTGATGGCAACTACCAAGCTGTGTATACGGGGAAGGCATACCAGATCCCGGTTGAGCTTGCCGCAACGGGACACAGATACGTTAGGGCTCCTGATTCACCACTGGTATGTACCTCATTCTTTAGTTTTCTCATTCCTTCCTGATATTTGTTCCTTCTAGACATTGATCATTTCCAATGCATTTATAGGCACCTCTTGGATACACCGAGGATCTGCTAGAGCTATTGGCCTCATTCGAGGGCATGATCTTGAAGAGGGAGGCACTACTCGGCTTCTATGGCATTCAGGTTATTTCTTCAGTTTTCTTGCATTCCAGTCATCACATTTCCACTGACACACTAAAAATGACATTTCAACTGAAAATTTCCCCACGCTGCACTAATATATTGCATCTAAATTCATACACTATACCTGACTTCTGTACATACTCATTCTGCACACCATACTTGCATCTCTAATACACATACAGTGGCTGTCATATAACAACTGCCTTTTCAGGTCCCACCTGTACCGACAGCACCAGCAGCGGCAGCACCAGGACCATCAATACCCCCTCCAGCAGCAATGAGAGAAAGACAGGCTCCAGCACGCAGTCGAGGCCAAGCTAGGAGCGCCCGAGTTGAGAGTGGCCCTTCAGATCCTATTTTGAGCGAGGATGATACTGAGACCAACAAGGCTGAGGAGGCAGCGAGAGTAGA
This sequence comes from Camellia lanceoleosa, assembly GCA_025200525.1. Classification (NCBI taxonomy): domain Eukaryota; kingdom Viridiplantae; phylum Streptophyta; class Magnoliopsida; order Ericales; family Theaceae; genus Camellia; species Camellia lanceoleosa. Next base: position 13,592,931 of record CM045769.1, on the reverse strand, counting down.
GAATGCTGATTCATCTGAGAGTAAAGACGATCACACCGGCTCAGGTTCTGCTAGTAGCGATGCTACTGAGCCAGGTTCTAAGGCAGAGAGCAGCAATGACTCTGGTTCCTGTTTGGCATCTGGTTCAGACTGCGGTGCAGATGGAGACAGCTCTAAGTCCCTACCAAAGAAGAGGAAGAAGAGGGCGTCTCAAGCCTGAGATAGCTGGCACTGATCTATCTATATTTTTGCTTAGTTTCTTTTATCAGAAGTGTTAGCACTCTGTACAGTTTCAGACGAGTTTTATTTTCCTTAAAAACTTATACTGCACTTTTTGTAAAAATAACCATGATCGGAATGAAAATCAAGCCTTTTGAAAAAGTGCTTGTATTTTGCATCATGAGCAGCACATTGCATGAAGATGAAATTGAATTTGATATTGAAAACCGAATACTTGTATTGTCACAATAGTCTGAATCAGGTAACGAACCGACCAACAATTGAAATAAATAAAGTAATATAACTTGATAATTAAAATAACAACTCGATAAACAACAAAATAATTCAATATATAACAAAACAACTCGATTAAACAACTTAAATACAACATAGCAAACTTGCTAAAACTAAAAGGACTCAAAACAGGACCTTAACACATACAAAGAGCAGAACAAAACACAGGTTCTCAGCACTCTCAACACAAAAGTGAATAGCAGGTCTGCAAAAAAGGTTGCCGACCATGAATGGAATCTGTCGGCCACCAGTGTTGGCCTGTCAGCTACTAAGAAACTGTGGACTCACCTTTTTCCATGCCCTCTTTTCGGAAGGTTTGAAATGAAAGGCCTTACAGTTCGGACTCCCGCGGTTCTGAATCTAATCTCACAAATGCAATGTGAAACTGATAAACACCAAAGAGTCCAAATCTGGCAAATCTTTTTGAAAAATCGATTTAAAATCAAATAATGCCAAAATTGGATTGTTTTGCCACATACAGAATCACCACCTAAATATTTTTATTTTAGGAAAATTTAGGAAACACTGACTCGTGCCAAAGGCCATGTGTCCGTCATCATTAAAGTTGCCTCAGCTTGGGAACTTAGGTACGAGAGGAGAAGGTCATGAATTGAGCACCCCCGCTCGCCCGATCAAAGATCGGCCTCTACTAATTATGATATGATTTTTTTATAAGCATTATGTGTTCTTATTCCGGTTATTAAACTAGTTTTACTATGTGACGCGCACATGCAAGTATAGACTAGTTTGCTCAATTTGGAACAATTCAACTAATGTTTGTTTTTTGCGAAAATGGTTTGAATTTGCCACCTCAAGTGGGCTTTAAAGATGAGGATTTGCCACCAAACATAGTGGGCTTAAAACATGATTTGCCACTCAACAAAGTGGGCTTAAAACACATTCATTAAATTGTTCCAATTCAAACAATCAAGCCTTCATCCACAAGCATTCATGCAATTTAGCATTTAAGCACATAGCATCATGGCAAGCATGCTAATCATGGCATCATTCACACACATTTACGTATGCTAAGGCGTAAAAACTCACCTAGTACTCCAAGCTAATAAAACTTGAGTTAGAAAATAATGCATGATTCCAAACTATGTTAAGATGCCTAATGCAACATATGCAATAATGCAATTAATAGGCTTGTCTACTAATATGGCATATGGATCGATTTGATAACATGCGATTAAACACGTATTCAAATAAGATATTGAAAGGGCAATGCAGTTTGAATGATGCGCCGAGCCTTGGTGCATACAATACAAGATGAATGGATGCAAGCATAAGGTATGCTAATTGAAACATGTCCCTAATCTATCCATTGAAATCGATTAAATAAAAGGGAGAAAGAGCACGCACACTTATTACAACATTATGCCCTCACAAAGGAGGGTTCGAATGAATAAGAGCTAATCAACTACGCTAATTAAGTTAACTAATTATTACAAACCGAAACTAATTAACTATTCTAGTTAAGTAATTATTACAAATCGAAAACAAATAACTAGTTAAACTAACTAATTATTTACAACACTTAATTAGCTACAACTAATTAATTACAACGCATATCTAAGCTAGATATTAAAGCAACAAGTAAACTTAAAATACAAGGGAAGCTGATGCATGTGCTCGGTTTTCACTCGAAAAGCTGTTGTTTTCCTACTGTAAGCCTCTGTTTGCACATATGATTACTGAAAACTCTGCCAACTTCCAAAACACCTTTGCTTCATCTTACCAACACATTGTGCAAAAATCACTGATGGCCGACAAGAGGGACAAGGGGCCGGTCGGCTACCATTGGTGGCCGGTCGGCCACTGCTGGTTCACACTTCCATGCTACAACAGAGAGCAAAATAGAGCAAAACAATGTATTCTCACAGGTTGTTTGTACTGTTTGCCTTCCTTATCATCACACAAGCTCAAAGAAGAGAAACTCTTGGCCCTTAAACCATCAATCAAGCAATTTCCATGTATGATGGCTAAGGGACCAGGTTTGTACAAGTTCAATAAATGCACAAACTTGACCAAAATGACCACCACCCTATCATGCATGATCAAGGGTAATGGTGACCTAGGAAAATGGCGCATTTCATCACTTTTGAGTATGAAATATTCCATTTTCCTTGAGTTCAAACTAACATCCTATTTGAACACATGCAATGCAACATAAAGAATGCTTATCTTGCCTTTTTTACTTGCCAATTTTGTTTACTCATTTTAAATACCAAATCATCCTTTAATCCATTAAGTCCATTGGTGAGCGTCTTCTAAGATGAAAGAAGTGTCAACCAAGAGATAGTTTAAGGCATGAGAGAAACTTCATGCCATTGGTAATGAACCATCAAAAGAGGATTAAACCATTAAGCATGAGCCTCCATCTCAAGCTTAAACAACCTTAGGGTTGAAACAACCCTCAAAGCAAATGAAGAAGTGAAAAAATATGGGAGATTGCAGAGATTATAAGTGCTGAAATTAGGTGAGAAAAAGCACTAAAAGCATGCAATCAACTCAAACCAATTGTGGTTAAAGCCTCAAAACACCAAGCTAGTGAAAGGACTTACACTACAACTATACAAAGCAAAGCTCAAATGCCATTAACAACTCAAAACAGTCCTAAAATAGGTTAAAAACAATCCTACAACATGATGGAATTAAGCTAACAAAGGCTAGAATAATAAGCTAAAACATAACACAAGCTAAGCTAGTGAGCAAGACACAAGAAGGGGAGTCTAACCTCTCCAATTTTGGACTTCAAAAGATGATTTTAGCCATTGAAATAGCTCTGAAAAATAGTATTTAAAAGATATGAAAAAGATGATGCAAGGACGGGAAACACAAGGGCAAAGGCCTCCAAAACAAGGTACAAAAAAGGGCTATCAACCCCTCATCCTTTAATGGCCTTAGGGCCCAAGCTTCAACACAAAAATACAGAGTTTTTATAGCCCAAAATCAGTTGGAAAACATGCTGGAATGAAGACAAAAGTAGCTAAAACAATAAGGTAAAACATGGAGCTTTTGAGCTAGTAAACAAGCATGAAGAGGGGTGGTTAACCCCTCTCTTTTCGAGACCTCAAAACAAAATTTTTAGCTTTTGAAAACCTTTGAAAAATCAATGATAAAAAGCTTTAAAAATTTTGATGAAATGATGGGAAACACAAGTGGAAAGGCTTAGAGAACAAGGTTCAAAGAAGGGTAATTAACCCCTCAACCTTTAATAGCCTTAAACCACAAGCTTCAGCCCATAAAAATAGTTGAAAAACACTTCTAAATTAGCAAGAAAAGACAGAAAAGAAGTAGTGCAAAGGTGTTCAAAACTATACCTCTTCTAGAGAAATAACACTTTTGTTCACAAACCACAAGTCCTTCACTCTCAAATGCTGAAATTTGGACAAGAATCTTAGCAAGGAGAGCTCCAATATTGGTTTAGGGAGTGTAGAGAGAGGGTGTATAGGTTGTGAGATAAAGATAGAGAGAGAATTCCAAGAATTGGACCTTTTAGAATTTTTTTGAACCTTAAATCAAAAGGTTTGGCCTGGTATATATAGAAAAACTGCTCCTCAAGTAGAAAATATCAAATGTTGAACAGCTGGAGCTTTTGAGGGACAGCTGGCAAAAAATATCTAGTTTTTTCACCAGTGGCTGACCGGCCAGAAGTGTGCATTGTCGGCCACCAAAAATCTACTTCCAGGCTCTAATTCAAACGGGCATATCTTCTTCATCCAGACTCCTTTGCAGGTCATTCTTGAGCCTAAATTGAAGCCCCGAAAGTCTACTTTCTAATGGAAGTGGCCTCACATAAAAATTTTAAGTGTGCTAAGATATATTCCTATTTTAGTGAAGGTCTCTCAGTTTTGCCTTAATCGGATTGATGCCTAACTTCAACCAGCCATATCTCCCTCATCCGGACTCATCTTTAGGAGATTCTTGAGTGAAAAATGAAGCCATGGAAGTCCAATTTCCAATGGTGGTGGCCTCACAACTAAAGTCCAAGTGTACAAAAGGATAGACCTAATTTAGTGAAGGCTGCCCGATTCTTTCTTAACCGTTTATGCCCAACTTCTTCCCCAACTAGGTTTCTTCCCTCTCCTCCAATTTTCTTCAGCTCCAAACCTCTAAATAAGATGTTTTAAAGATTTTTTCAAAGAGTTCACATCTCTTCCATTTATTTCCACTTTTTCCTTGCTCAGTTTACCGAAAAGTGCAATTTTTAACGAAATGCGAGCCTTGGAACATCGTAGAAGAATTTTCAAAAATATTTTGAAAGAGAGGGTTTTAAGGTCTAAAATAGTTTTCGTCCAAAATGGGGTTTAAGGTTGAGATTTAGAAGCTCTTCTTGATAAAGAAATCGAACATTTGCATAACACAACTTTCATCATCGAGTGATCAATAATTGGCACCCAAGTCTTAAGGGAGGTCAAAAATGGGGTGTCTACAGTTGCCTCTCCTTGACAAAGCTCGAAGTCATGAAATGATATGAGTGAATGTCAAAGCTCGAAGACGACCCATTTTGACAAGGTCGTAAGACTTGGGCAAACAAACAAAATGCAGATGCAATTGGTTGAACCCGAGGGTTGCCTACGTATCCCGTTGCAAGGAATCAAACCAGCATAGTTCAGGGATAAAATGCAAATGATGCACAATTGTAATGTAATCATGCAAATGATAAACAATGTGAAAATCATCAAACCACAAGCAGTGCAAAACACACAAATATCATAAAGGAATGGCGATGCAAGTTAAACTACATTTTATATAGAAAAGGTGCCGGAGCACTCTAACCGCAATTCTTACGGAATAGGCACATGCACATGCAGAACTATGTTTTTCATAGAAAAAGAAAGAGTAGAAGTAATTAGATGGTATGATATAAGTGAGGAATGATCTGCTAGGGAAAGATAATGATCCTAAATGCTGAATGCAACAAGACAAAATATGATGCAATGGATGTAGTGAATAAGGCATAAGCCGAACCACATTTTACCTAGAAAAGGTATGGACACAAAACAAACCACATCTAACACAGAAAATGTGCCAAAACCCTCATACCACAATGTTTGCAGAATAGACGTGTAGACATGCAGAGCTATGTTTTAACGTGAAAATGTATGGGCACATGCCAAACCAAGCTTGACATGGAAAGGATGCAGACAATAAAATGGTATGATGCAATAGATGTATGGAATAAATTCTATATGCAATAGAAGTGATAGATGTGATGCAATAGATAATAAATGCGATGTAGTAGCTTGGAAGTGAAAGTACCTTACAGAGGCAATTGGTGATGACTCACCTTATGTTGTTGGGGATCTTTTGCTTCTTTTTTTTTTTTTGGGTTGAACCACAGGTACTACTTTTCTCCCTAGCTATGTTCGCAACTTTCCTTATTCTTCAACAGGGTGACAAACTAGATTGGGTCAGTGTCCAGAATTGAGGTGCATACAAGCTACCTCAACCTATGGGGCTGCCATACAAATTTGAAGCCGAGGATACACCCCTGGGTATTTAAACCAGACTTTAGTCTTGGAAATTCTGAACCTTTGTGTTTTAGGCCTCGGCCATTCGAACTCTAGTTTCCACCGTCTCAGTTGATCTCCTAGGAACTCAACGCAAACACAAACAGGTGACTATACCAGACAACCGAAAGTCATTCGGGCACAACAAACACCAAAGGAATTGCACCTTTAGAGGATTTCAGGTCTCCTACACCGAAGAGTGCACAAGACAATGCGAGTGGTACAAAAAAAAAAAAAGTGCACAAGACAGTGCGAGTGAGGGTGAATGAACACACAAAATAGTGCTATACAAAATGCAATGCACAAGATAGTGCGACGTAAGATGAAATGCACAAGACAGTACGATGAAATACACAAAACAGTGCTATACAAGATGAAATGCACAAGACAGTGCTATGCAATGCACAAAATAGTGCGATGTAATGCACAAGATAGTGCAAGGGGAAGTGCACAAGACAGTGCTATGGAGTGCACAAGATAGTGCTATGGAATGCACAAAATAGTGCGATGTAAGATGAAATGCACAAGACAGTACGAATAAGGTGCACAAGATAGTGCTATGCAGGTGCACAAGATAGTGCGATATAAAGTGAAATGCACAAACATAGTGCAAGTAAGTTGCACAAAATAGTGCGATAAAATACACAAACATAGTGCAAGTAAGATGCACAGAATAGTGCGATGAAATGCACAAACATAGTGTAAGTAAGATGAACAAAATAGTGCAATGAAATGCACAAGACAGTGCGATGTGAGATGAAAATGTGCAATAGATGCACTGAGTGAGATTATTGTGCGATAGATGCACTGAATGAGATTATTGTGCGATAGATGCACAGAATGAACAAATGAACAAGGCTTACAAATCAATACACTGACAACGCATGTTCTATGCAAGATAAACAACCGATGCATGATGTTAATTGAAAGGATGTTCTATGCAAGAGACAAGAGCATATTTTGTGCAACACTGAAAGCATGTTCTATGCATAAAACAAGAGCATATTCTATACAACATTGAAAGCATGTTCTATGCATGAATGAAAGCATATTCTATGCGACATTGAAAGCATGTTCTATGCATGAAACAAGTGCATATTCTATGCAACATTGAAGGCATGTTCTATGCATGAATGAAAGCATATTCTATGCGACATTGAAAGCATGTTCTATGCATGAAACAAGAGCATATTCTATGCAATATTAAAAGCATGTTCTATGCATGAAACAAGAGCATATTCTATGCAACATTGAAAGCATATTATATGCATGAACTATAAACGATGTGAGGCACGCATACAACATAAGTGTATATGAAAGTCTACATTCTACGCAGTAGAAGAGACTCGAATATGTGCTTTGGTGCCTTCGATTTACCTCTCGGAGGACTTTACAACATGCTTAACTCAAAAAGAATACACCCTGTTCATATTGGCGAGGGGTAACATTTGCATGCTGCTTTAATTGCCATTCTGACTTGAAGCGTGCTTGAACTCGGGGTCGACGTACACTCATATCCTAGAGCAATGGCGAGGCCTGGCGAAGGTGCATCTGGAATGCAGACTTAGAATTTCCTGAAGTTAAAACACACTTAGGTGCTCCAATTTTCCTTCTTTTCTTTTGCTTTGCAGTTCAGAACCTATATAGCTTCAAATAGGTCCTGGTTCGGTTGCTCTCTCTCTCAACCTGGGTTGAACCCTATAGTTTATGAAAGAAAGAATTTTGTTTTGCAGATCATGTTGAGAATGGCACAACACTCTAAGCACGAAACGATTTATTTTTGAAATTGAAATTGAAAATGAGTTCTAAACCCGGTATTGAGCCTACGACTGACCACAGTCAAAATGACTCAACAAAGGGAAAACAACCTAAAGACGCTAAACGACTCAAAACAAGAATCGAGACAAATAAAAACAACAAACACAACGCTCGGACATTCACAGGGAGCCTGTTTCTCCAGGTATTGTTTCCCACCCTTTCTCATTTGTGATTCTCACATCACTTGGCACTCAATCTCTTTTTCTTTGAAAAGTCATTTCCTCACTTTTTCTCTCAGCGCACATCTCTCAATTCTTTAATCTCTCTTATTTTTTATCCCTCCCCGGGGTGGTTAATGGATAAATAGGGAGTTGTGGGATCTTTCCCCTAGTATTCTGCTAGATTCTCTTTCTTTCACTCACAACTCATAAACTTTCCCATAGAGGGGCTGTGGTGCGACTGAATGTACAACAAATTTGTAACTAACATCGGTTGATGACGCCCTTGGTGTAACTTGACCGAGGTGAGTTACAACATGTCCCACCGGCCAGGTATACAATTGATTAGTTCTACACATTACATTTTCTACATCCCCATTCTAGGTCAGACGCCAACTTGGGTGTGATAAAACCCGTCTAGATGAGGGGGTCGAATATCCCGCTCCATTTTTAGTCCGTGCTTCGCACTTGCCATGATACCTCGCTGCTTGGAGGACGAAAGAACTTTTTGGCCTCTGCTGTTAGCTTCAGTTGTGCCCTTTCTGGCGAATACATTGATAATGGGGAAAAGACAGAAAATCTGACTCAATTGTGCCCTAGTTCACTATTTTGACCATTTTTGTTTTTGGCTTTCTATTAAAACAATTTTGACCAACATGAGAGTTAGATTTGCATGCTTGTTTGGCTTTTTTCTTTGAAATTGTGCAAGTTAGGTTGTAAGCACTGAAAATTTTCCTTTTTTGGGTCTAAGAAATGGTCCAATTTTGAAAAAATGAAATAATTTTCAGTAAAACTAGTCAACCTCACTAAAAATCTTCAAAACTATTTTTGCAAATAGCCATTGCTTAACCAACGCGGAATTTACTCTCGAGACACACAACCTCGGATCAAAACTTGAATTGTCTTACAGCTAAATCTTGTAACGGAATAGAACACTCGAATTTGAACGAAAACAAGCCAATTTGCACATGGATAAGATAGCCAAGTTTGAACAAGGATAAGCCAATCAACATGGATGAGCCAAGCAGGCTGAAAATGATTGGGGCCGAACTTCAGGATGAAGTTGCCTACGTATCCCAAAGATGGGAATCAGGCTGTACGTGGTTCCGAGTTAAGGTACACTCTGATATTAACACTCTCCTTTTACGCTCTAACTTTTGCCAAAGCCGCCATTCCGGGTTTTCAACCTTGCGAGTTATGTTTTTCTTTTCTTTTTGTTTCTTTTCCTTTTCTTTTCGTTTCTTCTTTCTTTTTCTTATTTCTTTCCATTTTTTCATTTTTGTTCTCTTCTTCTTTTTTTTCTTTCATTTTTGTTTTTTTCTTTTCTTTTTTTCTTTTCTTTTTTCTTGCTCTAACTTTTGCCTGGGTCGCCCTTTCGAGTTTTCAACCCAGCAAGCCTCTCAAGGATAGAAAAGTTTAACTTGTCCATGTTGATCGATTTTGAGATCTCGAAGCCATCTGAATCCAGGAGAATGGCTGTTATTCGCTAATGATGTAGGAGCCCATCCAATCGGGTCTGAATTTTCCCCCAGTGTTGTGGGTAGGAACTCGATTGTCCTTCAATAATAATTCATCTTCTCTCAGATTCAGGGATTTGGCTTTCTTGTCGATCTCCATTGGCTTTAGAAATGACCCAGTTTTGAATTTTCAAGCACATCTGACATTTTTTCCCTAGTTCTAGGGATCCTTTTTATCCAACTTTGCAAGCTTCTTTTGATGACATCTGACCTTATTGCCCCTAGTTCAAGAGCTGCTTCCAATCCGAACATGCAAACCTTATATTTTGGTTGATCGTTGAACATTCTGAATCAAAATTTGAAAGAAAAAGGGTCAAGTGTTGAGGCCGAGAGTGATCCTATGCCGCACAATCCCAAGATCAATTCCACGCATGACTTCGTAGGACCATACAAAACATTTTTGAAATCTTTTAAGAAAGCGACTAGTCGCTTGCATTGAAGACAATGCGGAACCAATCTAGATGAAGCCAGGATCCTTCTCAGTACTCACATTAACAAACATGATCTCATTCATTAAGGGCTTAGAATGACTCTCTTTCTCTCAGTTGATCAATTTTTTTGCAAATCCCGAGGAATTCCTTCCTCTTTGTTTTCATCATAGTGTTAGAAAAGTTTTGAAAAACTTAGGTCAATGCAATGATTTCAAGGCACAAAAAAGTAGGTGAAAATCTTTGTCGTTTCATTCAGAACTTCTGGTGCAACTGGCTCAATGGCAAAAACAGACGCAAAAGAAAGAGTGTAAAAGAAAAACACAAAACAAGATAGTGATGCCCAAGTTAACATGCTCGAAATCACCTAACTCTAATACAACAGGACTGACTCAATACAACAAGACAGACTCAATACAATACAACACAACAGAACTGACTTAATACCCAAGTCAGAAAGTACAATAAACAACATTTTCAAATTGCTCAAAACAGTGCGTGTTATCCACCATATCTGGAGTAAAATGAGCGGCCATCAGCAAGTGGTTCCTCCCCGATCACATAGTCACATTATCCCCCCAGTTCATTGATCCGGTGTCGATAGACTTTGTAGGACCTGGTATGGCGATGACCTCGTTGTCAATCAGATCTTGAACTTCATGGCGAAGATGATAACAACTGTCAATGTCATGACCAGTTTGTTGATGGAAGGCACAGTACTTGGCAGCATTATGCTTGGCTGGAAGGGGATCCAAGAGAGGCTGAGGGCCGAGGGGTTTAAGATGGCCTTGTCCTACAAGAATTTGGAGAGCTTTGGATAAGGTCATGTAAAACAGGGTAAAGACCCTCTGGGGTGTTTCTGGTACAACATCCATTTTCTTGGCTTGCCCCTTGATTCAAAATGCTCTCATCATGAGTGGTAAAAGTGTCATCCACAGTCATTGTAACAACTACGAGCACTTGCTGTTTGTTTAGTCCTTCAACCTTCAAAGCCTCAATAGCCCACTGAAGATGTTCATAGGGCCCAATGCCTGCCCCTACCTTGTTCTTGCCATTTGCCTCCACTTTGCCAAGGGATTAGCCTTCTTCCAATGCAGCCCGTCCCAAGATTGGGGAGCCTTTTGACATGAAATTCCTAGTATGTGATATGGTCGATGATGAAGCCAATATCCCAAAGGCTAGATCTGCCACTGTTCTCTAAAGATCTTGAATCATGCTTATCAGCTCAGAAGTAATGGGTTCATGGGTTTGAGATGATTGGGGTTCGAGTGCATTCATCATGCACAAATTCGTGCTTTCTGGAATGAACACCTCAGGCTTAGGTAAATAAGCTGAGGTGATATATACACTGGGGTTATAGGTAGGAAGTAGTGTATGGATGAGGTTAAGGTATGGATGAGGTACCTGGTCATTGGGGTCTTGAGGTGGAGCTATCGTCTGGTTGTCAATGAGATTCTAGACCTCATGACGAAGACGGTAGTAATAATCGGTGCCATAACCACGTTGTTGATAGTACACATAGTATTTGGTGGGGTTATGTCTGGCGGGGATTGGGTCAGGTAGAGGTTAAGGATCAAGGGTTTTGAGATACCCTTTTTCCATCAGAACTTGGCAAAAATGTGGTTAGGCTCATATAGAGGGGGTGAAAGTTCTGCCTTGAGCTCAGGTTGGGCCAGCTGTTTGTGGGTTGGCATTGGCAAAAAGGTTGGCAATTTTGGGATTAATGGTGACAGTATTGATTTCAATAAGTTTGGGAATAGTGCTACTGCCAGCATTGGTACTCCTTGAAAACACCCTCTTTGTTGGTTCGCATGTTCTGGAAATAATCCTCTTGTTGAATGCACTCTCAATCTGAACCCCTAATTCATGCAAATTTTTTAAAGTGAATAGTGGAGCAACTATTAACCTTTGCAGCATATCAGGCTCAAGGTTCTGCATCACTATCCGCACTTGGTCCCTCTTAGAAGGTCGATCTGTCATCTGTGCTGCCTTTGCTCTCCACCTTGCAACAAATTCCACAAAAGGTTCTCCAGGATTCTGGTCGATTGTTTCAAGATCTTAAGTGGTTATTTCAAGTTGGGTATTGTAAGAGTACTAATTGACAAACGCCTCAGCCAACTCTTCCCAGTTTTGCTTCACTGTATCCTCTAAATTGGTGTACCAAGTGGCCGCTATGCCTGACAGGGTTCTTCCATACAGAGAGAGTTTCTGAGGCTTAGTCAGACCCATTGGTTTCAGGACGTCCAAGAAAAGCGGAATATGTACCATAAGATCTCCAGACCCGTCGAAACAGTTAATATGTGGCATTTTGAATATGTCTAGGAGTCTTACAACAGCTTCGGTATACCCATCTTCAATGTCGGGAATGGAATTAAGGCCCTGTGCCTTTTTGAATTGCTTCTCAAGGTTAGCAATTTTTACCAAGGTCGGTTTGAGATCATTAGGATCAAGGGGATAAAGCCTCTCATAGGTTGTACCAGAGGTCTGAAAACTCGAGCTTGAGCCAACCTTTCTTGACAATCCGGACCTTGAAAATCTGCAATTGGTGAAGGTAGATCGAAGTTCGACTGGGGTCCTAAGACTAGATGTGTGGTAGATGCCCTAGATGGGCGTTGCATTTCATCGTTGGTCTCATTTTGCATGGAAATTCCCTCGTTTAATGCCACTATCATGGCCACAACTTCTTCTTGACTCTGTGTCATCATGGATCTGCTGAGTTGGCAAAGGTGATCTAACTGGTGACTGTCAGATTAGTGGAACCAGTGAGCCTTGTTTGGCTCTTTTTTGCCTTGCAACCGACGAAGGAAACACTACTTGCTCTTGATTTGACAAAGTCTATCGACACTAGTCCAAAGTACCCAGGGGATATTAGAGCCTTCTGAAGCTATAGTTCCAAGACTACCTAGCAAAAGAGAAAACATACAGCACCTCAGCCTGATTTCACTAGAACATATATGAGCATAGCTAAATGACTGTACTCTTTGCTGAATTCTGCCCCAAAATCAGATACCAAACTCGCAATTGATATGCACATTCCTGTACAGTTTCACTGTAAAGCACATACCAATTAATTGAGAGTCAAAACACTCCCATGATGTGTAGGGTTACCCTGTCTTAGTTTCGTTAGGAGCTAGGGTTCACTATTCAAAACAAGTGGTTTCACCACAATCCTGCATTCGAGCAAGCATCCTGTCCTAGTTTGGAATAGTCTCTATGGCTTTTCGATATGCAACTAGGTCAATTGGTCAAAAAGGGTACCTCAGCAAGACTACCTAATATACCTCTCACACCTAACACTGAGAAGTGAAAGAATGATTAAACGATATAGCGGTAGTCCAAATCCAAGGGTTATGTTCCCATCGTGGCAGAGCCCGCAACCGGTCAGCCTTTTCGCAAGCTTTTTTCAAGCAAGCCTCCAACAAATCGTTCAAGAATAGCAAATGGCAAACACTGTGACTTAGGCACACCAATGCAAATGAAAATGTAAAGAAACACATAAGTACAAATAAAATGTCATATCATGAGTTCGAGTCAAGTTCTTTAAATCCTCAGCAGAGTCGCCAAAAACTGTGGACTCGTCTTTTTCTAGCACCTCGCCTTTCGAAAAGGTTTGAAATGAAAAGCCTCACAGTTCGGATTCTCGTGGTTCTGAATCTAGTTTCACAAGTGCAATGTGAAACTAATAAACATCAAAGAGTCCAAATTCGACAAATCCTTTTGGAAAATTGATTTTAAATCAAATAATGCCAAAATTGGACTGCTTTGCCAGATACAGAGTCGCTACCTAAATATTTTATTTGTGGGGAAATTTAAGAAATCTTGACTCGGGCCAAAGGCCACATGTCCGTCATCACCAAAGTTGTCTTGGCACGGGAACTTAGGTACGAAGGGGGAAGGTCATGAATTGAGCACTCCCTCTCGCCCGATCAAAGATCGCCCTCTACTAATCATGATATGAGTTTTTATAAATATTATGTGCTCTTATTCCATTTATTAGACTAGCTTTACTATGTGACGCGCACAATCCAGTATAGACTAGTTTGCTCGATTTGGAACAATTCAACTCATGTTTGTTTTGCAAAAATTGTTTGAATTTGCCACCTCAAGTGGGCTTAAAGATGCAGTTTTGCCACCAAAAATGGTGGGCATGATTTGCCACTCAACAAAGTGGGCTTAAAACACACATTCGTTGAATTGTTCCAACTCAAACATTCAAGCCTTCATCCACAGGCATTCATGCAGTTTAACATTTAAGCACATAGCCTCGTGGTAAGCATGCGAAACATCGCAATATGGAAATCACACTTCATGCAAATATGCTAAAGCGTAAAAACTCACCGAGTACTCCAAGCTAAAACAGAAACTAGTTAGAAAGATGCATGATCCTAACTATACAAGATTCCTAATGCAACACATGCAATATGAAATTAATAGGCTCGGCTATTAATATGACATATAATTCAATTTGAACAACATGCAATTAAACACCTATTCATATAAGATATTGAAATAACAATGTAGTTTGAATGATGCGCCAAGCCTTAGTCCATGCAATACAAGATAAATGGATGCAAGCATGCGATATGCTAATTGAAACATAACCCTAATCTAACCATCAAAAGCGATTAAATAAAAGGAAGAAAGGCATGGGGTTGGAAGACATACACACACACGCACACTTATTTCAACATTACACCCTCGCGAAGGAGGGTCTGAATAAATAAAAGCTAACTAGCTAGCTACGCTAATTAAGCTAACTAACTATTACAAACTGAAAACTAATTAACTATTCTAGTTAACTAATTATTACAAACCGAAATCAAATAACTAGTTAAACTAACTAATTATTTACAACACTTAATTAGCTACAACTAATTAATTACAACACATATCTAAGCTAGATATTTAAGTGACAAGTAAACTTAAAAGGCAAGGAAGGCTGATGCATGTGCTGGGTTTCCACCCGAAAAGTCGTTGTTTTGCTGCTGCAAGTCTCTGTTTGCACATTTGATCACTGAAAATTCTGCCAACTTCCCGAACATCTCTGCTCCACCTCAGGAACACACTGTGCAAAAATCACTGATGGCCGACAAAAGGGACAAGGGGCCGGTCGGCCACTGATGGTTTATACTTCCATGTTGCAACAGAGAGCAAAATAGTGTATTCTCACAAGTTCTTTGTACTATTTACCCTCGTTATCATCACATAAGCTGAAAGGAGAGAAACTCTTGGTGTCAACACCATCAACCAAGAAATTTCCATGCATGATGGCTAAGGGACCAAGTTTGTACAAGTTTAATAAATGCACAAACAAGACCAAAATGACCACCACCCTATCATGCATGACCAAGGGCAATGGTGACCAAGGAAAGTAGCACATTTCATCACTTTTGATAATAAAATGTCCCATTTTTGTTGTGTTCGAATTAACATCCAATTCGAACACACGCAATGCAACATGAAAGATGCTTATCTTGCCTCTTTTATTGGTCAATTTTTGTTTACTCATTTTAATTACCAACAATTCCTTAATCCAATTGTCCATTGGTGAGTGTCTTCTAAAGTGAAAGAAGTGTCAACCAAGGGGTAGTTAAAGGCATGAGGGAAGCTTCATGCCTTTAGTAATGAACCCTCAAAGCAAGACTAAACCATTATGCATGAGCCTCAACCTTAAACTTAAACAACCCTAAGGTTGAAACAACCCTCAAAGGAAATGAAAAAGTGAAGAAATGAGGGAGGTTGCAGAGATTGTATGTGCTGAAATTGAGTGATAAAAGCACTAAAAATATGCAACCAATTCACACCAATGATGGTTAAAGCCTTAAAACACTAAACTAGTGAATGAATTAACATTACAACTATGCAAAACAGAACTCAAACAAGCTAATCAGCCCAAAACAGAACTAAAATAGGTTATTTCAGAAGCAAAAACATGCTGGAATTAAGCTAAGTTAAGCTAGAAAAACAAGCTAGCATGTGAAGCTAACTAGGCATGCAAACATCACATGAGGAGTGGAGGCTAACCCCTCCAATTTTGGACTTCAAAATAAGTTTTTGGCCATGGAAAAACCTCTGAAATTTATTGGTTAAAAGGCCCAAAAAAATTGATTTGAAAGTGATGAACAAAGGCACAAAAACTTAGCAAACTAGTAAGCAAGAAGGGTGAAATGCCCCTAACTAAAGAAAAGCCTCAAACCACCACTTTTGAGTCACAAAAAAAGAGGTTTTTCTTAGTTCAAACTAGTCTCAAAACAGTTAAAATAGATGGCAAAACAAGTGCACTAAACAAGTGAACAAAGCAAATAAACTACCTCTTGAAGCAAACAACAACTTTAGGCACAAATCCAAGCTAAAACCACTTGCTAGAGCTCAAAACAAGTCTCAAGGAATCTCAACCCAAAGAGAAGTAACTTTGATCAAGGTAGTGTATGCAAAAGTATAGAGAAAACTAGCTTCAAGGCACAAAATTGTAGGAGATAGAGAAATCTAGAGAGAGAGAGAGAGAATTATGTTCCAAAATTGCTAACCTCTCAAAATGGGGGAGGAACCCCCCTATATATAGAAAAAAACACTCCTTGAGCTTAGAAACATCTCACCATACACGTGTATGGAGATGTAGCTCATTGTGCCAACAGCTAGCACAACTGTTAACAAATATTTGGAAAAAAGCATTGGTGGCCGTTGGCCACCACTAATGGCCGACCGGCCACACCTCTTGCCGACAGCCATCATCCATGGTCGACAGCCCATGGTGGTGGCCAAAAGGTCACCAAAAGGTTCCAGACTCAAAAACAACAAGATTGGTCCAAAACAAGGCACAAAACAGATAAGGTTTCAAGGCTAAAAGGCAGGGCACTCCGCCGAGAACTTTGAGCAGTCAAAACGAACACATGCAATCATAATCATCGAGTGCACATGTGATGACGTTCGAGTCTTGAGGACGGTCAAAAATGGGGGGTCTATACATGGTAAGGTACAGGTGGTTCTACGACCACTTCCACGGGAGCCAGCCAGAGACTTAGGAAGTGGTCGAGCAGTACCCCGAGGCTTCTTGACATATCTTATCGGTATCACTTGTTTGTGCACAAATGGAATACCATAGGCCTATATGTGCTGAGCACTCTAGTGGTGTTGCTACAGGTCTAGTTCTATAATTGGGGTGGCGCTGGCGTCGCCACCCTATACGGGTATATGAGTTCCAATTCCCACAAGAAAGGGAAGAAGGTTAATGGCAACTGGAGAGCCTGGGAGGTACACATTGCACTTTCACTTTCACTTTCAAATTCTATTTGTTCATTATGCCTTCTGCTTTGCATTTTCTGTATTTATTTCTGTTTGCACCTTATGCTTTCTGCTTTGCACTTTTTTTCTTTATTTCTATTTGCACATCATGCTTTCTGCTTGTTGACTCACAAACTGATCTTTCCCTGTAGATCTGGGTATATGCATATTTCCCCACTCTTGCCCCGGTTCCATGAGACAAGGTAAAGGCCATTCTGTCCTATTCACGATAATATGATGGCATATATCACCCCCGGCACCATAGCGATACCATCTTCGCTTACTACCGCCGATATTTTAACACGGTAGCGGCTCGCGAGGTAATCTAAAACCCATTCACTTTTGCTTCATTTCCGTTGCTACTACTTTGATCCATACTCTGACAACTAACGGCAACTAATAATTGTGAATTCTCTATTCGTAGATCACATGGCATCCATAGGCTGCGATGCCAGCTGGAACACGAGTCGTATATGCTGAGTCTTGGGCCACCTTCTGATTTCGGATCTTATTGGATTGCCCCTTCTGCCGGACTTGGTATCTCAAGGAGAGATTTTTGCAATAGACCTTGGGGTCACCAAATCCCGTTGTTCATGCTCCACCTCTGCCATCTATGAGGACAACTGATGGTCTACCTATTGAGGCCATCATACAGTTCATAGTGGGACAGGACGCCAACCTTTTTTCATGAGGTTGTGGATTATGCTGCCTTTATCCAGACTCATCTGATGCCATCCCTAACCAGAGCTCAGGCACGAGACGTTGTAAGTGCACCCACTGTTGAAGGTACTGCTCACGTTGTCGAGTTTGGTGCTGGAAGGGTTCTCTATGTTACTCATGTAGCTAATCTGCTAGTGTTCCCGACTGCGATTTCGTGTTGGCAACTGAGTAGGACGGCCTACCAGATTCCAATTGAGCCACCAGAGGAGGAGCATAGGTACGTCAGGGACCTTGACGTGCAACAGGTATACACTTTGCCTCACAGTTTGCTTTTCATACTTCATTTTCCTAGATAGTAATGTCCCAAACTTATTTGCAGGTGCCAATGGATTATGTAGACAGCCTTCTTCAATTGGTCGCCTTTCTGGTCTAAATGGTGCAGAGGAGGAAGACATTGCTTACTCTCCATGGCTACCAGGTATTTTACCTTCCTCATTCATTTGACTGATCTGATTCTCTTTTCTACCACGTTCATATTGTTCTACATCACACTGTACTAATTTTCCATACTCATATTGATTCTGCATTGATACTGTTCTAATTTTCCATACTCATACTGATACTCTACTTCTTGCTTTTAGCCTCCACTCGCACCTGTGTCATCGGTGGCGCCAGCAGCACTAGTGGCACCTCCTCTAGCTGTGGGAAGGAGGGGCAAACAAGCTATTTCCCACAGCAAGGGTGAGGGTATAGGTTGAGGCAGAGGCATGAGTGCCTAGGGTCAGAGTAAAGAGTCTCGGGTAGAGAAGATTTCCTCCTACTCGGAGCCAATTTTGAGTGGGGATGATGCTAAGACTAGTAGCACCAAGAAGTCAGTGAGGGGACGCTCTGAGTCTAAGAGCAATGATGATGATGCCGACTCTGGATCAGGGACGGAAAGTATTCCAAGACTGGCTCTGGGTCAAGGAGTGATGAGGATGATGATGGCTCTGGCTCTGAGCCCCACCCTTCTGATGATAGCAACACTATTGGCGATAATGCCCCTAAGTCCTCTCCGCGGAAAAGGACGAAGAGAGCCTCTCAAGCTTGACTTTGATTTTGTATTCTTTTGGTCTTTTCTTTCTTTTTGCTTTGGTAGTTTAGAACTTTGTATAGCTTTAGATAGGTCTGTACTTTTTGTTTTAAACACTTGCATTTCCTCTTTTGAAAAAAAAAATGATCAGGGTAAAACCCTGCAGTTTTATAAAAGGGAGAATTTTATTTTACATAGCATCTCGAGAATAGCACCACACTTGCATAAAATTAGAACTGAATTCGAAATTGAAAATGCTTGTATTTGAATGATGTTCGTAATCAAATATTGAGCCTACAACTGACCAAAACATAAAATACAACTCAATAAAGAAAAAACAAAGTAAAAACAAACTAAACATAGCTATTCACACTTGCTAGAAACAAAAGACTCAAAACAAGACCCAAAAACCAAGAGTGACCAATCATAACATTGCTACCAATTGCTTGGCCAGCTGCATTGGTCGGCCAGCCACTTGAATAGATGGACAGCCAATTGAGAAGCGTGGCCGGCCGGCCAAGGCATGTGGCTGGACAGTTGGCAATAGCTGTCAGCCACTCACACAACCTTATCCTCTATAAAGGTCTTCTCTTGCTCATTCCTTCAACAGAATACCATCTCTTCTACAATTTTTCTTGAAAATGGAGATGTTTCTTGCCGATAGGCTTAAGGATTACATGGCCAGTTTGGACAGCACGGGAAAGGTTAATTTTTGCGGTTTTGGCATAAACGCGCTTTTTCCATTGAGTCGTACTTCACTTTGTTTTCCGTTCCTTGATGCCACTGTTCGATGTTGGAACTAAGTTACACATGTGTTTTGCTTCGAGGCACAAGAAATGTGTCCAACTCTTGAAGAATTTCAAGCTTTAATGGAATCCCGGCATGATAAGGAGATTATGTCCCAACCCCATTTTGGTCATGCACGGGCTCTTAAACGGATGTGTGGGCTTAGTTTACACGAGGCTCGTTCCTTAGCTTATGACGGGGAGTTGGATATACCCAGCTTGATTCATCCATTTTCCGGCATTGGAGACAGAGGTGACCTTCTCTGGTGAGGTTATCATCAACATGCCTTATGCTTATGTTTACTTGCACACTTTCTACTTGCCCCTAGTTGCACCGGAGCTAGCATTAGGTTGGTCGAAGTGACCCAATGCCTTAAGAAGGGTAAGAGTTGCATAGGCTTGGCATTCGCTGAGACTTTGATGGGTTTGGATGCCTTTCATCGGCGATAGACTACTCGGTTTGTAAGGGGTCCACTACTTCTACAAGTATTGTTTCTCACCCTTTCTTATTTATGATTTCTCACATCACTTGGCACTCACTCTCTATTTTTCTCTCGAAACCCTTTCCTTACTTTTCTCTCAACATACATCCCTATATTCTTTAATCTCTCTTATTTTTCATCCCTTTCTAGGTGTGGTTGATAGATAAGCTGAAAGTGGTGGACCGATGCCCCGAGTATTCACCCAAATCCTACTTCTTTCGCCCACGGTTAGTAGACTTTCCTACAAAGGGATTGTGGTGTGATTGGATGTGCAGTAGATCTGCACCTGACATTGCTTGGCGTTGCCCCTGGCTTAATTTGACTGAGATGAGCTACAGTATGTCACACCAGTCGGGTATACAGTTGATTGGCCTTACGTATTGGTTACTCTATTTCCCTTTCCAATTCAGACGCCAGTTTGGGCACGATCAGGCCCATTCAAATGAGGGAGTAGAATACCCTGCTCTATTTTCAATTCGTGCTTCGCACTTGGCTTGATACCTCATTGCTTAGAGGACGAGAGAGCTTTTGGCCCCTGCTACCAACTTCAATTACGCCTTTTCTAGCGAGTGCTAAGGAAGGTTAGGCTTCAGGAAGAGGCACAGTGTAACTTGCTTTCCGTGCTCCTTTCGGATATGATTAGCCCTACAGTTCAGACTCTCGTGGTTCTGAATCTGATTTCACAAGTGCAATGTGAAATAGATAAACACAAATGAGTCCAAATTCAGCAATTCTTTTGGAAAATCGATGTTTGAATCAAATGCCAAAAATGGACCGCTTTGCCAGATTTCAGAGTCTCCACCTAAATATTTTTGAGAAATTTAGGAAACCCATAACTCGTGCCAAAGGCCATGTGTCCATCTCACCAAAGTGTCTCAGCTTGGGAACTTAGGTATGATAGGGGGAGGTCATGAATTGAGCACCCACCCAATCAAAGATCAACCTCTACTAATCATGATGTGATTTTTATTTATATTGTATGCTCTTGTTCTGATTTATTTAGCTATGTTACTAGGTGATGCACACAAGTATAGACTATTTTGGAAAGATTAGAACACTTTGATTTCAGGTTTGTTTTGAAAATTATTTTAAATATGCATCACTTGAAAAAGTGAGTTTGTATGTACATTAATCAATTCATCCAAATTTTAGCAATTAGCCTTCATCTACAGGCATTCAAACGAGTATATCACTTAAGCACTTAGCCTCATGGAAAGCATGCTCGATATGACAACACAAACATACGATGTGATATGCTAAAACACAAAATGCTCATCTAGTACTTTGAGGCAAACCAAATAAAATAAAATAATTAGAAAACATGCATGCTCCTAAACAATGTAATATGACTAATGTGACACATACAATCATGCAATTAATAGGCTCGGCTACTAGCATGGTACATGATTCAATTCAAGACATGTGATAGATCACATATTCATTTAAGGAAGTTGAATGTGACATTGGTTAGTATGATGAGCCGGACCCAAATTCATGTGAGACGAGTGTATGTGAATCATGGGAAATGCTAAGGAAACATGATACTTTATGCTACCATTATAAGCAGACAAATAAAAGGGAAAAAGAAATGGGGTTGGAAAACATACACAATTATTACATATTTGCCTTCATGTAAGAGGGTTCGAATGAGTGTCTAAGTGTCCGAATTAAACTAATTATTACAAATCCAAATTCAATTATGAATAAATAACTAACTATCTAACTTTCTAACTAATTACAACAACATTAAAATAACAATAAGTGCAACAATAACATTAAAACAATAATAAGTATGACAATAATTACAACAACGATTCTAACAACAAGAATATGCTAAGTAATTACAACGATAATAATATGAACTAAAGATGCACAAGGATCGGATGTGTGTTCATGCGAACAGTCTACAGAAGCTACTCTATCTGCCTCCTTGGAAATCTATCTTGTTTCACCCTCATTCACTGCTCCATGTTTCTGCCAAGTACTCTGTTTTACCAAACATTGGAGCCTAGCTGGCCTCTAATGAGGCCCGGCTAAGTCCAAAAAAAGCTGGTCATGCCCTAATTTCATGCAAAACATATTTTTGTGCTCTGAGGTGAAAATAGTGCAAACAGAGCCTTTTTTGAGCCCTATTTGTCTCTTCTGCTCTTCTCTGTTGTCACGACCTAAACCTGCCCGTATTGGTTTAGTGTCGTAACCTTCCAGTAATCTACGATTACCAAAGGCCTGACTGAACCAAGCAAGTAAATGGGGTTAGTGGAAGCTATTATATGAGAAACAAAATGTCCAATAAGCTGTGAGTACACATGAGACAAAAGATATTGATATAGTTATATATACATTCATGCATAAGTACATCTTGTTGTCACAAGTTCGTCAACAGACAATAAAGAGGGAAAAGTCACCCCTATCGAAAACAAAAATAATGCCAGAGACAACCAATCAAAATACATGAGCGAGTTACAAAAGGGTGCACATTGGCCACCTCAAAACTCAGATAGATGGGAACCTCGCAGTGAAGCACAGAAGTTAGCTTAACAAAACCAAAGCAAGGTCGACGCCACTATGTCCTTTCTTGAGCTCGGTCACCTATATGGCGTATCAAAATATGAGCTAGAGCCCAGTGAATAATAGCTGAAATAAAGAGATTTTGGCTGGTATGGTAAAGTCTTGTCACATTCATTGGTCTCGGCCAATTTACAACAGTCTCTACCTTTTGTGGATCAACAGAAATACCCTCTTTTGTTATCACATGCCCCAGAAACGTCACACTATCCAGTCAAAATTCACATTTCGACAATTTAGCATATAGTTTCTTCTCTCTCAATGTTTGAAAAGCAAGACTCAAGTGATGTTCGTGTTCCTCTTTGCTTTTAGAATAGATCAAAATGTCATCGATAAAGACCACAATGAACTCATCAAGAAATGGCATAAAAACTCTGTTCATTAGATCCATAAAAGAAATTGGTGCATTTGTGACCCCAAAAGGCATAACGAGGAATTCATAATGACCGTATCTTGTTCAAAAGGCAGTTTTCTCCACATCTTCAGCTTTCACTTTTAACTGATGATATCCGGACCACAAGTCAATTTTTGAAAATACTTGTGCTCCTTGTAGTTAGTCAAACAAATCATCAATATGTGGCAACGGGTACTTATTTTTGACTCACACCGTATTCAATTCTCGATAGTCAATATAGAGTCTTAAAGTTCCATCCTTCTTGTTGACAAATAGCACTGGAGCGCCCCACGGAGATGTACTAGGCCTGATAAATTTCTTAGTCAGCAATTCTTGTAACTGAGTTTTCAACTCTTTTAATTCAGTAGTTGACATCTGATATAGGGTTAGAAATCGGTTGGGTACTTGGTACTACCTCAATAGTGAACTCGATTTCCCTATCAATCAAATTCCTGGGCAAATCATCTGGAAACACATCTGGGAATTCTTTCACTACAAGAATACTACTTACATCTTGTTTAGCAGTAGTTGACACTGTTAGTACCGAACATAGAAATCCTTTGGACGCCTTATTAATCAGCTTATTTGCTTTCATAGAGGAAATCAAATATGGGGGAGATATAACACTATTCCCGTTAAATATAAATTCAGGTCCATCAGGTAAATGAAACACAACTTGTTTGGTTAAACAATCAATTGTAGTACAATATTTTGCCAGCCAATCCATTCCCAAAATATGCAATGTCTAAAGGTAACAAATCCACATACAAACTCATATCTCCAACAAGAATCTCACACACAGGATACATAGATGCACAAATCATAGTTCCTCCCGCCGGAGAGGTTACAACTAACATATAGTCCATCAGTTCCAAGGGTCTAAGCAGTTTTGGAGCAAAAGCATAGGATACGAAAGAATGTGGACCCTGAATCAACTAATACATGTGCATTTTGAGAACAGATAGGAAGAATACATGACACAACCGTCTCTATAGTCTGCACATCACCCGGTACCAATCCAAAAACCCATCTTTGCTTTAGAGTTTCTTTTCACGTAACTGCTTTCGAATTTACCCTTGGTGCTGACACTGATGCAGTTGAGTTAGCCCTAGATTGGATTATGCTTTGAGAAACTAAAGGACAATCCTTAATCATATGGCTTGTTTTTCCACAATGAAAGCATGCACCAGAAATTCTGCGACAGACTCCCTTATGTCTCTTTCCACACTCTGGGCAAATGGGTGTATTAGTCCCTTAGCTTGAGCTAGTAAATGATCCTGTATTCTGTCTTTTGTTCGGGGGAGTGTTGAAGTTATTCTGACCCTTCTTGAAATTAGATCCCGGCCTTTTACCCTTCCATTCAATCACCAGTGCCTTCACTTGCTTTAGTGCCGCAACATTCACCTCAACTATGATGGACCTATCCAAAACGTCGACATATTTTTCTAGTTTGAGTACATTAACTCGGTCTAAAACCTCAACATCCAAACCACCTTCAAACTTTATGGCTTTCTTATACTCAGTGTCTACCATGTGTGGCACGTAATACGCAAGCTCTGTGAACTTAGCTTCATATTCCGCTACTATCCTAGTACCTTGCTTTAACTGTTCAAATTCTATCACCTTGAAGTCTCTCACACACTATGGAAAATATTTTTCATAAAAAACTTCTTTAAACTGTGCCCAAGCCATGGCGGTTTGCTGATTTCGATCAAGCATCCACCATCTTCTCACTTCTTCTTACAAGGTAAAAGTTGCTAACAGAACCTTATGTTCTTCAGTACATGGAAATACTTCTAATAACTTTTCAATCTCCAAAATCCAAGCTTCAGCTTTGAGCGGTTCAAGGCCTCCTGGAAAGGTAGGCGGTTTCAGCTTATTAAACTTCTGTGTCAGGGTAATAATGTCACTGTTGTTGAGTGGTTCCACTAGAACTGGTGGCAGAGGAGGTGGTGGAAAGGGTTGTCTTGGTTATTGTCTTAGTGCTTCCGTCAACAACTCCACCATTCGCTCTAACCGATCCATTCTTGCAGCAAAAGTTTCAGATGTTTTTACAAGTCTTGTTTCTTCCATTGGGCTATATATAAACAAAGTAATAATAAACATAGGACACAAAAGGTTTATACATGCATTATTACCACATAGACATATCAGACAAACCACACACACTCACACATGCAGCTAATATGCCCTAATTTCTCTTCTAAAACATCCTATAGCTCATTTCGACACATGTGTGTGATACAACTCATGCTCTGATACTATTCTGTCATGACCCAAACCCGCCTCTATAGGTTTAGTGTCGTAACCGACCATTAATCCGCGATTACCAAAGGCCTGACTAAACCAAGCAAGTAAATGGGGCTAGCGAAAGCTATTATATGAGAAACAAAATGTCCAATAAGCTGTGAGTACACATGAGAAAAACGTTATTGCTATAGTTTTATATATATTCATGCATAAGTACATCTTGTTGTCACAAGTTCGTCAACAGACAATAAAGAGGGAAAAGTCACCCCCATCGAAAACAAAAATAATGCCAGAGACAACCGATCAAAATACAAGAGCGAGTTACAAAAGGGTGCACACTAGCCACCTCAAAACTCGAATAGATGGGAACCTCATAGTGAGACACAGAAGTTAGCTTGACAAAACCAAAGCAAGGTTGACGCCACTATGTCCTTTCCTAAGCTGGGTCACCTACATGGCATATCAAAATATGAGCTAGAGCCCAATGAATAACGGCTGAAATAAAGAGATTTTCAACGAAAATTTTAATGGAAAATAAAACACTCACTAAGCAGGTTCATAGGCCATTTGAGAAACATAACGTACCACGTAGTATAATTTAAAGTAATAAATATAGGCCGTCTAGAGGACCGAACAGACGGTTATGAAGACTAGACAGGCGGTCAAGAAGACCGAACAGGCGGTCATAAAGACTGAAGATCAGATATGATAGCCAACATCATGTTAAACAGGAGTTCCATGAAATGGAACTAACAGATCTGCAATCATACAAATGATACCAGGGTTGTCATAGTAAACAATGAAAATAGTGATAGAATTATCATTCATTAGCATAAGAAACTTTTGGAGTACGCGTAAATTTGAAGCAGAGAAAAGGTAATTGAAATTAAACATATTTGTACAACAATGTTACTCACAGTCAGGTCCGTGTTGCAAATGACTGGAACGAGGTGTTTGACCTTAATGTGTTAATTAATGAAGTTAGCTCAAATTCTCTCCTTCTTCTTCTTGATCACTCACCCAAGCTCAAACTCTAGAACACTCTCACTCTCTCTCTCTTTCGCAGATTATATCTCTCTCTTTTCCTTCTAATTGAAGTCACATATATATATATATATATATCTAGATATTTAATTACCTATCTGACTTACCTATCGTAGAGTAAGTAACTTAGAGCCTCATAACTTGACTGACCTAGTTAATTTATTAAAGCACTACATCATCTGATTGAGGTAAACCAACTCTAACCACTTAGTCCAGTAATTAATTTATAACCCTACATTTTAACGAATCAGACAGGTCTTTTCATAAGTGAACATATATGTTAACAAACATAATGCACAGAAATAAGCATACAATGCACAAATAGATGCATAATTCAGATTAATCACAAAATTAACAGTTAAGTAAGGGGCGGGTGTTACATCTGTCATGGGGAACTTCAAGAGAAGAACGAATTTGGTTCCAAAATCATCAATAAGCACAATGATGGCTTGATGATTTCGAACACGATTTGGACCACCCAAAAAAAAAAAAAATTGCAATGAAAAGTGACCACCTCTTTCTCCTATCATAAAGGCTCAAAGAGGGAGGTAGACACACCCCAAGATTCATCAAGATATCATGAATTGATATGTGATGACCCTTGACGTGATGGACTTGGCATAACGTCCGGCGGAATCTAACCAATTTATCCATCTTCTTTATGTCGATTAAATTAATTTGAAGCCAATTTTATTAGTCCTTTTTGACTTACCTTTCCAATACTTAATCCTTTTGTCCAAAGTGATATTTAAGTCCACTAAATGAGAAGAAATGTCAAATGAGAAGTGATCCATAGCATGAAAGAGAGACTATGCCTTGACGATGAACCTCTGTAGAGATTAAGCCATTGAGCGTAGGTCTCTTTCTCATGCCTTAAATAACAATCAATCACTTGAAATAACTCTCAAACAAAGAAAAACCAAGAAAGGAGGGAGAGTGTAGAAATGATTATGCGGGATTGATTATTAAAATGAGACTCTTGACATGAAAGGAAGGTAAAGAAGGCTATCAACTCGAATGACTCGGTGTCTAAGGCCTAAACAACCAAAGCCATGAAGACGTACAACACAACAAGCAAAGTATTCAAAACAAAAACTAATTAAATGAATTTAAACAACCCTAAACAGCACTTACAGTGCAAAAGACAATGACTAAAGAAGATGTCTAAAGAGCACAAAAATATAGGAAATAACAAGGAATTACAAGACTAGTAAACAAAAGCAAGGAGAGGTGGCTAACCCCTCTATTTTTGAAACTTCTAAACCATTTTTTTTTAGCTCTTTTAAACTCTGAAAATCAGTTTGTAAGCCAAGAAAAATATTGCTAAAACAAAGGAAATGAGCTATGAAATAAGGTGTAAGAAAGGGTGTTAGGCCTCTCTGCCTTTGGTAGCTATTCAACCCCAAGTTCCAATACTTGAAATGGATCCAAAATAGTAAGAAAACACAAGATATATATATATATATAGAGAGAGAGACTGAAATGAAAGCAAAGAAAAAGGTGACAAGCTTATACCTCTTGAAGAGAGCAAGCTTTGGTTGTAAACCAAACTTGATCCCAGAACACTCTCAAGGTTGAATTATGATTCTCAAGGTTCAACCAAGGCTCTAAGGTTTAGCTCTTAGGGTGTGTTTGATGTATAGATATAGTTCAAGGATGGTATAATATCTTAAAGCTAGCTTGCAAAGGAAAAAGGATCTTAAGGGTGTATTGGCTTCTTTGAAATTTTTCTAACCTCGAACACTGAGATATATACTCGTATTTATAGAATTTGAGCCAAATAGGTCGAAAATATCTTCAAAAATAGACAGCTGGCTGATTCCCACCAAGAACAGTGTTTCTCGCCAAAAAGGCACGGCCGAGCCCTAATGTGGCTCCCATGTTCCTCTATTTTAGGCTCAGTGTATATTGGCATAGTGCCATAGGATGGATTTCTGTGGTAAAAACAATATGGCTGGGGAAGGTTGGGCTTTTTTAGAGCTAGAAACCATATGCCTTCTTTAAGAATTCAAACCATTGACAACGTACCTTTCATTATCAAGTGCTCAAGACAAAGCGCCCAAGTCTTGCCAACAATCAAAAATAGGGTGTCTACACACAGGTTAGGCCATCCTTGGTTGCAGAGACTTCCAAGAGAGCAAGCATGAGGCAGAGGATTGGCACCTGACTTACCTGTGCCCCTAGTTTATTGCTTTGATTTTTCTTTTCAAGTTTTTATGATGTAAAAGCAACTTTAATTTAACCTGAGAGTTGGAGAATGTACTTGTGTTGAAATCCTGTAATCAAAGTTGTGAGCACTAAAATTTTTCCTTTTTGGTCCAAATAATGGTTTGTGTTGCAAAAGGTAAAATTTTGAGAAAATCAACTTCATTAAAACTTTTCAAAATCATTTTCGAAAACAGTTACTACCTGACACACTCGGAATCAATCCTCAAGACGTACAACCCCGAATCAAAAGATCATAACCGTCTACAACTGCATTCACCATCGCTGCTCTATCTTGCAACTAGTCTTTCTGCCCAAACGGAGGTAACACAACCAAGCTAACAAATGACGGAAAAAGATTGACCTATCAAACAAATGAACAAGACAGTTGAGTTATAGATGGTAATGGCTAAACTTCGAGATAAAGTTGCCTACGTATCCCAAAGATGGGAATTAGGCCTTACGTAGTCGGTTCGGGTTCACTCGAGTATTAACTCTCTCCTTGCGCTCTAACTTTTTCTAAAGTCGCCCTTTCAGGTTTTCAACCTTGCAAGCTCTATTTTTCTTCATTTCCAATTTTTCATGCTCTAATTTTTGCCTAGGTTACCCTTTCGACTTTTTGGCTTAGCGAGCCTCTCAGGGATAGTATTTCTTTAACTTGTCTATGTTGATCGGCTGCGAGAACTCCAAACCCTTCAAATCCACAAGGATAATTGCTCCTCCTGACCAGATGGACTTGATAATGTAAGGACCAGTCCAATTGTGTCTAAACTTGTCCCTAGGGTCATGGATGGGAGCTTGGTTGTCTTTGAGCACCATATATCCTTCTTTGAGGTTTCTAGATTTAAATTTCTTGTTGAAGGCCCTGGCAATTCTGCGTTGATATTCTTGGATATGATACAACGCCTTCAACCTTCTCTTGTCGAACAACATCAATTCTTTGAACCTGTTTTGTTGCGAATCCGCCTTTGTTATCTGACACTCGGCCATGATTCTCAACGACGATACTTCGATCTCAATCAACAAAACAGCTTCCATCCCATATACTAGAGAATAAGGGGTTGCCCTTGTAAATGTTTGAATTGACATTCCATAACCATAGAGTGCAAATGGCAATTTATCTAGCCAGTCTTTACAGGTTTCAACCATCTTTCACAGGATGTTCTTGACATTCTTGTTTGTGGCCTCAACAGCTTCGTTAGTTTGTGGTCTATACATTGATGACTTGTGAAAAGCCACATTATATTTCTCAAGTAGATCCACCACCTCTTTCTAGAAGTGTGAGCCATTGTCCGAGATGATCTCATTTGGTACCCCATACTTGTAGATGATGTTGTTCTTGATGAACTTGGCCACATGTGATGCTTTCAACACTGAGTAAGACTGCACTTCCACCCACTTGGTAAAATAGTCGATCGCCACCAAGATGAACTCATGTCTATTTGAGCCCTTTGGCAAGACTACCCCAATGACATCAATCCCCCAAACTGAGAAGGGCTATGGCGAAGTCATGTTGTAAAGCTTTGACAGCGGGATGTTCATGCGATTAGCATGAATTTGACATTTGTGACATCACTGAACAAAGTTAGTACTATCCTCCTCCATAGTTAACCAATAATAGCCTTGCCTGAGGATCTTCCTAGCTAGCATCACGCCATTCATGTGTACTCCACATTCTCCTCCGTGGATGGCCTCCATGAAACGTTTTGGCTCTTCTTCTTCAACGCAGAGCTTGTGCATTTCTAGATGGCCTCTCTTATACAACTTATTCCCGTAGATGATGAACTGGACGGCCAGATACTATATTCCCCATTTATCTTTGGCATTTGCCCCTAGTAAATACACATACTTCTCCAGAAAGTTTCAAATGTCGTAATACTAGGGATTCTTGTCTTGAACTTCACTTACTGCTGCTATCATCTCATAAGCAGGTGTATACTTCTATTTAATGATGATCATACGTATCTTAATACCAAGCGATATATCTACCATAGAGGATAAAGTTGTCAATGCATTAGCAAATCGGTTGTTCTCTCTTACCAGATATGTAAATGTCAGTTTTTCAAACCTTGGAATCAGAATGTCCAATGTCTGATAATAAACCTTCATTTTCTCTTCCTTGATCTTCCAGTCTCCATTGGCTTAAGAAACAACCAGATTTGAGTCTCCAATGATGTCCAACCTTATTGCCCCTATTTTTAGGGCAGTTTCCAATCCAAAGATACACACCTTGTATTCTGTTTTATTGTTGGACACTTTGAACCAGAGTTTGAAGGCTAAAGGTATATGTGAATCATCGGGTGCTATCAGCAACATATCTATCCCTTAACCGTATTGATTAGTTGCTCTATCAATGTACATTATCCATGTCTGCTCTTCTGCCTATAGAATCTCCTCATCCGGGAATAGGTACTCTACTGCTTTATCTTCTTCCATGGGGTGGTCTTCCAAAAATTTCGCTGCTACTACTCTCCCTTTGACGGACTTGTGAGTGACGTACTTGAGGTCAAACTTGGAGAGAAGAAGCAATCAACGAGCTATCCTACTCATAAGCATAGGTTTCTTAAAGAGATATTTGATGGGATCTAATCTCAAAACCAGAATTACAGAATGAGCTAACAAGTAGTGTCTCAACTTCCTAGTTACCCAAACCAAAGCTATGAAAGCTTTTTCCAAAGGAGTGTAGCGGGTTTTGTAATCTAGCATCTTTTTGCTCAAATAGTAAATTGCCTTCTCTACTTTAGCTTCTGATTCTTGAGCTAGCATGCCCCCTATGGTTGAATCTGTTACCGACGGATACATGATCAGTGGCTTTCCTAGCTCTATCGGCGACAATACAAGTGGGTTTTGAAGGTACTGCTTGACTTGTTTGAAAGTGAACTAACATCGATCATCCCATCGGAACTTCTTTCTCTTTTTCAAGAGACCAAATAATGGTTCACAAGTCAAGGTTAATTTTAAGATAAGCCGTGTTATGAATTGTATTTTGCCCATAAAGTCGCACTCCTCCTTTTTAGTCCTTGGTGGTGTCATTTCTAAAGATGGCCTTGATCTTGGATGGATCTACTTTAATTCCCCTCTGCGTGATCAGAAATCCCAGCATTTTCCTTGTAGTCACCCCAAAAGTACATTTTTGTGAGTTCAACTTCAATCTATATTTCCTGATCCATTCGAAGAATTTTTCCAGCGCAGTATAGTGACCTTCTCGTTCTTTGGATTTAACAATCATGTTATCCACGTACACCTCGACTTCCTTATGGATAATGTCGTGCAAAATGGTAGTTGCAGCTCTTTGATATGTAGCCCTGGCGTTCTTTAACCCAAGTGGCATGACTCTGTAACAGTAGGTACCCCAAGGTGTGGTGAATGCAGTCTTCTCTCTATCCTCAAGCGCCATCAAAATCTAATTATACCTGGAAAACCCATCCATAAATGATAACAACGCATAACCGGCAGTGAAGTCTACCAATTTGTCGATGTGCGGCAATAGAAAGTCATCTTTCAGACTTGCTCTGTTCAGATCCCGAAAGTCGACGCAAACTTTGATTCTGCTATTCTTCTTTAGAACTAGAACAATATTGGCCAACCAATTTGGTACTTAGACACCAACAAAAAAACCTACATCGATCTGCTTAGTGACCTCTTCTTTAATCTTCAGTGCCCAATCCAGACAAATTTTGCAGAGTTTCTGCTTGACAAGACGGGCCTCAAGGTCAAGAGGGATCCAATGCTGTACGATCTCAGGATCGACTCCAAGCATGTCTTTGTAGGACCATGCGAAAACATCTTTGAAATATTTTAATAAAGCAATTAAACGTTCGCGTTTCTCTGAAGACAACGTGGACCCAATCTGGACTAAGCGAGGTTTCTTCTCAATACCCACATTAATTGTAATGATTTCATCTACGCAAGGCTTAGCACGCCTCTCCTCCACTCTATCAATCAAGTTTTTCAAAGCCTAAGGAATTTCTTCCTCTTCGTTTTCATTAAAATTTTGAAAATCTTGGTCAATGCAATAAATTAACGACACAAAGAAGTAAACAAAATCTACAGCATTCTCATACAGAAGTTGTGGCTCTTCGATTACAACAACCTCAAAAGAAAATGTAAAAGAGGACCTAGATAGGACCTTGGCATCCGGGTTACCACTCCCGGAAGTGCCAGGCTTAGACTTCTCATACTAACTTGAATTAATGTCTACCACTTCCTTGAGGTAACTCCATGATAGAGGAATGGTTTTGTTAGTCTTTTATTTTCATTTATTGATCTTTTGTCCTATTGATTCATAGATCATCATACAACAACTTTGCGACAATTGATGGTTTGTAAATCGAGTCTACTCCTCCCTTGATCAGTTTGATTCTTGAATCACTAAAAATCACTACAAAGTATGTAATGATTCAAGACTCAATGGGTTCAATATAACATCCGATTGAACCCAACTCAATTTTATTACCTTTTTTACATTACCTTACCATTTTCCATATCTTTTCTTCATTTTGTCCAAAAGTGACAACTACGTCCACTAAGCACAAAAATTGATAAAGAGAAGTGTCAAACAAGAAGTTGTGCTTAACATGAGAGAGATGTAATGCCTAGGTAATGAACCTCTGAAGAGATTAAATCATTAAGCATGGAAAGACTCTTTCTCATACTTTGAACAACAACCAAGTGTTTGAGACAACTCTTAATCAAAGGAAAAAAGAAATGGGGGAGGTTGCAGAGATGATTAGGCAAAGATGATGATTATAAGTATGAGTATTGATACAAAAATAATGAATGAAAAGATATCAACTCAAATGGATTGGCGTATAAGGCCTAAACCCCTAAATCCATGTGGACTTTACAATACTATAAGCATGGTATTCAAAGAATAAATTACATAAGCGATTAAAACAGCCACAAAATAGCAAAAATAGTGCTAGAATCATGTTGAAAGCTAGGAAAAACAAGTAAAAGAAGAGGAGAACAAAGCTAGTAAGCAAGCCAAAGGAGGGGTGGCTAGCCCCTCCATTTTCTGGAACTTAAAATCACATGTTTTAGCCACTTCAAACTTTGAAAATCAGTCGCTAAAAGTTAAGAAACAAGTGGGAAACAAAAGGATATAAGATATAGAATAAGGTTCAAGAAAGGGTAGTTAACCCCTCCAACTTGGATAGCTTTTAAATCACAAGCTTCAGCCCACAAAACCAGTCCGAAACAGTGTGAAAAACAACAAGAAAAGAGTAGGAAAAGGTAGTGTAAAGATGGCAAAAATTATACCTCTTGAAGAGAGGATGCTCTTTGGTTCACAAACCATAAGGTGGACCATAAGGTGATCACCTTCAAGAGTTGAAATTTTGACTCAATAATCTTAGCCAGGCACCTCAAAATTTTGGTTTAGGAAGTGTATGTATAGTGCAAGATAGAGAGAGAGTGTGTTTGGCAAGTTTTCAGCACTTGACAAATTTTTCTAACTTAAAACCATGTGGGATGGTCACATATTTATAGAAAAACAAGTTCCTTAGTTGGAAATATTTGTATTGAGACAGCTGGTGCAAGGCATGCACATAGAGGGGATAGCTGATAGCAAAATATCTGCTGGCTACTGGACATGGCCGGCCGACCATGAAGAGAGACGGTTGGCCAATAAAAATTGGCCTATCGGCTACTTTTTGGCGAGTAGGTCTCTAAGTGGTCAGGTTAGAAAAAATTAGTTTTTAGTCCAAAGGGGGTCCAAGGTTTAGGCTATGAAGCTTGAAAACTGAAGCCTTTTGCTTAGGAAATTGAATCATTGTACATCATAACAATTTATCATTAAGTATTCACCGTGAGGCGTCCAAGTCCTAAGGCTTGGTCAAAAATGAGGTGTCTACAGCTTGCCCCTTATTTTGTTAATTTGTTTCGGAGGCCTTCTGTAATCTTAGGATTACTGGCCGATTACGATAGTAATCCTATAGGGCCGGTTTAGGTCGTGACAAATACCCCCCACGCTAGTGTAAGCATAATAGTTACACTAGTGGACATAACTTCTGGCATTTCTCCCATGATCACAGCTCCTTAAATGTAGCCTTTACGATCAATGACCTCTATGATCATTTTGGTTTGCACTCATGGGTTCTGTATTTAATGAGGTTCAAAATAAAAAGTAAGACCCATCAACTTCAAAAACTTTGAAGAAATAGCTACCTTGGATATGAAAAAAGCTAACGATGAGGTTGTGGAGGTTGATGCGAACACAACTAAATGTCATGTGTCTCTGAAATTAGATTCTCGTCTCTAGGCTATTCACGTGACTTTTCCTTCTTCCATTCTGTAACCAAAGCATCTTGATGTGTCTAAATCATTTCACTTAGGATGGGATGCACTTCCCATTTCTCTTTTAATTGACACTATCCCTGGCTGGGCATATTTTTCTTCTTCCACTAGCTGGGATATACCTATTTTTCCTTCCTCAGCATCAATTACCACTGGATAGGACACTTAGGAACCACCTGCAGCACCTATTGCTTGTTTCAAGATTCATCATTGTTTCTTAGAGTAAGTAGACCCCAGTACTATCCCATCCAACCATTGGAGTAGGGTTATATATCCATACCAACCACTATTTGAGGATCTCATGCCTGAAAATCTTTTTTTTTTTTTTTTTTTTTTTTTTTTAGCATGTGTCATCTGTCCTCTTCAACTCGACAAAAAGGTTTTTTCTAATGGATCCTCATTGGGTTTCATTCCTACTCCTAATGAGGCCTCATTGGGGTTAGACCCCACTATTTTGGTCAAACAAGCTGAATTATTCCCTCCTGATTGGCTTGAATACGTCATTGACACAATATCTTACTGGGTTTCGAGCTAAACCTTTATTACCATTTCTTCCTTACCAGCTCCAATGGATCTTGGAGCTTCGAATAGCCATCAAAGATTATGCTCTAGATGTCTCCCAAAAATCATACTCTACCTATGGTCTTGCTTGATCTAAGGCTAAAGGGCAATTAAAGGCCTTTAGCCATCTCTCCTTTGACATGCCTGGCGATGAGATTCCCCACAAGAACTTTCTTTGGGCTTGTGATGTGCTTATTCAAAGTCATTCTCTTAACTCTGCTGCATTGATTAAAGTTGAGACTTTTCCTTACTATCATGTAGAGTTAAGCCATTCCCTTGCGATGAGATTCCCGATAAGAACTTTCTTTGGGCTTGTGATGTGCTTATTTGAAGCCATTCTCTTAACTCTGCTGCATTGATTGAAGTTGAGACTTTTGCTCAAATCTAGGGTTTGAGCAAAAGAGGGGTTTTCCCTCCATTTTGAAGACATCTTCCTCCATAGGCTCCCACAAGGTTCACAAGTTCATAAAACCATTTTTATTTGAACTTTATCATGATAAAGTCACTTTTCAACCTTTTCAAAATCCCACATTTCAAATCCCAACCTCTCTACACAAATCTTAGCAAAGATAAAGAAGACTTGCTAAAACCATATATATAACTCAAAAAAACTCCTTACCTCAAGTTTTAGGAGAAATGAAGAGAAAAACTTCAAAATCGACATCAAAATCCGATCTCCACCGCACATTACGTAGCCCTTGACGAGCTTTTCAATATTAACAAAGGCATTATGGTCAAAATCCCAATGGATTAAGAAAGATCAAGGAATTGATGAGGTTAATAGGTATTTTCTAGAGAGATATGAGAGAAAATGAAATATATATAGAGAGAGAGATTGAAATGAAAAGTGAAGGAGAAAAGTGC
Organism: Camellia lanceoleosa; assembly: GCA_025200525.1. Classification (NCBI taxonomy): domain Eukaryota; kingdom Viridiplantae; phylum Streptophyta; class Magnoliopsida; order Ericales; family Theaceae; genus Camellia; species Camellia lanceoleosa. The sequence continues at coordinate 13,556,539 of CM045769.1, read as the reverse complement.
AAGGACTCAACTTTTAAGTGATTGGACACATTTTTCGAAGTTGACTGCAGACAGACCGCTCAAGCAGTGAATTCAAATTCTCATAATCTCTCTCTTCTATAAACAGATCACTTGAGCGATGGAACCTTTGCTCGAGCGGTGAAAACATACTCTCAGTATTTCAGATTTCATAACAAAGTTCTGGAAGGGTGACATTACTGCTCGAACAACGAAAGTACTGCTCAACTAATCTCAACTCAAAAGTGAGACAAAACAACCTTAAAGCATTCCCACCATTTCTGGATTCACTTCAACACCCAAAGATGCATAGTAACACCTCGGGTATATGAACAACCACAAGGAAAAATAGGTAACTACACGAGACTCAAATGGCTCAACGGTGACGAGGATAATTAAAAGAGACAGAAATTACAGATTAATATACTCAAATTACTTTAAAAGGACTCGTGACGTCACATTGAATACTTACTCCATTTGAATTAGAATCTATATTAGGAGAAAATCATGAAAGCTAACAAATATCTTATTTAAAATCTTGATTTTTGTATATATATAAATAATGTTGTGAATTTTAAAATTGTGAAAGTTGAAAAGGTAAACATTCATACTTTCATTAAAGAGAATAATATGTATTTCTAGAACGAAAGCTATAAGTGTAAATATTCACATTACGGTTTGTGTGTAACAATGGTAAAAAAAGATTACCTATCGCCGGTCTACCATCATCTCCATTGCGAGTCTATCGCCGATTTACAACTAATCTTCTCTTTCACATGCTCTTCTATGATAGGATCTTATTACAAAATACTAGTGAAGAAACAACTAGATCCTTAATCTAGTGAATCCCTCATATTGAGGTAGAGAAAACAGCAAGAATAATAATCTTCCAACGTCGAGCACAAAACTACAAAAATAGAACAACGAAAAATGAAAAATACAAGTTATACATGTATATATCATATATAATCTATGTTTCTATGTGATAAAATATCTACAAGGGTACAAGTCCAAAAAGACTTCAAAAATAGAAAAGGACCTGGTGGAACATAAGTCCATTGTATCCCATTTAATAGGATGCAAAGAATTTTTTATGGATTGATTGGAGTATAAGTCTACTAAAAGTGATTTTTCACTAAATCGCCTTAAAATAAATCTAATTAGTATATTTTTATAATTCTTAAATTCTTTCTAGCAACCCAATTTTTTTTCCATTTTTTTTTTTTATAAATTTTGAATTGGTTATTTTAGTTGTTTTTTCACTCTTTACAAAAAGATATGCACAAAAATAGAAAGAGTGATATGACATCTTATAGTAACTTGTTGACTATATTAACCGATTCCCAAACAATTAATTGGGAAAATTATAAATGAATAGCTAATCTTTTTAGGTCAGCAAAGAAGAACTTAATATACAACTTTCCCAAAAGAGAAAAGCAAGATTGAACTATTTTTTCTTGAATTAATCTCAAGTATTAATTTTTTTATTGGGCAAATTACAAAAAAAAAACTCCAGAGTTTCGCGTGTTTTTCAATTTAAACCCCAGAGTTTCAATTTTGACAAATTAAATCTTGGAGTTTCTTCCGTGTTTCAATGTGAACCCACCGTTTATATCCATTTGATTAAACTAACGAAATTTGGGCAAAATTTTCAGATTCAAACACACATGTTCAAATACTTGTATCTTCCTTGTCGTAACTCTGTTTCATTTCATTTTTACGTCGTTGGATTCACCACATTGCCTTGTTTTCATTCCACCTCTCATACGCCTTGTTCCATCTCTTTTTGTGTGCCGTTGGAACTTTGAAACTTGCCCAAAAATACGATTTTTCTCTCTTTGGGCAAAATTTTCAAATTCAAACACACATATTCAAGCACTTGTATCTCATTCGTCGTAACTCTATTTTGCCTCATTTTTGCGTGGTTGGATTCACCTCGTGGCCTAGTATTCATTACATCCCTTATACGTCTTGTTCCACCTCTTTTTGTGTGTTGTCGGAGTTTTGAAATTTGGCCAAAAATAAAATTTTTCTCTCTTTTCTTTTTCTTTCTTTGTTTATCTTATATCTCCATACTTCTTTATTCATCCTTCCTTTCCACAATTATTCTCTTTTTTCCTCTTCTTTCATAGCCCTTCCCCCACTCTTATGTTTTTTTCCATTTTTGTAAGTCATATGCATTCATACTCGACGATACCGCCACCGTTGGAGGTTCAGTGGCCACCACGAGCTCAATGGAAAAGCCATGAAGGAAAAGAAAAAAAAAAAGTGAATAATTGTGGAAATAAAGTAGGAAAGAAGAAGCATAGAGATAGAAAATAAAGGTGGAAAAGAGAGAGAGAGAGAGAGAGAGAGAGAGAGAATTTTTATTTTTGGCCAATTTTTGGAGGTTTGACAGTATGTAAAAAGAGGTGGAATAAAGCGCATGAAGGGTGAAATAAAAATTAGGCTATGAGATGAATCCAACAACACAAAAATGAGGCAAAACGGAGTTACGATGAGAGAGATACAAGTGCTTGAATATATGGGTTTAAATATGAAAATATTTCCCAAAGAGAGAAAAATCTTATTTTTGGCCAATTTTCGGAGCTCAAACAGTATACAAAAAGAGGTGGAACAAGGATTATGAGGTGTGGAACAAAAATTAGGCCATGAGATGAATCCAACGACGCAAAAATGAGGCAAAATAGAGTTACGACGAAGAAGATACAAGAACTTAAACATGTGTGTTTGAATATGAAAATTTTGCCCAAAGAGAAAAAAATCTTATTTTTGGCCAAGTTTTATAGTTCCAATGGCACACAAAAAGAGATGGAACAAGGTGTATGAGGGATTTAATGAAAACTGGGTAATGAGGTGAATCCAATGACACAAAAATGAGGTGAAACACAGTTACGACGAAGGAAATACAAGTGTTTGAACATGTGTGTTTGAATTTGAGAATTTTGCCCAGATTCCGTTAGTTCAATCAAACGGATATAGACGAAGAGTTCACATTGAAATATAGAAGAAACTCTAGGATTTAAGTTGTCAAAATTAAAACTATGAAGTTTAAAAAAACACGTGAAACCCGAATTTTTTTTAATATAATTTGCCCTTTTTTATTAGTACTTGAACTGATCTACTATTACTAGGTTCAAAGCTCTAGATAATATTGTACGATAAAAATTATTATTAAATATTTAAATTTAATTTTTGAAGAGAAAAGTATTATTAGATATTTAAGGGCCTAACTGATATTTTGATAATAGTTTGGGAGTAAAATAAAATTTTATTGTCATGTTAGCAATTTTCATTTGATTATGAATGGGAGCTGACAAAGGGTAGTAAAATTAATGCAAATATAAATAATTTATGTGTAAAATTGATATTTATCATTAAAAGAAAGAAAAAAAACGTTGAATTGATTTTTCAATTTTTGAGTGATAGTTTGAGGAACAAAATGATATTAACAAACCAAAAAAAAAAATGATAAAATTATTGAGGGGAAATTAAAAAAATAAATAAATAAGACAAAAACAAAAAAGAAAACCTCAAGATTTAACCTTTGTAATGAAATAAATCATGATTTTTTAATTTTATCAATTTAAATCATAACTTTTTATGCAGTTTTTACTTAAGGAAAATAGGTTGATGGTTTAGATTGGAAATAAATTAAAAATTTGATATTTAAATTGATAAATTAAAATTTTAAGATTTATTTTATTATAATGATCAAATTCAAAGATTTTTTTTTAAAATAATGTTACCAAGTATTAATTTTAACTTTTACTATTAAAATTAGATTGATAATGACAACGGTAGTGTTGTTGGAAGGGTTATTGATCAAATATGTAAATTTACACAAACACTAAATATAAATAGAAAAATAAAATAAATAAATAAAAATTGATTTGATAAATTATTAGAATTTTGAGTAATTACACTAACTTCTCTTCAAATTAAAATATATATATATATATATATGGGGTAAATCATGCTGGTAGTTCATGTATTTTGATTTTTGTGTCATTTTGATCCTTATAATTTCACTTGACTCGATTTTGATACCCTAAATTTATGATTTTATCTCAATTTAGTCTAATTGCTTATAAAATATACACATAAGTGACATATACTATGTTTTCCAAGGCAAAATTATAAATACGTTCATATGAATAACGAATTATTGATAAAAATGGAACTTAGTTTGTTTTATATGAATTAAAACATTAAGTAAGGTTAGTGTTATTATGTAAAAACAAGGAAAAATTTAAAAAACAAAAAACAAAACAAATGTTGACTTTTGTAACAAAATAAATTTGAATTTTTAATTTTGTCAATTTAACTTCTGAATTTTCTATTTGTTTTTAATCTAAACCATCTATTTATTTTTGTTAAGTAAAACTGATGAAAAAAAATTTTATTTTAGTGATTAAAACTTCTATTAGCATCTCGTCAATTATTTTGGATCTCCTATTTCTTTGAACCCCTACTTATAAATTCTAAAATCCTTAAATTTTATTTTTTTTTCCCTTCAAATAATACCAGAATTATCCTTGTGAAAATATTTCACCCATTCAATTGAATGCACACCTCCATACCCTAAAAAGCCTCTCTTCCAAAAACCCTAACAAAACTCATGAAAGTGATTATTATTTCATCTTTACATACTTGTTCATGACTTGAGAAAGTAAATGTAAGATTTTTTATTGTTGATTCAAAATTCCCGTTTTGTGTGTTCTGCGATTTCCATGAGTTTCGGTTATCTATTCTCGAACAAATAAAAAATGTTTAGTTACATGTTCCCGAACAAATGAACAATATTCAGGCCTGGAATCCCGAATTTCAATCATATATTCAGGAGTTCAGTCTTTAAGAAATGACAAACAATTTTTTATTATTTTTGCTAATTTTTTCAAGAAACTTGCCCTTACAAAACCAATCTCCTTTGAGCGAAGAATACCATCAAAGTTATGAACCTCCTCAAAGCTTTTATTGTTGTACTCCTCTCATCTTATGGAGTTGTAATTGCTGCAAAAACTTCCACTGTCATTACCATTACTGGAAAAGTGTAGGTAATCAAGTGGTTTCCACCGTTACCGCCAAGATATTGCCTCCAAAGAGTTTTCAAGATTTTGAGAATTGATAGGTTTCGAAGATGAGAAGATGGATGGGTGGTGACAGAGGTGAGTTCTCTCATGAACCCTAACTTTGTGAAATGGGGTGTCTCAAAATTATTGATGTCCTTTTTAGTAATTTCATTTGAGGTATTATCGTAATTAAAAAAAAAAAACTAAAATATGGGAAATTCTATTTCCACACACCACATTGTCTCTATGCACATCCTTTTTCACTCCACACACTTAGTAATTTAATTCTCAGGTATTTATCTCAATCCACATACCCTACATTCCAAATATACCCATTTAATAAAAAATGTGTACACACCCTCACATTAGCCCACACAAATTTCCAAAATAGCCCTCACTTCAACTTGCACATCCCACCATCCACCGTGCACGATCCAGCCTCTTTATCATCGTCTAGCCTCTCCAGCTTCGACAGGCATTCTTTGGTAGCCTGTAGCTTCCAACCTTCTCTGTTGAAGACCGACATTGAAAAAGATCGACAAGCATCTTCGGCAGCCATTCTCCGATTGTAAATTATAACCCATTCGGAAACAAATTACTTTAGACCATTCGATACCATACTTCTGAATTTTAAGTTTTAATTGGGTACTGTACTTCTGAAATTATTATTCATATTCAATTGTTGTTTTTCGTATACTGTCTATGTATTCGACACTCATTTGCCGAATGGTGATCGCAAACAGAAATGACGTAAAACAATTTCTTAGCAAAAAAGAGTTACCTTTCTGTCACTACATTGATTGTTTTGCATATCCTCCTGGTTTTTTGAATTGTTTGGCAAATCTTCCATCAAGTTTTGTTTGACAAATAATGGTAACTTGATGAGTGAACATTGGAAGAATGTTAGCAATGGAGTGTGAGAAATAATGGAGGAAGAATGCAGGCAATGAAGTGTGTAAGAAAGAATGAAGGAAGAGGTATGCAATAAAATGTGAGAAAAAGTGGAGGAAAAATGTAGCAATGGAGAGTGTGAAAAAGAGTGAAGTGCATAAGAATGAGTGTGAATAATGTAGGCAATAGACAATGGATGTGCACAGAGAGCTTTTATAAGAAAAAAATGTGCACAGAGATTTCTATTTTGGATGTTTAAATGTGTGGATGAATGTCTATTTTGATCATTTTATTTAAGGGTAAATTTGTAATAAAAATAAAGTTCATTGTGTGTAGAGAGACAATGTGGTGTATGGAAATAGAATTTTTCCTAAAAAATAGAGGATCCACAATAATTGATGGAGTGTTAATAATATCACTCATGAAGAAACCTATAGAAAAATAACCAATAAGTCCTATTTTACTCTCAAAATTACTATTAAGTCCTATTAAGTTTTAAAATAGATAACAAAATCCTATTTTTCATAAAATATTCTCAAAAGATTTATTACTCCATAATGGTATCTTATCCCAATTTTACCCTTTTCATTTAATATAAACAACAATTTTATATATAATTTTAATTGCAAAAATTATTAATATTATATTAAAAGAATTATAAATAACAATTGGATTGAAACATGTATATTACAAAATGCACCATTTTCTGTTAGCTGAAATTATGAATTTTTTTAGTGTAAACAATAATTCTATTAAAATTACAAAGAGCTATTAAAATTCTATATATTTTGCAATGTATGCAATAGTCGATGAATTTTATACATACTTTAATTTATGATTTTTTTTATTTCAATAATTAAAAATATTTTTACTATAAATTTTAAATAAGTTAAAATTATTTATAAAAATTTTGATTCATATTAATAAAGTTAAAATAAAATGTACTATTATGAATAATTGAACTTTTTTATAACAATTTATAAGAAAAGAAGAAGACTTATTTGTTAATATTAAAACTTCATATTACTCAATACTAGTTTTCCCAACAAAAAAAAAAAAAAAAAAAGGGTGAATTATATTAATAGTCCATGTAGTTTGAGACTTATTTCACTTTGGTCCCTGACTTTTTAATTGTGACACATTTGACCCTGAATTTTAAATTTTGTTCCAAATAAGGACAATTGAAAATATCATTAGATTTTTCAATGGTAAAATCATCAATTTGATATAATATAAATTAATTTGAAAAAAATAAATGTCAAACAAATATTTTTGAATTTTTAAAAATTATTTCTACCCACTAAAAATAAAATTATGTAAAATTAATAAATCTCTTAGACATTTATTTATTTTTTTACCAAATTAATTTTTATTATGTGTTTAGATGATGATCATGTAAAATTAATTTTTTAAAATTAATCATGTAATTTTTATTAATTTTTATCAATTTTACATAATTTTATCATTGGTGGATAAAAATAATTTTTAAAAAATTAAAAATATTTTTGACATTTATTTTTGTCAAATTAGTTTATATTTTATTAAATTGACGATTTTGCCCTTGAAATTAAACAATGATATCTTTAATTGTCCTTATTTGAAATAAGATTCAAAATTCAGGATCAAATGTGTCACAATTGAAAAGTCATGGACCAAAGTGACACAAGTCCCAAACTATAGGAATTGTTAGTGTAATTTGTCCCAAAAAAAAACACAAAAAATAAAAACAAAAACTTATTGATAATTTTTTCATTGTGATTTCTGATTTTTTTTTAATACAATATCATAATTTTTACAATTAAAAGATATAATTTTATTTAGATTAAAATACTTTATGAAATTTTTATTCATATTAAGTGTTTGTTTGGCGTATATTATAAAAGACAAAAAAAAATAAAAAAGTTATTAAAAAAATTAATATACTATTCACAAAAGCTAAGATTACAAAATAAAAATTAAAATATTATATCAGCATGGTACACATCACGGATACAAAACACCCCCCCCCCCCCCCCAAAAAATAAAAAAAAGTTAAAAACACTTTTTTATTTGAGTGATGGAGACGTGCATCACTTGCAAACACTGCCAAAATAAAACCAAATTTTCTCTTACAATGTACCAGACCACCGGGGAAAAGAACCAAAAACAAAAAAAATTTCTAACTTTTCCAGTACACACAGATCTTGGCACGCGGATTGCATGTTAGTATGTATATGAGTAAAATCGTAATTTTATTAATTTATATAATATTTTATATATATATATATTTTTTTTATAAAAAGTCAAAAAAATTATCTTAAACAATCAACTTTTTTTCTTTCACTTTTTTACTGAAAAAATCAAAATGTATACTTATATAGTTTATTCCAAACAATTCCTTAAGGGGTCAAATTGTAATAACATACATCATTATGGACAATTAACTTTCTAAAAATATTTTATGAAAAATAAGATTTACTTGTTCATATTAAACTTGCTAAGGTTTAATAGTAACTTAAGAATAAAATAACACTTATTGGTTATTTTTTCAAGGTATTTTAGACATTTATTATAGGTGTATATAAATAATAAATGTGCATAAAATGTCTAAAAGACTAAAATATATATGTACATTAAACGATTTGGGGTTACTATTGTGCTTGATATACAACAATGAGTGTAGTGCGACATTGGAGATTCGTTTCGGATTTTATTTCAATGATATGAAACTTTTAAATTTTAAATAATATCAAAAAGAATATACCTGTTAAAAATTAAATTAATCGGATATCGATAACTCTTCATCAAATCATATTTATATTCAGTTTGATACATAAATATTTATTTATTTTTTATACAGATGTGCTTTGATAAAGGGGTTATCAATATCCGATTAACTTAATTTTTTACAAATATATTATTATCGATATTCTCTAAAATTTAACGGTTTAAATTATCAAAATAAAAGTCAAAACGATTCCAACCGGCTACACAACAGTCATCGTTGTGCTTGATGCACAAATATCTAAAATATCTTTCTTGAATAAGTTCAATGATTAAAATATATTTTTTTGTCTGTTTTAATTAACGAAAATAGATTGATGGTTTGGATTCAAAATAATTAAAATTTTATAATTTATTTTATCACAAAGAAAAAAATTGGGACTTTTTTTTTATATATAATCTTACCTAAAACTATGAAACTTATTGTGTGTTTTTTAAATTTCAACAAAAAAAACAGTGTAATTTCTCTTGAAAAGAAATATTAGTTTTTTTTTTTCACAATTTTTTTCAAGCTGAGTTTAGATTTAAGCTTCATTATTAAATAAGTTTAAAAAATAAAATCGAATTGATTCATTTAATAAATAGTTGAACTCAAATAAATATATTGTATCAGCTGAACTCAAACTGTTGATGAATAAAGTGGAGATGATAACATTAGTAATGGTGGAGCTAGGGTTTTACTAGCTAGATCTGGTTGGGCTGCAAACGAGCCGAGCCGAGCCGAATTTTGTTGGACTTGAGCTCGGCTCGTTAAGTTATCGAGCTCGTTTATTGAGCTCGAGCTCGGCTCGTTAATTTTTATCGAACTCGAGCTCGGCTCGGCTCAGCTCAATAAATTTTTTTTAATATTATTTATATTATAAAAAATGCATTTATATTATTATTTTTATATATATTTTTATATGTTTAATATATAAATAATATATTTATTATATAATTTAATTAAAGATAAACGAGCTGAGCCTACCGAGTAGAACACATGCGAGCTCGAGCTCAGGTCGTTAACGAAACGAGCCCAATAATCGAGCTCGAGCTCGGCTCGTTTACTAAACGAGCCGAGCCGAGCCGAACGCTTACCGAGTCGAGCCGAGTCTGTTCACGAACAACTCGGTTCATTTGCAGCCTAAAGATCTGAAAACACCCAAAAAAAAAAAAAAAAAAAAAAAAAAAAAAACAGATACATCGACAAAAAGCTGAGTGACAGATTATCATGATCAAGTTTTGACAATTTTTAATATACGCCAAAAGCATCTGGAAAAGCCGAAAAATAAGTGACATTTATTCGTGTTGTCATGACTCATAGGATAGACACAGCACATCTTTCTCTTTTCCCTCACCTTTATCTCCACCAACACCGATACCGACACCAACTCCAAGGCATAGACCTGTTTAGGGATATATTATTTTAGTTAAAAAGTATAGAATAAATTAAATCGATGGTCTCTATTTTACTTCTTATGTGATTTTAATTTTTATATTTTTAATTAATTTAATTTTAATTATTAATTTTAGATGTTATGTCAATTTGATCAAATTAATAATATTATTAGCGTCTTTTAAAAAAAATTATCACTAAATTAATTGAGATTAACTCCCTGAGGCCTCGTTTGGGAACAGGCTTATTTAGTAACTTTTTGGCTAATTGGCTAAAAAGGTTGGTAAGAAAAACCTGTATGTTTGGGCCAACTTTTTGGCTAATTACGAAACGACGTGCAAAAAGTAGAGAGAAAAGGGAATCTTTGACTTTTTGGTATGGGTTGTTGACTTTTTGGCTAAAAAGGTAACTTTTTGACTAATTGACTATTTTAACCTCTTGCCAAACGAGGCCTGAGTTAAGTAAGTTTATAATTTTATCCTTAAAAATATGATACATAATACTTATGTGCATATTTTTCACAAAGAAATGTTAAGACTTATAATTAATTAGATTAAATTGAGACAAAATCATAAATTTAGAATCAAAATCAAGTTAATTGAAATTACAATGACTAAAATGACACAATGATCAAAATATAGAAACTATCATTGTAATTTTTTCAAAAGTTTATCCATTCAGATTTTTTTAAGTAAGTGATTGTGTAGTAGAGATTACATTCATGTAGTAGGGATTTATATATAAAATAAATCTGAATTACAATATAATAATTTTAGTTATTTCTAGGTAAGTCTACATTCGTACTATTACTAAAGTTAAAATTCATATCTTTTTTATTTTTTTAATCTTTTTATTTCATAAAAATAAAAAATAAAAAAATAAAAGCTAAAATAGTGAATTTCCAAACCACTAATGAGAGTGTTGTTTGAATTTTTGAGGTTGATTATGAATTCTATTTTAATGATTTAAATTATTTATTTTGTTAAATTATTTGTGTATATTATTCACATAAAAATTTGGTTGATTCGATATTCGTAATCTATTCAACTTATTGAGTTTGTTAAAAAAAAAAAGAATTGAATAGGCTATGATTATTAGATCAACCTAACCTTTTTTGTGAATGTTATACATGAAAAATTTTACAAAATAAATAATTTAAATTATCAAAATAGAACTCATAATATGCCCCACAAATCAGACAAATTTTCTAGTCGACTGGTGGAGAGTGTAGTCCTTCCTATATAATTATTTTTCTCAAATTAAAATTTAAAAGTATGAAAAATAATATAGAAATTGACTTTTTAAACTCATTTTTAAGATCCATTAATGTGTAAAAAAAATAAAAACAAATAGATGATTGTTAGGTCCTATCTTGTCAAAATCCCGCGAACAAAACTCAGTGATTGAGTTGTAATTTTTGGTGCATTTTTGTCTTCCTCGCTCGAGCGAAGGACTGTGTCTGGTTTAAAACCTGAATGGGGTGAATGTATGCTCGAGCATAGAATTAGTGGATCGAGCGAAGGTCAATGCTCGCTCGAGCGAAGATGAAGGTGGCTCGAGCGAACAACTGCTTCCACACAAAAACCTGAAAGTGTTGTTTCCTCGCTCGAGCGAAGAGTTCGTGGCTCGAGCGAAGGCTCTAGTAGAAATCACGCAAGATAAGCTTCTCGCTCGAGCGAGCTTTAGAATCCGGAATTTTTCAGGTGTTTGGTTTCTTTAAGAACTGGGATTCTTTTTGGTTTTCTATAAGTAGATGGTTTTCTCCTAAAACCAGTCTAACTTTTTTCTAGATCTGATTGAAGAGTTCTAGAGTTTTGTTTGAAGTTTTCTTCTGAGAGTTTGATAAGTTTTCTTTGATGTTCTTGAGAGAGTTCTAAACTTATGAGTTGAAATTCATACATCAAAGAGTTTGATACTACATATTCAAGAGAGTTCTCTTCGGTGGAATCCGAAGGTCAACACGTAAAGTTTCAAAAGGCGTTTGACTCTTTACGTAGTCGTTAATTTGACAAGTGAAGTTGTGGTGTGGAATCAACTTCAGGATAAGTTCCGTGACGAAGGCGTGGTGAAAGAGTTACAGAAGATTCAGAGACAAATTGACTGGGTTGGGTAATTTGTATGGTATCTTTGTAATCTTTTAGTTCTTCAGTAGTGGATTGATCAGTAGCGGTTCGCCCGTGGTATTTGATTACAATTGAAGGTTCTTCAATTGTGGCTTTTTCCACGTAAAAAATCATTTGTGTCGATTTATTGTTTATTCTTAAAAACAAACAAACTAAAATCACTCTCGTAAGTGCTTGATGATTTTAGGTTGAGTGTTTTTGAATTGTTGGGATTTGGAATACTTTAATCTTGATCTAATCACGAATCGCGTAGGTTTTTCAATTGGTATCAGAGCAGGTCACTCTTTATTTTATCAAAAACTTTGTTTTTTCAAAACTATAGGAGTGTAATTTTGTGTGACTAGTATCATGGATTCTATTCGTGAAGGTAACTTGACTCATAGACCCCCTTTACTAGACGGTACAAACTATTCTTATTGGAAAGCTCGTATGAGAGCATTTTTAAAATCCATCGATGAGAAAGTTTGGCACTGCGTAATCTTTGGGTGGAGTGAACCTACAATCACCGTTAATGGCATTGATATTCCTAAACCCCTTGATAAATGGGACACAACTGATTACCAAAACTCGAGTTGGAACAACAAGGCTCTTAACTCCCTCTTCTGCTTTGTCACACCTGAAGAATTCCGTCGAATTTGCACGTGTGAAATAGCAAAAGAGGTGTGGGATATTCTTGAAACAATTCACGAAGGTACTACCTCTGTTAAAAGGTCAACACTTCAACGTCTCACCTCCGCCTTTGAAACCCTTTTTATGCGCGACGATGAGACGTTTGATGATTTCTATGCTAAACTCAGTGATATCGTGAATTCCTGTTTCACTCTCGGTGAAAAAATCCCTGAAGCGAAAGTTGTTGGAAAAATTTTGAGGTCCCTTCCTGAGAGGTTCCAATCAAAGGTGACAGCCATTGAGGAGGCTCAGAATGTTGATACCCTCAAGCTCGATCAATTGGTTGGAAATTTGCAGACTTATGAAGCCCACCAAATTTCAAAGAAAAAGCAAAAAGAAACTATGGCTTTCACGAGTGCTCATGAAATTGCAAAACCTCTGGAGACTGAATTTGATTTAGAGCCTGAGATGACGGCTATGCTTACAAAACAGTTTAAAAAAATTTTGAAAAAGAAGCCTAATTTCAGAGCCCCTATTTTAAAAGATAAGAGTAATGACAAACCCAAAACTGTTCCACCAAAATTTGCTCAAACTACTGAAAAGAAGATTGTAAGGGGGCCAGGGGTCAAGTGCTATGAATGTCAAGGTTTTGGGCATATGTCCCTTGAATGCCCTTCGAAAAAGAATCGGAAGAAAGTCTACACCGTAACTTGGGATGATGAAAGCGGGTCGGAGCAAGAACCCGAAGAACCTGAATCTGGTGAAGATGGGGATAGTGCTTTCATGGCATTTTGGGCCACGGTTTCTCAACCTCTTCCAAAGCATTTGGAATCAGCTCGTGGTCAAAACTTGCATCATGCTCCCACCTTTGATGGGACTAACTATCTGTATTGGAAAATCAGAATAAGGGCTTTTCTGAGAGCCTTTGAACTAGAAGGTTGGCAAGCCATTGAAGAAGATACAGAAAGTGCAGATAATCCGGGCAATCAGAGAGCCCTGTTCACTATTCGTGGTGCAATCTCCAATGAAGAACAGCAACGGGTTGTTCACTACACAAAGGCTAAAGATGCATGGGAAATTCTGAGCCAATTCCATGAAGGAAGAGATCCACCTCCACCATCACCCAGCAACTTATCTGTCTTGGTTGCTAGAGTGGACGAGGTCAAGAAGAATGAAGAGCAAAGAGAGGATGATGAAATATCTTAAGACATTTATGAGATCAATGGCGATGAACTACAACAAGCTTACGAGAAGCTGTACGAGGAATCTCTGAATTTGTCTAAAACCAACGACAAACTCTCTCTCAAGCTCAAAACATGTGAGAGTGAGAATGTCCGGCTCAAAGAAGAACTCTTGACAGCAAAACAGAATGTCATCAAGATATCAAGTGACAGGCAAGACTTATGTGGAAAACTTCTATCCTGTGAAACTGAAAGGAATGAACTTCTGAAGGTGTATTCCACATATGAAGAAAAACTTGAACATCTTGAGCTGTCACAAGCTACATTGGAAGAGAAAGTCAGACAGAAAGATGAAGAACTCCGTATTGCTAGAGCAACAATTGCCATGTGGAACAAAGGTTCCAGATCTCTAGAAGACATACTCGGGTCTCAACAAATGGGTTCTGACAAAAGAGGGCTAGGCTATGGTGCGACAGCTCACAAGGGACAGGCCTCAACTTCACATAACTTGAAGACTCAAGCAAAGGGCAAATTGAAGATAGACCAGGTTGATCCTTCTCTTCATCAAGCAAAAATAGGTAAGATCAACAAAAAAGAGGTAAAACCTGTTTTTATTTGTCATTACTGTGGTAGGTATGGCCACATTCGTCCTTACTGTTTTGAACTGTTTGGTAAGGTGTCTCAAAAGGATAGAAATTCTAATACTTTTTGGGTTAGGAGACAACCTTACATGTCTAGGCAGAACACCAAGACTAAAAAGATTTGGGTTAGAAAAGATGATTTGACTTGTTTTGTTGCTCACACTGCTCTAAAAGCACGTGACTCACACATGTGGTATCTTGATAGTGGGTGTTCTCGTAATATGTCCGGTAACAAATCCTACTTCACCTCTCTTGAAAAATATGAAGGAGGAATCCTTACCTTTGGAGATGGCGGCACTTCTAGAGTCATTGGTAAGGGTTCTATAAGTGTTGCTGGTCTTTCCAAGCTAGATAATGCCTTACTTGTTGATGGCCTTAAAGCAAATCTTTTGAGCATTAGTCAAATGTGTGATTCCCATCATGAAGTATTGTTTTCAAAAGATAAATGTGAAATTTTGGATAAAAAGGGAAATACTGTTTTACATGGGGTTCGCACATCTGATAACTGCTATGGGATTCTTACAACTAATGATCTTACTTGTCATTCTGCCATCATAAGTAACATTGATCTGTTGCATGAAAGATTAGGTCACATGAATTTCAAAGACCTAACTAAGATAGCCAACAAAGAGCTTGTGAGAGGAGTTCCTAAACTGGGTAAGAATTTGAGCCATGTGTGTGGACCATGTCGACAGGCAAGCAAACCCGTGCCCTCATAAAAGGTGAACGACTTCTGAAAAGCGTCCTCTTGAATTGGTTCACATGGATTTAATGGGTCCTACTCGCACTGAAAGCATTGGAGGTAAAAGATACATTTTTTTAACTGTTGATGATTTTACTCGATTCTCATGGGTAAATTTTTTAAGGAAAAAATCTGATACATTTAATGCTTTCCAGGCCTTAGTCCTTAAAATTCAAAATGAACAGGGTGTTTCTATTGGGCGTATCATAAGAATCTGAACTGATCATGGTCGTGAATTTGAAAATAGTTCGTTTTCGGATTTTTGTGATATGCATGGAATTAAGCATGAGTTTTCTGCACCTATTACTCCATAACAAAATGGAGTGGTTGAGAGGAAGAACAGAGTTGTTCAAGAAATGGCTAGGGTTATGCTCCTTAGTAAGAGTCTTCCTCCAAAGTTTTGGGCCGAAGCCCTAAATACTGCTGTTTATGTCATAAATCGTGTGTATTTAAGGCCCAGCACTTTACAAACTCCTTATGAATTGTGGAAGGGTTTGAAACCTAATGTAAAGTACTTCAAAACTTTTGAGAGTAAGTGTTACATCTTTAAAGATAGAGAGCCTTTGGGCAAATTTGACTCTTGAAGTGATGAAGGTATTTTCCTAGGGTATTCAACCAACAGTAGGGCTTTTCGAGTCTATAACCTGCGAACTTCATCATTAATGGAATCTATCAATGTGGTTATAGATGACACAGGTTCTCCTACTCCGGCATCAAATGAGGATAACAATGGTGAGTCCCCAATCTTGGATACTGAACCACAAAATCAAGGAGAAGCTGAGGTTCAATCACAAGAAAATGTTACAGCACCATCCTCACAGGTAAGTTCAAGTCCCAAGAGTGCTCAAAGGGACATCACTCCTGTTGCTTCTATCACCGTAAGTCCTGAACTTAAACCATTAGCAAGGGTGAAACTGAATCATCCAACTCAACAGGTGATTGGAAGTGTTTCGGATCGAATGAAAACCCGAAGACAGATTCGGGATGAGGTATCATACATGTGTTATGTTTCTTTAATTGAACCTAAGAATTTTAAAGAGGCCTTGCTAGATGATAGTTGGGTCAATGCTATGCATGAAGAATTAGGTCAATTTGAGCGTAACAAAGTTTGGACTCTTGTTCCCAGACCTAGAGACATGAATGTGATAGGTACCAAGTGGATCTTTAAAAATAAATCTGATGAGAATGGTACTGTTGTGAGGAATAAAGCTAGGTTGGTTGCTCAAGGCTACACACAAGTAGAGGGTATTGACTATGATGAGACGTTTGCCCCAGTTGCACGTCTCGAATCTATTCGCATTTTGCTTGGTATTGCATGTTTTCTTGGCTTTAAATTGTTTCAAATGGATGTAAAAAGTGCCTTTCTAAATGGGTACTTAAAAGAAGAGGCATATGTTGAGCAACAAAAAGGGTTTGAGGACCCTAAATGTCCTAACCATGTCTACAAGTTAGACAAAGCTTTGTATGGATTGAAACAAGCTCCTCGGGCTTGGTATGATAGGCTTACTACTTTTCTTCTTGATAATGATTTTCAAAGGGGTAGTGTGGATAAGACCTTATTTGTGAAACATACTAAGTCTCATATTCTTGTTGCTCAGATATATGTTGATGATATTGTGTTGGGTTCCACTGCTGATCATCTTGTGAAATATTTTTCGGATTGCATGACACATGAGTTTGAGATGAGCATGATGGGAGAGTTGTCTTATTTTTTGGGTCTCCAAATTAAACATTCTCCTTCAGGCATATTTGTTTCTCAGTCTAAGTATGCTAAAAATCTTGTGTCAAAGTTTGGTCTTGAGTCTTCCAAGCATGCACGCACTCCCATGAGCACTAGTCTTCACCTTTCCAAAGATTCCTCTGGTATTGATGTTGATCCTACCCTTTATAGGAGTATGATAGGGAGTCTTTTGTATCTCACAGCCAGTCGTCCTGATATTTCCTTCAGTGTCGGTGTTTGTGCTCGTTACCAAGCCAGTCCTAAAGAGTCTCACCTTCTTGCGGTAAAACGCATCATCAAGTATGTTAATGGGACCTTGGGGTATGGGGTTTGGTTTTCCACTGATACTACAGCCGAAATTACTGGTTTTTCTGATGCCGACTGGGCAGGGTGTGCTGATGATAGGAAAAGTACATCCGGGGGGTGTTTTTACCTTGGAAATAATCTGGTTTCTTGGCATAGTAAAAAGCAAAATGCTATCTCTCTGTCTACTGCTGAGGCTGAATACATTGCTGCAGGGAGTTGTTGTGCCCAAATGTTGTGGATGAAGCAAATGCTTCATGATTATGGAATAGAATAGAACACTCTCACTCTTTTTTGTGATAACACAAGTGCCATAAACATTTCAAAAAATCCTGTCCAACACTCTCGCACCAAACATATTGACATCCGTCATCATTTTATTCGAGAGTTAGTGGATGAAGGCCTTGTTGTTTTAGAACATGTTTCTACTGAGCATCAAAAAGCTGATATTTTTACAAAACCACTTGATCTTCTTCGATTTGAGTTTCTTAGAAAGACCTTGGGTGTAATGTCTCAGTAACTAGGTTGTTTCCTGTGAGGTGAGTGTGAGTGGTTGACTTACTGTTCTTGGATGTGATAATCTATGATTGAGTTCTGATATCTTTTGCATCAAATTTTATATGAACACTGCTCATGTTGCATTCAAGATCTTTTTCATCTTTGTTCATAGCTTATCCTGAATGCCCATACTCATTTACTTCATGATCTCACTCTGTACACCTCCTTGAGATAAATTATTGCAGGGGTTTCCGCACAAGTGATCAAAGTTCTCTATGGACCACTGACAGTGTTTCTTGTACTCTTTCAAAGGAATTGACCTATACTGGTATATCATGGGTGATGTTAAGTCTCTTAACCATCTACCATCTTATTTCACTTCCATGGTTTCTCCCTCAGTACATGATTTCCGGGCATTAGGAAAAGGCTACCTCAGAGGCACCAACCAGGCCATCATTTTGATTTCATTCTTCTCTGGTTTGGTCTCCATACTCTTGAGCGTGTATGCCACCAGTGAGTGCCCACAAGAAAAAAAAGTTAAAAAAAAAAAAAGGGGGTCATTGTCTGAGGGGGAGCTTCCGCATTTACTCAACAAATACCCCGTGATTCCTAGTAGTTTGACTTTTCTTTATGATGGTTAGTTACACTTGTTGGAGGTCCAGCCATCAGATCACTACGAGGATTAACTCTAGCTGTGTGGTTCTCAAGGATTGCACACACACACATTCTTTATATGAGCTCTCATGTGTGTTTTTGAGTTATGCATTCTCATGATGCGTGTGGCTTTGATTTAATACTATCTGTTTTATTCATGAGCTGTTGTTTCATCTCTTTTCTCAAATTTTCAGGACTCAGAATTGATGGATACTCTTGTCCTTGTGGAATAGTATGTCACCTGGTCACCTTGCTTGTTACCAGAATATCCTAGGTGTTTTTATTTAAAAAAAAAAAAAAAAAAATTTCCTTGGCTCGAGCGACTAGGTCCTCGCTCGAGCGTGCGTCTGCTTCTTCACTTCGACCTGAGAGCTTGTTCTTCTCGCTCGAGCGAACCGGTCCTGGCTCGAGCGAACTGTCGCAGTTCCGAATTTAAATTGGGGGTCTCTTCAGTTCATTTTTTTTATCTCTTCGTGTTCTTCTCTCTCTTCTCCCCTAGGGTTTTTGAGTGCTCCATTGCTGTCTCTCCTGTGATTTTTTCTCTGCTTTCTGAGGATTTCCGTCCATTCTTGTGTCTACCCCGACATTGGTAAGTTTGATTTCTTCTCTTCGTTTATCCTCACTATACCGATGCTCTGTTTCTGTTCGTAGGTTAACTTGTTATATGTTGGTTATTTCTTTTCATTGTTTTGCATCTCTCTTGCATCTAGGATACATGGGTTTGCATTTTTTACTCTGCATTAGTTCCTAGGTTTTTCCCATTCAGGTTTTACCATTTGGGGATTTTTTTATACTCTGCTGATTTTATAACATTCTGATTGGGGATTTGTGTTGGAATTTTATATTGGGATTTTCATTTCCATATCTATATCATGCCCTTATCTGATTATGCTATGTACATTGTTCATATCATGTTGTTTGCTTGATGATTGCTTGATTGATGTTATACATTGGCAGGTGTTACTTCTTCATTTTTATACTGCTCTTGCTAAAAGACTAATGTTTTTTTTTTTTTTTTTTTGTGCTCATTGGTTTGGTATTGGGGATATGGGGTTTTGTCGGTTCTGAATGGTTATTGGGTGGTCTGTATTTTTGGGTTTTGCCGTGCTCTGTTTTTCCTCTGTCTTTGTCCTACTTTTCTAGTTTGTTTAGTCATGGCCGAGTCTTCTAAACGTCGCAAGACGGTTGCTTCTCGTCCTTCTTTCAATACTGCCAAATTTGAGTCCAAAGTCAAGGCAAAATTGTTTAGAGAGTCCTTTGCCTCTCGCAAAGTTCACTTGGAGCGCAATGTGTTACCTAATGCTTTTGAGGTTATTCCCATTCGGTCTTTGTTCGATCCGTTAGGTGGTGATCAAGTGCTACATTTTTCCGGTCCACAAAATCTAAGTCTCATCCGAGAGTTCTATTGCAACATCCATTCTATTAACCGAGAAGCCTGTACCTTTTAGACTTGGGTTAGGAAGCAGTCCCTTGTCATTACTGGGGATTTGTTTCAAGTTTTTCTTGGCCTTCCTGAAGTTGATGCTTGTCATTTCCCTTTTCTTACCCGATCTAGTGTCAATTTTAATATGGTTGCTTCTGAGTTATGTGGTGTTTCCCAGACATGGATCGATGGGGCTCTCATTCAGCAGAATGAGTTGCTTCCTCGATTCCGTCTTCTCAATATTATTGTGTGCGCCAATATTTATGTCACCACCCATTCCTCACATATTACTCAGGACCAGGGTTATGTTTTATATTGCATTCATCATCGACTTCCCATTGATCTTCCTGAGATGATTGTGTCTAAAATGATTGGGGTCTTTGAGGGTCGCAAATCTTTGGGACTTCCTTATGGGTGTTTTCTTACCCGTTTTCTCTCTTTTCTTCATGTCCCTGTTTTTGATGATGATGAGTTTGCCCATCCCACAAAACCCATCACCAAACTCATCAGATCCCAGTCGAGGCTCACATGAGGGGGAGTGGGTCAGGGGTTAGGGGTTCCCATGCAGGTGGTCCAGATGATGCAGGTGATGATGATCCTCTTGCCGAGGAGGAGGAGGTCGAGGCTGCCCATACAGCTCCCACAGCGGGTACTCATAGCTTGGAGCAGGTTCTTACTAATCGCCTTGATCTTATAGATGCTCGTCTTGACGAGCAGAGTGCTCAGCTGGCACATATACTATCTCTCCTACAGATGCAGCATCATCCACATTCTTCCTAGTATTGGTTTTTTGGTTATTTCCTAGACATTTGTTTTACTCTTTGGCTTTGGTTATTTCCTGGACATTTGTTTTACTCTTTGGCTGGTTCTTCCTTATACTGTATCTCTTGCTTTTGTCTCTCTCCCGGACAAAAAGGGGGGAGATGGTTTATATGTCTTGATTTGGCTATATTGGTATATTGGCTTGATATATATGATATATTGGCTTGATGTATATGATGGTTGGATATATTGGCTTGATATATATGATATATTTTGATTGATATTGTTGATATTGTTTTGGGGATATAGGCATGCTTATGATGGTTCAATGAAACTGTCTTGATATTTTTTTTGTGCATAACAAACTTTTTTTAAGTTTATGGTGTGCAGATTGGGTGGTTCACAAGATTGGTTTCATTGTTTGTCTTTCATCAAGGTGTAATTCATTAGCTCATTTCTGAGTTGTATTTCTTGAGTTGTAATTATTTTGTGTATTCTTTGAGTTGTAATGTGGTCAGGAAATTGTTTAGAAAGTTTTGTCCGGGTATTGACAAAGGGGGAGATTGTTAGGTCCTATCTTGTCAAAATCCCGCGAACAAAACTCAGTGATTGAGTTGTAATTTTTGGTGCATTTTTGTCTTCCTCGCTCGAGTGAAGATGTCCTCGCTCGAGCGAAGGACTGCGTCTGGTTTAAAACCTGAAAGGGGTGAATGTACACTCGAGCATAGAATTGGTGGATCGAGTGAAGGTCAATGCTCGCTCGAGCGAAGATGAACGTGGCTCGAGCGAACAACTGCTTCCACACAAAAACCTGAAAGTGTTGTTTCCTCGCTCGAGCGAAGAGTTCGTGGCTCGAGTGAAGGCTCTAGTAGAAATCACGCAAGATAAGCTTCTCGCTCGAGCGAGAGAATCCTCGCTCGAGCGAGCTTCAGAATCCGGAATTTTTCAAGTGTTTGGTTTCTTTCAGAACTGGGATTCTTTTTGGTTTTCTATAAGTTGATGGTTTTCTCCTAAAACCAATCTAACTTTTTTCTAGATCTGATTGAAGAGTTCTAGAGTTTTGTTTGAAGTTTTCTTCTGAGAGTTTGATAAGTTTTCTTTGATGTTCTTGAGAGAGTTCTAAACTTATGAGTTGAAATTCATACATCAAAGAGTTTGATACTACATATTCAAGAGAGTTCTCTTCGGTGGAATCCGAAGGTCAACACGTAAAGTTTCAAAAGGCGTTTGACTCTTTACGTAGTCATTAATTTGACAAGTGAAGTTGTGGTGTGGAATCAACTTCAGGATCAGTTCCGTGACGAAGGCGTGGCGAAAGAGTTACAGAAGATTCAGAGACAAATTGATTGGGTTGGGTAATTTGTATGGTATCTTTGTAATCTTTTAGTTCTTCAGTAGTGGATTGATCAGTGGCGGTTCGCCTGTGGTTTTTTATTACAATTGAAGGTTCTTCAATTGTGGTTTTTTCCACGTAAAAAATCGTTTATGTCGATTTATTGTTTATTCTTAAAAACAAACTAACTAAAATCACTCTCGTAAGTGCTTGATGATTTTAGGTTGAGTGTTTTTGAATTGTTGGGATGTGGAATACGTTAATCTTGATCTAATCACGAATCGCGTAGGTTTTTCAATAATGAAATATAAGAGAGAAAGAGAGAATTATTTTAAATATTTTAATAAATTATCAAATTATTAAATTTAAAATTTTAATTTAATTTTTAAATTAGAATAGCACTGCTTGATAGATCCAACTTATACCAACCAGCCCATTTATAGTATTTCTCTTTTACTCTCAAACTATACAAATATTTCAAGTTTAACATATATTTGCTTTATTTATATGGCTTGGCATTTCAACTTTTTTGAACATGATAATTTTTTTTAATTTATGATAAATAAATTAGACATTTGAATTTTTTAAACTTTTTTAATCAAAAAATTATTATTATTATTATTATTATTATTATTATTATTATTATTATTATTATTATTATTATTTAACAACCCCAAACACTTGCTCAGTCATAAATAGTGATTTTGAAATACACTACTTATCACTTAACCCTTACTAATTATTTCTTAAAAACCTAATAAAAATATTATAAAAACTTAGTGATAAATTCAATCAAAAAAGGGTATAATGCATTTGATCTACTAAATATTTTTATTGGTGAGAGGTCTATTCTTTGTGAAATAGGTTGGTAAGAAATCCTTTTGTTAATTTTAAATAACATTTTGTTTTCAACTTACTCCTTAATTTATTTATTGACTTTTTTTTGACTATCTGTTCAAATTTATATGTATTTGTTCAAATTTTTTCTGACTATCTATTCAAATTTATATCTATTTGTTCAATTTTGCCCCTATCTTTTTAAAATCTATGGATTTCTCTCTCTATCTGTTTAAAATCTATATGTGGGTTTTGAGTTTCTCTCTCTATTTGTTTAAAATCTATTTATGGTTGTTTAAAAAATACAAAGATCTGATCTATTTGTTCAAATATTTTTTAAAGATATCAATAAATGATGTAAAAATATTACTACTCAAACCACGCCATGAATTTAAGCAACAATCAGAGGCTAAGGGGTAAGGTTATGCCCATATTGATTTCAAATGGAAAACGGGAAAAGAAGAGCAATGTTGCACCTCATATGTGATTTTCTCCATGAAGAACACTCTTGCTCAATAACTCAGACAATAGATGAAAATGGACTCTTCTAAATATAGAGGAAAAGCTCAAAGTGCCATCATCAAGTATATTTGACTTATGTGTACTAAATTTTTGTAATGCATCTTAATCAAATAACTATAACCTACACTTGAGTTTGTTGATTATTCAAACACACGAACAACATTTTTTGTTAGGTTAACGCAAAATTCGTCGACATTGATGACAGAAGAAGAGCAAAGCAAAGAGAGAGTTTAGCGGCGAGAGTGGGTGGTGGTGGTGGTGTTTCCGGTTCAGATCTCCACCGTCGACCGCCACGACTAGATCTAGGTTCGAAGTTTCGACAGCCTTGAAAAATACAAACACTTCAACAAGAGTTATTCATATCTGTAAAAGAAGAGAGAGAGGGAGAGAGAGAGAAAGAGAGAGAGAGAGTACGGTGACGATGGTCAGATCTACTAAAATCTAAATGTTAGGAAACCAATTATATTAGGAAGTTTGCTTCTTTTCAATTACTATTTAGGAAGTCTAATTATATTAGGAAGTCTATGTTATTTTTCTTATATAAAGAAGCTTATTGTAAATAATATTAAGAGTTTAGGTGGCTTTGAGGAGATTAAATAATATTTAGCCACCTAAACTCTTAATATTATTTAATCTCCTCAAAGCCACCTAAACTCTTAATATTATTTACAATAAGCTTCTTTATATAAGAAAAATAACATAGACTTCCTAATATAATTAGACTTCCTAAATAGTAATCGAAAAGAAATAGACTTCCTAATATAATTAAACTTCCTAAATAGTAATTGAAAAGAAATAGACTTCCTAATATAATTAAACTTACTAAATAGTAATTGAAAAGAAGTAGACTTCCTAATATAATTGGTTTCCTAACATTCGACCGCCCTAGAATCACAACTTGTCCTCAAGCTGAAAAATTGGGATAACGAGCACAAAAAGCAGCATGGTCTTCCCAAGTAGCTTCATTAACATAATGACCCTTCCACTGAATGAGCCAACATGTGACAGCTTGATTGTTCTACTAAGTCAACATGTGACAGGTTGAGTTAACCCCATTAGAGCATGTAACGAAATTGCTGAAGTTGGGAGTTCTGGGACACCGCCAACTACGGTTTTAGATTCAAAATCCTCAACTTCGACCACCAGTTCACCTTCCAAGAGAGATAATTGTGGCTTTTGGCATCGATGACCATGCTTATAAATCTCATCGCAACTAAAACAAAGACCCTTCTCACGTCGTTCCTTCTGTTTAGTCCATGACAAACATTTAACACCAGTAGGTAAGGATGTTAATTCGTTAACAGGCTTAGGTACATAAGATATGTTAGAAGGCCGTAAAGAAGATAGACAAGAAATAGTCTTGGTTATATTGTGTGCAATGGTTGCTATAATTGCATCCTCTTGGCTAAGTGCTAATTCAAATGTGTAGACACCCCATTTTTGACCGACCTTAAGACTCAGATGTCATCGTTTGTGCGCGCGATGATTGTGCATGTTTGTGCTCGTTTTGAGTGCTTGAAGATTTCGGTCATGCGCCTTGTCTTTGAGCTTCTAAACCCTCTGTGTTTTGACCTAGTTTTTGGACCAGACCTTGTTGCCTTTGCTTGGAGGGAGAGAGAGGCTTGTAGGCCACTTTTTGTAGTTGTAGGCTACTTTTCCCTCTTGTAGGCCACTTGCGATGGCCCATAGGCTAGTTTCCGGAGCTTTCGGCTGAGCGCCTTGTATCGGGGCCTCTTGGATCCCTTCTTTTCGGTTTGTTTTTGGACCATACCTTGCCATCCCTTGCCTAAAGGGATGGGAGGGCTTGTCGGCCACTTTTGGTGGTTATAGGCCACTTTCTCCTCTTGTACACCACTTGAAGTGGCCTACGGCTATTTTTCTGTTTTTGCAGATATTTTTGGTGCCAGCTGTTGGGCACAGAATGCATCCTCTATACATGTGTATGGAGGGATTCAAGCAAGCTTCTCCTTACTTTGCTTATATGAGGGGAGGTGCTTCCCCCTTATGGAGGGTTCAGAATTTTTGAGAAGCAAATTTTGACTCTCTCTCTAGAATTCTCTCCCTCTCTCTATATATTATGCTCTATAGTGCTTGAAAGTGAGTGTTCTTGGCATATTTGCACACAACCCTCTTAGCCTAACATCTTGACCTTGGAGCTGAGATTCCATAATGCTTGTTTGGGCCTCCTAAAGCTGGTTTTTGGCTCAAAAGTGCTGTTGTGGCTATTGTGCTTCAAGGGTAAGCCATCTTCTCTTTGAAGCTTTATTTTAGTTGCTTACTTAGCCACCTTTGCATGCTATTTTAGGCCTAGCTTTCAACTACAAAAACCTTTTTCTTCAACTGTTAAAAATGGTAGTTTAAAGTGTTTTTGGAGTTAAGGGTGTTTCACCCTCTTTGGTGGCTTATTTGCTAAGCTTCTTGCCTTCTTTTAAAGCCTTTGAAACTATGTTGTTCTGGTCTTTTAACCACTGAATTCTAGAGGAATTTCAGTGGTGAAAAACTTGTTTTGAGGTTCCAAATAGGAGGGGGTGGTCCCTCCCTTCTCTTGTCTTGTTAGCATGTGTTTTTGGCTTGCCAAATGAGCATGTGTTTCTATCCTCTTGAGGCATAGTTTGAGCATGTTTTTCTAACTCTGTTTTTGGCCGGTTTGGTCACCTCTTGCATGCTTCATACACTTGTAGTGTAATTCTATTTGCTAGACTAACATGCTTCATGATTTAGCCTATTATTCTAGCATATATTGGCTTCACTCCAGCATGTTTTTGGTGTTATTTTGACATGTTTTAACTTTGATTTTTGTTGGTGGGGTCACCTCTTGCTTGGTTCTTGCACTTGTAGTGCAATCGTGCTCATTAGCCTAGTGTACATGGTGTTTTGGCCTTTCATCCTTGTAACAACCTCGACCTCTGACTAACGTTAATCTATGATTAATTGTGCCTAATTAGTGATTTAGGTGAAATTTTGAATTAAACTACATGTGTTACATTGTTTGTGTTTATATCTATTAGGTGTAGGAAGATCTGTTCATATTTTAGTTTCGATTTGCGAATTGAAAGCCTTATCGGCGTCCGAATCAAAAATTGACTTGACTTATGTGTTAATTAGGATTTATAGAAATTTATGGTAGGCTTAATTTAAAAATTCGGTTCGGAGCAGTTAAATTTGATTAAAATAATGTCATTTGATTAGTTATGACAAATTACTACCTATAAGGCCACTTTGACACTCCACTTATCTCCTTTCCTTGATCTTAAAACACTTTGAGCCTATTCTAAGGGAAAAACGTGAGAGAGAGGAAGAGTAGAGGGAGGTTGAGCTCAAATGAAGAATTGACTAGGAGATTGAAGCCAATTTGAAGCTTTGGGGTAGGACCCCACTTGAAATCGACCCCACTTGAAGTCGACCTTATGTAAGAACTATACTCTTAAGCCTTGTATTTAAGGCACCAAGTAAATGAACTCAAGAGGGTTAGGTGGTCAATCAAGCTAAGATTGGAGAATTGAAGCTCAATGCATACATGCATGTGTAATTCATGGCATTTGAGGTTGTTTTTCTGAGAAATTCTTGCATGCATGTCTTAATCCAAGCTTTGTTTTAGAAATTCTTCATCTTCTATGTCATATTGTCATATTTGATCATGTTTTTGAGTTAAACATTGCATTTGGTCATGTTTTGGGGAACTTTGGTTCAAAGAATTGCATTCAAGTCATGTTCATGAATTAATCTTGAGTTTCAAGTTAAATTTTTGTACAATTGGCAAGCCTTTGGGCCATGATTTCTTGTTATAGTTCTTTAAACATGTTGTATTATGAGTTTTCATGTGTTTCCTCAAGTTTTGGCCCAGAAAAATGAGTTTTAGATGCTTCAAAAGTTGAGTTTGAGCTGGGTGATCGAATCTGGAATTTCCAGAAATTTGATCCACGCTCAAGCGGGGAACTTCACGCTCGAGCGTGCACTCTAAGTACATGCACTTCCACTCGAGCGATGATAGTTATGCCCGAGCGTAAGATGCATATACCCAGAAGTTCTTGTGTTTTGCAGTCCGCTTGAGCGAGGGAATCTACGCTCGAGCGAAGGTTTGAGTTTCACGCTCGAGCGTAGGTCGAGCGTCCGTCGAGCATGAAAAACATGTAACCAGTACTTTTTCAAGAGTTTACAGTTCACTCGAGCGGGGAAAGTTACGCTCGAGCTGAGCTTCATTGTCTGCATATCCGCTCGAGTGAGGAAAGCCACGCTCGAGCATGGACCTTATTTTCAGCAAGTTTTAATAAATGTTTTCCAATGCATTCTTGCATCCTCATTCCATCCTAGGCATTCCTAGGCCGTGTTTAAGACTCCATAATGAGGATTAAAGGTTAGAAACACACAAAGAGCAAACGACATAAGTTATGTACAATTCGAACGTGTGTTTCAAGTGTATATCTGTTATGTGTCATGTAGGTCATGTGCCGCGTACTGTTTGACCAATCTGCTCCGTCTGTCTGTCTCAAGGCCAACTGTGAGTAATAACCTAGTAAAGCTATGTTCAACCTTATTTATTTTCTATATGATGAAATAAGAATTATTTTCTGAAATATTACGTCATGTACAATGAATGATTGTCTAATTTCTAATATCTATTCGTGACATCCTTAGTATCATGTTATATGTATTGGCTGTTACCCGGTATCGGAGGTTCCATCATGGAACTTAATCTGTCTGCACTCTGTTACCCATTCTGGAGGCTTCATAGGACTCAGCGTGTTTATTCTCTGTTACCCGAATCTGGAGGTTCCTTTATGGAACTGGTTATTCATAACCCTCACGTGTCTACATCTGTTCTGTATCTGCTCTGTTAGCGCTTATGGATGTATCACGTATACTTACGCATGACTTATGATTTTTGTATATGATCTGGACAAATTATGAATTTGATACGAAACTGAATTATGAATTCTAAATCTATACGGACTCATTCATTGAAACCCCTTTACTCTATTATTGTTCACTGAGCTTTCGCTCACCGTTTATGTTATGTATGTAGGTGAGCCGGCGCGTGATCAGGGCCGGAGTTGACGGCCTTCATTTCTGTTTTTGTCAGCCAACCGTTGTGCCTCCCGAGGAGGTTCCGATTAAAGTCTAGTTACATGGTTGTTTTGTACTTATGTTAGTCTCTGTCTGTTTTGCACAGTTAGGTCCTGGATATTACACTCTTGTGAATGTTTTGTAATTATGATATCCTTCGACCGACACGTTTATGTATATACAAGTTTTGAAATATCCTGTCCTATGTTTATCGACACAGCTTATTGGACTATTTATGTTTTGTACATTTGCTTTCGCAGCCCTTTATTACGTGCTTATCTGTTAAGAGGCTTTTGGTAATCCACGGATTACTGGCCGGTCACGATGCTAAACCTATAGGGGCGGGTTTGGGTCATGACAGAGTAGTATCAGAGCACGTGTTCTACCGCACACATAGGTCCATATGAGCTTAGGATGTCCTAGTAAGAGTTAGGGGCATTCCATCTGCATGCACTACAAGAAATTGCACTTTTGGCGACTACTTTTGGCGACAACGTCAATTTTTCGTAGCCAAAAATATATTTTTGGCGACACAGTGATCAATTTCGTTGGGAAAAGTAGACTTTTACCAACGCAATTTACTATCATCGCTAAAAAACATAACATTGACTAGGCACCAAAAATATTGGTTGGCGCCAAAATTTCATAAATTTTAGCTACGAGGCTTATTTTTTAGCAACACAATAAGCGTCGCTATTAGTGTGCTTACTTTTGGCGACGACTAGTTGGCGTGGGCAAAGAGTTAAACATTTAGCGACGATAACACTATTTGTCGGTAAAAACTTTGCTAGTGAAATCAAATGATTTAGTGATTTGTGTTTTTATTATAACTTTTCAAAGAATTTTAAATATTCTAGTTATTGAATTGTAAAATTAAAGTGATCATCGAATTAGATCACAAAATAAACCCATCAAGCCCAAATACACTTTTAAGTTGAGATGGCTAATTTGAGATAATCTAAATTTTTTCCAAAGAATATTAGATTATCAATTTCAATATATTTGGTTTTATTTTCAGAAACTTGTTTCAGATTTTTTTTTCCTAAAAAACTTTAAAAAATTTTGGTGAAAAAATAAAAAATTACTTATTATTTTTGTATAATTTTAACTTTTAGGAGGTCATAAATAATTTAAAAATATATTTCTGATTTTTATAGTTCTCAAATTAGTTTTAATTTTTTTTAAAAGAATTAAAAATTATTTTACTTTTATTTTTATTTTTTTGGTGATTTGCCTCTAAAAATTAAGGCGGTGGAAAGTTCCCTGTCAAAATTTTCTTTTTTTTTTAAGGAGGTAAACCCCTCGTCACTCTCAAAATTTCCTCTTTTAATTTCCACAATGCACAATTTATGTGGTGAATGATATTAAAAAAAAATAAATTAAGAAAAAAAGAAAAAAGAAAAAAAAAACGCCTATGACCAAAAATGTATTATATTTTTTTGGTATCAAAATATATACAAACTGTGGCTTCTAGTTGGGTTTTAGAAAGCTATAAATTAGATAACCTAGAAGAGAGGGAGAAGAGAGAAGGTTCGAAGGGGAGAGTGGTTAAGCGGCGCCAGATTTCGAAGGGGAACAATCGACGGCGGCAGCGATTGACGGTTCGGCGAGATCGGTTCAGCGGCAGCAACGCTTGACAATTCGAGACTGGTTCGACGGCTCGATGGGTTCGACGGTGAGACTGGTTCTTCTCTTGGATCTATAAAAAATCTCAGGTATGTTCGGATTCCCTCTCTATCTCTCTCTCTCTCTCTCTCTCTCTCTCTCTCTCTCCCTCTCTCACACACACACACATTCATGTAAAGCACTATGTAAACATTTGGGGTTGTAGTCTCTTACGGTGGAGGATCAACAATTGACGATTGCGATATTTCATACGATCTCATGTTGTATAGGACAATTTCCGAGATTTTTGAATGACATAAGTAATGACTAGATACACTTGGGAATTCAATAGATTTCATATACCTTGTGTAAGTGGATCCTAATCATGTTATGGACACAACACAATATGATCTCATCTTGTATAGGAACATCTATGGGATTTTAGAGTCAAATAAGCATATGATTAGGTCACGTGGGAAATTAAACATTGGGTTTCATATACCTTGATTAAGTGGATACTAGTCATGGATGTCTGAAAAGCATTAATTGTAACCATTTATACTAAATCGTAATGTCTGTTGTTGATTCATGAATAACTCTCTAAGATGTGTTGCTTTGCAACCGAAGATCATGAATGTGCTTGTGCAGGACAGGGATTGTGTAATTTCAGGATATATTTATTAGAAATCTTAAATTAGAACAGATTAGATATGACTATTCAATTAGAAAGGTTTATATGGTGTTGGAATATAGTATGAAGTAAAGCAGAAAAGAGATAAGTTTTAGCAAAATGCAGTTGATGTCCAGTTTCTGGTCTATAAAATTCAGAATAAGAGACAAATGTGTGTAATATTCTGATTGCTTTTAGATTGGCTTATCAATCCAGGAAAATCATCCGTAACCATGTTCCATGACATAAAGTTGAAAAGAATATCAGTGTTTCCGGTTCAAGTCTACTGCAATACATATTGCTATGGTTCCATAGTGATATTGACTTATATAGATTGTCCTGTATCGCTATATCATTCGTGAGAGATATTTTTGAAAGTGTTGAATAATGAACTACAATTTGGATAACTTTTACTACATAATGTTGTGATAAATAACAATGGGTTTGGAACCAAACATTGCCTGAAGTTTTTGAAGTCTATTGCTAATTGTTTCCATATCCTGAGATTGATTGACAACCACAAAAAGAATCAAAACCTTACATATTAAAGCTGCACTTGAATCAGCAAAGAACATAAAAAGAACAGGAGAAGAAAGAAATAAAATTAAAAAGCTACTGTCATCCTCGTATGCAATAATTGCTCTTACATTAGTCTGCCATAAATTCTTGAGAAAAAACATCAATATAGTTCAAAATGATGACATAATGTAACTTGTAAGGTGGATGTTTCTGGTCCTTGTACATAGGGTGGTTGCATCCAAGCATAAAAGTGAAGCCATGTGAGAAAACAAATATACCTTAATGATTATTGTGGTTGCAATATTTCCAAGTCTAGTAATTTGTACGTAATTGAATTGCTATTTTTATTTTGTGTATTTGTCTCAAGGAAAGTGGTTGACCTGAATTAGTTCTTGGTTTAGTTAGTTCCAAGCCTTTTTATTATTATTTTTATTTTTAAATCACTGCTATTATTTTGGAACAGGATGTGGCTTTTGTCATTGATGGCTGGGCTCTTGAAATTGCACTTAGGCATTACAGAAAAGCATTCACTGAACTATCAATTTTGTCAAGGACATCTATATGTTGCCATGTTACACCATCTCAAAAAGCACAGGTGCTCTTTATTAGTTCTTGAATGATCTATTAGTTACAATCATTTGTAGATTATTTTAGATTTACATTTTTTCTTTTTCTTTTTTGGTAATTATTATTTATTAAAGACTTTCCCTCTACCTGTATACCTTGTAATAGTAATATGAACATAACTTGTACAAGGTACACTTTACTAAAAATGAAAAGGAGCAAGGGAAAATTATAGAACCGCGGTGACTAGGGGAAAAAAAAAAACCTATCAGTAGAGAATCTATCTCCCACTTTCTTCAACCTCCTTTTTTATCCTCTCACATATCACACACTCTCTCTTTCCTCTCTTTCTTTTCTCACATCATGCACACTCCCTCTCTTCTCTCCCTGTTTCCTTCTCTCTTTCCTCCCTCCTCTCACATCATCACATACTCTCTTCCATGGTTGAAGGAAAGGCTGGTTAGAACCGGGTTTTTGCTCCACCGTTTCAGTTATTTACCATTGAGAACTGAAATTGCAAGTGAATTGGCCTCGTGTTACATTTCATCAAAATCCTACCATTGTTATTTCATAATTCATAAGTTATTCTAAATCTAAATTTACTCAGTATCCCATTGTTGCCATTGCTGCCTTTTTGTTAGTTGCATTATATATAAACCAATTTACTTAGTCATTGACAAGCTATCCTTTTTTTCCTTAATTGTGCTACTTTATATTCTGCTTGAGAATTCACGACACTGTTAACATTTTACTTGAAACATGAAGTAATTAGTTACTTGATTGAAGGATCACCTTTAGTAGGGCCTAGTTATCTGTCAAGACTTAATTGAAAAGAATCACTATGTGCTGGTTTACTGCATTAGTATTAAATTTGTTGAGAATTCTCAAATATTGAAATGTGTAGATAATGAAGTGGTGCAATGCTGTGAAACTTACTAGCGATTAAATGTTTGGTTCCAAATGCCATTTTTCACTATTTATATTTGACCAACTTTCTCCTTTCCGAAATTGTTAGGAAGTACAAATAAGGCTTTATTACTTTGAGAGGTGTCTTTTTCCACTCTCTTAGCTTGAGTGGTGTCTTTTTCCACTCCCTGAGAGGAATTCTGAGGTTAAAGTTAGTAATTGATTCTTATCTATTTAACATATTTTGTTGCCTTTTGCTTAGTTTCTTTTTTTTTTCCCTTTAATTTAGGTCACCTTTGTTGTTATTTTGTGCTTTGTGATGCTACAATTTTGATAGCCTATCACTGTAAAGGAACTTTGTTGTAACATAAAAAATTGTCGCGTCATAGCATTGCTTGATTTACATTTCATGGCATTGTTTTTCAAATATCATATCATTCCTTCACATTTCATTTCATTTAATTATATGCCATATCTATAGTTGCAAAGATGTCCAAAAAAATGCTCTTGTTGCTTTATGATTGGTTTTATAAAAGCAAGGGAAAATATTATTCAGTTAAATGTGGTTGTTTTGTTTATGTTGGATTGCATTTGAACAGGGACTATGAGTAGGAACAGATCGGGGTTCCATCCCCAATCCATGGCACCTAGTTGGAGTATCTTTATTCCGGCTAAGTTTTAGGCATTCCTATGCCGGATGGAGACAGCTGAGCATTTGTCTTCACATTGCCATACATAGCCACAGATATATGGTTTGTGTAACGACCCAGAAATTCTTTCCTCCGCTCGAGCGGAGGAGTGGCCGCTCGAGCGGACTTTTGGGATTTTCAGCAATTTTTCAGACGGCCTGAGATGCTGGGAGTTGTGATTCTCCGCTCGAGCGGGGGAGTTTACGCTCTAGCGGACGACTTTGTTGGTCTGCGCGCTCGAGCGCAAGGTTGGGCGCTCGAGCGGGGCACCTGGTTAAGTTTAATTCTGAAGCATGTGGACTTATTTTTGATGTTCTTCTTAGTATATTTGAAATGTTCTTACCTTATTTTGGGATATTGATTGAGATGATAAGACGATGGTAAAGTAAGATTGGACCAAAAACTTTAGTTTGAATAATTCGTTTACGACCAACCGTCACTCGTTTGCCCTTTTCTTTTTCCACACTTTGAATTTGAATGTGAGGTTAGAACCATTGGAAATTTTATGTTTGGGGCTTCAATTTGAGCACAAGAATGACCTAAAACGGAGTCCGAATGAGAGAGTTATACCTGTTCAAAGTTTCGGGATCTGTCTTTGAAACAGTCCGCTCGAGCGGGAATTTCTCCGCTCGAGCGGAGATTACGGGACAGCAGCTTTTAAACCAGATTTTTGGATCATTTTTCACATATTCTTTTCCCCTCTTCTCTCCTTTCCCCCTAGGACCGAAAACCCTAGGGTTTTGATCCCAAATCCTCACCATTTCTCTTTGTTTTGATCAAGATCTTCCACCAAGAAGTGAAGAAGACAAGAAGATGAACATTTCCAACCGATTTGATTTTGGAATTTCAAAGTGATACTCTTGACCTAGCTTCCTTGCTTTCAATCTTGAGGTAGGAGATCTTATTTGTATTGATTGATGGATTTATGGTATTTTGGGTGTAGAATTATGGTATGTTGTGTATATAACTACAAATCTATAGTTTTGTATATATTATGTCCAATTTGTGATTTGGGGTTTTGGGTTTATTATGTTAGAGATGCAATTGCTAGATTAAGGTGATGGATTATGAACTTTAGATGGAGAAAATTGGAAGAAGAAGTAATGGTTTGAGGAGTTTGGATTTTTGTCTTGAAACCCTAAGTTGATTAATGGTGATAACTAATGAATTGGCCCAAATTGAAGGTAGAATAAGGAAATTGAGATGTTGAATTGTATATGTATAAATTTAATTGGATTTACGAGATATTTGAAATTATGTAAAAATATTAGCGAATGAACTTTGTTATAAACATTAGAATTTATGCTATAATGGAAGGGAAAAATTAAGGAAATAATGTATTAAGACTATGGATGACATGAACTTGGGTGTGGAATGTTGAAATGAGATTCAAAGATTTAATTTGATTCATGTTGAATTGCCAAATGATGTGTAAATGGGATAAAGAGAAATAAACTAGTTAAAAACGGAATAATGATATGTGACCCGGTTTTTATGTGTATTATGAATTGTGTAGGGTCAATTACAGAGGCGGATCAAGCGTCTAATCACTGTGAGTAATAGTACGCTACATGTACATTTTATTTTCTGATAATGATTATGGTATTAACGCTCTATTCTGTGTAAGTGACTTCATTAACATTAAGTTAATCAGAAATCAGTATGAATGTTGAGGAAGCTACATACAACGGTATGTTTATGGAACTATTCTGTTCTATTTATATGGTATATTAATCCTCTGGCATCTGTAAGCAATTGGTATCATCTTTGTTAATAATGAGACAACTATTTCGATAGATAAAATGCACATTCTGTTGTCCGCGATAAACAAGTGAAATGTGAGTACTACTACGTCGGATGTATGTTTAATTGCTGCTAATGTTTGTCGTTACTATTAATATGCATTTTATAACGTTGACTTTACATCGAATGATGTTGTATGTGTATCAATTGGGATTGTTACGCTCATTTATTATTACATTTATGGTGCAGCGATATTGAGATGACTTTGGGATGGTTACGCTCTGTTTATTTATTACGGTTATACATATTGTCTATTGATCCGTTCCGTTTAAGATTTAGCATGATATGTCCATTGGTTTCAAAACTTATTATCTTCTACTAGTTACGTACCCTCACGCTTTATGCGCTCATTACGCTTTATGCGTTACATCACGCTTTATGCGTTACTACGCTTTATGCGTTACGTTATCTCTGGCCGATAAGCCGCTCATATGATTGGGCGAAAGGCTATTCTCAGAATGTTGGGATGATGGCTATTACATTATTTGAAAATATGAACATTTTGAATCCTCTGTACATACTAAAGCTGCGTTGTTAAGAAGCTGGACTCATGATATTTCTGAGTGTAAATAAACATATATACGCAATTATATACTTTATTGTTTGAGTGGAACATTACATGATTTACGTACTATTATTCACCGAGCTTGACTCACTTTATTTTATGTCATTTACGTAGGCACTCAACACGGAGGTCAATCTTAACTGTGGCTTCCGATACTAGTTGCCAAGCCTTGAGTGTCTAAGCTGTTAGGTGTTAACCGTTCAAGTTTTGCAGTTTTGTTAAGTTTTAAAGTTGTATTTAGTCTGTACCCAAATGTCTATGAGGAAGATGTATATGTACATAACTATCTTCAGATACACATCACTGTATAATTATCTGCATTATGTTCTGTCTACGGTCCTGGCATAGTAGTGATAGCTCAATGGATGTCATTTTACGCTATTATATATTATTGAATGCTTCCGTTCAGGCCCCATATGATATATATAACATGTTTTGTGTCTGATTGCGAATGGGTCATGCCCAAACTTTTAGGGGCGGGTTTGGGGCGTGACAAGTGGTATCAGAGCACGAGTTGCTACCTCACACACGGATCCATTGAGCTGTAGGATGTCTAGAAAAGACTTAGGCTTCATGCATGACATCCTTAGTGCATATGAAAAGACTGATAGCAACGTTAAGAGTAATTTGTTTACGTTAACGATTATGAGCCATGTCTATTATACCTCTCATGTCTATTATACGAAATGATTGATTTTTGAAAAGCCTATTTTGATGACATTATGGTTGTTCCGCTATGATACTCGTTTTGCTTATGATATGACATGATGAGACTTATTGACTTCTGGTGTGGAGCAAAGTGCTGTACGGAACTAAGTGCTACACTTTAGTGGGAGCCACCTCTAGAATCCGTACGAGCCACCTCTTGAGTCCATACACACTTCTGTATATTTCTGATATATCTGTGCCGAAAGGCTATCTGGGCTGAAAGGCCAATCTGATAATTCTGGGCCAACATGCCAATCTGTTAAAATGGTATAAGTAATTGTGGCACCCTTAATTCCTATGGCCCTCGCCCGGGGGTAACAATACCGTGGCCTATGGCCCTCGCCCGGGGGTAACAATACCGTGGCTATTGGTATCAATTTTGTGGTCTTTGGACCTACCTGTTGTGGTCTTTGGACCTACCTGTTGTGGTCTTTGGACCTACCTGTTGTGGTCATTGGACCTACCTGTTGTGGTCTTTGGACCTACCTGTTGTGGTCTTCGGACCTACCTGATCTGATAGTTAGCCATATATGATCTTATGCAAAATTTAAATATGAATATGATTATGAGCATATATCTGAATCTGTTTCAGTTGTCATAAATTGCTTAAACACTAAGTATGAAAGATTTAGTTATGATATAATGATGTCTTTCTTGTTATGGTATTGTTTGGACCTATGATTTAAAAAGGTATTGTGATATATATTTTGATAAGTTGTGTTTTGGATAATAGTTGGACCCATGTAAGAAGTGACTTATTCTATTCTGTTAAGTGCACGATAATGACATGATATGACAAGCCTCGCTTTCATTTTCGACACGTTATGTTAAGAATTAAGGAATGATGATCCATGTATGTAAAAGTATTAAGGGCCCTTGCGGGTAAAAATACCGTGGTATAAGTATGTTACAAGATATCTCTTGCCATAAGCGGTCTTATGCGGGTGGATTATGATCAAGTATAAGTTCGATTTTTGTTTCGATTCAAGTATAACTAAGAATGCATTTAATATGCTTCTATTTATCTGTTCAGTTTATGCTATGTCATAACATGATGTGGATTGATAGTGTCGAATGAGTTCAGGTTACGTGTAATTGGGATTTGGTTGTGAAATCTGTGATTTGTGATATATAAGGGTGGTAAAAAAAAAAAAGAAAGAAAATGGCTTTGTTGACTACTTGAAGTCAACCTAAATGATCGATAAGTAGCTAAGCTCTGCAGAATTCAAATTGCTTTTGTATATTAAGTGACTTAAGATTGAGAAATTCATTTCTGTGAAATATTTTGTGTAACTATGCCACATTGTCTAGTATCACCTATACAGAAGTTATGATGTGAACCGTTCTACATGATATCATGAATTGTGGTGAAAACAAATAGACATGGATATATACCATTTTGTTAATGGGCTAGCAATATGTATTAAACATTTACTATCTCTTACATGTTTAGACAACTTTGTATAATGCTCACTACGTGATTATGAATTGATTTACTACCACATTGAATTATCCTACTACGAATTTCGTTTTATTAAGGATTATAAATTTTGATGTTATGAAATCAAATTATTCCTTTGTTATACTATTGCATATGTTTTTGACACTATAGAATCTGGAAGGATGTGATTCTTATGATTACTGATTTATGATTCTATGAACGAACCTAGTAGAATTTACGAATGAGAAATAACTGGAAACTCTATTTATATTAACTGATTGAGCCAGATGGCTGGTCTCTAAATTCTGTATGACCGTTTACTGACCCTCGATAATTACAAGTTGTGAATACAAAACTCTGTGATTGATCTCGTGATTTCCGGTAAGAAAAAGGAAGAATCGTCTGAATAGTAGAAAACAAAAGAGGCCAAATTGATTTGTACTATGAGTGATTACTTAAGTAAGATTTTGAATGCAAGTTCTGACCTTGTTTGATAGCTATAATTATTGTTCAGATTTGAATTTTTAACGGCATGATCAGGTATCTACAATGGGGATTCTTCTTCCCACTGTTCAAATTTTGTTAAAGAGTAGAGAAGGTGGGTTAAATCTACATAATGATGTGATTTTGATATGTTTTTAAATGGAAGATGTGGTAACTCTCAAGCGGTAACCTTATTTGATAGGTTTAATTATGAATCTGAGACCAGCATAACTTTTATGTAATCTTACGTATGTTTACGAGATTTGAATTTCAGAATGAGTAAACGATTGGATTTTGTCCTATATGTTTAGATGTATGACTATTTATATATACGTTTAAGTCTTCTTACGTATGGAAAGAAAAGGATTGAACAAAAGAGCATAGATCTTCAAGGAAGTAAAGGAGGAAGTGAAGGGTGGTAGAGCTTTTAAAGCTTAAGGTATGTTTGATCGTTTGATTGACTTCTCTTGAAGTTGAGTAGGAACTTCTCTATGTGAGTGCCTTTAAGAAATACTTGTATGAAGGGCTCCACTATTCTATATCTATATATATATTTTGTTTTTGTTCTCAATGTCAAAGAAATAAAGAGTTGGTAATGCCGTTAATTGAAGTGCAAGTGAAAAGTTTTGGTGTTGGATCATACAATGTGTATTGTCTTTGGAATTGAGTTTTGAGCATGCACTAGGTGTGGTGCGCTTAGTTAATAACTGAGAAGTTGTTATGAGTTTTGGGATTATAAATGGATGGTGTTGCTCCTTGCCCGTTGAAATTTTGATGCGTGTATATCGATCGGAAATATTTGTGACCCTTTCCTATTCCAAGTATGGATCTAGTTTGGACATTACAAGGTATGTTTCTGTTTATGTATGACCTACTTTCTATTTAGTTTTCTCAAATTTCGAGGACGAAATTTTTGTAAGGAGGGAAGGATGTAACGACCCAGAAATTCTTTCCTCCGCTCGAGCGGAGGAGTGGCCCGTCGAGCGGACTTTTGGGATTTCCAGCAATTTTTGACGGCCCGAGATCTTTGGGAGTTGTGATTCTCCGCCGGCGGGGAGTTTCCCCCCGACCGGACGACTTTGTTGGTCTGCGCGCTCGAGCGCAAGGTTGGGCGCTCGAGCGGGGCACCTGGTTAAGTTTGATTCTGAAGCATGTGGACTTATTTTTTATGTTCTTCTTAGTATATTTGAAATGTTCTTACCTTATTTTGGGATATTGATTGAGATGATAAGACGATGGTAAAGTAAGATTGGACCAAAAACTTTAGTTTGAATAATTCGTTTACGACCAACCGTCACTCGTTTGCCCTTTTCTTTTTCCACACTTTGAATTTGAATGTGAGGTTAGAACCATTG
Source organism: Camellia lanceoleosa (assembly GCA_025200525.1). Lineage (NCBI taxonomy): Eukaryota > Viridiplantae > Streptophyta > Magnoliopsida > Ericales > Theaceae > Camellia > Camellia lanceoleosa. The sequence continues at coordinate 13,516,721 of CM045769.1, read as the reverse complement.
GAAATTTTATGTTTGGGGCTTCAATTTGAGCACAAGAATGACCTAAAACGGAGTCCGAATGAGAGAGTTATACCTGTTCAAAGTTTCGGGATCTGTCTTTGAAAGCAGTCCGCTCGAGCGGGAATTTCTCCGCTCGGCGGAGATTCTGGACAGACTTTTTAAACCAGATTTTTGGATCATTTTTCACATATTCTTTTCCTCTTCTCTCCTTTCCCCTAGGACCGAAAAACCCTAGGGTTTTGATCCCAAATCCTCACCATTTCTCTTTGTTTTGATCAAGATCTTCCACCAAGAAGTGAAGAAGACAAGAAGATGAACATTTCCAACCGATTTGATTTTGGAATTTCAAAGTGATACTCTTGACCTAGCTTCCTTGCTTTCAATCTTGAGGTAGGAGATCTTATTTGTATTGATTGATGGATTTATGGTATTTTGGGTGTAGAATTATGGTATGTTGTGTATATAACTACAAATCTATAGTTTTGTATATATTATGTCCAATTTGTGATTTGGGGGTTTTGGGTTTATTATGTTAGAGATGCAATTGCTAGATTAAGGTGATGGATTATGAACTTTAGATGGAGAAAATTGGAAGAAGAAGTAATGGTTTGAGGAGTTTGGATTTTTGTCTTGAAACCCTAAGTTGATTAATGGTGATAACTAATGAATTGGCCCAAATTGAAGGTAGAATAAGGAAATTGAGATGTTGAATTGTATATGTATAAATTTAATTGGATTTCTGAGATATTTCGAAATTATGTAAAAATATTAGCGAATGAACTTTGTTATAAACATTAGAATTTATGCTATAATGGAAGGGAAAAATTAAGGAAATAATGTATTAAGACTATGGATGACATGAACTTGGGTGTGGAATGTTGAAATGAGATTCAAATATTTAATTTGATTCATGTTGAATTGCCAAATGATGTGTAAATGGGATAAAGAGAAATAAACTAGTTAAAAACGGAATAATGATATGTGACCCGGTTTTTATGTGTATTATGAATTGTGTAGGGTCAATTACAGAGGCGGATCAAGCGTCTAATCACTGTGAGTAATAGTACGCTACATGTACATTTTATTTTCTGATATTGTAAGCAAATAAATAAAAAGAAGACCCAACCCTATACACTCAATCTATAGATTCTATATTGAGGTTGTGGTACTACTTGAGGAACTTGGACACCATGCTCCATTCCAAGGCCCTGCTGTAAGTGTGAGCCTTGTGCACTGGGTATAACCTTTTTTGTCTGGATTGCTCTCTCCTCTTGTTGGTTTAGCATTAGGAATAGCTGGCTGAGATGCAAATTAGCAGCCTCTTGATAAATATTTTGGTCAAAGATAAAACTTGAAATTCTGAAATCTTAACTTTTGTCAAGTGTTTTCATAAAATGCTAATTGATTACCCCCCCCCCCAAACACACAACACACAATTTCTTCCTCATTTAAGAGAGTGGAGGGCTTTGGTTTGTTCTAAAGTAATAGCATCTTAATGGGTTGGTAGTTTGTGATTGCAACTTACTCTTTTTTCAGGATTTGTCAGTTATCAAATGGTTCGAGATGCAAATGAAGGTATTGTAGACTCGCCCGTGGGCCTCACTCTACAGTTCGGACTCCCCTGTTTGTTTTGTTTTGTTGCAGTTCTTAATTTGAACCAAAGAGTCCAACTCTGGCAAATCGTTTGAGAAAACAAATTTTTGAAAAGTAGTGCCAAACATGGACTGCTTTGCCAGATACAGAGTCGCCACCTAAATATTTTTAAAATGGGAAATTTAGGAAACCACGTGTCCGTCATCACCAAAGTTGTCTTGGCTCGAGCTTGGGTACGATCGGAAGGTCACTATGAGCACTTTTCGCCCGTCAAGACCGCCTCTACTAACCGTGATATTCGATTTTGAAAACATTACATGCTCTTATTCCAATTATTAGCCTAGAATTACTATGTTATGCGCGCAGCAAACAAGTATAGACTAGATCGCCTAATTTGGAAATAAGCATTGCATATCCGTTTGTTTTGAAAACAGTTTGAGTTTGCTACTCGTAAGTAGGCTAAAATACGGATTTCAATGAGTTATTCCAACTCAAGCAATCCAACCTCCACCCACAGGCATTCAAGCAGTTATATCACATAAGCAGCTAGCCTCATAGTAATCATGCTATTATGGCAACATTCACACGCATGCGATATGCTAAAGCATAAAAGCTCACCTAGTACTCCAAGCCAAAACAGAAACTAGTTAGTAATCATATGCATGATCCTAGTTCATGTTAAGTGGCTAATGCAACACATACAGAGGTGCAGTTTAGAGTAGGCTCGGCTAACCCTAAAGATGGCATGTGAAATGCATTTTATTCGATGCACGTTTTCAATTTGGAATTGAAAATACAATGCAGTTTGTATGATGTACCGAGCCCGATGCATGTCAACAAATCCATGGATGCGCGCATGCATTGCATAAGGTATGCTAATTTTAAACGTGCCCTAATCTACCATCATAAGCAGGTAAATAAAAGGGAAGAAAGAAATGGGGGTTAGAAGACATACATGCCACTCACCCACACTTATTACAAATATGCCCTCACACGGAGGGACCCAAAAGAGATATATAGTCCCAAATAGTACAGTCCAAATACAGAATAAATTAATTATTACAGAAATTTCTAATTATCGAATTAATATTAATCATAAAATAAAAGGGCCCCAGCCCTACCTCGGGATGCGTGAATGATGCATGCTTGAGTCCGACTTGCCCGGAAACCCGTGCCATGCCACTGTTGCCTCTGTTTTACTGCCTTTTCTTCTCTGAAAACTGTCAGAGTCCCAGAGAACCTTCTATGAGCATTGCAGAACATCATCGGCTGGGAGGGATGGCCACCGGTTGTGTAAAGTATCCATCGGCTAGAGATAAAGCTATCGGCACTGAATAAATGGCCGGTCGGCACTGAATGTTGCCGGTCGGCAGAAACTTCCTGCAGAAGACAGTTAAAGAACAAGGCGAGCAGTTGTATGGCATGGAATTTCAAGGCAATGTATGCATGGACACACTCCCTATCATGCAATGGACTCAAGGGAGCATGGCCCTTGACCCCCGGGCCATCAATGGCGCATTTCGGCGCATGATGGCCTAAGAGGCCAAATTTGCATTTCAATGTCAAATGCAATGCACACAAAACATTCAAGGGACCCAACCTCAATCATGGTTGATCAAGAAGTGAGGCAATGCACAACAATGCACATGCAACCTAAGCATGCAACATGAGCATGGAGGCAAGTATGCAAACATGCAATACGTACTAGGTACACAACCTAAGCTAACAAACATGCAAGGCATGGAATAAGGCAACAACCTTTGAGCAACATGTTAAAAATGGATTCAAACTAACTTGGGCAGCTCTATACTAGGCCCAAAACAGTGGCCAAATGTCATGGAAATGAGGGCCAAAACACATACAAACATGCATGCACATAAGGTCCAACACTTAGGCACCAAAGAGCAACTTTTAAGCACACTTAAAAGAGGATAATCATGGATACATGGCATGCTTAGAAAGCTCTGAAATCATGTTATAGAATGTGCAAAACCAAGTAAACAAGACAAGCCAAGCATGCAACGATGTCCAAAACTCAAAGCAAGCCAAGGGGCTTAAACCATGGCTATACAAATTAAGCCTCAAAAGGCCAAGAACAACCAAATCAGTCCTAAAGCATGTTAAAACAAACCCCCAAAACCACTTAGATGGCATCTAAAAGGTCTAAGCATGGAAGCATGCACAAAGGGCCAAATATGGAGCATATGACAACAACCTTATAAAGCATTAAAGGAGCATCAAATATGAGCATTCAAGCATACTATGAGGACTTAAATGACATTATAAGTGACTCCAAATCACCGAAATAGTGCAAGTAAAGCATGCTAGAGGGGTCAACACTCAAGGCTCATAAGGTATACAAGAGAGGTTGCATGGTAGCTATACAAAGCAAAGCATGGATGACTCAAATGACCCAAAAAAGTCCTTAATCATGTCAAAACAAGCATAAAATCTTCACAAAGCTAAACCAAAACAAGCAAGCATAGTGGTCTAAATGCTAGATACATGTTAAGGCAAAATGGAGGATTACAAAGCAAGTGTAAGATGCAAAGCCCAAAATGGAAAAGACCCTTCAACAAAACTGAAGAGGGACCAAAAATATGACTACTCACAGTAGGTAACAACCCCCAAATCAATATACAAACATGCTTAAAATGCAATGCAAGATTAAGGCCACAAGAGGGCTACAACATGAAGTATACAAAGCATGCATCAAACTGAAAAAGACCCTTCATGGGACATGGAGAGGGGGTCAAAATAAGATCCTTTTCAGTTCTGATCAGGGTCGGAAAACAGAAGCTCAATGTACTAACAAGTCATGCAAAAATGGGGACCAAAGAGGGGTAATGAAGCAAGTCATACATGGAGGTCCCCAACAGTGTTGAGCCCTTCTTCAATGCTGAAGAAGGGCTCAAAAAAAGCCTCTTTACAGTTTACATCAAAGCTCAAAAATATTTTTAAATAAGGCTAAACAATGAAGCTAAAAAATGCAAGTTTACGGGAAATGGATGGTTACCCTTGAAGACCAGCAAACCAGCACCTCTTTGACCAAGTTTAGGTGCTCCTAAGCTCTGCAAATGACCTCCCAAATGCTGGAATGGAAGATGGAGGTGTTGTGCTAGGTGTTGTAGAGCAAATGATGCAAGAACCAAGGTGTTTGGAAGCTTGGATAAGATAGATATAGAGGATTGTAGATATATATATTAGATATATATGTCTACTCTCTGGTTTTTTTTTGCTCAAAAACTCTAACCCTTTACAATGGAGGAGGATGGCTCCTTTTATAGACAAATGGAAGGCTTAAGGCTTACAAGAGAAGCTAAGGCAAGGCTTATCAAAGAAGCCAAGACAGCTGGTAGGCTTCTTGAAGAAGCCAAGACAAGGGGTCAAGGCTTCCTCAAGAAGCCTTGAGCAAAGGGTGCACAAAACAGGCCAAAAGTGGTGCAAATGGTGCAAAATAGCAATATATATGCACGTGGAGCTGGTTCTGTGCATCCCAGCTGGCACAGCTGGCATGCACCATGCCTGGGAGGGTCAAAAGGGTCAGGTCGGCCAGAAAATTTGATCATCGGCCAAAATAAATTGCCGGTCGGCAAAATATAGTGCCGATAGATGATTCCGAGGTCAAAAAAGTGCCGGTGGGTATGAAAATTGAAGCCCCGGAAGTTAGTTTTCCAATGGCGCAAACCTTGCATCAAAATTCCTCCTATGCAAAAAGTTATGCCCTTTTTGGTGAAGCCGCGCAGACTCGATCCAACTGGGATGATGCCCAGCTTCAACCAATCATATCTCCTCCACCCGGACTTGGCTTTGGGAGATTCTTGAGTACAAAGTGAAGCCCCGGAAGTCTTCTTTCCAACGATGGTGGCCTCATAGCTTAACTCCAAGTATGTAATTGAATAAGCCTGATTCAGCGAGGGCCGCTCGACTTTCTTCTACCCGGATTCATGGCGAACTTCTTCTCCAACCTATTTTCTCCCCTCCTCTCCTCTTTTCTTCAACTCCAAACCCCCTAAACAAAGTGTTTTGAAGGGTTTGCCTCTCTCCTTGCCGAAGGAATTGAATCTTTGGCCTGTACATCTCTCAACACCGAGCAAACCATCAGTAATGCCCAAGTCGTGAGGGCGGTCAAAAATGGGGTGTCTACAGGTATATTTATCTATTATAGCATTTAATCCTAGACTCATTTTAATATTTGGGTCTCAGGACATTTACTGTTTTTATTGATTACAATTTTTCTTCATTATCTAACGTGTGGCATTAAAGACATTTCCTGAGTTCCAATCTTGTAGCATATAACACTTCATATGCTCATTTGTACTTGTTCCTGCTCCAGTGACTCATGCAGCCACATAGCTATTGATTAAGGAATAGTGGTTCTGATTGAGATTTTATAATTGCTGCTGAATATAGTTGAAAGTAGTCACCAACTTGATGCATTATAATTTTGTGAAACTGAATGAAAAGAAATACCCTTGTCCTTGAAGTTTGTTTTATTCCAATAGGTGTGTTTTAATATTTCAAATGAATTTTTATTGGTGGATTGTTTCATGTTGACTCCCACTAGTTGATTGATCAATATTGAAGCAAGTGTTTCAGTGGAATTTCTTTCATGAAGTCCATAATATAATGTCATTTCCCCAAGTAAATGATTTGTGGCATGTAGCATATCACTGTGTGCATGCAATTAGCTTGTGCAGACTGCTCGTCCACTCAGGCTTTGAGTTCAATATTGATTGGTGGAAAGTATTTTAAATTTTTCCTTAGTAACAAATTGTTTCCGCTTTGAAACTTTTCTCCACACTTAATTATCATCCAAATACTAACAATATCACCCATAAATAGGTTTCTGTGGGGGTTTTCTTGTGGAAAGACCATAGATTAAGGGTCTAGAGGGTGTGAGAAATTTATGGCATTTGCAGATAAATAGGTCTGAATTGGCTTGATTAATGGGTGACAGGTTGCTGGACTGGATTCATAAGAAAATTGGTTGCAAGATTATTAGTTGCTAAATTAATGGTCAAAGAGTAAGAAAAAAGGTTAGGTTTGCCAAACTAGGACATTGGGATAAAAACTAAAGAAATTAATTGTTGGTTGAGATGGTATAAAGAATAATTGTTAATCTCAGTGTGAAGAATTGGCTTTGCAAATTTGTGAAGGTACTAAACTTTGCTTGTGAATGATGATATGTTTTTATCATTGTATGACATGTTAAACCAATGAAAATCAGTTGAAGATGATGTCTTTATATATTTTGACAATTTGACGTATGTGACATGTATACTGTGAAAATCTTGAAGGTTATATACCTTCTCTTTTGTTAACTTACAACCGACACATACTAAAGAGAATGTACATTATTTTAATTTTCTATCTGCTGACAACCACTGATTTTTTGTAATTTGGCTCATGCTTTAAAATTTAAATGTTTGTCATGCCTATCATACCTGTTGAACATTGATTTTTTTTGGTTGCACCCTGTAGTTTCCTCTCTGATGCAGGTCTTAAACTTAGGGCAAAGTTTCTGTTGAGTTTGTTGAGTTTAATTTTTGGCTTTCCTTTTATGCAGTGGACTTGATGAAACCTGATGGTACTGTAATATTGCGCAATGCTAAAATTGACATGTTCAAGGGGTCAATGAGGCTTGCAGTGGACAAGTGGGGTCGTGTAGAGGTGACTGAACCAGCCAGCTTCACCGTTAAAGACGATAATAACCTGTCATTGCTAAAATTGGTATGTTGTTGTGCTGCCTCTCTGGTTTAGTAGTGTTGTTTTGGTCTAGTACATCATGATCTGTTGGGGTTTAACTTGTGATGGGATTTGTTGCAATCTATTGCTAATGCTGCTATACTGATGGGGTTTGTATGGAGTCTCTCTGCTCTGTTGAAGCCTCTCTTGTTGCTGCTAATGGAGTTTGTTGTTGTGCTGCTCTTATGCAGCTGCACTGCTGGGGTTGCTGATCTGGTGTATTTTGTTGTTCTGTTCTGGTCTTTTTTGTTCTGCTCTGTCACAATCTTTTGTAGGTTGACACGCTACAAGGGTTTCAAGGAGGGGCACAAGAGGATACTTGTGGCAACAGATCTGGTTGGTAGAGGAATCGATATCGAACATGTTAACATTGTCATCAACTATGACATGCCAGATTCAGCAGATACTTATCTGCACAGGGTAGGTCTAGTGTTTCTTAGCTTGTCTTGTATGTCAAAGCCAGGTTCTCGTTTCTTGTATATATATATAAATTCCTATATATGCTTTATTTTCATGATTATTACCTTTAGCAAATTGGTAATCTGACATCATTGTTCATTTGACATCTGCATTTGTTTTTGCTGATATCTTGTGAAAGTTTTTTTTTTTTTTAATTTGTCTCCATCCCCCCTTGTAGCGGTACTAATACACTTAGTGTGGTTAATTTTATCAATGCATCAAATACCCAAAATGTGGGTAGTTTTCCTAATGTCTGGACTCAATTTTTTAACATGAGCAAAAACTTTATTCTGCAGATTGAAGGATAGATGCAACCAATTTGAAATTTCTTTATCCCGTAAGAATTTGAGGTTATAAAAAAAAGACATTAAAACCCATGAAAATAATTGTATTTGATATCAAAGGACATTGATTTTAGTCAGTGGTGAACTTACTACAACAATTTGAATTCCAAACCACCTTATTATTATCTGTAATGTTATACCCTGTTTCTTAAACAAAAGTTGATGCTGGTAAAATTCTTGAAGGGACAATACCTCTCCCTTGGTCCAATAGGATCAAAATTGCACTTGGTGTAGCTAAAGGGTTAACATTCCTCCATAGCGGCCCTGAACCTGTCATTTATAGAGATTTCAAGACGTCTAACATTTTGCTTGATTCGGTATGTGGTTAAAGATGGATCAACTGAAACCGCTATTAACGAATATATCAAGTATTTTGCTTTACTGAAACTGCTATTAAAAAAGATTTTTTTTACAGGAGTATAATGCAAATCTTTCAGATTTTGGTCTGGCAAAAGCCGGGCCCCAAGGAGACAAAACGCATGTTTCTACAAGGGTTGTTGGAACATATGGCTATGCTGCTCCAGAATATGTAATGACAGGTACAAAGTCATACCTATTTTAGATAGCTTGAGCTAATTGATTCTTGAGATGGATCTTTTGTGACAAATCTACTTTATGTCAGAACAAGATTATATTTGAGTAGAAAAATACAATAGGATCAACAAGGGTGAAAATCATCTGTTGAAAATGTGCATTTAAGGTTTTAATAGCAGTATTGGGAGATGAATCGGTATTGATCGTCGTCTAGCTATATTAAGAGTATTGAGTGAAACAAAACAAGAATTAGTTTGAATTTTAGCTCAGGTCATAGAGGAGTAGCATCCACAAAGTAACCACACTATCTTATTATTACAAAGTATTATCTGACATTCTAAGTTTTAGTCTTGTTATGACTAGATGAATTTTATCATCAATTACAGGTATTTTTTGAAGGCTGGATATTCCATTATCTTTCCGTTATCTGTTTCACATTTTTTTTTTTTGGTCCCCGAGAATGTCTTCTATACATTTATGCTAGAGTAGTCGAGAATGTAGGGCTAGTTATGCAGGGGTTCCTGCCAGCCTTTTTGTAGATCTCTTCCGGAAGATCCATTGCTTGAATGTTTTGAGGTCAGCGAGGAGCTTAATATTCAAGGTCTGTTGTTTCTGAATCTCTTGGCTACGATAATTCGTATGTAGTTTTCTGTTTGGCAAGTATGACATGTTCACAAAAAAAACACCAAACATGCAACATCATGACACAAGAGCAATATAACTTATCTTGCAGGCCTGTCCTATAACATATAACATAACTCCAATGCTTGATGTCCTTTTTCTGATCAACAATGAAAGAAAAAAAAAATCCACATTATCTTTCATGGATGGTTACCAATCTCAAGATTTTAATTGTGCATTACTCGGGTATTTTATTGTAGGGATGGACATATATATTTTTTTCTTTTCTGTCCCCACTAGCAGATGATGGGGAAAAGAGGTCAATGTTTCTGATCTTGTTTACTGGTACCTTCATTATAGAAGCATTTTGTTGACTTTCTCATGACTAATTTAATGATTTGAGTGTAATAAATTTGCCACTAATGATTCTGAGTGAAATGATTCGACTTTGTTTCATATTTCAGTGCACCAGTCACATTCTAAAGCAGTGAAGAGAGCCATCAGTGAACATTGTGGTGCATGGACAATCTCAATGCTTAGTTACTTTTACTGTTTCCAGTGCATTGGTATAAGGTTAGCTTCGTAAACATTGTGGTGTACTTGAATTGAGTGTTTTTATATAACTTAGTCTCCTAGTGTAAACATGACAGCCAGTGAATTAGTTTGAATTTTTACTTAAATATAAAATGGGTGCGTCAAAATCTTTAAGGTGTGGAAATGATTGGTGATTATTCAAGCTTGTTTGGTGGATACTTTTGTGCCATGATGCTGTGTTGCGTTGAATCTGGTGCTGATTGGCTCTGTTCTGTGTGCTCTGCCTCTGATGCAGCTTTTGATTGATGCGATCTGTTTGTCCTGATTTCTAATTTGGTTGAGTTGTTTTGTTGCTGGTTTTGTTTGATTTGTTTTCTGACTGTTCTGGTAAATGAGGTAAACTGCTGCGTCAATTGTGATTTGGTTATATGATTTTGTTTGGGTTGCTGAGTTGAAATGGTTTTCTAAACTGGTGATGATCTGTGTTGAATCAATTTGCTGATCTGCTATACTAATCTGCTATTCTTCTGGTGCTGCTGTGATGCTGTTGTAATGGTGTTTGTTACGATGAGGTGCTGCTGTGTTGTTGGATGTTTGTTGGTGTTTGGAAGGGTGCATGACTTTTTGTCCAATCTGTAATAGATCAGGTTTTCATTAATGAGGGTTGTCATTAGGTGTAAGTTCGGGCAACTGCTAGTGTTTTGGCTAGAAGGGTATGGAGGGGGTATTTTGTGTGATTTCATATCAATGTTATTAGTTTGTTATAGTGGTGCCTGATGGATGCCTCTTGTAAATCTGTAAATCTTTTAAAAAATTATAAATGAGTTTCAATTATTTTTTCCGCTGCAAATTTGTCGTCGTTAAAAAGTAAAGCTTTCTCGACAAAATAACTTGTCGGTAAATGTGTAGCCAAAAGTTTATTTTTGCCCACTCATATTGTGTTGCTAAAAGTGTTTTTTGCCAATGCTAATTTGTCGTTGCCAAATGGTAACATTTACCGACGTAAATGTGTCGCTAAAAGTTACTTTTCCCCACTCATATTGTGTTGGTAGAAATGTATTTTTTGCCAATGTCACTTTGTCGTTGCCAAAAGTAAAGCTTTAGCGACAAACAAATCGTCGGCAAATGGCAACATTTACCGACGTAAATGTGTCGCCAAAAGTTTACTTTTGCCGACGCATATGCTGTTGCTAAAAGTATATTTTTTGCCCATGCAAATTTGTGTCGCGAAAAGTGCCACACAATCATCATATTTGAATGACTTTTACCAACATAAGGTAAATTGCCGACGATGGATGGAGGCTTTTAGCGACGACTATGTTCGTCGCTAAAGGCTTTACTTTTACCAACGCAATGATAATTTCGTCGGCAAAAACTTTTGCCAACTCACTTTTGCTTACAGGTTGCCAACGTAGCTTTGTGTGTCGGCAAAACTCTTTGCCAACGAATTTTCCCTTTTAGCAACATATTTTGTTGCGTTACGAAAAATGCAATTTCTTGTAGTGATGTATGAGTGTGTGGTAATCCAAATGAATATGAAAATTGAATGTAAATTTGAGCAAATGAATTGAAAGAAACGAATAAGATTATGCCTATGTTTATTATCATTTGATGTCTCTATAGCAACATGGAGAATGCAAGGGGAAGTGATGTAAATGAATCTTCAGAGGCTCGCATGAGCCGAATGGAACAAATGCTTGCAGCATTGACTAAAACTTTGACACAATAGCAAAGACAACAACCTTTGCCCCCTCCACCTCCACCGGCACAAGCCGAAGTAGATAATAATGACATTATCAACTTGACACAGAAATTCATGAAAATGAAACCGCTGACTTTCTATGGTGGAATTGAACCGTTGAAAGTAGAGACGTGGTTACTTGAAATGGAAAAGCTATATGAATTGTTTCCTTGTTCTGAAGTCCAGAAAGTCCTCCTAGCCACCTATACTCTGAAGGATGAAGCCCGAAGGTGGTGGTTACTGATTTGAAGTGGCAATGGGAATATGACGCGGGCACAGTTTAATGCGATCTTCTATGACAAATATTTTCCCCAATGTTTCAGGGATCGGAAAGTGTCTAAGTTTCAAGAACTTAAACAGGGAAGGATGTCTGTAGCTGAGTATGAAGCCAAATTCACCGAACTGGCACGGTTTGCTCCACATATGGTGGATACTGATTACAAGAAAGCACAAAAATTTGAAGGTGGACTAGTTTTGGAGGTGTTTGATCGAGTAGGTGTATTGAAATTGCCTACTTATGTAGAAGTTTTAGATAGATCCATAATGGCGGAAGCCACACTAGCTGCTATGAAACAAAGTAAGGCCCCAGCAACTATACAAACGGATTGGAAAGGAAAGAGGTCTGGGTATGGTTTTAGAATAGGCCGGTCTTATGTCAGTAAGAAGCAGAACACGGGGTCTACAAGCAGCTCGAGTCAGAGTAGTAGGTCTATCCCGGTCTGTTCTGACTATGGTAGAAGGCATAGAGGTATGTGCTACCGAGTATCTGGTGCTTGTTTCCAATGTGGCCAAACAGGTCATGTAGTGAAAGATTGCCCACTCAGGTTTGAGAATACTAGCCGTCCTACGACAAGTTCAGCTGGATCCCCCTCTATGGCCAAAACAAATGCAAAAGCCAATACTGGGAAAGAACCTCTGAGACAAGGTCGAGTGCTCGCCTTAGTGCCCGGTGACATACAAAACACCTATACTGTGGTGTCAGGTACACTCTCTGTATGTTCTCAAAATGCATGTGTACTGATAGATTCTAGTTCTACACATTTCTTTGTATCGCATGCTTTCTCTCGGAAATTGACTAGACCATTAGAACTTATGACATATGTGTTATCTGTATCTACGTCGTCTAGGGGTTCTATGATGTGTGCTCATGTTTATCCAGCATGTGATATTATGATTGGTGATATGATGTTATATGTTGACGTATTGCCCTTGAACATTGATCATTTTGATTGTATTTTGGGAATGGACTGGTTAACTAAATACTGTGCTACCATTGACTGTGCAAGTAAATCTGTTGTGTTTAGACCACCGAGTATGCTTGAATTTACTTTTACTGGGAATGGGATAGTTCCTCCCCCACATCTGATTTCAGCTCTGAAAGCTAGAAAACTGCTTAGGAAGGGATGTAAGGGTTACTTATGTTGTATACTGACTGCATTATCGGACAGAACTAATATAGAAACTATCCATGTTGCTTGTGAATTTCCCGATGTCTTTCCGAATGACTTACCTGGGGACTTAGTTGATAGAGAAATTGAGTTCACTATTGAGGTGTATCCGGGAACACAACCTATTTCCAAGACCCCCTATAGAATGTCTACCTCAGAATTGAAAGAATTAAAAACTCAACTTCAGGAGTTGTTGAATAAGAAATTTATCCGTCCGAGCACGTCACCTTGGGGTGCTCCAGTCCTGTTTTTCAAAAAGAATGATGGATCTTTGAGGTTGTGTATAAACTATCGAGAACTGAACAAAGTAACTATCAAGAACAAATACCCTCTACCCCCAAATAGATGACTTGTTTGACCAACTTCAGGGTACCCAAGTATTTTCCAAAATTGAGCTCAGATCTGGGTATCACCAGTTAAAGCTTAGGGCTGAAAACATGGAGAAAACTGCATTCAGAACTAGATATGGACATTATGATTTTTTTGTAATGCCGTTTGGGGTGACCAATGCACCTGCTGCCTTTATGGATCTTATGAACAGATTGTTTAAATCATTTCTGGATAAATTTATTGTTGTGTTTATTAATGATATCCTGATTTACTCCAAAAGCAAGGAAGAACATGAGAATCATTTAAGAATTGCCCTACAGACTTTGAGAGAAAAGAAATTATACGCTAAATTGTCCAAATGTGAATTCTGGCTTAACAGTGTGTCATTTCTGGGTCATGTAATCAACAAAGATGGTGTTTCTGTTGATCCTCAGAAAATTGAAGCTATTGTGGATTGGCCTAAACCAACAAATGTGACAGAGATTAGAAGTTTTCTGGGACTTGCAGGTTACTACAGGAGATTTGTAAAAGACTTTTCCAAGCTTGCCATGCCATTGACCCAATTAACTCAGAAGAATGTGTCATTTGATTGGAACGAACAAAGAGAGGCAGCCTTTCAAGAGTTTAAAATCAGGTTAGTGACTGCAACAATTTTAACTTTGCCCAATGGTACTGATGGGTTTCAAGTTTACAGTGATGCTTCCTACAAAGGTTTGGGGTGTGTATTAATGCAAAACGGAAAAGTGATTGCCTATGCTTCTCAACAACTCCGACCTCATGAAAAGAATTACTCGATGCACGATCTCGAATTAGCAGTTGTGGTGTTTGCTTTGAAAATCTGGCATCACTACTTGTATGGGGTAACTTGTGAGGTGTATACCGATCATAAAAGCTTGAAATATTTCTTCACCCAAAAGGAATTGAACATGAGACAGAGGCGATGGTTAGAGTTAATCAAAGATTATGATTTGCAGATCTTATATCACCCAGGGAAAGCTAATACCGTAGCAGATGCGTTGAGCCGAAAATCTAGTGCAAATTTGTCATGCTTGTTGTCTAATAAAAAATAATTGCTAGATGACCTGGAACAGAAGAAGATTGAGATTGTCGTGCGAGAACAATGTGGGATTTTAACTGCTATTTTTGCTTAACCTACAATTCTTGACGAGATCAAATAGAAGCAATATGAAGATGAATACTTGAAAAAGATCATAGAGGAATTTGATTCAAAGCCGAGGCCAGGATTTGCATTTGAGAATGATGTGCTGAAATTTCAAAATCATCTTTGTGTACCCAATTGTTGTGATTTCAGAAAACGTGTTATGACCGAAGCTCACAGCAGTAAGTTTGCCATGCACCTGGGGAACATGAAAATGTATCACAATTTGAAACATAATTTTTGGTAGCCTAGAATGAAAAAGAGTATTGCAGATTTTGTGGCTAGGTGTCTACATTGTCAACAGGTTAAAGCTGAACATCAACAACCTGCTGGTTTGTTACACCCACTCCCAATACCAGAATGGAAATGAGAGCACATAACCATGGATTTCGTAGTGGGATTGCCTTGCTCTTCTCGAGGTATGGACTCTATCTGGGTCATTGCAGACCGTTTAACTAAGTTTGCCCATTTTCTACCTGTCAAGACTATTTATAATGCGGATAAATTAGCTAACTTATATGTGAACGAAATTGTGAGATTGCATGGTGTACCAGTATCTATTGTATCTAACAGGGACTCAAAGTTTGTGTCAAGATTTTGGCAGAGTTTACAACAGGCTTTGGGGACTGAACTGAGGTTGAGTAGTGCCTATCACTCACAGACAGATGGACAAATTGAATGAACCAATCAAACTTTGGAAGACATGCTTAGAATGTATGTATTAGACTTCCAAGGAAGCTGGGAGACCTATTTACCATTAGCTGAATTTGTGTACAACAACAGTTACCATTCAAGCATCAGAATGGCTCCTTACGAAGCTTTGTATGGAAGAAAATGCCATTCCCCGATATGTTGGGCTGAGGTAGGTGATAGACCTTTGTTGGGACCGGAACTTGTGCAAGAAACAACCAAGAAGGTGAAACTGATCCAACAGCGTCTGAAAACTGCATAGAGTCAGCAGAAGAGCTATGCTGATGTCCGAAGAAGAGATAGGGAATATGAAGTTGGGGACCATGTGTTCATAAAGGTGACCCCAATAAGGGGTCAAACTCGGTTTGGTGTTAAGGGAAAATTGGCGCCAAGATATGTTGGACCATATGAAATCCTTGAAAAGATCAATTTAGTAACCTATCGAGTAGCCTTACCTCCGATAATGGAACACATACACAATGTATTTCATGTATCGATGCTTCGAGAGTATTTGAGAGATCGGCTCCATGTCATTGAACCAACACATGTGCTCTTGAAGAACAACTACACTTATGAGGAAAGACCTATCCAGATTGTGAACCGCATGATCAAAAGATTGAGAAACAAAGAAATACTGCTGGTAAAAGTTGATTGGCAAAATCATGGAGGAACTTATGCTACATGGGAAACAAAAGAAGACATGATGAGAAGATATCCTGAACTATTTCCGTTAGACCCAATGTTCTTCCAAAATGAAGGTAATCTAAGTTTGGAGGACCAAACTCTTTTAAAGGGGAAAGACTATAAAAACCCCGACCTCTAACTAACGTTAATCCGTGATTAATTGTCCCTAATTAGTGATTTAGGTGAAATTTTGAATTAAACTGCATGTGTGTTACATTGTTTGTGTTTATATCTGTTAGGTGTAGGAAGATCTGTTCATGTTTTAGTTTCGATTTGCAAATTGAAAGTCTTATCGGCGTCCGAATCAGAAATTGACTTGACTTATGTGTTAATTAGGATTTATAGAAATTTATTGTAGGCTTAATTAAAAATTCAGTTCGGAGTAGTTAAATTTGATTAAAATAATGTCATTTGATTAGTTATGACAAATTACTATCTATAAGGCCACTTTGACACTCCACTCTCCTTGATCTTAAAACACATTGAGCCTATTCTAAGAGAAAAACATGAGAGAGAGGAAGAGTAGAGGGAGGTTGAGCTCAAATGAAGAATTGACTAGGAGATTGAAGACAATTTGAAGCTTTGGGGTAGGACCCCACTTGAAATCGACCTTAGGTAAGAACTATATCTTAAGCCTTGTATTTGAGACACCAAGTAAATGAACTCAAGAGGGTTAGGTGGTCAATTAAGCTAAGATTGGAGAATTGAAGCTCAATGCATACATGCATGTGTAATTCATGGCATTTGAGGTTGTTTTTCTAAGGAATTCTTGGATGCATGTCTTAATCCAAGCTTTTTTTTAGAAATTCTTCATGTTCTATATCATATTGTCATAGTTGATCATGTTTTTGAGTTGAACATTGCATTTGGTCATGTTTTGGGAAACTTTGGTTCAAAGAATTGCATTCAAGTCATGTTCATGAATTAATCTTGAGTTTCAAGTTAAATTTTTGTACAATTGGCAAGCCTTTGGGCCATGATTTCTTGTTATAGTTCTTTAAACATGTTGTATTATGAGTTTTCATGTATTTCCTCAAGTTTTGGCCTAGAAAAATGAGTTTTGGATGCTTCAAAAGTTGAGTTTGAGCTGGGTGATCAAATTTGGAATTTCCAGAAATTTGATCCACGCTCGAGCGGGGAACTTCACGCTCGAGCGTGCACTCTGAGTACATGCACTTCCGCTCGAGTGACGATAGTTACGTTCGAGCGTGAGATGCATATACCCAGAAGTTCTTGTGTTTTGCAGTCCGCTCGAGCAAGGGAATCTATGCTCGAGCGAAGGTCTGATTCTCACGCTCGAGCGTAGGTCGAGCATCCGTCGAGCGTGAAAAACGTGCAACCAGCACTTTTTCAAGAGTTTACAGTCTGCTCGAGTGGGAAAAGTTACGCTCTAGCGGAGCTTCATTGTCTGCATGTTCGCTCAAGCGAGGAAAGCCACGCTCGAGCGTGGACCTTATTTTCAGCAAGTTTTAAGAAATGTTTTTCAATGCATTCTTGCATCTTCATTCTATCCTAGGCATTTCTAGGCCGTGTTTAAGACTCCATAATGAGGATTAAAGGTTAGAAACACACTAAGAGCAAACGACATAAGTTATGTACAATTCAAACGTGTGTTTCAAGTGTGTATTTGTTATGTGTCATGTAGGTCACGTGCCGCGTACCGTTTGACCAATCTGCTCCGTCTGTCTGTCTCAAGGCCAACTGTGAGTAATAACCTAGTAAAGCTATGTTCAACTTTATTTATTTTCTGTATGATGAAATAACAAATTTTTTTTTCTGAAATGTTATGTTCTGTACAATGAATGATTGTCCAATTTCTGATATCTATTCGTGACATCCTTAGTATCATGTGATATGTGTTGGCTGTTACCCGGTATCGGAGGTTCCATCATGGAACTTAATCTGTCTGCACTCTGTTACCCATATCGGAGGCTCCATCATGGGGCTCAGTGTGTTTACTCTCTATTACCCGGATCCAGAGGTTCCTTTATGGAACTGGTTATTCGTAACCCTCACGTGTCTGCATATGTTCTGTATCTGCTCTGTTAGTGCTTATGGATGTATTACGTATACTTACGCATGACTTATGATTTCTGTATATGATCTGGACAAATTATGAATTTCATACAAAACTGAATTGTGAATTTTAAATCTGTACGGACTTATTCATTTAAACCCCTTTACTCTATTATTGTTCACTAAGCTTTCGCTCACCGTTTATGTTATGTATGTAGGTGAGCCGGCGCGTGATCAGGGCCAGAGTTGACGGCCTTCATTTCTGTTTTTGTTAGCCAACCGTTGTGCCTCTCGAGAAGGTTCCGATTAAAGTCTAGTTACATGGCTGTTTTGTACTTATGTCAGTCTCTGTCTATTTTGCACAGTTGGGTCCTAGATATTACACTCTTGTGAATGTTTTGTAATTATGATATCCTTCGACCGACACGCTTATGTATATACAAGTTTTAAAATATCCTGTCCTATGTTTATCGACACAACTCATTGAACTATTTATGTTTTGTACATTTGCTTCTGTAGCCCCTTATTATGTGCTTATCTGTTAAGAGGCCTTTGGTATTTCACGGATTACTGGTCGGTTACGATGCTAAACCTACAGGGGCGGGTTTGGGTCGTGACAATCCTAGCATGTGTTAGCTATACTCCATGCATGTTTTGGCATTGTTTTGTCATGCTTTAGGACTGTTTTGGGTGGTCTTGGCCTTTTGGGGCTTGTTTTATATAATTATGGTGTAAATGGCTTCACTAGTCTTGAGTTTGGAGGCCCTTAGCATGCTATATTTGTGATGTGTGCATGATATGGCATCATTTGGTAGATAATTTCAGAGCTTATATCTTTGCCATACTTCTATTTAAATCACTCTTTCAATGCTTTTGAAAAGTTGAGCATTATGCCTTGTTTGTGAGCCAATATATGAGCTTATTTTTCTTGCCATCTATGCTACAAGTCTAGCATGTTTTTGCCACTATTTTGACCTGCCTTAGATCTATTTTGAATGGTTAGGGTCATTTGAGCATTGCTTAGTATGGTTGTAGTGTAAAGGGCCTTGACTAGCTTTGAGTTTTGGGGCCTTTAACATGTTGTGTATGTGATGTTTGCATGGTATGGCACCATTTGGCATGTAACTTCAGTGTATATAATGTAGTTACACTCTCATACACTTCACTTCTTCATAGCTTTTGAGGGTTGTATATCATGCCTTGCTCATAGGCCAACATGTGTGCATGTTCTTCTAGCATTTTGAGCTCTCATTTCAGCATGATTAGGCCTTTTTTTTGGGATGTTTAACCTCTGTCCAGGATTGGTTTGGTCATTTGTGCTATGTATGGCATGCCCTTAGTGTTATGCTATTTGCTAGCTTCAATGCTTTCGACTTCGAGTGTGATACCTCTGTTCTGTACTGTGCTAAACTGGTCCTTAATTTGTTTATGGTTATGTGTTTAGCATGAGTGTGTGTGTGCCATTATGTGATAATATGTGATTTTGAATTCATATCTGTTTACCGTAGGAATATCTGTTTGAATAGTCCCCTTCGGGAATTAAATTGAGGGCCTTATCGGCTACAGAACCCGAAATTGATTACGCCATTGTAATTGGCATAATTTTTAGAGCCTACGGTGAAATTTAATTGAAAATTTATTTTGGTCAATTTAAACTGATTAAAATGATGAATTGAGAGCCCAAATATTTTATATCAAATATTGTGTTAGTGGGCTTGGTTGTCAAGACCTTAAACACTCAATCTCTCTCTCCTTAGCCTCATTTTTGGACTGAATGTAACTCAAGAAGAGAGAGGGAGAGCCGGCCATTTGGAGAGAGAGGGAGAGAATTGTATAATTTGTGGCTCAAGCTTGGAGATTTGAAGTCTAGTTCAAGAATTGACCATAGATTGGGCTTCTAGGTAAGCATTGATTCTTGAATCCATGAGTTTAATGTGTAATCATGTGTATTCAATGTGTGTTCAAAGCTAATTAATGGTTAAGAGCATGTTTTGAATTGGTTTTGTTAAGTTGGAAGACCATATATGCGTGCATGTATATAATTGTGGGAATTGGCATATTCGAGCTTGAATCACATGACTTATGTTGCAATTTGGTTGAAAGCCATGTACTTGACCATCTTTTCATCATATGAACTAAAGATGAAAGGGATACATCACATGCATGTACAATTTATGGAGATAGGAGCTTTGAATGCATGAATATGAATGATAGGAGTGAGTTGGTGTCAATTTGAAGGATGCAAGTGTTTAATCCTTGAAATTAGGCTCCATGATGATGTGTTTTGGTGTTTATACCATGTTAGTATGATCATATGTGGGATTTGAGCCATTGCATGCAAGGGATGAAGCTGGAAAATTGAATTTGAGCTCAAGAACACCATCTGGAATTTCCAGAATTTCGGCTTCCGCTCGAGCGGAGGAAGTGCCGCTCGAGCGGGGAAATCAAGCCCCCAGCATTTTTTTGCAGACATGATGCCCGCTCGAGCGAGGAAATTGACGCTCGAGCGGGGAGCTATGTAGGTGAAGTCCGCCGAGGTAAGAATTAACGCCGGCGGGATTTATGGCAACCAGAACTTTCGCAGACCTAAGGGTCCGCCGAAAGGAAGTCCACGCTCGAGCGGAGACCCTGTTTTCTGAAATTTTGTTTTTGCATTCTGTGTTCAGTTTTCCGTTCTCTTTCACTTGCAAGCACTCTTAGGCATATGTTAAGCATTATAAATGAGTTAATGAGATATGAATCAAGCCTAAAGAGGAATATGTGAATTAAAGAACGGATTGAACTGTTAATGACCCTTTGGTGTTCGTGAAATGTGTAGGGTCAAGCTCAAGGGCAAATCCACAAGCCGATCACTGTGAGTAATATCGATATTTGAATGCTTGTTAATGTCCAATTGTTTACTCCCTTTTTAAGCTTTATAAATTGCTAATTAGGATTGTGGACGTAAGTCGAATATGAATACACAAATGGACCCAAGGTCATTTTGTTAAACATAAATGGACCAAAGGTCATTTTGATACGAATGTATGAGCCGAAGGCCGTTCTGACATGAATGAGTGGGCCAAAGGCCGTTTTGCACTGAATAAGTGGGCCAAAGGCCGTTTTGAAATGAATAAGTAGGCCAAAGGCCGTTTTGAAATGAATAAGTGGGCCAAAGGCCGTTTGAAATAAATGAGTGGGCCAAAGGCCGTTTTGAAATGAATAAGTGGGCCGAAGGCCGTTTGAAATGAATCAGTGGGCCAAAGGCCGTTCTGAAATGAATGATTGGGCCAGAGGCCGTTTTGACAGAATCAAATGGGCCGAAGGCCGTTTCGTAATGAATGTAAAGCCGAATGAGTAACAGGCCAGTGTGTGCAGAACTATGATTTAAATTACCTTATACATATCAACTATAGAAATGAATTGGGCCCGAGGCCGTTTGGAAAACGTTGTTTTATGTCTGGTCGCATAAATTCTGTAATTGATATTATTCACTGGGCTATCGCTCACGCTCATTCATGTCTTTGTAGGTGAGCCAAGAGAGGCCCAGACCCAGCCTCAGTGAAGCCTGTGTAGAGCAACCCAGATTTTGGGAGAGTCAGCCCTTGTGTCTCACATGCGAGACCCGTCCTTGCCTTTTTGTTATGTAATTATATGATGTTTTATTGGCAAGGGTTTTGTGTACATTTGTATGTAGTCTGATATGGGTTGGCTCAGTTTGATGATCCTGTTGTAAAGAAGTTTATGCTACTGTGCTTTTAATGTGGGTTATTAACGCATATGAGTATGGTTTGTTTGTTGTGCATATAAGCACCGCTCTATGGACAAAGTTTTAAATTTGGCTTCCGTTTGGCCCCTTTACGCTGACGAGTTATGTCTGTTCCAAATTTGACGCCGTAAGTAATCACAGGATTACTAGCCGGTCATGTCCTTAACCCATGGGGGCGGGTTGGGGTCGTGACATCGAGTATGCTTTGCATGCATCATTTTCATGCTTTGATGTCATCTAGTATCCTATTTCAGTGCTGGAATATGTGCCATTGCATGCCATCTTTCATTTCTTTTGTTACTTTTGAAAGAGGTCTTAAGCCCTTTGTTGGTTTGAGCATGAGATTGAGGCGTTCATGCCTAATGGTTTTAGCCATCTCTTGAGGGCTTCTACTAACCAAAAGCATGAGGCTTCTTTCATGTTCAAGGTGCTTGTGGCTTGGTCCGTCTTTCCAATTAGAGGACTTCTTACTTTTGGACTTAACCAATTAAATGATGAATTGGTAATCTAAAACGAGTAAACAAAATGAATCTAAGTAAAACATGCCAAGATAACATGTTTGCGTGGCATTGCATATGTTTGGATCAGACGTTAATCCAAACACAAGAAATGAGAGACGTTTCATACTTAAAGTGATGAAATGTGCCTCATTTCTTAGTCACCGACACCCTTGATTGTGCATGATAAGGTGAAGGTTCATCGAGTCTTATTTGTGCATTCATTGACTTGTACAAACTTGGCTTCTCGGCCATCGTACATTGCGATGCTCGTTTGGTTGCCCGAGAGTTGAGTACCGCACTCCTTTGGGGTTGAGAAATGATAAGGAGGATGGTTGTACACACATACCCTGCAAATGCCTTGCCTTACCCCTTTTGTACTCTGTTTGCAGCAAAATTGGAGAATGCAGAAGCAAGTGGCCGACAGTTCTTAGGCTCAGAGGTGGTCAGAAGTTATTCTGGTTCTGGAGTAGAAACAGCCTGGAGATTGGTTCGGTGTTCAGAAATCAAGACAAATGCAAACAGTGGCAACCAGTGGCAAAGTAATGAACTTTCGGGAGAAAGTGGAGCAACCGAGCATGCATGCATCCCTCGCTTCCCAAGGCCGTTCATTAAATTGCTTAGCTAATTAGTTAGTTAGCTTAGTCATTTTTGTAATTAATTAGTTAAGTGTTTAATTAATTAATTCGGTTTGTAACTAATTAGCTTAGATTAGCTAGTTATTCAATTGTGTTGTAATTAATTAGCTAGAATAGTTAGTTAATTAGTTGTGGTTTGTAATAGTTAGCTTAATTAGTGTAGCTAGTTAGCTTTCATTTCATTCGGACCCTTCGTCGAGAGGGCATATGTTGTAATAAGGGTGCGTGCGTATGTGCATGTCTTCCAATCCCACTTCTTTCTCCCTTTTACTTATCCGCTTTCAGTGGTTAGATTAGGGCATATTTCAATTAGCATACCTTATGCTTGCATACGTGGATCATTCATTCGTCTTGTATGCACCGGGCTCGGCGCATCATTCAAACTGCATTGTATTTCAATTCATATTTGAATATATGTATCAGTTGTTGCATTCATATGCCATCTTAGATAGCCGAGCCTAGTAGTTGCATTATTGCATATGTTGCATTAGGCATTTTGTACAGTTAGGATCATGTATTGATTTCTAATTAGCTTTTGTTTTGGCTGGGAGTACATTGTAAGTGTTTACGCTTTAGCATTATTGCATGTGTGTAAATGATTGCCATGATAATATGCTTGTCATGAGGCTATTTGCTTAAGTGATAAACTGTATGAATGCCTGTGGATGAAGGCTTCATTACCTGAATTGGGACAATACATCAAATGTATGTTTTAAGCCCACTTTGCGAAGTGGCAAAATCATCATGTTTTAAACCCACTTGAGGGTAACAAATCTGCATTTTAGCCTACTTGCGAGTAGCATCTCCAAACCATTTTCGAAAAACAAACATGAGATGTTTTGTCCCAAATCGAGCGATTTAGTCTATACTTGTATGCTGTGCGCATTACATAGTATGTTAGATTAATAATCGGAATAAGAACGCATGTGTTTATAAAAACGACATATCATGTTTAGTAGAGGCCGATCCTTTGATCGGGCGAGTGGGGGTGCTCATTTCATGACCTTCCCTCCTCGTACCCAAGTTTCCGAGCCGAGGCAACTTTGGTGATGACGGACACGTGGCCTTAGGCATGAGTCAAGGCTTCCTAAATTTTCCAAAATAAAATATTTATGTGGCGACTTTGAAATCTGGCAAAGCAGTCCATATTTGGTACTTTTTGATTGAAATCGATTTTCTAAAACGATTTGCCGGATTTGGACTCTTTGGCGATTTATCAATCTTACATTGCACTTTGTGAGATTAGATTCAGAATCGTGACAGGAGTCCGAACTGTAGTAGCACAGACCCAATTTGCGCCCTCTCCGAAAGGGGGGCCGCGCGGAGAGAGTTTCGGGCGGTCTACAAAAGGTCTCAGTTAGACTCATTGGACAAAGCAAACGAACACCAGCCCTTATGTCGGCACAAAGTCTAGAAAGAAAAATACTAATTTCATACCACTCAAGCAAACCTCGAACCATATTAGCAAGTCACTCAAACTCTATAATAAATTCACGAACAATGCCAATCCGAGATGGTTTGGCTAATGAACTACAAGGATCAATGTGTTGTCGATAACCAAAACCGGTGCATATGGCTTGAGAAAATAGCTGCCAAGTCAAAACCCCAAGGGACTGTTTAATCCAACGATACCAAGAAATAGCATCGCCTTGAAGGTGCACTACATCCAAAGGAACCATCTGTGCGTCTAAAACACCATTAAGTTCTTGATATTTTTCAACTTGAAATAACCACCCTTCAGGATCAGTACCGTTAAATTTTGGAAAATCAGTTCGAAGAGTTCGACCTTGAAAATTTAGACCAACATGCCGATCGTCGTCGTCACGTTGTATAGGTAGATTAAGATTGATGCCAGGTTAGGGAAGGCGAGCTTCGTATTGCCTATCCTGCAACAGTGCTTGGATATTTTGAAAATTTGTATTATTGGTTTGTTGATCACGTATTAACACTTGCATATTGGTAGACATCACATCCATCCTAGTAGTAAGAGCAGCAACTTGTTCTTCAAGTTCCTTAATAGTCATGTTGATGATGATGAATAACAGAGTAGAAAGAGATGGAAGCTCCAAGATCGAATACTCTGATACCAGATGATAGGGTCCTAGACCCTGAATTTGATCCTTTGATTGGGGATCAGCCACCAACAATCCTTTGAAGTGAAGATTAGCCACCTAAACTCTTAACATTATCTCCTCAAAACCATTACAATAAGCTTCTTTATATAAGAAAAATAATATAGACTTCCTAAATAGTAATGGAAAAGAAATAGACTTCCTAATATAATTAGACTTCCTAAATGGTAATTGAAAAGAAGTAGACTTCCTAATATAATTGGTTTCCTAACAGTAAAGTTGGAGGATGGGCTCAATCGCCTAGGGTTCAAATCTATTGTAACTTCGTCGGAGTTAGGGTTTGGCAGTTCTGGTAGCGATGGAAAAAGAGAGACAACCAAGTCAATGGAAGGCATTGCGACATTGGTACTAGAAGAGTACCACCGCAACGTCAGAGCACTGGCCCAACCAATGAAGTTTTGGAGCTAGAATCTGAGTTAGATTGGAGAGCGGCGAGTCTAAGCAAAGATGAAAGAGAGAAAAGATAAGGCAAAAGGGGATGAGGAGAGAGAAAGAGATAGTGGTGTTTTGGGAAGTTGGTAAAAAGTTAGTTTTTTTATTTTTTTTATTTTTGGTAGTGAAACAGCTGTTGTTTTTTTTTTTTTTTTTTGTGTAAAAAAATAAAAATGCTCTAGCTTTTTTAGTTTCTTTCCATATTGCCCCTGTGGACGCGTTTAAATTTTATATATAGGGTGGGTGTTTTGGTCATTTTGTAGGAACTTGTCTGTTATACAGGAAAGCAACCCAAGAAGGGGGGTGAATTGGGTAATTAAAAATTTGGCTAGAAAATAGATTTCAAAGACTAAGAGATTAAATGCAGTAGAAAATTAATAAGTACATAGAAAATAAAAGGAAAGGAAAGAAGAGCTTGACACAAAGATTTATAGTGGTTCGGCTCACCGGCCTATATCCACTCCTCAAGAAATCTCCTTGAGAATTTCTTCAATAACAATCAATGGACCACCAAGCTTCATCTAGTTTGTGGATTTTTACAAAGGACTTACTTCAATCTGTTGAGGAGCTCTCAACTAAATGCCTCACTTTACAAGTGTTTCACTCAGAAAATAAGGAACAATAACAAGAGGTACAACTGTCCTCCTTTATAACTATTCTCTCTCAAAAGATGGATATGAAAGTGTAGGCTCACAGGTAATTTAAGACTTACTCAGATGTGAAAATGAAAATACAATGGAGTATATTAAAAACTCTTGATTGTTCTTGAATACTCTAGATTTTTTGTATTAAATAAGTGTATCTTTCGAACAATAAGAGCTTCTTCTTTATAGCATTAATGGCTTGTAGCTGTTGGAGAGAGGTAGAGACACATATTCTAGCCGTTGGAGCAAATCATGGAAGATATCTTCCAGCGAGGTTTGATCAGAGTATGGAGAAGGCAGACTCTAGGCAAGTCTTGGGAAGAGAAGGTTCATTAAATGCACAAGCTTTAATTTAATGCTCAATCTCATAAGTCAACTTCATGGAGAAGATATGGTGCCAAAAGATCTGCTTAGAGGTTAGAAAAGATGACACACTCTACATATAATTTTGAAAAAGCGACTGAGAAAGAGGTTGTGTCAGTACAGATCTGATTTGGCAACTATATTTTTGAAACCCAGATTTTACGGGTGTCAACTCCTGCAACTTGGGTGTCGACCCTTTGTTCTTCTTTTCTTCTCTGAGTTTTGTTCCAGGTGTTCCTAGTGTCGACCCTTATGATTCTTGGTGTCGACCCTTGCTACTGGATTGCAGTCTGAAATTTAGTGTAAACCTTTGCTGTTTTTGGTGTCGACCCTTGCTTCTAGAATACATTCTAAAATTTAGTGTCGACCCTTGTTGTCTTGGTGTCGACCCTTGCTTTTGGAACACTTAGGCATTTTGAGCTTCACTCCGGTGTCAACCCTTGCTATTTTGGCGTTGACCCTTAGACCTGTTTGAACATAAATAGAATTTTAAAAAACAAGTGCTAATCTCATGTTTTGAGGGGTTAAAAACCATTGAAAAACAACACTTTAGAATTATAAATCTTCTAGAAATATTAAAGCACAATTTGTATACTATTATTTTGAAAACATGAATAATAAAATGAATTTTAAATATTTGTCAATAATCAAAATCAATAAGAATTTAAAGTTGAATAACCTTGGGGCTAACTTTATCTTTATGGAGACAATATTTTAACCCTTGGACCTTTGGGCAAATAAATTTCAATTTTAGATTTATAGGCTGAATGCCCATAAAAATATTAAATCTCACAATTTTATCAAATAAATTTCATTGTCACATAATCTTATCAGGATGAATACTGGGTGCACAGAAGATACTGTGAACAGAATGCACAACCCTCTTACATAAGAGTGGGGCCCAAACATATGGAGTTCATGTCAAGTCCACCCACATGTGAGAGGGTTTTGCATTTCATATTCTGTGCACTTAGTATTTCTCTTTTATCAACAAAAAAATATTAAATTAATAGGCGTGTTACATCCACACTAAAATCTCATATAAAAGCACTATTTCATATACTCAGACCAATAAGAGTCTATTCACTTACAATGTAGCGATAAATTTTTATTAATAAAGTCTATATAAAAATGTACTTTTATGAAAGAATTTTTTAGGAATAGATCATTTTTCAAAAAATAAGTTCTTCTAAGTCACTACTATGGCGAGCATCTTAGAAATTTTTTGAGATGATTTAAATAAGTATATTTTTTTGACTTTTTACAAAAAGATGTAAAGAAAAAGTAAAGATATGTGATGTGACTTAAAAAAGATAAAAAGATAAAAAAAGTTACGGTAGGTCATGCCAAACAAAGAAATTATTCATTACCACATAAGAATTGTTCCACATCATTCATGTTTGGACAAATGTCCAGTTATCTCTCCAAAAGATAACAACAAGTAGTGAGATCAACTATTTGAATCAATAATATTTAAGTTAGGACACTATCTATATTTGTCCTTGGGTCAAGAAAATAAGTGTTTGCTCCTTGAGTAAGATTAGGTTTGGGATGTTCTAAAAAAATGCACTTTTTGACTTATTGGCTTATATAGATTGGGTTTGATGTGATGTGTTAGAGAGGTGATGTAATTTAAATAAGATGATGTGACTTAAATAGGATAGTAATTTTTAAAATTTTTGTATTATTTAGGTTATGCCAAACTTGGCTTTAAGTTGATGTGGTGTTTTAACTTAATTTTTATAAGTTAAATTAGTTGAATCCACTACCCTTTTTTTCTTTTTTCTTTTTTCCAGAGAAACAATGAGACACTTGTTCTTTATAAATTTTTTTTAAAAAAATGTGGGGATTATGATTCAATCAACAATGATTGAGACCTTTTTTTTTTTTTTTTTTTTTTTTTAAGATCTTCACAACATTCTTTGGATTTTAATCATTGATCGTATGGGCCTTTTATATATATATATATATATGAATGGTTCTACACATATGTCAATGAAAAATGCTTGAGAGCACTAAAAAGAGAACACTAGGAGGAGCATTAATGATGTGACAGTGGGCCCTGCCCACTTTCTATGCCTTTTTTTTTGGCCATATCCAATGCATTAGTGCTATTAGTGATGTATTTTTTAGTGGTCTAAATCATTATTGTATATCAATATTGAAATTCAAAAAGAACTCTAGAATCTCAAAAAAAAAGGTCCCAATTATTTTTTATTTTTATTTTATTTTTTTGATGTTTCAATATCATTCAGGTGTTTTTTGACAAGTTGATTTGTGACTAAAATAGTCACAAAATACAAAATAAGTTATTTTAATTACAATAAATAAAATATCACATATAACTCATAATCATTATACTTTTCTCTTATAAAAAAATTAAAATAACTAAAAATTCAAAAAACCTTTTCTAAAATATACTTTTTAATTCAAATTAAAATAACTAAAACAATAAAAAAAAAAAAAAAAATCAACTAACTTTTCAGACGGAGGCTAAATAATTTCTGCTGAGACCATCAATAATTTCTCTGCTAAACCAGCTGTCATAGTGGGCCCATTTTAATCGGTGGGAGGGAGAGAAACGTGAGAAAGGTCAGAGCAGCAGACTGACATATGTCAAGAAAGGGGGAGACAGTATGACACATGTTAAAGAAGGGAGAGAGATAAATTAATTTGAAGAATTAAAGAAGGGAGAGAGAAATTAATATTGAGATTTTTAAATGTGTAAAAATTAAAAATTAATTAAACTTTTTTCGTTCATATATAATAATTTTTAACAATTATTACTGGCAGGTAATTTCTCCAAAGTAATATGAGCTATACACTGTTGCTATTTTTCTTTTCTTTTTTTATAAAATACTTTTATCACACATTTTAATATCTTCAGTATAATATTCTACACATTCATTAACTATCAAGGAAAATGCATGGAAGCATTAATTGGTGTCATTATTAATGATGTGACAATAAATTTCATTTACTGTCATAATGTTATTGTATATTTTTTTTTTAAAAAAAAATAAATATTATATCATTAATGATTGTTTTAAAACACCACTTTTTAATGGTCTTTAACATTACTCAACTATCAAGACACACACTTTTATCATTTTTGTGAGTAGATATGCTTTCACGAGAGTTCATTTGGTGTGACTATTTTTAAGCTTCTAATCATAACCAAATAACAAAAGTTAAGGGTATTATAATTTCCTGTTTTTTATAATTAATTTTTTAAATTTATTTAAATTACTTTTGTCATTCAAGTTATAAAAAGAAGTTTCACCAAACTCTCGACACAAATTTTTAAAATTAAAAAATTTTATAAATTATAACACATAATACTTATAAATTATAAATAAAAATTACACTAAATATTTTAAAATAATTTTTTAATTCAAAAAAAATTAAAAGCAACTCTAAAAATTACAACGAACGTTCCAGAACATGCTTTCATTTGGAATATACCCTATACAAATACCAAATAAACCATGAAACTAAGCAAGCCCTCCTTCCATTAGCAACTTCTTTCTCTCTGAATCAAAAAAAAAAAAAAAAAAACTTCTTTCTCTCTCTCTCTCTCTCTCTCTCTCTCTCTTTAGCAAGATGGGGCGCTCTGTGAGTTTCGTTTCAACCATTTTGGTGGTGCTGATGCTTCTCTTGGTCACTGGTTTGTTCTCTATTTTGTTAAACTCATTATATACATATATATATATATATATGTATTAATTTTTGATTTGGCATAACCCATATATAAGAATATATGAAGATTATTATAGTGCTAGAACTTGATATGATCAGTGCTAGTACTTGATATGGAAGCATTTTTGGGCATATCATTAGACAAATTTTGGTTTTTTAATTTAAAAATGCTATATCATTTTTCTCACTATTTTACGTAGGAAAAAAAAGAAAATCAAAGTTGTAAAACGGTAGAGCTACATTCTCACAATTTCATTCCACAAAAATATCCATTTACAAAATTTTACTAGTAAGGTTTATTCACTCAGTCTATAACGGTGAATTCCAACCTTTAAAAAATTCTAAAGGGATACTTTTGTGGGATAAAATTGTAGAAATGAATCATTTTCCGTTTTAAAAAATAGGTCCATCTTGTCTTATGTTTGAGATCAAGATTAGACCGTTTAGTCCGGCTCATAGACCTATTTTTGAATTCCGTTTTGATAATTTAAATTGTTTAATGTGCAAAAATCGTCGAGTATTATATCCTTATAAAAAATCAGTTGAACGGATATCGATAACTATTTGATCGAATTAAATTTGTATTAAAAA
This sequence comes from Camellia lanceoleosa, assembly GCA_025200525.1. Classification (NCBI taxonomy): domain Eukaryota; kingdom Viridiplantae; phylum Streptophyta; class Magnoliopsida; order Ericales; family Theaceae; genus Camellia; species Camellia lanceoleosa. The sequence continues at coordinate 13,486,076 of CM045769.1, read as the reverse complement.
AATGAACAGTGGAAAAATAAATAGTTGACAGAAATCTAATCTGATCAAATAGGTATTGATATCGATCAACGTGATTTTTTACACAGATATAATTCTCGATGAGTTTTACATATTGAACGGTTCAAATTATTAAAACAGAATTCAAAAATAGACTTAGGCTAAGTTTGGCATCCCTTAAAAAGGTCAAAAAGTCAAAAAGTTATTATCCTACTTAAGTCACATCATCTTATTTAAGTCATATCACTTCTCTATCATATCACTTTAAACCCAATCCATATTTTATAAAAAGTCAAAAAATATACTTATTTAGAACATCGCAAACAACCCCTTAAGGTCAAATTAAACGGTCTAATTTTAATTTCAAACACCAAATAAGGTGAAGCTTAAAAAATTGGCCGATACGTACCAGATTTTAAAGTTACCAGGTCAGATATGAGTCGGTAGTGCTGTGTAATTGGATTTTACAGTTGTAATGGCCGATTCCGTTACGTATTAGTTCTTAGAGTAGACTGCAACAGTCAAATACAGGCCGGTATACACTGTTTCGGGCAGGTCCAATATGAAAAGACTTTATTATTATGAGACACAACCCAAAAAAAAAAAAAAAAAATTAAAATTTCATACACTGCGACATTTGATTTCTAATACTTATAAGTTGATACTACTTATAATAATATTTTAGCTTCGTTTGGTATTGATTACGGTAATTAAGTTTTTTGTGTTGAGACTTTTTTAACTTGGTTTGGTTTTTGTATTTAAACTTTTTGGACTTTTGTAAGAAAAAAAATATAATGATTATAATTTAGATGCGATATTTTATTTTATTAATTTATTTAATCTATTTTATTATTTTGTGCTTTTTTCATCCTAAAATGATAGCCAAACTAGGACTTTATAATCTATAATCTTACGTTTTATAGATATTTATTTTGTTGTTATTACTATTTTTTTTTTTTTTTTTTTTTATGGAGTTGTTTATTTTATTACTTGGTTCTTCGTTCATGAAAGGCAACGAACAGTTTTATACTTTTATACATATTTTTTCTCGTATTTTATTATCACAATATATAAAAAGATGTGTAAATTATAAGCTGATCCGAATATTAGGTCATAAAACAAAACAAAAAAAAGTGAGTAAATTATGTTTTTCTTCTCTATTTTTTTATTTTTTTATTTTTTTGTTTCAACAGAGGAAATTAGTAAATTATGCTTTATCCCCTGCATTTTTTGAAAAGTACTTTAGAGGTTTATTATAGAGACTTTCTAATATATTATTTTTAATTATGAATAATTTATTTTATTTTTCTTGTGACATATATTGTCGATCTCAGTATGATTTATTTTTTGAGAAACTCTTTTCTAGAAAGTCACTATTATATGTATTGCAATAATATTCTATAAAAATGCATTATAATTTAGTACGCCAATTAAGGTGATATGTTAGTATTATTAATAATATTCTCTAAACAGTACACGTGTTTGTTAAAAATGAAAAAAAAAAAAAATAACAATTTTTTTAATTATAATTTAGTACATCAATTAAGGTGCTTTCTTCATTTTGTAAATAACAATATTAGAAATTCAGACTTAATTAATTAAAAAAATATTTAGAATTGTCATCTTATGATTCAAATTTGTATGGAGTCCATATTATACAAATTCAATCTCAATCACATAACTCTCATTTAGATTAATTCAAGGTAATTAAATAGGGTTCATAGCATTTTTGTTTTACAAAAATTCTTTTAAAATTTTTAATTATGAAAATCAAATATAAATCATTAATAGCATTAGAAGATTCGTGAGTAAGATGAAATTTTAGTTTAAAGACAATATTTTTTTGAGTAAATAACGATTTTAGCCCTTCTGTTTTGGTCTTTGTATTATTTTGGTTTTTGTAATTTTATTTGGCTCAATTTTGACTATGAATTAATGATTTTATCTCAATTTGGTTCAATTAATTACAATTCTTAACATTTTTTTATGAAAAATATGTATATATGTCATATTTTTAAAAGTAAAATTATAACTTATTCATATCAGTGAGTTAATCTCAACTAATTTAGTGATAATTTTCCATCAAAAACACTACTAATATTATCAATTGAACCAAAGTGACACAAAATATATAATTAAGGGTTTATTTTGAGCCAATTGAAAGTGTAGAGACTAAAATGACATAAGGAGCAAAATATAGAGATCACTACTGTAATTTGCCGCTTTTTTTAATTTTTATTTTAAACTATCATTGTCTAGTAATTTTAATTTTTTGAAGTTACATAAAAAACCAAAATTTCTCTCCTATATTTGGAGTTTTTCAAATTTATTCTTCTGAATTTAAGAAACTGATGAAGTGGTATATTTATGATATGGATTTTACCTTGATTTAGAATTTAAAATTTAGGTGCTTTTTAATTACTCATAGAGATACTTTTTAACTATTGAGTTTTCAAAATTTATCTTAATTCATGGTTTCTCTTATTTATACTCAAAAATTATAACAAAGATACATCAAATTGAGACCCCTTCTAATTGGGGCCCTAGGAAAGCACCTCAGCTGCTTAGAGCTTCAACCACTATTCATTTTACATTAATTCCTCATTTTTTTAAATTGTAACAGTAAACCTTTCCACTTTCAATCGAGTTATAACACGGTCATTCTGTTAGTTTGGTGTTAAATTGCCTTGAGGAAATTATTATCTGACCCTTACATGAAATATTTATTTTTAAAAAATGTAATATTATTATTTTTTATTTTTTAAATTAAATTTTGTTTATTTTATTTTCTCTCTTTACAGTATTAATATTTTCCAAACCCACTAAGGAAAGAATGATGGTAAGTATAAAAATGTTAGCAAAGAGAGAAAGTACAGTGAAAAATAGAGAAGAATAAGAAAATGGAAAAAAAAAAATTAAGAAAATATGATTCATAATGTTGGCTACTTTAGTTTGAAATAGAAAGGCCACATAAACCATATTTTGAATCAAGGCGTTTGTGTTTATGTTTTTTTATTTTTTATTTTTTTTATCTTCTATTTATCTTTTTTTTTTTAGTGTGCGTTTTGCTAAGTTTATCTATTTAAAATAAATTTAATCAAACAGTTCAAAATAACTTTTTGAAAACCAGAAGTCATAAGTTGACTCAAAAAAGTCCTACCAAACACCCCCAATAGGTGTGTAAAATGTGATTCACCCAAAAGGTGGTGAACATCACATTGACAGATGAAAAATGATGATGATAATAACAATAATAATAATTATTATTATTATTTATAAAAAAAGCTTTATTGATAAATATTCAATACATAAACACCAAGTATCAGAACAAATTTTCCATTCCCAATTAAGTTCACACCTTTTTGGTGTCAAGAGAAGGAAAGGGAATAAGAGATAGAAATTACATTGGCAGTAATAAGACTCGAGCTCAAATTTTAGAGAAGTGCCTCAATGACTAAGTTAGGATTAATTAAAAATATTACTCCCTACTCTTTTACTAAAATCTCAATCACTAAGGTAGGGTCAGTTAATTACACAGTAATACATTTACATTTTTATTAAAATATCAATTTATTTATTTATTTTTTAAACTGGTTTGATTGACTTAGTCATCTTTTGATTGTTGGTGGTGTTAATAAGCAGAGATGGGTTCGGGTCCAAATGGGATGGTTGCAGAGGCTAGGACATGCGAGTCACAGAGCCATAAGTTCAAGGGACCATGTGTGAGTTCGACCAACTGTGGTTCAGTTTGCAAGACTGAGGGCTTTCCTGGCGGCCATTGCAGGGGCTTCCGTCGTCGTTGCTTCTGCACCAAACATTGTTAAAAATATGCATGCATGGGAGAAGATAAAGAAGGATAATATCGTCAAAACACCTCTCCCCTACTTAGTTTAGTTCTTGTGTTGTGTCGTGTCGTCTCGTGTGTTGTATCTTGCAAATAATAATGTCTCTGTCTGTGTTCTTGTGTGGACTTCTTTTGCTTCATGCTTTCTTTCATGTTTCATTGTCTTCTTGTTTAGAGGTGTGTGTTGCCTTCGTTTTTTTGTTTTGTCTGGATGATGTTGTTTATGTTTGTACTCTAATCTTCATCTATCTCTCTCTCCTTCTCTATAGCATGCCAATGGATGGATGAAGTTTATAATACTACTTTGGCTTCGTTTGTGAACAAGTTATTTTAGTAATTTTTTAATTTTTTACGAAAAGATATGTAGAAAAATAGAAAGAGTGATATGACAACTTATAATGACTTTTTGATTAAAATATCTAATTGATAAATGAGACCTTTGTTTATTGTATTTTTATCATCTTTTATTTATTATTTCACGTTGAGAGTAGTGTTTATATTGGATAGTAGTATAAGTGATGGGACATAGTAAATCAGACGTAGAATCTATTTTTGTCTCTTTATGGTATAATTTAGTAGCATTTTTTTTTTTTTTTATCAACAAAGAGAATTAATTTTATTGATAGAAACAATATACAATATATATGGAATTACATCAATAAAGAGGGAAGAGTAAGGCATCATAGTGAACCCTTCTAATCTGAACTAAATTGACACTAAGAAGCACATCTTATCATTTACTAGTTCAAGTCAAAAGTTGATGAGAGACCAAAAAGACAAGAAAACAAGAGCAAATAAATCTACACAGGCGCCAAATACAACAATCAACCCATTGCAGCAGTAGCAGCAAAGTCAAACAGCATGACCAGCCAATCCAACTACAAAGAACTGATCCAACAAGAAGCAGCAAAGCCAGTGTAGAGCAAATGAATTACCAGCCAAACACAAGACTCACCCACTGACTTTTCAGGCCAATCTATTCTCCCCCTCGCAGTATCAATTTGATTCAGGTTGGAGACAATGTCTTGCATTTAGTAGTTCACTCCTTTCAAGTTGTTCTTAGCCCATAGAGCTGCCCTCACCTTCACCAATTCTTTTAACTCGTCAAAGTTAGCGTGACCTTCATTGAAAAGACATTCATTTCTTAATTTCCATACAGATCAGATGGCAGCAAGAGGAACCATCTTCCAAATACACACAACTGACTTCTTGAACTTGGCACCTGACCACTAGAGAAGAAGACTTTCTATAGATCTAGGTATAGCCCATTTCAATCCCCACCAATTGACTACCTCAGACCAGATTAGCCAAACCATTGGGCAATACAAGAGAATATGGTTCACTGATTCCTTCTCTAGTTTGCAAAAATGACACAAGGTAATACCTGAGTTGATTAGTACACCAATCCTCTGCATAAAAGCAGAGGTTTTAATTCTCCCTCTCCAACCAAGCCATCCAAAAAATTGCACTCTGGGAGGTTGCTGCATTGAACCATAAACATTTTGGTATTCTACTAATGGGCCTTCTACTAGACTGCCCCCATTTCCAAGCTGAAGCTACACTGAATAAGCCCAATTGTATGGGCCAACCCCATGCATGTGTCCTCCTCACCAATGTTGACATTAGGAACATCAACCAACAACTCATAGAGTTTGTGAACTTCTTCCTCCTCCCAAGCTAGCAACTCTCTTCTAAAAGTCAATTTCCAATCCCTTCATTGTCCTTTTCTATGGTAAAAATGACTAAGCCGCCCCTCCCTTTCATTAGATAGACTGAACAACCTTGGGGATTCACTCCTCAAACACAAATTAGTATGCCATTTGTCAAGCCAAAAATGTGTCCTACTCCCATTACCAACCACAACCTTGAAATTAGTCAAATAGATTCAATCAAAGCAGAGTTGGCTGATGCTAACTGACATATATCTTGCCAAACATTAGAGATCATGCCTGATTCAGGTGTCACAGGGGTCCAACCCCCTCCTGATCTTCCATACTTGCTGCACAAAACTTTTAATAAAAGACATTCTTTCACTTTCCCTATGCTTCTTACACCTAGCCCTCCTTGGTTTTTATTCAAAGTTGCCTCAGCCCACTTAACCAATTGAACCTTCTTTTTAAAGCTCTGACTCACCCCACAAAAAACCTGATTTAGCTTTCTCAATTATTTTGGCAATTCCCACTGGCATCTTAAACATAGAGAGATAATATACAGGTAAATTTGAAATCACAGATTTTATCAATGTTAATCTACCTGCAAAAGTCATGAACTTCCTCGTCCAATATGCTAGTTTCTTTTCGATTTTGACCACAACTGGCAGCCATGCGCTCTTCCTTCTAGGATTAGCCTCCAGGGGTAGCCCCAAGTAATTAATTGGCGACTTGTGGCTGAGACAATTCAGCTTAATCGCAAACTCCTTGATCAGCTTATCATGCACCCCAATCCCACACACTCTGCTCTTATGGAAGGTTATCTTCAACCCGACATCACCTCAAAGCACCTTGAAATTTTCTTTACAGTAATTAGCTCATCCCAACCAGCCTTATAGAAAATTATGGTATGTTTGTGACACCCTAAACATAGAGAACATCAAGGAGTATATTAATAAATAAATATAAGGTTTTTCTAACGTTATATGTCTAAAAATAAATAATGATACATATGTATTATAGATAACGTTACCCTAATTTTACAAATTATAAGTAAAAATAAAATTTCAATAGCAAGATGAAAAATCCGACATTGGTCCATGCCTGTTGCAACTTCCTGAGACTTTCCACAACATTTTCTTTGCCAGCGACATTTTTTCAGAAATTTGGCATTAATGTTAGGGCAATGAAATAGCCACGAGCTGTGATACCCAGTAAGAACACACACACACCTCAACTTTTTAAACTCTCAAAACATACAAACAAGTTTAGACAGTACGAACAAGTGGAAGTATAACATTTAATTTGCGTAAATAAAAATTTATAGGGAATGACGAATAGTTACATCAATGCACAATTACAAATAACAGCAGTAAGTCACAATCAGCTAGTAACACTTAATAGTTAGTAGCAACACTGAGATCAAGGCGACTAGAGTCCCCCAAAGAAACTCATCCTCCTAACCGCTAAAACTGGACACTGAACTATTTGAAACTCTCTTTTTTGCTGCTTTGCAGACATTACCATGAATGTCTGCAATGATTATATACCACACAACGGCATCAATGGACCTCAAAAGGGACGATAAAAGAAAAATATTTTATTATCCTAAACCCAATCTTATCCATCCAAAACAAAAAAAAAATCTATCCTCTTGAATGTCCCATCTAGACTTATCCTTATCTCACCAAATCAAATCACCGCATGGAGTCCGAATATGTCCATTCCATCCTTGGGTACTGTGACACACCACACTCTAAGCTTAGTTATAGGCAAACCGATACCCTTCCTAGTCACAATCCATCGGCCACAAGAATTCTCATTTGTGTTCCGATCTGCCATTGGAATTCTCATCTATGCCACAAGAATTCTCATTTATGTTCTACAAGACCACCATATGGATGACATTAAGGACCACATTTTAAACCTATGCCAACTTGAGTGCCATGACACGACTTGCGCAAGACTTAACGTAAAGGGAACACGTCCCACTATATCTCATTACAATGCCAACACTTACAAGTTACAATTATCTTTTCAATTCATTACTGGTGAATGTAAATCCATTATCATCCCATTGAGTTTCCCCTTTCTTAGGTTTTTTATGAAATTAATAACAGTTGATCACAACAAAGTCGATCAAAGTTAAATATGAGACAATCAGGGCATGATAAAATAAGTTCATAAAATAAGCATATATGATATCACAAAACTAAAACACACAAGATATAGCATAAAGATGATAATTCATAATCTCACTAATAATTTTAGATACTTTCCTGAGAATTATTTAGACTATTAAAACACATCATTTTAGAGTTTACCAAATCACACATACCATACATATACCAAATAACGCCATATTTAAACAGATTTCGATCTCATAATTATTTTCCATTTTAACAATTTTTGAAATATAAGGGACAACTTACCAAATAAATAAAAAAAATCATGATATAATCACCAATCTCATGCATTATATAATTATTCTATCTAGGGTTTTTCACCAATCGAATTCCAGTTTTGTCGACGCCAGATTTTAGGGTTTTTCATCCCTTCCTCTTCTAGACTTGAGGTTGGGATTTTCTAAGTTTAGGACATGTGCTTTAGGTTTGTTATGTGTTATTTCGTTAACACATAGGGTTTTTATTAAAAATGTATTGCAATTATGTTAAGGGGATGGTTCTCAACTTTTCTTGGAAAAATCTTGTTAGTTGATTATGTATTGGTGAAATGCATGGGTTTTGACGAATATGTCTTCAAACATGAGAAATCCCTAAACTTTGATAAAAATCCTAGAAATTGAAATGTTGAAATTGAAGTCTTGATTAAATTCATGAGAAACCTTGATTATGGAAAGTATATGCGAATGAGGATTGTATTAATTATTGTAAAAATTGCATATAGATTAGGTGAATTGATATATTTACAAAAATCTTGTACAACATCAAACATTGCATGATTTCATTCCTTCAAACTATCACATTGGATTTGAGAAATTGATTTCTAAATTGATTCCTTAGGAATATTTGAAATGTTGAAATATGTTGAGTTGTGGGTAAATACATTAGTAAATCCGGTTTAGGGGTGTAGAATTGAGAAACTAAGTTGGCTTGAGGTCCATGGTGAAAGGCCAAAAATACACATGGAGTAGGTACCAAGTTCTTTTCGGTCAGGAGCAGGTAAAGTGGTTTTGGTAGTGCTTTAAGAGCCTACTTACGGACACCTTACTTGCGGACAACAGCTTGGGGATTACCAGTGTCATATTTACCGCCCCTTGTTTTTATTGAATGGATAACTGAATTGGCTATGTTTTGGAACAAGTGCATGGCATAAGGATTTCGAAATGAGAAAAATGTATATTTTTGGGCATTGGCATATCATTTGCATTGTACTTGATGATATTGTTAAACTGCATGCACTTTGTTTAGATTATCTTTGCTGGGCTTTAAGCCCATCCCTTAGTGGAAACTACTTTCAAATAAACACGTTGTGCCTCATTCGAAGTGAGGGCTTGGAGAATCTTGTGGAACACGAGGCTCTATTTTTGTTTTGTTATTTTTGGCATGCCAAGGACTTTATTTGTATTAGTTTTAAAACAATTTATTGTGTAACCAAGCAGACCCTTGGAACGAGTAGCTGTAAAGGGCATTATTTTGTATTCAACTTATTTTAAATTCTCTGATCACATGCTATACATTCATATTCTACAAATAGTGAATGTATGAATGCATGTGGTTTGTTTTGTAAATCACGTTGGGGTTGTAATGAATGGAATGAAGGGAGATTTAGTAATGGTATTGATGAATGGATTATCAATTGCTCTCTTATGTTAATGATGGGATGAATAGGAATTAGATTACTTCTATAAGTTACATTGAAATATCGTATGTCTATTTTTGGGGGCATAACAGTCCCCTCATGGGCTGACTGGGTTAAAATTAGTCTAACCTGTGTTTGTGCTACACAATTGCTGAGATCAGAGCTTGATTCAAGAACAGGCCCATTATGAAAGGCTCCCAATTGGGCTCCTTCCAAAACAACTTCAAAATTAATAATGGGCCTTCTAGCATCTGACCCATTGATATTTCTCATGTAACTTGGATGGCAATATTGCCATCCACCATTTGAAATTCATCATCCCCCTTTTGTCTTGGAAATTCAACTACTTCAGAACAACTACAATTACACGGCCACCACCGGTTGATTTCCTCAAGTTTGCCTGATAGCTTTTTCCTACTGGTTCAGACAACCCATCATTAATAACATCTGCCTCATCTGACACACCTGCCATTGTTTCCTTAACTCTGCTTGTCACTTCAAGATTTGATGCCACCTCCTCTCTTTTTTGTAGTGACTCATCATCTTCATCTCTTCTTCCTCCTCTATTACCTAAAAAATAAACCATCTTCATATATTCTGGCATTTGCAACAAGATTGGCCTGATGTCATCGATGTATGAAAGTCTTCAAACACCCTTATTGGATACAATCTTCCTTTGCACTCGCAATTTATCACCTTATTTATGGACTCCATGCTACTTGTGATAATTCTGACCTTCCCAAACAAGAAAAAATTCTAGTTGTTAATTTCTTCATCCAACTAGACTACTTCACCCCACAAGTTACCTATGCTTTTGAATGTGTCAATATTCCATAAGTTAAAAGGAATGTATATAAACCATACAATCCTCTCCTGGTCAATGAACTTTTCTTTTTCCCATTCAATCAAAGATTTGCACCATTCATAAATCCACTCTTCCAACCTTACTTTCATCTCCTTCAAATGGGTTATTGATTTGAATGTTAACACAGCAATTCTACCACCTCCTTCTTTGATTTGAACATCCTGAATCTCTTCAATGCTAAACTCCTCCTTAAAATCTTTTATACAACCATCAATTTCCAACCTCCTGAGCTTTCATAGTTAATACCTCATTCTTCTCACGTATTATTCCATTCTGGATTGCCTCTACATATGATCTTTGTCCTTCACCCCCAATCTTGGTTTTATGAAGGTCCTTTGTTGATTCATGATCTCCGCTCTATTTATCCTATTGTACTGATTCCTTGGTTTGTCAAACTCTGCATTTTTCACTTTCAATGCCTCGTTATCACACCACAATCCATCGGCCTTCTACACTGCTACATCTGTAACCACCTTGCAATCATATCTAATAAAACCAAACCTTGTCCTACTGGTTTTTCTTCTCTTTATTGGTATGAACACATCTTTGACTCTTCCGAACTTAGTAAAAAGGTTGAACAAGCGTTTTTGGATCCATGGTATATTATCCACAAACATAATGAATATTTCAGCATCCTTTGATCCATTTGCTTCTCATACATACTTTCTTCTTCTGAGCAGTAGTTGCCACCCTCTTCTCTCCATTGATCTATCTAGCTTTTGGATGGATAGATCAATTCAACTTTTTTAGTAGCACATTGCCTTCATGTTATTTAAAAATAGCCAAATAACCCAATGCGATTTTGGATTAAAGTGTTTCCCTTGCATTTTCTATTTTAAGTTACGGAGGTCGTGCTACGAGAGTGAAAAAAAAAAAAAAAAGGGTCAAAAGTCAAATTTCAGTATGTAAAGACAAAATTACCTTTATTTTCATCTTCTACCATCTAATTCTAACTGTAACCCTAACAATCCTAACCCACCTCCCCTTTGAATCACCCAACCCCTTCTCCAACCACTTGTACCACCTACCATTTCCTCTCCCTTAACCTATACCAACCACCCCTCCCTCATCCCCTACATCCTTCGTTCCTTCCTAACCTACCTCTACCGCCTCTCAATCATAATATTCTCGACCTCCTTTGCCATCGCCTTTGTCATTCCCTACTGATGCCATCCCTTTCCCCTCCACACCTCTCACATCTCAAACCAGTTTTTATGAATGAATAATCACAAATTACAACAAAGCACAAATGATATCAAATTCTCAAAATAAAATAAGAAGTAGTTTTTGATCCATCGATCTAAGACTTATAAGGTCATTTTTGCTATTTATCTCTATTTCTTTTTTCTTTTCTTTTATCCGTTTAGAATTTGAAAATCTAAAGACTTTAACTGGCAATTAAACTTTCAATATCCTCAAACTCTAATATCAATTATCTAGACAGAGTTGTTTATAGGTCCTAATAGATGGACTTATTATCCAATAGGTCGTGTGAGAATTAATAGTATTTTCATCAAATATAATTAAAAGACGTAACAAATTATTAATTTTTAGTGATAGTTTAAAAATTGTCATAAAAAATGTTACTAATTATAAATTTTTGCTATAGTTCAAAAAATCGTCATAAAAAGTTACTAATTTTTAACTTTCAGCGATAGTTTGAAAAATTCGTCACAAAAAAAGTTACTAATTGTAAATTTTAGTAAAAATTTATAAAAATCATGATAAAAAAAAGTTACTAATTATCAATTTTTAGTAACATGTAAAAAATCATTACAAAAAATTATTTTTAGTGACAATTTTATTAGGATTTATTTTCAATAAAATTTGATAAGAATTAAGTTCAATTATTATGACCTATTGATAATTTACTTAAATATCTGTAAATATCGATCTTCAATTTTCCCAAAAAGATTAGAGCATTGCTATAAGGTGAATTTCATCACCGCTTATATTTATTGGCTGAAGTGGTGGAGTTGCGATCATTTCCTTAAACTCTCTCATTGCTTCTCTACTTGCAACGGTGAAGATGCACTATGAGTTGATCTAATCAGATTTGACTATTTAAAAATAAAAAAAAACAATAAAATAAATTCAAATTTACTTTCCCGCCTAAATCTGAACCGTTGGATCAACTCATAGTGCATCTCTACCGTTGCAAGTAGGGAAGCAAGGAGAGAGTTTAAGGAGAGGAACTCAACTCAAAGTGGTGCGGCAACGTGGCATATTTGTTTGAATTTGAAAATTTTGGACACTATAAGATAACAAGATTCAAATTATTATTTTGAGAAGATAATTAAAAATTAAATTTTTTTGGAATTTTTTTAAAATTTCTTTTTACTATTTTATGTGAGAGGTGATACGATTCAAAATGGATTAAAAATTAATTTTTGACTTTTAACATATGTTCTCAAAATGGGACATACATTAACAAGTTAGTGTCAGTTATTTTATTTTATTTTATTTATTTATTTCTTTTTGACAAAACACAAATATGACACGACTTGGGATGAAACTAGGACAATTATGGGAGGCCATAGTCGCTTTATTTTTATGAAAAATTTTGTTTATCATAGCACTTTTAAATATATATCTTATTTTATAAATAAAATAACTTTTCAGTGTAAAAGATGTATGAAAAATTGCTATTTGTGTAAATTTTTAAAATAAATTATAAACAGTGATACAGTTAATCAACTTTAATAATTGAAGTGATAAACGTTTCCAATGACTTTGCAATTTTTTTTGGTCTTACCATTGATTTGTAATTTTTCCAAAGATATGAATATCTCATTTTTCTACCATCTTATATTCTCTTTTTATTTTGTACTAAAATTTTTTTTATGTGTATATATAATTTATATATCATATTCTACATACATGTATGTTTGTATATGTATAATAAAAAATATTTATTTATTTTTAGGCCCTTCGATGATAAAATTCTAATTCCGTTTTCGAATACGACCACATAACACAAATAATTGTTTATGTGAAACTCAAGCAACACAAAACCAATTAGCAGTGTCAAAAAATAGAATAATAGACTGAATAAAAAAAAATCCTTTATGTGACTCTACTAGACTGAATAAAAAAAATTATATAAAATAGAATTTTAAAGTTAACATAGTTTTTTAGTTTATTTATTTATTTATTTAAAATATTATATTTTTTGCCTACTATTTTAAAGTCAATCTAATAAAAAAATATAATAATAGAGTACAATTTTATTTTCTTTTTTTAAATATGAATAAGAATTGAAGAAATGAAAATGAGTTGAAATCCAACATTTTTTAAAATCTCATTAAGTAGAATTTCATGCAATTTAACCTGTGGACAAAAAAAATTAATTTCACCATACATTTGGTATTTTTTAAGTGATAGTGAAATTTTTAATATAATACATCAACACGACACAAATTAAAAATAACATGACAATATAATGAAAAAAGTTAAAAAGTTAGATGCATTTTTTTGTTCCCATCTTTTTTCTTTTTCCTCATCTTTTTTTTTTTTGGGTTCCTATATTCATTTATATTTATTTAATGGTTAGTATATAGAAATATATAAAAATGTGATTAAGTATCTTGGTATTTTTTTAATCAGTAATGGTTGGTAGCTCGAAATTCAGTAGCTCGAATGGTTCAAAACTGTCAAAATAACGTCATTTTGGGTGCAAAACGACATCGTTTTGACAATTTCAAACTATTTGAACCACTAATTTTATGACCCTCAAACAGTTTTCTTTTTTAATACAAGCTAATCTATTTTCCAGTTCAAAATCAGAGCATAAAATAACATTCGTACGTGTATATGATGTCACAAGTGAAGACTTTACTAATGCTATGTTTGGCATAGATTTTTTTTTGGCTATTTTAGTCATAAAAAATAAAATGGTTATTTGAGATGTCCTAAATAAATACACTTTTTGTCTTTTTAGATTAAAAAGTTGGAAAAAAAAAAAAAGATGGATATTTGGGTTAACTTTTAACTTTTTACGAAAAAATGTATATTAAAAAATTATATAAATAAGTGTGTAGGAGAAGATAGTGGATTAGGCCGTATAGGTTCCGCAGGGTAGTGGATTGGTTATGAGATGGGAAATAATTGCCTCATTTACGGGCTTGAATTGGACGATGTTGTTCGGCTGGTGGGGGCCCACCACAGATTCAGTTTTGCTAATTGGAACCGTTTAATGTGTAGAACTCGTCGAGTACTATTTACTTGTAAAAAATCACTCGATAGCTATCTGATCATGATAGTTTTTTTTTTCAACGGTTAACTATAACACTATTCATTTTTTATACGAAATGGATTTGATCATGTAGTTAGCGATATTCGATCAACGTGATTTTTTTACAGGCATATAGTTTTGGATGATTTTTACATATTGAACGGTTCGGATTATCAAAATGAGACCCGTGGTGGATCCCTGCGGACCCAACATTACCGTCCAACTTAATAATTTTATATACGTAGTTTTTTCTCCCCTATCCACGGTGCTAAAGGGGTCAATTCAGCCCCAAAAAATGTGTAAAGTTGGTTTGATTAAAATATTATATATATTAATTTTTTAATATTTTTAATTTGTGAATAGTGATAACTTTTTGACTTTTTTTTGGTAATTTTTTGACTTTTTATATTTTTTTGAACACTCCAAACCAGGCCAAAATAGATTATAAAGTCAATAAGATAAAATGTCACATCCAAACCATAATTATTTCATTTTTTCTCTTACAAAAGTAAAAAAAAAATCAAAAAGTCTATCATAAAAGAAACTTTTTAACCCTAGGTTAAAATAGCCAAAAAGGGCTATTTTGGAAAGATAGTTAAAAGTCATATTCTAACTTTTAATCAATTTTGGGCCATATCATCTCGCACATTTTTTATACGTATTTTTTTTTTTTGAAAAAGCACAAAAAATCAAAAAAATAATTTTTAACCATCTTTTTAAAATAATTCTAAAAATTCAAAAAATCAACTCACATTCTAAATGAAGGCTTAATATATGTATTATTTATTTTGGTTGGTTGGGGGAGGAAAAAATTGCAACCTGATTTTTATGCATTTGTTA
The DNA here is from genome assembly GCA_025200525.1 of Camellia lanceoleosa. NCBI lineage: Eukaryota > Viridiplantae > Streptophyta > Magnoliopsida > Ericales > Theaceae > Camellia > Camellia lanceoleosa. Next base: position 13,470,825 of record CM045769.1, on the reverse strand, counting down.
ATCATTTTAATCTTTACTATTAGAATTGTTGGATTGCTTTTCTCATTGCGGGATGAACAGTGGATATATCGATTTGCCTAAATCAATCGAACAAAATTGATCCATCGCATTTTGGACAGATGCGTGATGACAAGCGGACGGTTGCGGAATGATTTTTTCCAATTCGTCTAGTTTTGGACGGATGGCGGATTTGAGATTCTTTTGGCCGCAACCGAATCGCCAAACTGCGAGCACCCCTACTAATTTATAAGACTTTGTGTTTTTAATTTGTTTAAATATTTTGTTTGTATTTTCAATTGAAAAAAAGTTTAAATATTTTATTAAAAAAGAGTTTTCAATTTGAATATATTTTTTAAATTGAAAAAAAAAATGTATTATTTATCTATATGTTTTGATTTTTAAATCTAACTCTAAAAATAATAAATAAAAAAGATGATTGTAGACGTCCCCGAACACATCCCGGGGGAAAAGGAGTGCGAGTCCCCCTCGTTCTGGTTCGATATTGCGTCACTACAGTTCGAAGGACTCAAATGTCACGGTTCTTAATCTTGAACCAAAGAGTCCAAATCCGGAAAATCGTTTTGCGAGAAAACAGATTTTTGAAAGAAGTGCCAAACATGGACTGCTTTGCCAGATAACAGAGTCGCCACCTAAATATTTTTTAAATGGGAAATTTAGGAAACCCTAACTCGGTACCAAAGGCCACGTGTCCGTCATCACCAAAGTTGGCTCGGGAACTTGGGTACGATTGGGGAAGGTCACATCGTGAGCACCCCCGCTTGCCCGGTCAAAGACCGGCCTCTACTAACCATGATATCTGTTTTTGAAAACTTTGTGAGTTCTTATTCCGGTTATTAGCCTAGGTTACTATGTGATGCGCACAGCATATAAGTATAGATTGAATCGCCTAAATTGGAACAAAACATTTCATGTCTGTTTTGTTTGCAAAATGGTTTGATGGTGCTACCCGGAGGTAGGCTAAAATGCGGATTTGCCACCCTCGAGTGGGCTTAAGAAAAACATGATTTTGCCACTATCTAGTGGGCTTAAAACAAACAATTAGTGATTTGTCCCAATTCAAATAACTCCACCTTCACCCACAGGCATTTAAGGCAGTTATATCACATAAGCATTTAGCCTCATGGTAAGCATGCAATCATGGCAACACTCACATGCATGCAAGTATGCTAAAGCATAAAACCTCACCTAGTACTCCAAGCCAAAACAAAAACTCATTAGAAATCCATGCATGGACCTAAGTATACTGAAATGTCTAATGCAACACATGCAAAGATGCAACTATAGCAGGCTCGGCTATTCTAAACATGGCATATGATGATGTTACAGCTAACATGTATTCAATTTGGAATTGAAATACAAATGCAGTTTGTATGATGCGCCGAGCCCGGTGCATGCAAAACAGATGAATGAATGCAAACATGCTATCATACTGTATGCTAATTGAAATATGCCCTATATCTAACCATCATAAGCGGCTAAATAAAAGGGAAGAAAGACGTGGGGTTGGAAGACATACATCACACTCATCCACACTTATTACAATTATGCCCTCGCGCAGAGGGTCCGAATAAATAATAATACAGTCCGAAATAAAAGAATATTACAGTCCGAAATATTACAGCCCGAATAAATAAATACAGATTCCTAATCAATTAACAGATTAACTAAGAAAGCTGTAAACTGGCATACAAGCGACGATGCCCCGATTAGCCTCTGTTTGCACTTTTTCTTGAAATACGTGCCAAACTCCGAAAAGTTGCTGATTCTTCATTTTGCTGCAACAGAGAGCAGGAAAGGGGCATAGCAATGTATTTCACAAATATATGCATGCCTCGATCCTCGTGCCACCAATCACACATATCGATGCATGATGGTCGAGGAATCGGATTGCACAACTCAATATAGGATGAATGCATATGAATGCTACAATAAAACCTAACTCCATCATGAGTAATCCGGAGTGTCGGTGACTTGGGAATTGAGACCCGTTCCGTCACTTAGAGTACGAAACGCGCCTCGTTTCCCGTGCCCGAGCTAACACCTATCCTGAACACGATGCAATATGCATGATATGCATGAAATGCAGCTAGTATGCAATCCTAACATACACAATGCTATGAAAATGAGATGCCTCGAAATGCATGCACGCGGGCACGCAAACCGAGGTGACGACATAAAAGCATGAAATGACATGAAATACGATATACAATGAGACTAAAATGAAATGCCTCGAAATGCATGCTCACGGGCATGCAAACCGAGGAAATGGCATACGGCATGCAACAGATCTAAAATGGCATACACGATGCAAGATAGGCTTATACTAACATGAGAGAGCCTCAGCCGCACCCACATAAGAGGCCATGAGATGAAAATGAAGTGCCTCGAAATGCGTGCACACGGGCACGCAAACCGAGGCGATGACATATGGAATGTAATGGCATGAAATGACATGAAATGCAAATTGGGCTTACACTAACATGAGTGGACCTCAGCCACACTCATATGAGAGGCCGTTGGATGAACAAAGAAGTGCTTCGAAATGCGTGCCCACGGGCACGCAAACCGAGACAATGGTACTAAAGCATGAAATGGCACTCCAAATGCAAATTGGGCTTACACTTAACATGAGAGGGCCTCAGCTACACTCACATAAGAGGCCGATGGATGAAAATGAAGTGCCTCGAAATGCGTGCATACGGGCACGCAAACCGAGGCAATGGCCCTAAGGCATGAAACAGCATACGCAATGCAAATTGGGCTTACACTAACATGAGAGGGCCTCAGCCACACTCACATAAGATGCCGTCGGATGAAAATAAAATGCCTCAAAATGCGTGCACGCGGGCACGCAAACCGAGGCATGGCCCTAAGGCATGAAAATGCAAATGGGGCTTACACTAACATGAGAGGGCCTCAGCCACACTCACATAAGAGGCCTAGAGATGAAAATGAGATGCTTCGAAATGCGTGCACGCGGGCACACAAACCGAGGCATGGCCCTAAGGCACAAAAAAAATGGCATGCAAATGAGACGTGGCAAATGGAATACGGGAAATGTAAATTTCAGCAGCCAAAATGATGCACAAACAGCCCCCGAATTATGACAAAATTACACCCGATGCCCGAAATGCTATGCTAAGCATCCTAAATGGCCTACAGCTCTACTAAACATGCATAATTGGTACATGACATGTAAAACAGTAGCAAGGCAGCCCCTAAACTAGTATTTTTTTAGTACAAAGCAAGGCCAAACAACAACCACAAGTATGACAAAAAAAGGCATGCAAAAATGGGAGAAAATAGGGGAATAATGAAACAAGTGGTATATACAATGCTCAAACTGAAAAATACAGCTCTACAACATTAAAGAGGGACAAAAAATATGCATATTTACAAGAGATGACATTCCCCAATTCAGTATGTAGATATGCTTAATATAGCATGCAAGATATGGGCCAAAAGAGGGCTACAAAGAGAAGTATCAAAAGGATGCACCAAACAGCCTTGGACCCTTAACAAGATATGACAAGAAGGCCAAAATAAGACACTTTTAAAGCCTGATGAAGGCTCAAAAACAGAAGCATGATGAGCTAGCAAGGCATGCAAAAATAAGGGACCAAAGAGGGTATAACATGAAGTACCAAAAGAATTCACCAAATAGCCTAAGACCCTTAACAAAACATGACAAGAAGGCCAAAATAAGGCTCTTTTCAGGCCTGATAAAGGCCGAAATCAGAAGCCAAATAAGCTTAGAAAAGGCATGCAAAATGGGGCCAAAGAGAGGTACAAAGAGAGGCCATGCATGGAGGCCCCAAACAAGATTGATCCCTTCTATAATGTTGTAGAGGAACCTAAAATAAGCTCAATCTCAGTTAATGGAATGCTCAAAATCAGACTTCAAATAGGCTAAAGAAACTATGCAAATTTACGGTAAATTAGAAGAATTACAAAGCAAGTGCATGATAGAACCACCAAACATGGTTGAGCCCTCCTTCAATGTTGAAGAGAGGCTCAAAATAAGCTCACTCACAGTTTATATCAGGCTCGAAAATGGATCACTCATAATCCAAACAAAGCATGCAAAATATTGGCACAAAGAGTGATATTGAAAGAGGTGCATCATAGAGGTGCCAAACAAGGTTGATCCCTTCTACAATGTTGTAGAGGGGCTCAAAATAAGCCTAAAATCAGTAGGGGTCGGATCCCAAAACAAAAAGCAAATAGGGTAAAGAATTGATGCAAAATTGTACTAGAAAAATGGAATTAGTGACTTACCCTTGAAGATCAAACTTTTGTGGCTTCTTGGCTTGAATTTGTTGGTCCTTAGCCTCTGAAAAGCCCTCCTTTGCTGCTGGAATGAAGGTGGTGATGATGAGACTTAGGGTTGATGAAGGAATGAGCAAGACTTGAAGCTTGGTTTTAGGGTTTTGGAGATGAAGATGGAAGCTATGGGAGAGAGGCTCTTGAGAAGAATTTTTGTAACCCTAACAAAGGAGCTCATCAGCCCCTTAAATGGACCAAAAGGGGTGTAAAAGGGGAGGGAAATGCACCCAAGCTTTCCCTCCCAAAATATCCCCCAGAGGGCTGAGATATTTTGAAAAACAGCTGGACAGCTGTAAAGTGGTCAAAAGCAGGAAGCAGGCCGGCCAGGAGCTTTTCTTGAAGATGGTCGGCCGGCCACCCCACTGGTCGGCCAGCCACTCCCCATGGCCGGCCGGGCATGGCCAAAAATGAAATGAAAAATTACTGGCCGGCCACCATTTTTTGGTGTCCTCCCAGGTGTGTAGAACAGGGCCCCATGGTTGGAATTTGGCAACTCTGAAACAGGAGACACAACATTGCATTTGAAAGAGAGGCTCAAAAATGAAAATCACAATTACTGGCCGACCACCACTTTTTAGGGTCCTCCCATGTGTGTAGAATAAGACCCCATGGTTGGAATTTGGCAACTCTGGAATAGGGGTCACAACATTGCATTTGAAAGAGGCTCAAAAATGAAAATCACAATTACTGGCCGACCACCACTTTTTAGGGTCCTCCCATGTCCCCTCATCACAAATATGTAGTCTCGGCTCGAAGAAAATACCCCTAGGGTGTTCAACATTAGCCTGGAAGTGAGAAAAACGAGCGCCGGAGGAGTGAAACTGGTTTTCTGAAACAATTGCTGGCCTCCCACCCTCCAGTGATCTTCCTGGTGCTAAAACAGAGGTACCTGCCAAAATTGAACAAAAACTAATGCAAAACGAAAGCTCGGGGACCAAAACCGCGCGGTTCGGGGTCTCGAAAATGGGCTGCAGGCACCGAAAGTGGCGTTCGGCCACGAAGTGGGTATTTGAGACCCCAGTGTCCCTCGGTATGGAGTAAATGAGATGCATGCCAAAAATCGGAGAAATCGGAGATGGTTGGGTGGTCCCGAACCGAGGCACACGAGCGGCTCAAAACCGAACCGGACTCAAAGCAGGCAAAATGGCCTACGGTCACGAAATGTAGCCCACGGCCACCGAGAGATAGCCTACAGGACCACTCCCTTCTCTCAGGAAAGAAAACAGAGAAAATCGAGTCTGGTTCGCAAACCGAGGCAAGGCACAGAAGAGAGTTCGGAAGTCCGGAGGCAAGGCGCACGGCCGCGACTCTGAGACTTCTGAACGAGCACGGTATGCAATATCACCAAGCGCTCAATCGGTGACGTCTGAGTCTTAAAGTCGGTCAAAAATGGGGTGTCTACAATGATATATGCTGGTGAGTTTTTATTTTCAAAAATAGATATAGATGTAACGATACAGAAGCATACAATCTCTACTACTGCTCTGTTTATGGTTTTGGTGGTTTGAATTATTTTTATATTTTAAGAATCACATATTGTAATACTTTATGTGAATAAGGCATGCTGTGATTGTAATATGTGGATGAGATATGCAGTGATTGTAATACTTTTTTAAGTCATTGACTGTAATACTTTTTTAATTTTTTTTAAATTTTTTTTTAAGGAAGTGCACAAGTTGAATTTTGTTGAAAATTTATAAAATTTTAAACCACCAAACCGATTCGCATCCATCTGCCAATTCGTCAATCCGTTCAATCCACATCCACTAGATTGACGAACAGATGAGGATTGATTTTCTCCAATCTGCCAATCTAGCGGACGGATGACAGATTGAAGGTTTCGTGGCCACAATCGACTCACACCCACCCCTACTACATGATAGAGTTCAAAATAAACTAGTTAAATTAAAATTTAGTTAAAATATTTAGGCTTTGTTTGGGAATAGACTTTTTTAGTAACTTTTTGTTTTTTTGGCTAAAATGTGATGTAAAAAAAATTTGTATGTTTGGGATATTTTTTAGCTTTTTACGAAAAAATATGCAAAAAGTAAAGAGAAAAGAGAATTTTCGATTTTTTGATATGAGTTGTTGAGTTTTTGATTTTTTTTAATGATTTTTTAACTTTTTGACTAAAAAAATTACTTACCAAATGAGGCCTTAGTCATATTTCAAAAAAAAAAAAAAAAAAATCTCTGCAGTAGATTTGTCAAAATACTTGTGAATAGTGACTAACTATTTATTTTGGGCCACTATTCACTAATTATTTATTTATTTTATTATTAAATTATATATATATATATTTCTTCTTTCTCTCTCTCTCTCATTTTCTATGAATATTTTAAAATAAGATATCTAAAATAAAAAATATTGTTAAAATGTACATTAAGAGGTTATTTGGGGTGTCCTAAATAAGTGTACTTTTTATCTTTTTAGACTAAAAAATTGAGAGAAAAAATATAGATATTTGGGTTAATTTTTTGACTTTTTATAAAAAAAAATGTGTATTAAAAAATTGCATAAAGAAGTGTGTAGGAGAATATTAGAGATGTGTGTTGTACAACCATACAATCGGTTGAGCCGAATTGGTGATAAGAAATTATTGGCTACTTTTCGGGTGTTGCACTAGACGATTTTGTTCGGCCTGTGGGGGCCATCACGGGTCCCATTTTGATAATCTGAACAGTTCAATATGTATAACTCGTCGAGTATTATATGTCTATAAAAAATCACGTTGATCGGATATCGATAACCATCTGATCAGATTTGTTTTTTTTTAATCGTTAATTATAACACCATCTATTTTTTTATACGAAACTGATTTGATCATGTAGTTATTGATATTCGATCAATGTGATTTTTTACAGACATATAGTACTCGACGAGTTCTACATACTAACGGTTCAGATTATCCAAAACGGGACCCGTGATGGGCTCCCACCGGCCGAGCAGCAGTGTGTGAAAATTACATCCAAACTGTGCAATTTTGTTTGGCCACACGCAACACAGAGTTGAACAGTAGTGATTGCTGAGTTGTACTTTTGTGTGAAAAATTTATTTTTTAATTTTTTTTAATGAATAGTGATAACTTTTTAACTTTTTGATTTTTTATCTCTTTAAAAAGATGTCAAACTTGACCTAAAATATGATTAGCTCAAATAATAAAATAAAATTTTAATTAAACATTTAACTAATATTGTTAAAGATGCTCTGAGACTTTTTTTGGGACACGTACATTTTGGTCCCACATCTCCCTCTTTAAAGCATGAAAGTTTCAATTAATATAGCATTCGTTTGACGTGGAGGCTGACTTTTGACTTTTTAATTTTTTTTAATTATTTTAATTTAGAGTTAAAAAGTTTTACTTGGGATAGACTTGTTGACTTTTTTACTTTTGTAAGAGAAAAATGAAATAATTATGATTTACGTGTAACATTTTATTTTATTGATTTTTTAACATTTTACTTTTGTAATATATTTTATTTAATTTTAATTTTGTTTTCTTAATACTCACATAAATCTTGCATGTCTATTTTTTGTTTGGAAAAACAAGAAACAAAAAACGTGACCCTCATGGTTTATTAATATTTGATTGACACTATTGATGTAATATGAAATTTCTCCAAATAAATTTTATAATTTTTTTTTTTGTTGAGAAAAGTAATATTCAGTGTTGTTTTTTTTAAAATTAATTAAAGATAAATAATAAATTTTATAAATATTAATTATAAAAATTTTAAAAATTTTCATGCGTGATTATTTTGTGGAACATCTATTGGATTGTAAATTTTGAATTTTTTTTTAAAGAACGGAGGTACCACCGAACGACCCTGTGTGGGTTGCTGTGCGTTTTTGTGGGAATGAGATATTTCGGATATGTTTGGTTTGTGTTTTGAGATAAATTTTTTAAAAAAATAGAGAAATAGTTTAAATTTTTTTTGGTTTATTTAGTTGTATATTTTGAAAATAGTTTTAGAATTTAAGAATTTAGGATAATTTGATATTTTGTTGTAATTGAATAAATGTATGTGAGAAAAAAGTGATTGAGAATGAGAGATGAGAAAGAAAAATTGATTGATTGATGTGTAGGAGAGAGAAAGTAATTTTAGAATTTTTTTTTCAAAAAATTTAAACCAAACAAATTTTTTAAAAAAATTTCTCAAAAATTATATTTTTGAGATACAGACTGAACAACTCTTCAATTCTTGGCCCCACCTCACTCATTAACAGTGGCATAATTTGTGTATAGCTAATGGATTTGAAATAAGCTTCAATTCTCTCTTATTCAAAAAATATATACATTAACACCCCCATAATACATATATATATATATAAATATCATTTTTCGCTGTATATAGAATCAAAGTATATATCCATGACTACCAATCCTTCAGTAACGGCACTCCGTCTTCTCATCGTCTCAAGACGCACTACAAAAAATGTCACTTTTAGCTACCAAATTATTAATCGCCAAAAGTCAAAAATTTAGTCGCCAAAGGATTTAGTGACCAAAATTTTTTGTCGCTAAGCTCGTCGCCGTTGCCCTGTCGGCGATAGTATTGGCGACTAAACTTTGTTTGGTCGCCGAAAGTGTACACATTTAGCTACTAATTTTGGTTTAGTCGGCAAAAGGTATCACTTTTAGCTACTAAATAATTGGTAGCCGAAAGTACACATTTGACTACTCATTTTGGTTTAGTCGGCAAAAGGTATGTTTCTGCCACTAAATCATTAGTCGCCGAATGAGGGTTTTGGCTACTAACTTGTTTTGGTCGGAAAAAGGTATCACTTTTAGCTACTAAATAATTGGTAGCCGAAAGTACACATTTGGCTACTAATTTTGGTTTAGTCGGCAAAAGGTATGTTTTCGCCACTAAAGCATTAGTCACTAAAAGTGCTACCCATAATTTTAATTTTACTTTTGCCCACTAAAAGTTTCGTAGCCAAAAGCCTCCTCACCAAAACATTTGCTTACGTATTTAGCTACCAAAATATTTGGTGGCCAAATACTTTAACGTTTTTTTTTTTTTTTTTTTAAATAAAAACTTCTAAACTACCTGTATCCATTATTAATACAACATGTACCATGTATAAACAATATAATCCATCAACGGTAAATATGTTATCAAGCATTCAACAACGATTACACACATTTCAGTTCCAACCATCCAAAAAATTAATATTGAACGTCCACTTACATATATATTACAAATTTCATAAGAACCAAGTTTAATCCCACATCAATAATTTGTTGTACATACATAATACTGGAATACCACAATTAATTGTACTCCTACAACTATACCACAACAAAAATTATATTCTGTACTGCCACAAAACTATTTTGTACCACGTGCTATGTTAATTTCTACCAAATTAGCTGATATTTACTCTACCAAAAAAATACTTTGTTCAAACCACTATATATACGGATAGAGATATAAAAACAATGCCCTCCCGTACTTGTCAACAAAAACATATCCACATTTGTATGTCCAAAAATATCTGCAAAAAAGGGGGAAAAAATCATTAGTTCGGTGCGTGTAGTGGCACTTCTGGACGATATAGAATAGAAGTTTCATATTATGCACACACAGTTATTCAGCATTTTCAGATTACCAGATTTTCTTATTATCACTATTGAATTTTCATAATAATAGAAGTTTGACGAGCACCAAGTGTTCCAAAATAAAATAAAAAAACTCATTCTTTATAGTGTTTTATATCACGACATATTTTTTTAATAACTACAATATCAACATGATTAATTAACATGATTCAGTTCATTGCCAACTCATTCTTTGATGACTCTCGAAATTCATACCAAGATATAAACATGATTCATGTGATATGATTACCCTGCTGTTGGTAGAGAAACCTGATTGTCCAACTTTTTAATAACTACAACTTTTGAGCATCAATTAATTATGTTGGGGGGGTGCAGAAAAATAAAATAAAACAATCTTGTCAAGCCCCATGCCAAATGCCACAGTTGCAATAACCTTCGATCCTTTGAGGGTATACCACTGTGGTAACTCCTTATTTATTATTATTATTATTTTTTTTTTTTGACAAGTTCAGATAAGTTACAGTAAAGAATAAATTAGTTTCATATGTAAGAAACCATGTATGATTCAACTGAATCAAGAAAGTATATGAGAGGCTAACCATTGCTTGAATATTGTTGTCACTTAAGTATTTGCTTATCAAATCAGTTTCATACTGCAAAATAAATAATTTAATCAAAAGCCAGGCAGTCAAAATTGCAATGTAAATAAGTATAAAATTTCATCCAATTGAATTCTGTATTGTCAAAAAAATCATTTTAAGCAAAGGATTTAGCTATCTAAGGCCATGGTATGCACTATATGGAAAGAACAACTTATGGGGTTACCTGAAATTTGCAGTATATAATAATGCTTTGAACTTCCGCAAAGGGGGAAGACTTGATTAACATAATCAGATAAGTTCATTGAGCAGCCACCTTCATCCCAAACATTGAATCAATAATGTATAAAATAAGTTCATTGCGGAATGAAAATTCAGCATCTAAATAATAGAATTTCAGACTTGAACTCAATTTTTTCCCCTTAACACAATTTCATGAATAGAGTAATTTCCCCCAAAAACATGTTCAAAGAATTTTACAGGCACATTTCCTGAATTTTAAAAACCTTAAAAATGTGTGAAAATAACCCAACCAATACAATTGCAACCATTTTCCATAAAACATAATTTTGATTTCGAACAGTTGGTGAGCAAAAAAAAATGTAGATGTGAACAAAAAACAACTTCAACAAATCTGTGTAATATATATATATATATATATATTAGTGAGGCCAACCTGTGTAAACAGCATTATGAAATGAAAATATAAACAGCATTATGAAGTTGTCATTACCACAGGTTATGAGAAAAAGCATCTTATCTGGTTCAGAGAATGCGAGATCATTTACATCACCAACATGGGCATCAATCTAGATAATAAAAGTCAGTATTAGAAGCAAATATAGAACTCTAAAAAGAAATATTAGCAAAAGAGAAAACCATCAGAAATCTACCTCCAAGCGTTTCTGAATTTTACTGTCACCATGATAAGAATACAAGTGCACTATGTGTTTTGAATATGCGACCCCTGCTTAGGGAAAAAGAAGATAGCTGAGGTTCAAAAAACTAAATGTAAGTTTCAAAATCACTTGGGTTCTTCTCATCTTCAAACTTACCGAATAATGAACCATCAAGACATATTTCAAAAACTCGAGGAAAAAAATAGTAGTTCAAGGCTAACTACCCATCCTAGTACAGAGGATTAACAACCTAAATAAACTCAGAAACATATTTACTACTCAAAACAGCTATTGAAGACATTCCCAATGAAACAAGATACTGAGGTAGCCATATCACGAACACATGCATAATTTTATAACAATCAACTAATCCTACTACCAAGATTTTATATGGTAAGCCCCACTATTTATTAAATATAATGGGTACTACACAACTTTTATTACATCAATACAATAAGAGTTGAAACAAAGTGACTTTCATTGCATCAATGAACACTAAGAGTTGAAACAAAGTAGTGAAATATTTAAATAGCATCTCTCTATATAAAAGCATAACAAGCCAAGAATCACAAGAAAATAGTCACTCACAAAGCAAAACATGATGCAGACAGAGTTTGATCCCAGTCAACACAAAATATAACTCACGCCAGAGACATAACAAGAAGCAAGACAAAGAAACAAGAAAATATAAAAGGAAAACATCTTTCATATCATACTAGTTCCCAAAACATATAAACAAAACAATTTATTTACTAGGTTCAAATCCAAACTTCTTCACAGGTTAGTTAGTTAGACATACTAGAGGAAGTAGCCAAGAAAACAAAAACAAAACCAAAAGGCTCATAACATGTTCCTGCAGCTACTCCATTTATTATATATATATATATAGTATATATACTATTGAAAAGGTAATAAGAAGCCTCTTGGATTGCATCTTCTCCCCAGCAATAAGATCCATGACCACACGCTTGATGCTCCCATTGTTCTTCTTCAGAAGCCTCTTGTTTGTCTCTTTATCGCAGAAACCCTATCATCCAAAACCCAAATTTGTTAAACCAAATCAAATAATCATGGGAAAAGAAAGAAATGCTAATGATTGGTTTGATTTTAAAAATCTATTTTATGAACCAGACCCGTCAACAATTTCGATATCTGTGACTCGGGTCGAATCTCGATATCTGCAAACTCGTCAACAATTTCTTGCATAGTGTTCTGAATGAACTCATCGAAGGAATCGAGCTGTTGACGAACCAGACCCTACTCTTCGAAGTAAGCACTGATTACAGCCCTAGCGTCTTCTTGAGTGATCTCATCTTCGTCTTCATCGTTGTAGCTTGGATCGTACTCTTCTTCCAAGTCCATTCTAGACAAAAATTTTACAGTTGGGACAGAGGAGAGTGAAAATCGGAGATGGGTTTTGGAGGGTTAGCTTTGTCGGGGAGTCTACAAGGGTCAGAGTGAGAGAGAGAATGAAATGTGTTGAAGATTTGGGGCTTGATAAATCCCTCCAAAATTTTGATATGTTTCCCCCCAATTATTTTCATTTCTTGGCGACTAACATTATATTTCGTCGCTGAAAATCACTTTGGGCGACTAAAAGGTTAGTTGGCAAAAGATAAAAATTAATTTTTTATTTTACATTTGCCGACCAAGGGTTTTAGTAGCCAAATGTACACCAACGGCGACTAACATTATATTTCGTCGCTGAAAATCACTTTGAGCGACTAAAAGGTTAGTCAGCAAAAGGTAAAAATTTATTTTTTATTTTACATTTGCCGACCAAAGGTTTTAGTAGCCAAATGTACACCAACGGCGACTAACATTATATTTCGTCGCTGAAAATCAACTTTTGGTGACTAAAATTTTAGTCGGCAAAAGGTAAAAATTAATTTTTTATTTTACATTTGCCGACCAAAGGTTTTAGTAGCCAAATGTGCACCTACAGCGACCAAATTTATTTTTTGTCGCCAATTTCTGGCATTTTTGCCGACTATAGTTATTTTAGTCGCCAATTGTAATATTTTTAGCTACTAAATTTTTTTTAGTCGCCAATAATCAACATTCCCCTACGAAAAAAAATTAGCAGCTAAAAAGTTGACTTTTGCCGACTAAAATTAATTTTGGTAGCCAATTCCCACACTTTTGGCGACTAAATTTGTTTTGGTAGCTAAAAGTGGTCGCCAAACATGTATTTTCTTGTAGTGACGATGCGTTCACAAGAACAAGTTCGTTAATTTTGTTGGTATGTACCTGTCTTTTTATCAATCTTATTAAAAATGACGAATTACACTAACAGTCTTAATAATTTGGATCTTATATTATTTTGATTCTTAACTTTTCAATTGTAATATATTTGATTTTAAGTTTTGAATTTTATTCCAAATAAGAATAATCAAAGATATTTCCTTTGCAAACGATTTATTTAAAAAGCAAAGTAGTCATACAACTTATTTTGTCACCACAAGAAATTAGCTTTTTAGGGACAAATTTATTTCGTTCCTAAAAGTGTAATATTTGTTGGGAAAAACTTTAGCCAACTAATTTTGTCCGTCGCGAAGTTTGTACCAACTGGTCCATCCAGAAAAGTCAAAAATTTACTTTTAGAGACAAAATTTTATATTTGTTATTATAAATAGACTTTTAGAGACAAAAATATGTGGTTGCAAAAATTTTTAATTTTGAGACAATCAAAATTTGTCTTTAAAAGTCTATTTCAACCTAGGACAGACAGAGTATTTATGGAGACAAAAAATTTAGTTTTTAAGACAACCCAAATCGGTCTTTAAAAGTTTTAGGCTCTGTTTGGAATGATTTCCAAGCTATATTTCTATCCCCATATTCCAACATGATGTTTGGATACCACACTCAAATCACATTTCAACAACATTTACAAAACTCTACACAAAACTCTGTCTGAGGCACGATTTTCAATTTTTTTTTTTTTCAAATTTGGCCTAACCAGTCGTTCCACCGATCGTTTGGTTGGTCGTCCGGCCGGTTGACCAAAACAGTGTAATTTTTTTATTTTATATTTTTATTTTTTTTGCAGTTGACATATGTTAATTTTTATATATTCGAAAAAAATATTTTTTGAATTTTTCAATTTTTTTTTATGTGCTTTAATAGAATTTTGAGTTGTATGTTTGGTTATAAGTTGTAAATTTTTGTATCAAATATCATATGTCACATCAAAAATTCCCCATTCAATTCAAAACTCTTTTTAAAACTCTTTCACTAAACAAATTTTTCACACTCAAATCATAATTCCAAAACTCACATACTCAAAATACAATTCATACTCTCAAATCATATTTACAAAACTCTACCAAACGCAACTTTAGTTTTTTAGACAAGTGGAAGTTATGTCTAAAAGTTTTAGTTTTCCAGACAACTAAAAGTGATCTGCAAAAGTTATAATGTTTTTTCAAACAACTAAAACTGATCTCTAAAAGTTTGATAATATATATATATATATTTTGTTTTTCGATTTTGTAACAATTACTCTAAAAATATTAGTTTGAACAGAAACACATATTCCTTACTTGATTTCTCAATAACCAAACAGAAAATATCAAACATATCACCAGATCATTTGTTAATCTCCAAATTAAAATTGAAAAAAAAAAAAAAAAAAAACCACCACGCTCGTCGAATTTAAAGAGGCTTAATCAAAAGATATTTCAATGACAAACAAATGCCATGCTCTGATTCATTAGTACGCAATATTTGATTGTATATCATAAACTAATAAAGATTTCAAAAATATCATTTCTAATTTATAAGGCTAGTGCCATAAGCATTGTTTGTAGCATTCAACTATTCAATGAATAGATTGTAAATTGTAATTATATCTACCTACAGAACAGAACAACTCATTCATCATATCTTGTTCTCAAGGGCTTCATTGAAACGTCCTTCAAAATCTCGCAAAGAGCTCTCAAGCCTTCAAAGTGCACATTTAAATTTCAATCTACCACATCATGACCACAACATTAGCAAGACAATAAGACAAAGTAAATGATATATAACTAGACAATTCACATATGTATTAAGCTAAATCACATTAAAAACTTCATCTTCTATTTCTGAACGCATCCCTTCTATATCTATTATCTACTCCAAGTTCCTGTGCTCATTCCATATGCAGCAATCATAATGTACACCCATTAACCAAAACATTAAATCATTATATCTCTATGCAGTTGTGCCTATTTTGGTATGACTAAGAAATGAACTGCAAATATACCACAAGCGCACAATAAATAAAACCTAAAAAAATTAAATAAATAAAAAGAAGAAGAAAGAATCATCTAAAGCTGCTAGGGTGATTTCGTTTTCATGACCCAATCACATTCACCCAACAAATTAACTAAATTTGAGGTCCCTATCATCTCCTTTATTTCCATTTCAAACAACATAATTCACAAGCCTTATTGATAATTCATAAGCTTTTAGCCTTATTTTCATTTCAAACAACATAATTCATAAGCTTTTAGACCAAACTTTTTTCATTCAGGGGAAGTTATGTGTTGTGTCTGAGTTAAATCCTTATTGATTCTTTGGACTGTAATTATTGATACTAAGCTATGAATTCATGCTCAACAAAATGGATAAAACAATGAAAATAGTATAGAAACCCACAAATGAAATGAATGTAGATCTCAAAAGATGACTTACTAAGAAGAAGAATTAGTAAAGGGTCCTCTTCGACTAATTTGCTGCATCAAGAAGTCGACTTTGGCATTGTATTTTGTGTAATTGGACTCTAAGATTTGAATTCTTTCCACCAGCTCCTCATTGATTCTTCATTGCTCTTCAGCCTCCCTCGTAGCAACCTCATTATCCCTCTCAAGTTGGGCACGTGTACATTTTCCAGATAATGTTATACTTGGTTTTTGACCATGCCCTAAGCCTCGTATGTAGCCAACTTTTTGTCCAAATACCTCAATAGAAAGTTGCTCATTGGATAGCAGGCTGGATCCATCTTCAATAGCTTTCTCTTGCCGCTTTTCAAGCTTGTACTACAATATTCATTAGTTGAGATAAAACTAAGTATCCATCCACATTTTATTAAGGATATAAGGAATGAAAGTACATAAAGATT
Source organism: Camellia lanceoleosa (assembly GCA_025200525.1). NCBI lineage: Eukaryota > Viridiplantae > Streptophyta > Magnoliopsida > Ericales > Theaceae > Camellia > Camellia lanceoleosa. The sequence goes on along the minus strand of CM045769.1, from coordinate 13,454,310 downwards.
GATGTCTTACATGTCTAATCTCAGCATCAGCATGCACCCATGTCTCTTTTTTCTTACTAAAATTCGTCTTTTTGAACAACTCATCAAGTCCAAGTTTCTTTCCAGTGGCACAGTCTCGCTGTGCCATTTTTAGTACACATTAAACATCAATATAGATTACGTTGTTCAATTACAATTGGAAAACATGAATTATAGATTCTATAATTAATACCTCATCATATTGCACTTTTCTAAAGGCCTTCGAGCCATTAGTGTGGAGGACTTTCAACTTCTCTCGATTCAACTTATTCTTGCCACATCTCACCTATTATTAAATGCATAAGTCAGAGTCCAAGGTAAGAGGAATTCCCAAGCCTATTCAGATTATCACAAGGTAAGGAAGGTTCTTTGAGTGAGTTTTATAAGAAGAGAGTCAACTCATAGAATTGTAATTTGGCATTTAGAAGGGTTTTATATGATTAGGAGGTGAAGAAGGTGTCTAGACTTGTCAATCCACTGTAGTAGAAATAAAACCATCACAGATAACTTATAAATGTGTTCACTTCTAAATAAACTTCCTAAATTACCTTTAAATAAATAAATAAATAAACAAGAGAAAAAAAATTAGTATGCCTTTTCAATGAAGTATAACAGATTTATATGCACCCTGCTCTGAATAACCTATTAATTTTAGTCACATCACTTTTATGTTGGATAAATATAAATCTATCATTTGTGTTGTGAGTATGGAAAAATTAAGGACCACTATAATCGAAACAGAAATAAATTTCACAAATTAGCTACTAATGTAACTTGATCAAGATCAATATTCAGTCACAAGAAGGATTATATATCAGGTCACCCCAAATCATTTGAAGAAAAATATATAATCATACATGCAATAAGACAATGCTAAAAGTACACTGATTTTTCTAAACAGATTGACAGAAAATGATCCCAAGATTACAAAGTTACCTTATAGTCCTTGTTAGACCACTTTTCGCACAAGAACCTCCACACCTCTTTTTCCATATTTTCAGGTGGATCCGCAAGGGCAGATTCTATTGTAGGAAAACTTCTAAAGTGTTGTTGTAGGTCATGGCGATAGTTCTTAGACCAGTCGTGCATCAATTTGAGGATAGATTCGATAGCATAGGGTTCATTAGTAGCCTTAAAACTTTCCCGTCATACCAAACAAGAAAAAAAATTAAAGCACATTAAAAAAGAGTTTCAGACCACTTGAACTAAACCAGACACACTTGTACCAAAACTATTGTAATATATCGCTGATGAGAAAACTGAGGAAATTGAAAGAAATTTAACACAGGCTTTCAATTTCCAGAGAACAACACAGCCAATCCAAATCTCAGCAGTTGTACCACTTACCTGAAGGTATGCAATCATGTTTCTTTATCCTCTTCACTAATATCAGTCCATGATGGCACATTTTGTGGGGCAAATTGCCTAGTGACAATCCCCTAATTCACTGGTGAATTTTTCGAATGGTTCTCCATATGGTCGTCTACTAACCTTACAAATATAAATAAGCAGTTGCACCCCTTGATTTTTTATCTTGGCCAATTTGAGGCTTCGTGAGTTCCCACATCCTCTCTTACCCTTGGATGTGCCTACTAGAAATAATGAAAAATTATCATGTTAATATATAGTTTGAAAAGAAAAGACCACCAACCAAGAAAAAACATGAACTTAAAATATTTACAAACCATCAGTGCTGCAATGTGTGCTAAAACTATTCGAGTGTGAAACTTGTGACGTAACTTCATACACCGATTCTGATGTAAATGGGTGCAGTGTAGATGATTGAATTGATTTAATGGATGCATAGGGTCCAGGTGTTGATTGAGTGGATGAGCACATTGATTTAGTGGATGCATGGGGTGTAGGCACATGGTGTAGAAGTTGGTTAGACACAACAGAATAGAAGAAAAGTCATCTCCAATTGAGTTAGTCCTCTAAAATAGTATATTTCTGTATGATGAAAAGATTATAAGAGAGAGAGAGAGAGAGAGAGATTTGTTATGATGAAAAGATTAGAAAAAAAAAAAGAAGGAAAGAAAGAGGAAATTCAATGTCTATGTTGTACACAAAAACAAGGAACAATTCAAAATAGAACAGCTTAATTTCAAGTTCACAAGAAGTAAAGGCTAAATCATATTATCATTGACTGTCATCATCAATCATATCATCTTCATCAATTTCATCTTCATGATTGACATCATCATATGGTGATCAAAAGAAACACCTTTTTGTTATTCATTGTAGGGTGATCAAAAGAAAACGCCCAAGTCTTAGGGTCAGTCAAAATGGAGTGTCTACATACATCAGTGGAGGGAGTTTTGGAGGAAAAAATTGAGAAGATTGAGCATTTTTATGAACACCCCTTAGGCCTATATATATATACATATACTAGTGTATGCCCGTGCTTAAAGGCACGGTGTAAATAATGTTACAATCAAAATGCAGTTGTAATTTATATGTATTATGTTGAAATTTGTGAAATTTGCGTCATTTTTTGATAAAGATACTGAAAAAATATATTGAAATATTTTTCTTCTTAAAGAACTTGTAACATTTTTGCTTATATTATACACTCTACAAAACTCAAATAAAATAACAACTCCTCCTAACCTTAATGCAAATTAAGAAACAAACATATAATATTTATAATGTTTACCAATATTACAAATCAAAATATAAGAGCAAGTAAAAAAAATTATAAACACTGAACAAAAAGCAGAAATTAAAGCTATTGTATACTTGTTAACGTTCTATAATAATAAGAAAAAAAAATTATATAATAAAGCACAGCAGTAAGTGCTTTGCAATCTCAACAAATTAAATTGAAAATTAAACATCAAACAATGTATACTAGCTTGTACTCTACAATTCCAAACAAATCAAATATTAAAAAAAATTAAATATCAAATGATGCACACCAGCTTGTGCTCTGCAATCTAAAAAAAATTAAAATTAAAATGCACACTAGTTAGTGCTATTGCTACCAATCAAATTATAACTATATAAAAAAAAAAATTATATTGTCGTACATTAAAAGAGTGGGTTAAAACTTTCCAAAATATGTATGTTTTACAAAAGATGTGTCGATAACATGTCTTCAAACATGTGTTTGCCCAAACTTTCTCCTCATTACTTTCAAAAAAGTCTTTATATCAACTTGTATGTATCCCTAATGAGGAACATGCACAACAATATGGTAATTTGTGAAAACAAAAAAATATAGATTAGTACATTTGTTGGAAATATATATATATATATATCAAAATACTTTGAGATTGAAATTACCTTATTGCATCCCCATCAAAGCAAGCTAGTTAGATTTCTCCTTTTAAGTTCCATAAATTTTTCGATCCAATCCTACAAAAGTCCATATTTCCAATTATTATTAAATTAAAATTTTATAAAAAGTTATATAATCAATAGAAATAAATCTACATGGTTACCTTTTGATAAAACACGATTTAATCTACATAGAATACTACAACAACACTTTAGGATAAACAATATTTGTAATAGAATCCAAACTATCTTTAGGAAATTCTTATAAGAAAACTGTCTTTTTCATCTTTCCTTAAGAACTTATAAGAAAAATAAAAAAAAAAAAAAAAAAAATTATATTCTGTAGTTTCCTTTTCATCACATATTTGTTCCTTCTTCTTCCTTTCCTTTTTCATTTTGTTCTCTTATATTTTTATTATGCTATGTTGTAAATGCAACATGTGTTCATACAAATAGATAAACATATTAAAAATTCAGATTAACGTTCATACAAATGCATTAGCATTTTGTACAAATGCTTACTTTAGCATGCTTCAAAAAAACATTTCACAATCAGTCAAAAGAATTGAATAAATATTTGAAAAATAAACTTTTAAAAAATGTAGATAAAAAAGAGTATATGACACTATGCAATTCTTTAAAAAAAAAATCTATGTAAAAACAAAAATTTAATAAATATTCGAAAAAGAAACTTTTAAAAAATGTTGAGAAGTCATACCATGAGATATGCATTTTCCTTTCCTTTGCCAGAAGGGATAGCATTTTCTGTTTCTTTTGATATTGTTTTGTCTATTTCCTTCACCTTTACCTATAAAAAATAAGTAGAATATATTTATAAATTATTTTTAAATGATAAGAAAACTCATATCTAGTATTCAAGTGACTTTTAGGCTTATTTCACGAATGCGAATAGTATTAAGGTCATCCTCATCACGGATAACAACAATAATATTTATTTCTTGAAGAAATTGAACCTATATATACAAAAACTTTAGAGTGATAAATAAAACTTTATACACATAAAAAAATAAAAAAAAAATAGTAAACGGAGTTGATATTACAGTTCGGTGTAAGTCTCCATCCATTTATAAAGTATGACAAAAAAAAGCATTTTATTAGAATAAAATTAGATATGATTAGTTGAAAAAAAAAAAAAAGGCCTTACATTATAAGAGAGGTACTTAAATTTATATGAAGAAAAAAAAAAAAGCCTTACTCGATAAAAATAATGACATTGTCCACAACTGTTGTACTTTAACCTAAAAATGGTTTGTTATATAATTTTAGATACCAAAAAAATAAAAAATTAGCAATACTAAAAGCTAACATGCATTTCATTGGCAGTGAAATGCTATTTCCAAATCACTTACTACCAAATTGAATAATAAAATCTAAAAATTTTATTTAAATAATTGTCATGGATAGAATATATTTAATGGGTTACAATCAAGAGGAGAAGAAATAAAAATATAAGCATTTAAGAAAAAGAAAAGGCCAATCCAATGTTTACAATAGATGTATTTTAACAATCACATTAAAATGATAAACTTAAATATTAAAATTAGCCCTAGCAACATGAAGGGTAAGTTTGATTGACATGATTAAAACATGAGATTGAGATTATTAATCCGTGGGTCCAATAATCCTGTGTTTGTTTTGAAATTTTGTTTCGGGATTATTAATCCAATGGATAATTAATCCAACAAATTTGTAGAATTATTAGTAATGGGGTGAGGATGAGATTATATATCCTGAATTGAGAAATAAAATAAAAAGACTTTTTTACTTTCATATGTTTTTTTATCCAATGCAAATCAACAATGGATACGGGGATAATTTATCCTACTAATCCAATTGGATAGTGAATATCACACTAATTTGGTAGGATTATTAATACGTTCACTATTAGTCTTGTGAATTAAACATGACCGAAGAGTATCAAAATCAGAGCACAACAATTGTAAAATTTAAATTAAATAATAATTTAATAGAGATGAAATTAAAACTAAAATCAAAACCTGTTACAATTATAAATATTTTGAAATTTATCATTTATCACTTAGAAAGTTCAAACATAAATTTATGCCAAAAAAAAAGAAAAAAAAAAAATCACCAGACAACAAAATATTTTGAAACCCACATTATTATTTTTGGGTAGTGTAGATGCTAAGTATGAATCCACATTTTCTCAAACGTATAGAAATCCACATTATTATTTTAGGATCGTGCAGATGATAAGTATGAACCCACATTTTCTCAAACTTGTAGAAACCAACATTATTATTTTAGTATAGTGCAGATGATGAGTATGAACTCACATTTTCTCAAACGTGCTATAATGTAGTCCTCTACATCAAATAAATTAGGATTATTTGCTTTTATCCAATCACAGGCATACACTACTCTATCTAACCTGTTGAATTGATGTTGTGTGTCAGCAAATGTCAATTCATTCAAAAATTGATGTAGAGACCCACTTCAACGAAATATAGAGAGAGAGCCATTTGAAGAGTGAAAGGATAGAGAAGAATAGTAGTGTCACCTGTGCAGAGTTGATGGAGGTTGCAGAATCAAAACTGAGAGCAACAATGATAGACACCATTAATTTTGGAGTTTTAAAAAAATCATTAATGACATGATACTCAATAAAAAAAGAAAAAAAATACAACACTAAGGCCAAAACATCAAATCATTCATGGTGGGGCCCACTGCCACATCATTATTGGTAGCACTAATTAGTATTCTCACTCATTTTCCAACTGAGAAAGGAAAATGAAGAGTTGCTAGAGTATGTAACAAGCGAGAGATGAATGTATCTATATAATATGAGAGAGAGAGAGAGAGAGAGAGAGAGAGAGAGAGAGAGAGAGAGAGAGACGGAAAAGCAAACACAAAGAATTATATAGATGTTAATTTTTTAGTATATAATTAAAAGCATAGCTTACATCGAAAGAATATTGTGAGTGTTTGACAAGTTATTATTTTAATACCTTATTTTAATTTTTGGTTATTTTAGGAGTCTAATTTTATTTTTTATTTTATTTTATTTTATTTTTTGTTTACATCAAAATTTTGGTTACATCAAATTTTTTTATTTATTTAGGAAGATAGTTGAATTTTTTTTTGTAGTTGAATGTAATGTTTGTGAGAAAAAAAAAATGATTATGAATTTGATTTGATGTTTTATTTTATTGACTATTTTAGTCTATTTTATCTTTTAATGTTATTTTAACCACAAAAATTTAAAAAACTTCTTCCCAAACACCCCTTTGTTGATGGCTATTATAGTCCCCCAAAATCATTTTAAGTTATATGTGTAGGAACCCAATTTAGTGTCACTTTGCCCCTTTGTTTATGGCAGAGCCCCCAATATTTAATTTTCTTGTACAGAATTTAAAAAATTTTGAATTTGTGAAAGTGTAACTTGTGGTTGTTTGAGATATATTTATATAAGTATACTTTTTGATTTTTTAGTTAAAAATGTAGAAAAAAAAAGGATGTATATTTGGAATAATTTTTTAACTTTTTACGAAAAGATATATAATAAAATATTATAGTAAAAGTAAAATGACCATTCTATCATTTTGACTTTTTGACTTGACTTTTGAGTTGTTGAATTTAAAGGATAAAATAATAATTTTCACAAGCTTCCTTTAAATAGTATGAATTTTTGAAACTTTATAAATAATTTTTTAACTTTTAATTTTTATAGTTTATACCAAACCGACTCTTAATCTTGAAAGTGGAGAGGGAGAGATGGAACATATCAGGGAAAATGGAATAGATCATGGGAAAGAGAGGTCTTGAATGACCCATTTTGGAGGGGAAATACAAAACAAAAAAAATCATCTTTACCCTTGAATGGTTTGGAAATGTATCTGAATTATTGATGATGTCATATAGGACAAAAATATATACAAATTCAAAAACCTTTTTGCTATATTATAAGAATAATGGTCTCTTTTGGATGATCTAACTTTTTTTGATAATACAATTATTGTATTTGAAAAAAGTTAATTTTGCAAAATTATCCTTTTGATAGTACATTTGTTGAGAATATCAATGTCATAATTGTATTTTTTATATTATTTATTAATTTAAAAGAATGACAAAATAGGAAATTTATATTATTTTTGTACTTGATTTTTGAAGAGGGACTAATATTTTGAGACAATAAAAAAATAAAATAAGGAACTAATATTTTAGAACGGAGGGAATATTTATCCCAATCCCACCTACTTAAATGGTTACAAAAAATGCCTTAATTTTGTATTTTTTTTTATTTTTTTTTTTTGATGTGGAATAAATATTCAAGTAGGAGTTTTCTTAGGTGTGCAACCCACAAAAGGTGTAAGTGGGTTGCACACATGTGCCACTTACACAAAAGGTGTAAGTGTAAGGTGTAAATGTAAGATGTAAGATGTAAGGTGTAAGTGAGTTGCACACCATGTGCCACTTACACAAAAGGTGTAAGGTGTAAGGTATAAAAGGTATAAGTATAAGGTGTAAGTGTAAAGAATAAGGTGTAAGGTGTAAGTTGCACACCATAACCAAACCCATTTAAGTAATGGGAATGATTACCTCTTCCCGCACAGGAAAGTCCTCAGAGACGTCATCACATTTTTTTACTATTTTGTTTCTCGTCTTACATTTATTTCCACAATCAATGTAATGTCATATATATATATATAGGAGTGATTACCTCTATAAAAATTAATTAATTAATTATATTTTTCACCTTTAAACTCTCACTCTAATTTTTTTAATCCATCATTTTTTAATTGTAAGAATTAATTTTTCAAATTTCAATACGTATTTTAATTTGATTATCCAATCACTTATCATTAAGAATTTAGACAAAAAGCGCTTATATGACATGTTTCAACTTGATCCTCCTATCTTTTACTATTAAAAATTTTAACAAAAATGTTCATGTCGCTGCACGATCATCTTCTAAGGGCATTATAGGCAATAATTTGTATGAAAAATTACATTTTTACCTCTAAGTTTCATTTAAATTTCATTTTGATTTTTCATGTTTCAACTTTCACTCACATTTCAATGGAATGATAAGACAACTACGTCAAGACACAAATTTTTGTCTAAGAATTATTAGGCTTGTTTGGTTTGTTTTTGGGAGAGTTGTTTTTGAAAAAAATTTGAGAGAGTTGTTTTTAAAATTTTTTTGGTTTGTTTGGTTGTATATTTTGAGAGACAAATTTTTTTCGGGAGTTTGGGATGATTTGATATTTTGGGAGAATTGAGTAGTGTTTGTGAGAGAAAAAGTGATTGAGAAGGAGAGAGGAGAAAGAAAAAGTGATTGATTGATGTGTAAGAGAGAGAAAGTAATTTTGAATTTTTTTTGAAAAAAAACTCAAACCAAACAAATTTTGAATTTTTTTTTTTTCTAAAACTCATTTCCTAAACTCAAATCAAATGTAATTGGAAAATGAAATTTCAATGGAATGATAAGACAACTACATTCACAAACATGGAACGATAAGACAACTACATGCACAAATTTTTGTCTTAAGTACTCCATCCGTCCCAAAATAATGGTCCTTTTTGAAGAATTCAATTTTTTTTAGTAGTATAATTATTTTATTTGAAAAAAGTTGATTTTTCAAAATTATCTTTTTGATAGTACATTTTTTGGGAATATTAATGTCATAATTGTACTTTTTATATTGTTTATTAATTTAAAAGAAGGGCAAAATAAGAAATTTATATTATTTCTGTACTTGATTTTTGAAGAGAGACTAATATTTTGGAACAATGAAAAATGGAATAAGGAACTAATATTTTGAGACGGAGGGAGTATTAATTATTGTAATTGGAAAATGAAGGACCGACGTTAAATTTGGCTAAAAGGCTAAAGATGAAACGTGCAAATTGTCGAAAAAAAAAAAGAAGAAGAAAGAACCTATCATATCTTATGAAAACTATATAAGAGGTGAATTTTTTTTGATGAAATAGTCTCAAAATATGTAACATCTATCTAAATACTACAAAAAAATTAAGGTTTTAAGGATCAAAATTTAGGGACAAAATTATTTTTAAGGACCAAATATTTTTGTTGCGAAAGCGTAGTCATTATATTTTTAGCAACAAAAATTGGATATTAATGATGAATTATTATCATTTTGGGACCAAATTTTTTGCCTAAAAAAATAAATCATTTTGAGACCAAATTATTTTGTTCCTAAAAATCTATTTATTAGTGACATTTTTAGAATTTTGTCGTTAAAAGTTTCGTTTTTGACTTTTCGGGATGACTTTTTAGCGATTATCCTCATGACGATAGAAATTAGTCCCTAAATATTTTTTACAACAAAATTTTTACTTTTAGAAACCAAAAAAATTGGTTTCTAAAATTTTTATATGTTGTGGTGAAACTTAGTTTTATTATGTTACAAAATCTCTTTTCCATTCTCTATATTTTCACAAAAATATCACTCTAACATCTTCATTTCTAATTGAGCCCAAAAAAATATCTCTTGTGGCACATGTCAATTTTTGTTAACCTCACTAGCCTCGCTACTGCAATTAAGTTGGATAATTTAAAGGGCAAAACTACACCACTATTGTCGTAATTTGCCCTTAATATTGTGTTACAAAATTGAAAATTTGAGTTTTGTAGTAGGTAAATCTGTATTAATGCATATTTATCAAGACATGTAGCCAAACAAGACCAAGTCATATTGCAACTATAGATTGAACATTTAGCTACACGGTTTAGCAGACAATAGTAGACTTTTAAACCTTGAACCACTTGCATTAATTGCATTGCGTTGCCCCTATAACTTGATATGTTCCTTACACTACTTTCTCATTCATCTTCAATCCTAAATCCACATCTCTCTTAGTCACTTGCATTGCATTGCATTGCACTTTGAGCTTGTATTGTTTTGTATTTCAAGGCTATCAATTAATATTATTAGCCATGACTTCTTCACCATTGAATTTTTCTAGCATTTCCTCTGCAACTATTGCTTCATTCTTGCTTCTCATGCTTTTGATTTTGAATTTGAACACACCTTGTAATGCACAGCTATCTTCCACTTTTTATGACCAAACATGCCCAAATGCACTCCGCACATTAGAACTTCTACTCGACAATCGATTTCACGTGAGCGTCGAATGGCAGCTTCTCTTATTTGCCTCCATTTCCACGATTGATTTGTTCAGGTAAACTTTGGAGACCGACAGTGTATTAACCCAACACAACTGTAAAGCCATCTCATATATTACTTTAGTTTGTTTATTATTGTTGTATTAATTATAATTCACTACAACAAAAAGCACTTTTGGCGACTAAAACTGTATTTTTCATCGCTGAAAGTAGTAGAATTGGCTACTAAAATGGAATTAGTCGCTAAAATTGATCACTTGTGCCGACTAAAAGAGTTTAGTCACCAAATATAAGGGTTTTAGCGACTAAAAGGCAGTTTAGTTGCCGAATGTAGGGGTTTTAGCGACTAAAATGATTTAGTAGCCAAAGTAATGGTTTTGGCGACTAAAAAACAGTTTCGTCGCCGATTATAGGTGTTTTGCCGACTAAAAACTGTTTGGTCGCTGAAAGTGAAGCTTTTTGGCTACAAAAAAAAAAAAAAATAGTAGCTAAAAACAGTCAATTGCCGACTAAAATTCAGTTTAGTAGCCAAAAGGGGACGTTTTTGGCGACTAAAAGCAGGTTTATTCGCCAAAACTGCTTATTTTTAGGCGGAACTTAATTTTTTAGCGACTAAATAATAGTTAGTAGCCGAAAATGATAGAATTGGCGACTAAAAATTTAATTTAGTCACCAAAAGTGGCCTAAATTTTTTTTTAGTAAATAATTTTCTTTTTACATAAATTATATTGAATTAAAATAATTATATTTATATATACTGTTTTGTATTAATACCGGTCAATATACTATATAAATAATATATATTGCATATATATTCATGTGATGTTGTAGTGGCATAGAGAAGGGAGTGTGTTGCAAAAAGGTTTGGAATGTGGGACGGTTGGCGCGGTTCGAAACTCAGAAAATGCAAAAAAAGTGAGTTTTTTTTTTTCGACGGAAACACCTTTGGCGACTAAAATTATTAGTCGCCAAAAGTCTTTATTTTGGCGACTAAGTTGTTTAGTCGGCGATTCAGTGAGTATTGGCGACTAAATTATTAGTTGGTAAATGTATGATTTTCAAAAGTGTAAAACACTATTGGCGACTAACACTTTGGTCGCTAAAGACCTGTATTTTGGCGACTAAAAAATTATTAGTCGCCAATACCTATGGCGACCACGTATACGCGACAAATGTGGCGACTAAAAAATTTTGTCAGGGAAAGTAAAATTTCGACTTTTGGCGACTAAAAATTTAGTCGCCAAAAGTGCTTTTTCTTGTTGTGATTCTTTTGGCTTTGTAGGGCTGTGATGCATCAATCTTGCTTGATAAAGCGGCTACCCCGACAAGCGAGAGGAGTGCAGGGTCTAATGTCGGTTATGTCCGAGGTTTTGAACTGATAGATGCCGCGAAGTCTGAGGTAGAGAAAATATGCCCTGGAGTTGTTTCTTGTGCAGACACACTTGCAGTAGCAGCACGCGATGCCTCTGTCTATGTAAGTAAATATGATATTAAGAAATATAGATACACTGACATTTTTCAAAAACTTGTCTGTTTTATTAAATAAAATATAGCTACATGCATTTTAAATTAGTTCTATGCCAATTCTTGTCTAGTGTGCATATAAACTTGAACTAATCATTGTTTGGTTTTCTGTTAATTGATCAGGTAGGTGGTCCATCATGGGCAGTGAAACTTGGAAGAAGAGATTCGACAAGTGCAAGTCGTATTCTAGCAGAGAGTGATCTTCCACGTTTTACTTATAACCTTAACCAACTTATTTCCAACTTTGCTAGAAAGGGTCTTAGTGCAAGGGATATGGTGGCCTTGTCAGGTAATCAAATAATTGCTCTTTAGTCACATTTAAAGGAAAAGTTTTTTTTTTTTTTTGATTAAAAAAATATTATATACAGTTTATAAAATTTACTAAATTCTCTCTTCCATTCCCTTCGGCCACTACTACCACTCATCACCACATTTGGCCACCCCACTAGCGAGGCAACAAACTTGTCACCACCTGCAGCTTGTCTGTGACCACCTATTGCCACCACCTCCGGCCATCACCTGGCAATTACCTCCGGCCACAATCTTCCTTGTAAACAACCACTTTCATCGACCACCTCATGCATCCAACCATCTTCAACCATTCTCTCTTACTTACTTTCAAAACAAATTTCTAAAAAATACGTATACCAAATGAGAGGGGAGATTTGCACCGTTAGTACGACCGAGATAAAATGGTGCGGGACGTGACAGACTTTACGGCGCCGCGCTACCTCCCTTACTAAGACGGCCGGTGACTTTGTTCTGCTCGGCCGAGGAGAACGGTTGCCCAGGTGTAAGCTAAGCCTGGCCGAGCTATGACTTGCAAACATTCGGCAGGGGGTGCAAGTGAATGACAAGACCGGGCTACGGATAGCTCAGGCTGAATTGCGGATGAGGCAAAGGGCGGCACACCTTTGACCGGTCAGCTGAGATGGGCAAATTCTGGATAATCTTGGATGAATGAAGAATGGTGGGAGTCCAGCGTGCTTCACGGCTGGGCAATCAGGAGGACCGGTCATAAATAGATCGGTCGTGAGCAACTCCCTTTGGCTCTTTGTGCCAAGGTACTAGCCGGCGACACATTGTTCGGTCGTGCGTTAGGCCAGTCGTGGTGTACCGGTTTAGGTGTGCCACCTAGGCCAATAGCGTGAGGGAGAGGACATCTGCTCCACGCATGCCTCATTACCGTTGGGTAGTTCTGTGTGTACTGGGGGGAGGACTAGGCCTTTACACGCGTAAGGTGGTGAGAGGCGAGCACTACCACCTGTCCAGGGAAGGACAGCAGAGGTAGTGCGCGCACAATCTTGAGGCTGCATGGCCAGCCTAGAAATATGGAAGAAGACGAACGTTACAGGTAAGCGAATTCACTCTATCAAAAACTCCCTCTCGGTGATAGCCTTCTTCTTCTTCCCGAAGTGATCTGACTTGATCGTCGGAGGGTCTTTCAGGCACACCACCGCCGGGCAGCTCACCATTTTTATGTTGTAGAGATAGACGCCGTCACAAGAAGCTTGACGTCCAAGGAGTACGGAAAGCAGAGGATATTTCGCCCCCGTACAATTGGCGCCGTCTGTGGGAAGTCTTTGTTAATCAACCCTTGTTCTTCGAGCTTCTTCCGCCGTTTCCATGGCTAATAACGACGAAGTTCCGCTGTCCGTCGTCGATGGTGTCACTCCAGAGTATGTCCAGAAGAGAGAAGGCCCCATGAATGTTCCAGCCATGGCGGGCCTGGAAAGTTCTTCGCGAGGGGCGCGAGACAAACGTGGGAGGAGTTCTGATCGCTCGCAGAGTCCAGAGGGCTGCCGACGCCAGGGGGAGTCCCGTGAGCAGCGCCTGGAGCACAAACTCAAGGACCAAGATGCCCTCATTCGCAAGATGGCGGCGGAGATGGAGCAGCTGAAGCGCCAGATTAAAGGGAAGGGTGTTGCTGGGGAGGGCGACCTCAGTGAGCGCACCCCTTCCCATCGCTCTAGCAGTTGCCGCCAGAGGACTCATTCTCTCTCCATCACCAGGAACTATGGGATTGGAGATTTCGACAAAAGAGAGGGCAGATCCCTCACTCGTGACAACACCTACCGCCCCTCACGCCCGACGCCGACGTCGCAATCTTCTTTCTCCACACGTTCCAGGGACTTGAGGGATGTATTGGAGGAAAGGGCGTGCCGCCGGGAGGCTTGGAGAGTGCCGGCATTACAGAGGTTGAGCGCTCCAGTTCGTTGTAGTGAAGAAGTGGTGATGCCAGCTCCCAAAGTGGTAGCCCCTGCGCTGGAGGACAAAGAGCTGGCGCGACTTACAGCCACGCCGTTGTCCCCAGAGATCGAGAGCACACCACTCCCTGCCAGATTCCACCAGCCAAAGTTCACTTTGTACGACGGCAAGACGGATCCGTATATGCACGTGAGTCATTACCGGCAGGTGATGGCTGGCCACCGGCGCAACGACGCTCTAATGTGTCTCATATTCCCAGCAAGCTTGGGAGAGCGGGGTTTGAAGTGGTTCGAAAGGCTCCCGGAGGGGAGTATAGAGGGGTGGCAATAGCTAGCAGAAGCCTTCGTCACCAGATTCAAGACCAACACTCGAACGCCGAAGGAGGTCGACCATCTCCTGGGCGTCAAGATGGAGTCTGGGTGTTCGTTGAAGGCATACAATGCAACGTACTGGGAAACATACAATGAGATCCTCGACTGCCCTACGAATCTAGCGATCACTCAGTACAAGCGAGGTCTCCTAGTCGGACATAAGCTGCGAGATTCGCTCACGATGCGTCAGCCCACAACTATGGAGTCCTTGATGCAGCGGATCAATGAACACATCCGTATTGAGGAGGATGCCGCCTCTGCGACTGAGAAGTTTAATCCGGTCGCGGCGGACAGAAAGGTAGTTGGCCAGGAGGATAACCACCCAAGCGACCGGTCAAAAGATCAACACCGTAGACCAAACCGCGATGACTGAAACAAGGGTCGCAGAAACGACCGAGCTGACGCACCACGCGACGCGGCGGAAGATGCCAAGAGAAAACTGAAGGTGCGGACAGAAATTACCACGGTCTTCAAAATTCCCATCTATCGCATTTTGAGTGAGATCCGAGGTGAGCCTTTTGTTCGTTGGCCGGCCAAGTTAGGAAGTGCGCAGCGAGGCTTCAATCCAAAATACCGCTGCACCTTCCATGAAGAACGGGGGCACCGGACAGAGGATTGCTTGCCGCTCAAACAGCACTTGGAGGAATTGGTGGCGGTGGGGCATCTTGACCAATACATAGATAGGGGAGTCAAGGCCGCGCCAACTGGACAAACCGAGCCTAATGGAATGGCCGCCTTAGAGGCGCCCCCGCAAGGTGTAATCAACGTCATCCACGGCATCATTGAACTAGCAAGGGTCTGCGAGCTTAGAGGGATGATCAAAAAGGCCGAGCACATGAGGGAAGTGCTCTCTGTCCAGCCCGCCGTAAAGAAGGGAAAGACCGAAGAGAGAGACATCCTTTCGTTTTCGACCAAAGACTTGGAAAGGATGCAGATGCCGCACAATGATGCCTTAGTGGTGACACTTTGTGTCAAGGACTTTGATATCAAGAGAATATTGATCGACCAGGGAAGTTCAGTCAAAATTATGTATTATGACGCATTCAAACAAATTAAGTTAGAAGACAAGGACTTGGCCCCTGTAACGTCTCCTTTGGTTGGCTTCAACTCACAGCCGGAGTGGCCGATCGGAAAGATTATTTTACCGGTCAAAACAGGTTCAATAGTAAAGCAAGTGGAGTTTTGGGTGCTCAAAGTTCCATCCACTTACAACTTGATCTTAGGCAGGGGCTGGTTGTACGCCATGTAAGCGGTTGCTTCGACCTTCCACCAAGTCATGCGTTTTCCAGCACCAAGCGGGCAAATAGAGGAAGTTTGGGGAGACCAGGTGATGGCCAAACAATGTTTTGTTGCGGTAAATGGCAGTCGAGTAGCCAAAGGGTTTGTCCAGATGATCGAGGGGCCTGAGGGAAATGAGGTCCTCGAAGACGTGGGAAGAAAGGTTGAGGAAAAATCGGTTGAAGATTTGGTGGAAGTGTGCATTGACGAAGACGATCCAACCAAATTTTTCCTCCTGGGGTCATCTTTGTCTAGCGTCGAGCAGGCGGATTATGTCGAATTCTTAGTTTCCAATCTAGAGGCCTTTGCTTGGACGCCTTACGACATGCCAGGTGTCAACCCGAGCTTCATCTGTCATTAGTTGAATGTCTTCCCCAACGCACGGCTAGTCATTCAAAGGATGCGCCGATCAGCCCTGCACCATGCTGAAGTGGTGGCGGAAGAAGTGAAGAATTTATTGGAAGCCGGGGCAATAGAAGAGGTGCAATACCCTCTGTGGATATCCAACACGGTGGTAGTTCCGAAGAAGAATGGCAAGTGGCGAGTCTACGTTGACTACAAGACCGTCAACCGGGCTTGTCCTAAGGATAGCTTTCCCCTCCCTCGAATTGACCAGCTGGTGGACCTAACCGCTGGTCATCGGAGGTTTAGCTTCCTGGATGCATATAGCGGCTACCACCAGATAGCCATGTATAAGCCGGATAGAGAGATCACGTCGTTCACCACTCCTAGAGGCTTGTACTGCTATAAGGTCATGCCGTTCGGACTGAAGAACGCTGGGGCGACCTTTTAGCGTATGGTGACAAAGATGTTCGCTCCCCTCTTGGGCCGAACTATGGAAGCCTATATCGACGATATCGTGGTGAAGAGTAAGGAGAAGTCCCAACACATCGTCGACCTAGCAGAAATATTTGCCATACTTAAGCACCACAAGCTTCGTTTGAACGCCTCCAAATGCGCCTTCGGAGTTGGCACCGAGAAGTTCCTTGGTTTTTTGGTCACAAACCGAGGAATCGAAGCTGACCCATCTCAAATCAAGGCGATACAAGAATTGGAGCGCCCAAACTCCACGAAAGACGAGCAAAGATCTTGTGGGATGGCGGCTACGAACAGATTTATCACGGCCTCTTCGGATCGCGGTGCCCTTCTTTAAGACGTTGAAGGCTAAGTTCTTTTGGGATGACGAGTGTGACCGCGCACTGGCGGACCTAAAGGCGTACCTCTCCTCAGCCTCTATTTTGGTAACACCTCAGTTGGGCGAAGAGCGTTATCTCTACTTGGCGGTCTCCCAACATGCGGTGAGCGCCGTCCTGGTTCGCGCTGAAGGTGTCCAACACTTGCCCATCTTCTATGTGAGCAAGACTTTGCTCCCAGCCGAGACGAGGTATCTCCCTTTGGAAAAATTGGCGCTGGCCCTGATGATGGTGTCAAGGAAGTTGGCACACTATTTTCATGCCCATACAATAGTTGTGCTGACCGAATTCCCTCTCAAGGTGCTCTTTGAAAAGGCTGACTTCACTGGGAGGATTCTGAAGTGGGCCGTGGAATTGGGGCAGTACAACATCAAGTTTCGCCAGCGCACCGCAATCAAAGCTCAAGCCCTTGCAGATTTTATGGTGGAATTTGCCCCTGGGACACATCCAGTTTGCCCGATTGATTTGGTTGATGCGGATTTAGCACAACCCAAGGTTTTGGCAACGGAGACGAGTGTTGGCTCGCATGTGGGAGAAGGACAAAGCTCGACCGAACTAGCAAAGTCCGACGACTCGTTGGAAGATGAACCCAACGGAGACGAGAAAAAAGACCAGAGTGAGCCGACAAGAGACGTAGATTTGAGAAGTTCCCAAAATCCCTCAAATTGCTGGAAGCTGTTCATTGGCGAGATGTGGAAGCTCTTCGTCGATGGGGCGTCCAACCGGCATGGGGCCGGGCTAGGAATTGTATTAACTTCACCAGAAGGGCTGATTATTGAGCAAGCAATTACGCTCGGCTTTCCAGCGTCCAACAACGAGGCAGAGTATGAGGCCCTTCTCGCCGGTCTAAGAAGTGCATTGAGAATGAAGGCCACAGCCCTTATGGTGTTCAGTGATTCTAAGCTGGTGGTCAATCAAGTCTCTGGGGAGTATGAGTCCAGAGACGAAAGAATGGCCAAGTATCAGGCGCTGGTGCGAGCAGAAATCAAGAAGTTCGATGCCATCAGAGTAGAATAGATCAACCGCGAAGGAAACAACACAGTTGATGAATTGGCCGGTCTCGCTTCTACTCAGACAGCCTTCCCCAATCCCTTGATGATTGAATTCTTACCTCGGCCAAGCATTGAGGAGTTGGAAGTGACCGAGGTACTTTGCACCGACTTGGGCCCTTCTTGGATGGATCCCATCATCGCCTTCTTGAAAAATAGAATTTTGCCAGAAGAAAAGAAGGCGGCCCACAAAATCTGGGCGAAATCAGAGCGGTTTTGGCTATCCCCGTCCGGAGCGTTGTATAAGAAGTCTTTCACTAGGCCGTATCTGAGGTGTGTCCACCCCGCCAAGGTGGAAGATTTTCTCTACGAGATCCATGAAGGCATCTGCGACAGCCATACTGGGGGCAGATCCTTGGCTTACCGTGCAATTTCGCAAGGTTATTGGTGGCCGTGCATGCAGGCGGACGTGCAGAAATATGTTCGCAGATGCGAGAAATGTCAGAAGTTCACCCACCAGATTCATCGGCCGGCTAGAGATTTGCTCCCCCTCACAAGTCCTTGGTCGTTCGTGCTTTGGGGGTTGGATATTGTTGGGCCACTCCCGGTTGCACCGGGCAATAGCAAGTTCTTTATCGCCGCCACAGACTATTTCACCAAGTGGGTTGAGGCCGAGCCACTGGCGACCATAAAGGAAAAGGATGTGAAGAAGTTTGTTTGGCAAAACGTCATTACTCGCTTCGGTATACCCAGGGCCCTTATCTCAGATAATGGCACTCAATTCGATGGGAAACTCTTTCGCGGATTTTGCAAAGAGTTGAAGATTGAGTTTTACAATTCGACGCCGGCCTATCCTCAGCCAAACGGTCAAGCAGAGGCCTCCAACAAGACCATCTTGGATGGGCTAAAGAAGCGGCTTGAGAAAGCTAAGGGGAAATGGGTTGAGGAACTCCCCAACGTGCTCTGGGCGTACCGCACTACCCCAAGACGGTCGACCGGGGAAACACCATTCGCGTTGGCATACGGCATGGAAGCCGTCATCCCGTTAGAAATTGGCATGCCAACCATCCGCTCTGAAAGTTTCTAGCCCGATCTAAACGATGAAGCCGTGGCATTGGAACTTGACCTTGCTGAGGAAAGGAGGGAGCGAGCGCTGATCCACATTGCCGCTTACCAACAAGAACTATCCAAAAAATACAACAAGGCAGTGCACCCCAGGCTATTCAAGATTGGGGATTGGGTCTTGAGGAAGGTGCTTGGCAACACGGTGGTCCCTGGCGAAGAGAAGCTCGGTGCAAATTGGGAAGGACCATACAAGGTGATTGGTCTTGCTGGTAAAGGGGCATACCATCTGGAAGATTTATATGGCAAGGCTGTCCCCAGACCATGGAATGCGGCCAACCTTAAGGTCTTTTACTTTTAAGATGTAATTTGCTTGTATTGTTTAGCTTTTCTACACCTGTAGCCTTTTGGCACCTAATGTAAAAGATAGCAATGCTTTTGTAATGAAAAATGGCCCACTTGTTGTTTGGAATTACATCTCTGTACAATGACATCGCAAGGACAAGACAATTATGGATGCCAGGGGCAAAGAGACCGACCTGAAGGGGGCCGGACTGATTTCCTCTCGCCAGAATGTGAGCAGACCGCGCAAACAGTTGGTGCATTGTCCAACGATATAATTGGCGCGAGGACCAATTCGCACTAGGGCCGAGCTGGTATTGCTCACCCGGTTGAAATGTTGGCGTCATGACCAACTTAATTGAAACATTGGTGTCTTGCCCAATGTAAGGGCCGAGCTGATGTTGCTCGGCCCAGCTGACATATTGGTGTCTTGTCCAATATGGCAAATGAGCTGATTTTGCTCGGCCGAATTTGCAATGTTGGTGCTTAGTCCAACCGGTATGAAGCCGAGCCGACTTTGCTCGGCAGAGAGGGACTGTTGGCAGTTTGACCAGCTTAAGGCGAGCGGATTTTGCTCAGTCACATTTGAAGTATTGGATTTTTTAGTCTGCAAATCATTCAAGGCCGAGCAGATTTTTCTCGGCTCAGTTAAAATGTCAGTTCATTTGAGCGTTCAAGGAGCCGAGCTGCTAGTTTGATTAGAAAACGATCAAGGTGATTCTAGCTCGGCATATTGTGTGGTTAGCCGACCAGCCAGTCGCTTAAAGTTTGAATCAAGAAATGTACACATGCCAACAGAATAGAAATAGAAAATGTACGCGCAAAACGCCAAAAGTTTCATTGATAAAGGGCAATTTCAGTACAAAAGAGGGGACACAGCCCGATTACATTTCAAAAAAAAAAAAAAAAACAAACAAAGAGCAGGAAAATGAAGAGGAAAATCATCAATCCAGTCCAAGGCTTTGTTCGGTTGTCTCCTCCATCTGCTCGGCGGCAACGGTTGTCTGCTCGGGCAGGTTCTCTTCGGCTTCATTGTCTGTGCCTTCTACCGTGACAACCTCCTAATCAGTAACTTCCTCATTTTCGGCATCTGGAGATACCGCAGGAGAAGAAGTTTGTTCGGTTGACTGCGCAGCGGCTACTTCTTCCTCAGCCTCCTTCCTTGCCTCTGCAATTAGTCGGTTTTGTGCGGCCCTGGAATATGCTTTCATAAAGACCGGGATATAGGCAGCAGGGGGGTTGACGAACATGTCAGAATCCTGACCAAGGCCAACTTTTTCCATGGTAGCTTTCCAGCCGCACTGGAAGAAGATGTCCTTGGTCGCCTGGACTTGACGCTCATAGGTCTTCTCCCCCTGAGCATATCCACGGTCTTCTGCGTCTTCAACCGCCTTGTCTTTCTCCGCCTTTTGGGCATCACGCAGCTTGTGCAGCTCGGCGAGAAACCGAGCTTTGGTTGACTTCACGGCACGCTGTTTGTCAGCTTTTGCTCGGTCAACTTTCTGTTTCAGATTATCCCGCTCCGCCGCGATAGCATCTTGCGTGGCCTTCAGCTTCGATATCTCGGCCTTTTGGGCCTCGTTCTCGGCAATGGCCTCATGAAGACTCTGCCGAACTTTGATCATGCGATCGTGGGCGAGGTAGTTCTTCTGCGCGGCCTGCAAAAAAATAACAAATCGTTAGCATTTAGGAACCGAGCAAAAACCGAGCAGACAGTTGAAGCAAAAAAAAATAAAAAAAATAGAAGAACTTACCAGCACGATGGATTTTGCCGCCGAGCGGAGGACCTTCAGGTCCGACAGCTCGTCATGCCTCTTCATGTTGGCTGGAAGGATTAGCCCCTTGGTCATGTTGAAGCCAAGGGAATAATCCTTATCAGCATAGACTGAGTCCTCGGCAGAAACTGGTCGGCCCTGGTATTTGAACTCGAGCGCCCAGACCGGAGGGGTGGCTAGGCCCTTGCCCTTGGATTTGCGGGCCAATGATTGCTCGGTCTGGTCTGCCAGTTTGGTTGAAGCGACCTCAGTTGAATCTTCATCAACAAGGTTTTGCCCGGTCATCTCCTTCCTTGGCCTTTTCTTTGATCGGCCAGCCAGTTATTCGCTGGCGAGAGCAAGCACAGCTCCTTCTGTTTGCCCGACTGGGGTGGAGGATGTTCCCCCGGTTGCCTTGGGAGGTTGGGACTCCCTTCCTCTCTAGTAATCATGGACTTGATAGCCCTGATCTTTGCCATTTCCTGCTCGGCGGTAAGAGGAACGAGTCTGATCGGTGGCAAAGTCGGGTCCGGTTCTGGGGATGGCGCACGCAGGAAGTCGGTAACCCGGCTCTTGCGCGGTGCGGTGTAGTGGTAGGTCTGTTCGAAACCGAGAAGTTTTGACGCTTCTCTCTCCTCGGCTGGGTGACGCAGCAGTGCTCGGATGGCTTCTGGGTCGGCCTGATGGTAGTCTGCTGCCAAGTGTCTATCTGCAAGAAGAAGACAAGTGTTAGACCGGCAAAAGATGACAAAAATGAAATGCAGAAAGAAGATAGTGCGGTCAGCCGGGCTACTTACTAGCACTGCCAAAATCTTTCCTAATGTACCAGCCCGGTATGGGTGCCTCGGTGTCTTCATAGCGACCGGACACCCACACGAAGTCGTCGTCGTTTGTCTCCTTGTCCGGGTTGCTCTCTATGAGTTTTGCTCTGCCCTTCTTGACTTTGAGGTACCAGCAAAGCCCGCTTTTATTTCTACTAAGGCTATGTTGATGGAAAATTTTGGCCAGACCGAGATGGAGACCTAGCCTCCGGTTCAGCTCGGCGACCCCGTTTATTATCTTGTATGTGTTATTTGAGACTTGGCTTGGGCAAAGCCTTGTCTGCCTCAAAAACTCGCAGATCAAGGGCTGGACCGGGAAGCAGACACCCCCCTCTACTATTGACACGACCGTGAAGGGGCACCGGTCTAAATCTCCCCAAGGGGTGTCTCCCTTTTTGGCAAGCTCTAGGATGACATTGTCAGGAACATTGTACTCCTTTCGAAACTCCGCCATCGCGCCGGGCGAGCTCACCATGAATCAGTACTTGCCCATCTATCTCGGTTTTATTTGGTAATCTAACTGGTATCTCGGTCAAAAATGTTGGTGTATGTGCTCGGTCTTTGAGCTCCACCAATGATGGTTCTGGACTGTCTTGGACGGTCCTTGTGTGTTCTGAATTGTTGAAAAATATGTCCAAGGGTTAGCACGGCAGAATTTGCACGGCTCAAATGGTAACTCTTAGCTCGGATAAAGGTTTGGCTGGTCTAACTCATATCTCGGCCCAACATCATGGTTGATTTAGCCTTCCTAATTAGGTTCTGGTCCCAGTTCAAGACTAGTTGTAGCCCGGTTCTGCCTACCTATGGGTGTATTTGAGCTTTCAGCTCGGTCAAAGCCCCGAGGAAAGGAACCAGGCTTTTGACCGGTTCAGTGCTAGTACCGATCTAATTGGTTATGTAGCCAGGTGCAGCCTCTCCGAGAAGCCACAAACAATTTTTTGCTCGGCGGAATCGTCATTTGTGGATCAAAATATCCTACTTAGCTCGGTCTGACCCAGACTCAAGCTGTTCATCCTAAGTTCGAAGTTCATGCTATGATGTTTGAAGGAGCGGGGCCCTGGAAGAAGCCCCATCATCCTTTCCGATTCCAGTTCTCCTAGGGTGTTCCCCTATTGATCTAATGGGAAGGGGGCACCGTTGTGATGCCAATACCCCAAAGCAAAAACACGAAGAACAATGGTACAAAAAACGAAGAGCATGTTCGAAGAACTGGGAAAATGGAAACAGAAAGCAGTAAAGGGTAGTAGAGGACTTACCAGAGACAGATGCGAGGGCGAATGCAACCTCGAGAGTTTGACTGCAGCCTTTGAAAGAGACTGAAATGGAGGATGTAACACAAACAGTAATGCAGAAGAGGTTCGAAGAGTTTTGGGAGCTAGGGTTTTGCTTTTTTGCTCAAGGAAGAAAACGAGTAGTGGGGGGGCAAAACGACCCTTCACTGGTGCTTAAAGAGGAAGGAAAAGCCAAACGGCGCAGCCGTTTGAATTCTGCGCGTGCCAGATAGCTGGATGCACGACCCAATGGCATGGAGCCACGTGGCACTGAAAATGCGGCTGTCAGTACGGCAGTACAACCCTTGACAAGACTGCCGAGGGGGTGGCCGGCCAAATTGGATAGCCCGGCGACAGATATTTACCCAATCGTGCTCGGCTCGGTGATGGCCAGCCAAATGAGGCAGCTCGGCGACTGATTTGTCCAAAATCGTGCTCAGTCACAGAGGTAAACCCAATCACGATAGCTCGGATGGGTTTAAGGGGCAATTGAGAGGGGAGATTTGCACCGTTAGTACGGTCGAGATAAAATGGTGCGGGACATGACAGACTTTACGGTGCCGCGCTACCTTCCTTACTAAGATGGCCGGTGACTCTATTTTGCTCGGTCGAGGAGAACGGTTGCCTAGGCATAAGCTAAGCCTGGCCGAGCTATGACTTGCAGACATTCGGCGGGGGGCGCAGTTGAATGACAAGGCCGAGCTACGGATAGCTCGGGCTGAACTGCAGATGAGGCAAAGGGCGGCACACCTTTGACCGGTCAGCCGAGATGGGCAAATTCCGGATAATCTCGGATGAATGAAGAACGGTGGGAGTCCAGCGTGCTTCACGGCTGGGCAATCAGGAGGACCGGTCATAAATAGATCAGTCGTGAGCATCTCCCTTTGGCTCTTTGTGCCAAGGTACTAGCCGGTGACACATTGTCCGGTCGTGCGTCAGGCCGGTCGTGGTGTACCGGTTTAGGTGTGCCACCTGGGCCAATAGCGTGAGGGAGAGGACATCTGCTCCACGCACGCCTCATTACCGTTGGGCAGTTCTGTGTGTACTGGGGGGAGGAATAGGCCTTTACACGCGTAAGGTGGTGAGAGGCGAGCACTGCCACCTGTCCAGGGAAGGACAGCAGAGGTAGTGCGCGCACAATCTTGAGGCTGCATGGCCAGCCTAGAAATATGGAAGAAGACGAACGTTACAGGTAAGCGAATTCACTCTATCAAAAACTCCCTCTCGGTGATAGCCTTCTTCTTTCCGAAGTGATCTGACTTGATCGTCGGAGGGTTTATCCGGCACACCACCGCCGGGCAGTTCACCATTTTTATGTTTCAGAGATAGACGCCGTCACAAGAAGCTTGACGTCCAAGGAGTACGGAAAGCAGAGGATATTTCGCCCCCGTACACCAAACTTATTTTTTGTTTTCAATTTTCCAAACAATAAACATAAGCATGTTGAAAGTTTTTTTTTTTTTTTTTCAATCGTAAGTAGCCTGTAAACATTATCAAACGGTTGCACAACATTATTATTAGTACAACAACTAAATATACTTTGATTTGAAATGTAGGATCACACACCATCGGCCAGGCACGATGCTTCACATTTCGTAATCGGATATATGACAATGGGAGCAACATTGATGCTGGCTTTGCTAGTAGCCGACGCCGTGATTGCTCCGCTGCTACGAATAATGGAAATGGTAATTTAGCACCACTTGATTTGGTGACACCCAATTCTTTTGACAGCAACTACTTCAAGAACCTGATTCAGAAGAAGGGTCTGCTTCAAAGTGATCAAGTACTTTTTAATGGAGGATCAACAGACAGCATTGTCTCAGAATATAGTAAGAATCCTTCGGTTTTCCAATCCGATTTCGCATCGGCGATGATCAAAATGGGAGATATTAAACCTCTCACTGGTCAACATGGGGTCATAAGGAGGATTTGCAGTGCTTTAAATTAAGATTGGTTTAGCAAATGTTTTTCTTTTTTGTTAGATTTATTTATTTACTTTTTTTTAGGATAAAGTTAATTAAAAATTAATGTGTTTAACAAATGTTAAAAAATTAGTTTTGGCCTTTTGCTTTTTATTTCACCTTCATTTTGTTTCATTTTGTTTCATTTTTGGGTGTTGGGTTTGCTCCTTGATAAGTGTATGAATTTGTGTTATTATATTTTAATGGTGAATCAATAATAATATTAATGGTCTGGTTCAATTATGTTTCATTTCTACTCCAAATGAAAAAAAAAAAACAGACTTTACTAATATTATTGAAGTTGTTAAATTGCTCTAATTGTTGAAAGGACAAACATAAATATGATTGTAGCAGTGATAAGAGTGATATGGCTCAAACGTAACATAAGAATCCCAAAACAAACACGGACCTCTTCAGACACATCTCTCTCTATCCTCCCTCCCCGTACTTTTATTTTTACTTTTTCAAGCTCCCAGTATACAAACAAATTGGGTTGAACTAAATTTTAAATTGATCATATTTGATTTGAAAATTTAATAAATTTTAAAATGTATTATTATTTACATTTTAATCTTAAAATTGTTGTAATCAAACCCAACTTGAATAGTTTGAATTTGCACAGAGCATATAAGCAAGTTGAGTTTGGTAAAAGGCTGCTTAAATTTAAAAGTTAAAAGATTTGTAATATGTTTAAATTTGACTTATTTACATAATAAATCAATCATAAATGAGTTTTTCAGAGTAAATTACACTATTACTCTGTACTTTGCCCCTGAACTTTTAATTTTATTTCAAATTAATCTAATTGATTCTAATTGTAATACTTATTTATGACAAATGCACACATAAGCGGTATGTGTTATATTTTAAAGATTAACATTATAAAGTTGATCAATTCAATGACTTAACATCAACCAATTTAGTGATAATTTCCGTTAAAAATCTTAATGGCATTAAGAACTAAAATAACACAAATAGCAAAATGTAATTTGTTCAGTTTTTAATAAGTCAAGCACAAATCAAACTTAAATAATATGATATATATTACAATCACCATATATGAAGCGGATTAATAATCCGGAGAAAATGTAAGGATAAATAATCCTTATATAAGAGATTAATAGTCTGGTCGAAATTATTAATCTAGCCAAACAAACATACAATTATGAGTCACCCGAATGAAAAATTCTCAACTATCAACGCCACATATTCCCCTAATATATTTTATCTAATTTTAATTTTGTTTTCCTAATACTCACACAAATCTTGCATGTCTATTTTTTTGTTTGGAAAAACAAAAAAACGCGACCCTAGTGGTTTATTGATATTTCATTGACATTATTGATGTAATATGAAATTTCTCCAAATAAATTATATATATATATATATTATTGAGAAAATTACTATTCAGTGTTATTTTTAAAAAAAAAAAATTAATTACAGATATTAATTATAAATATTAATTATAAAATTTTTAATTTTTTTCATATCTGTCATTATTTTGTGGACCATCTATTGGATTGTAAATTTTCCAATTTTTGTTTAAAGAACGTAAGGCATCACCGAACGGGATAATTATTCAGTGATTTCGGAATATGGACATGTGCTATTTCATAATATTATGATTGGTAGAGAAAGTCGGTAGGTGAGATATTGTGTTGGATGATTGAAAAATATGAAGGAACATATTAAATAATGATTGATTAAAAAGTACAGACAAGTGATATTTCGATAATATTAAATAATTTTTCGAACGAATGACCTGTGTGGGTTGGTGTGCGTTTTTGTGGGCATGAGATATTTCCGCTCTTCAGTTCTTGGCCTCACCTCAATCATCAACAAGAGTGATTATTCAGTATTTTCAGAGTATAAATATGTGGTACTCCCTAAGATTTTAATTGGTAAAGAGGAGTAGGGGTTTGTGATTTGTGTTGGGAATAGAAACAAATTATCGGCTTGGAGTATGATCGCGCGATATTATGAAATTATTAAATAATTTTCTCATTAACAATGGCACAATTTGTGAATAAATAGCTAATGGATTTCAAATTAGCTTCAACTCTCTCTCATTCAAAAAGTATATACATTACCATCCCATGACACAACACATATATATATATCGTTCTTCGCTTTATATAGAATCAAATTATTTATCCATGCCTGCCAATCCTTCAGTGACGGCACCCCGTGTTCTCATCGTCTCAAGACGATATGTTCGCAAGAACAAATTTGTTGATTTTGTTGATACGTATCCTGTCTTTCTATCAGTCTTATTAAAACATATAGTCTGTTCATTTTTTTATTATAATTTATTTGATTTGTAAATGTAATTTTTCAGTGAATATCATCTGGATCTCTTAGACTTCGTTTGGGATATGAGTTGACTTTTTAATTTTTTGGCTATTTTAACCTAGGGTTAAAAAGCCTGGTTTGAGGTAGACTTTTTGGCTTTTTTAACTTTTGTGAGAGAGAAAAAAATGAAATGATTATGATTTGGATGTGATGTTTTATCTTATTAGAGTAAAAAGTCTATTTTATATTTTTTGTGACTATTTCCATGGCGTTCTTCTCTACAAAAGTGAAGATATCAATCCTTATCTTTATAACATCAACACCAATGGCCTCTCATAAGAACAATTGCGTGAAATCAGAGAATTGCACCCCAGCCATACCTCCATCGACCAAGAAAAAGACTTTTGAAGTGAGACTAGCCAAGCTCTGCCTCCAAAGTAACATATAGGAATGGCAACGGGCGGGGTGGGGCGGGACGGGGCCGGGGACTACACCCCCCGTTTCCAATCCCTGAAAGTAATATATGTCCCGTCCCCGCCCCCGATCCCCGACGAGGACCCATACCCCGGCCCCATCCCTACCCCCGATCGGGGATCGGGGATCCCCGACCCCGAAAAATCCCCAGTGGTTTTTTTTTTATATGTAAAAATCTATAAATAGATTAAAATATATTTGTCATATTTGCCAATTAAAAAAATTCTATAAACATCCAATTCAAACATTTGTCTAGCAGCATCAATAAATCAATAACTATGTCCTAAACATCCTGTAGCAACATCCTGAAAATTCATTACATCCTGAAAATTCAGCTTCCATTACATCCTGAAAATTCAGCATCCATTACATCCTGTAGCGACATCTTGAAAATTCAACATCCATTATAGAGGCAAAAATTTAGTAGCCCATACACAACCTACACACAAAATATCCCGTAGCAACAAAATAGCACAAACAAAACATCTGTCCAATAGCCCACACACACAAGAAAATTCAACAAGAAGCAAAGAGAATAATTAATCCCAAGCACAACTCGCAAGGGATAGGTTGCCCAAAAATTGAAATTAAAAAAAAAAATATCCATTACAACATAAAAATCAAATCCATTGTTTCTCCAATACCCATACAAACCACACAACTTCTATCATCTCCTTCAACTTGAATTCTTGTTAAATAACAAAAGGAAAAAAATAAATAATTAATACTAATAATAAAATGTAAAAAATGTTAACAATTAAAACAAAAAAAAGATGACAACTAACACAAAAGTGGCACATGACTGATCCGACTCGATCTCATCATCATCATATATAGTTGCATAACCCACCGATTCCAATGTTGAATTTCTTAAAAAGTAAAGAATATAAATTCAGTATTGAAATTATTCCATGGTAATATAAATAATAAAAAGTAAAATAATAATATGTAGATTGGATGAAATAATACCTTTCATCTCTCCACCCCACAACCAACTTTGTGCAGACATTAATGCTTCTAATGTGTTTGGATGAAGTCTACTACGATGTAGACTCACCAACCTTCCACTAGTACTAAATGCTGACTCAGAAGCAACTGTGGATACAGGAATAGCTAAAATCTCCCTAGCTATTGCCTGTAAGGTCGGATACTTTGGTCCATTAGCTTTCCACCAATTCAAAATATCAAAACCTGAAGTTCTTGGCAAAAAATCATCTTCTAGATAATGGTCCAACTCTGATCTTGCATTCTTCATTTTTTTACTTCTCTTTCTACTAATAAACAAATCAAATTCTGAAAGGGTCTCTGTAACAATTTCTGGATGAGTAGAAGAGTCACCAACAACATCGGTCTCCATACCAACTCGGTGCTGATACTCTTGCAACAAATCATAACAAATATGACGAAGCCAAGCTTGAATAAACTGGTATGATCAAGATCAAGGTAAATTTGAGCTTGATAGAAACATAACAAAGCCAAGCTTGAATAAACTGGTATGATCATTTCATCCTTGGGTAAAATGAGAGAGCACATAATATTGTTACTGATTTTCAGAAGGCATAAGTTCCACACAACCCATAATCTAACCTCAACTTTAAACAAAAATGCATGTCTATAGTCTACATATATGGATGCAAGAGGAGGATTGCCTTGCAAGTCATTATTGCGCTCGGGTTTTGGCCCTTGGTTAATTTTTCAACGGTCATTCATTGTAATTTAAAAAATGATGATAAATTGACAAAAAGCGAAAGCTGGAACAAAAGACAACTAATTCTGGAAACTTACTTCTTCGCTTAACTTCCCAATTTCAGCCGTGTAGTAGTCAATTGCATCCACAGTTTTTCCCTAAAGGCCCCAAAAACCTGCCTATATAGAACGAAAAAGTGAGATGGTGAACTTAGTAGTTGTAAGTCACTTTAATAATAAGAGATCCATAATCATTTGTGGATGCAAAAATGTATAAAAGAAACTCCAAATATGCTACTTCTCTTTCCCTATGTTACTGCATAAAAGTTTCTATTACAACTCAAAATATTACAGATTCACAAGTACAAAAACTTGAGAAAGAGATAAACCTGATGTGAAAGATAATGATCAGGATGATTTACGCAAAAGAAATGTTCAACGTGCTCACTAACTGATTCATCAGGGTCTGGAGGTACATTTCTCACAAGAACCTGCAGAAGAAATTGGAGTTAAATACAACAAGAAGTAAACTGAAAATACATCATGTTAGTGTAAGACATAGGCACACAGATATATATATTGCTTCAGACAGGAATAATAGGAAGCATACATTTGAAACCATTAATAAATTGATTATTTTTAGATAATACTAGCTTGTCCAAATTGTTGCTACAATCAAATTTATATTTAAGCATAATTAAATTAAAAAGTAACAAAACAAAGAAACTAATGAATCTTTAAGTCCTCATAATCTACAAAAATAAACTGCATGATGTTGGAAATTTAGTCCAGATGTCAAAGATGTTAGCTCCTTAACAATTAAAGAGTTTAACTTACATCGACGTAAGTTTAAACACAAACTACAACCAAATGTCAGTAGTGAGCAAACCAACTGAACCTAATTTTTACACATAGAATAACATCATCAACATCATAATAGAGTTTGAATAAATCTGTGTGAATATTTATTTTTATAAATCTGCATAAAAAATACAACATCATCTACACACAGAACCTAAATAGATCTTTAATAAAAATAATCCTTCAGATTCATAATAAAGAAATATATAAACAAATATTATATATATATAATAAATTTAGAGGGGAAAAAAAAAAGAGGTTGAAGAAACAGATCTATACACTCAGATATAAAGATCTAAAATAAACAGATCTATACACTCAGATATATATATAATATACATATATGTAAACCCTAGATCGAAATCCCTAGAGAGAGAGAGAGAGAGAGATACCTAAATAGAGAGAGCAGCGACGGAGGAGCGGCGGTGAGGGAGGATCGGAGGATCGTCGGTGAAGAGGGAAGCGCGGCGGTGACAGATGAAAGAGAGAGGAAGAGACCAGTGGCGAGCGAGAGAGAGAGAGAGAGAGAGAGAGAGAGAGAGAGAGAGAAGAGCACCATGTGTGAGTGAGAGGCTCGGTGGTGACGGAGGATCGCCGGTGAGGAGGGAGGCGCGGCAGTGATAGATAAAAGAGAGAGGGAAAGACCAGTGGCGAGCGAGAGAGAGAGCGGAGTGCCGTGTGTGAGTGAGTGTGTGTGTGTGTGTCTGTGAAACCCTAAACAAATACAAGTATATATATATATATATCCAGGGACAAAACGATAATTTTACCTCAGGAACTAGGCGGGGTGGGGCCGATGCCGGGTCGGGTCCAGGTCTGAAACACCTATCCCCGTCCCCGGCCTGGATATCATCGGGGATGAATTTTTGAATACAATCCCTGTCCGTAGGGGATATTTTTCGGTGAATAACCACTAAATTCGGGGTCAGGTCATCGTCGGGCCGGTTTCAGATTGCCATCCCTAGTAACATACCATATCACTACAAGAATTTGCATCTTTGGCAATCACTTTTGGCAATTAAAACATATATTAGGCGGCGTTGGTATAGGATGTAGCTACCAAAAGTTTTTAGTTGGGAAATATTATTTATTGGCGACTAAATTTTATTTTATTTTTGTAGGCAAAAATGTCACTTTTAGCTGCTAAAATATTTATTAGTCGCCGTTAGTCTAAATTTTAGGCTACAAATTTTTTTTAGTCGTCTTATATTATTTTTTGCCTGCAATATAAATATTAGTAGTCAAAAAGCAGGTATATTTTTATGGTTACTCTTTAGCGACTAAAAAATTTAGTAGGCAAATATTATTTTTTCCCGACCAAATGGAGATTTAGTCGCCAAATACTTTTGGCAACCAATAAAATAGTCACCGTTGATTTACCTGTGGCTACCAAATAGGATAGTCGCCAATAAGCACCCTTTTGCCGAAAAAAAATTGATTTTAGTTGCTAAAGCTTGAAATTTTTTAGGACGCGAACTCTTTTATTGCTCTCCGCCTCTTTCTCTGTTACACAAAACAACATTCAAACCTATCAAACAAAGACAATTAGACACCAAACCTTAGAGAGAAACACCTTACTGCAGCCTACCGTGCGGAGGACATTGCCACGGCCATGGCCACCATTGCAAAGCACCACCAGCATAGCCGCAGATCACAGGTTCCCTTTCTCTCTCTCTCTCTCTCTCTCTCTCTCTCTCGGTATGTCTGTCTATTTGTCTCTCTCGCTCACAATCTCTCTCTGTATCTCTCTCCCTCTCTCTCCCTCTATGTCTTCCTTCGTTTGTTTCCCTCTTTTCTGATTGTGGCTTTAGGGTTTTATATCCTTGAATTAGTTGAATTTTGTGTTCATTTTTGAAATGGGTTTGACTGTTGTGGATTGATTTCTAAAGTAGTATGGGTTTGATGTCCGAAATATGGTTTGATTTTACTAGGTTCATATACTTCCCCCTCTTTTTCCTTTCTCTTTCATTAGTTTGAGTATGAATTTGTTGCTGAATGCACTTTCAAATTGTATTTGTAATTCTATTTTGAAAGTGCTCCATGTTTAATGTATTTGGATAGAATGGATGCATTTGTCTGATTTCTAAAATTAGAATCACAACTGGGCATAAATTATAAATACACCTTTGCAAATATTTTGTAGTTTTGTACTGTACAATTTTTTGTACCATTTGCTGATAAATAAGAATTTCCAGTAGGTGAAAGGATATTTGGGTTGACTGACCTATGGAGTTGAATGCTTATCAGAACTTTCTAAAGCAGCGATAGTTGATTTGGCTAACGGCTTCCTCATAATATTGTAAATCAGTTACTATTTGAACCATCTTTTCACTTTGTTTATATTATAGTTACGATCATTTTTAGATCTTTGATTTTTTTTTATTTGTTTTTATTTGTATAACTTTAGGGAACTCCTGGACTAACAGGATCAGTGCTTTGGGACAAGGGAGTTGTATTGGGGAAGTTCTTAGAGCATGCTATAGAATCAAGGACAATACTTCTTCAAGGCAAGAAGGTCGTTGAATTGGGATCTAGCTGTGGATTAGTTGGGTAATAATAACAACTATTTTTAAGTTCCATCTTTGTCATTATACCGTACCATATGAACAAACAGAGTCAATTTATTTTCCAGTTAGTGAAATGGCTTTCAAATGAGGGAAACAAAAAACTAAAAATAAAATTACATGGTCAATAAAATAGGACTTTTGTTAGAATTCTAAGCTGATGAGATGGTAGACCATGTCTATGAATGTTATTAGTAAGTGTGTAGCATGAGAAGTGGAATTTTCACTTAGATTTTTTCTATATTTATTTACTAATTTTATATGAAAGTCATTGCTTCTCTTAAATTATGATTTTCTTTTGCTGTGTTTCCAGGTGCATTGTTGCCCTTTTGGGTGCTGAAGTTATTCTTATTGATTTGCCAGATAGATTAAGGCTGCTGAGGAAGAACGTTGGAACTAATCTGTACGGAAATGTTCATGGTTCTACAACACTGAGTTAACTCATTTGGGGACAGTAGCCTGTTGTAGAATTGATTTGACCATTACCTGATTATGGTACAAAGATCTTATATCTTCTCTTTCACATAACAAAGGTTTTAAAAATTGGCTGTTTTAATAACCAAGTAGGTATAATGGGCGTTACAACTCCGTTGAGTGCCTGTTATGCTGCCATTACAATTGTTATTGCTATTGTAATCAATTTTCCTAAGAACCAAGACCAACTCTTGGTTGTTGGATTTTGCACCTGGACCTTCCACATAGTGTGTCTTGACCTACAAATTTAGTCCCTTGCTCCATATACATTGTCATAAAATTACCTAGTACTTGTTTAATGCTTCTAGGCCAAGTAGTGATCTTTTGTGAGTTGTTTTGGTGCTCATTTAAAGTTTTTGAATTTTAGAGGATTTTTTTTTCCTTCTTAATTTTATATACTCTTATTGTGTTTTTCTCTTATTTTGGATGAAAAAAGTGTTGGGGTTGAATGTAATTTATAGTAAGGATGCAGTAATGGGTTTATTGGCCACATTACTAGAACTTTGTGGCATCCAAACAACAATTATTTTGGCTGGAGAACTTCGAAATGGTACCAAATTTTAAGTTTGCTTTGTTCAGCCAAAACCACGAGTGTTTTGCATTTGTTTAAATTTCATGGCACAAAGTGCTCAAGGCAAAAATTACAGGGGAATTAAAGAGAATTTTGCCAAAAAGACTATGTTGGGGGTGGAATAGGTTAATGTCACGCCCCAAGTTCCATGACAACGCCGCACCCTCATATAAGTGAGTATGCAAGGCTAAGAATCCAATCACATAACCCACAATGTACAATACTCAAATTAAATCCTTAATTGTCATAATGCCAAAATCCATAAAAATAAATAGTTCTTATATGAAAATGTCCACCAAGTCCACTAATTTAATCCACTAACAAAACAATAATCCAAATACTTAAATCATGGTCCAACTCTCGGCACTCCCACATGTAAAAAAATCCCGCGCAGCTCTACTCTTCAGAATCTGGAAAAAAATAAGAGTAAGCTAGATAGCCTAGTAAATAACCAACCATCACTGCTAGTTGGATCAAGTATATAAAAATAAATAAATAAATCGATAACCAATAAATATAATTTTTTCTACAGTTCAATAAATGAATAATTATTTGTAAGGTGGTTTCACGGCTAAAAATAAACAATGTACAATACATTTTAAATAAAAAGTCAACAAGATAATTCAAAGTAATTCGTTGTTCAAATTGATGGTTCGATATTCAGATGGTTCAATGATTTGATTCACAAAACCCAAGTCTCAATGACTACGGTCACTTAGCCCGTGACAAGGCCCAGAACCACACATAGGCCGGTGGTAAAGCCTCAAAAGAAACTAGTTTCTATGCCAATAAATAACCCCCATTGGCTAGGGTCCAAATCATAGTCAGACTAGAGTGATGTTTAAAATTCAAACAATACACAACTTTTAAATAAAACATTTGATATTTTCAGAATAAACGTTTAGTACAATTTTCAGAATAGTTTCACCAAATATTCAAATAATTTTCATAATAATATTCGATGTTGTTTTATACTTGACCCATATTTTATTTTAAGAGAACATGAAGGCTATAAATAAATATTTATGATTTTAAACGATTCAATAGGAATAAAAAAAATGAACCAACAGTGATAGAGGGTTACTTACCTTCGAACAGCTAAAATAATATTTTCCAAGCTAATCTCAAATTATCAAGATCCACCTCAATCTCACAAACCTAATAAAATATTACACCGCATAAACAATTATTATGTGCACCCATCTTTCTCTTCTTGTAACAACAATAGAATAAATTAACCCAATCGCCTATTAGGAACTCCCACAATTTAGTATCAAAACAAAGCCATCATGGCTTCAGAAATTCTCAACTCATATTATTCTATTGTTGTTTATGTACATGTAAAAATTTGTAATTGCTTGTAGTCAATCGTGTATCCCACAAATACACCACCATTAAACTTAACCCATCACATATCAATCTCAAAATATGAACCACCAAACGGAATGCAAAATACACTCTAAAATTGAGCAAAATTGAGAACCCCAACATAGACTACATCAATATAATTATTTAATCATATATGCCCATAAAATCATCTATTGATATATTAACACCAAAATCATAGATAAGAATACAATAAAATAAATCTTACCTAAGTGATGAATAAAGCAAAACCATCACTCTTATGAATCCTCCCTCTTCCTTTTGGTTTAGGTCTCTCTTTTGTTTCTTTTCTTTTTTTTTTTTCTTTTTTTCTACTCTTCAAACCGTTGAGCAGCAGCAGCCTCCAAATACCTAGCAGCACTTTCACAAGGCTCCATTTTCTTTCCTTTTTTCTTTCTTTTTTTAAAAGGGTTGAAAACCTAATTCTTAAGATTACTAAATTACCTATACAATTTATTTTAATTATTAATCTATCCAAAATAATTCTATAAATAACTTGGGTTTTACAGTTAAAAGGACATAATGAATTTGAAAATGACAAAAGTAGGCAAAAAAAATAGATGGTTGAAAATAGGACAATCTTGCTTTACATTTGCTTGTACTTGGGGCTATTTGCTCCATCTCACTCAAGGTAAAAAGGAATCACATTATGATCTTGTAACTAACATAGATTAACTAACTAAATTTTCCATTTGCTTGGTGTCAACATGAGAGTTTGATAGTTAACATGTTTTATCATTCTGTACAAGAGTAAGGAAATAGGGATTACTCTATGAATTGCAGCTCAACTATTAAAATACCTCTGGTGCAGGGACTTTTGTATGCTACAAAGTGTCTCTTTGGAGATGTGTTGGGCTCTATTGGGTGTGGTTTTGGTATGTAATAATCCTGTTAGCTCTTCTTTGTTGCTGTGTTTCATATGTAGGCATATGGGAATATGAATATTTTATGTTCCTTCGAAGGACCTTTGAGTAGTTCGATTCCTGATGCTTTACAAACAATAAAATGGAGTTGAATTGGATTAATGCAAGTTGTTCCTTTAATCCCATCATATAATTCATGGATCTTAGTACTGTGTGGAGTGTGCTTTGAATTGATTTTTGATAAATGATTTATGTATGTGCCTCTTGTGAAATGTCATTGAACTCAATGAGCACATGCTGCATAATTTATGTTGAGATTTGTGAAGAGATTAGGGGTTCAATTAGCTTTCATGTCTAGTGGACACACTCTTGGGACTCCATCTACTTTTTTGGTGGGAATATTGAACTTATTGAGCCCTTTTTAACTATTTACATGTCTCTTTGGATTAGAATGTGAATAATGTTTTTAAGTAAAAGAAGCAAAAGAATATTAGATAACAACATAGTTGCATAGCTTTTGCAATCCCTACACCAATGATTGACATGGATCACTTACAAATGTAAAGCAATGTTGATTATGCTTTCATCCTACGAAGATGCAGGAAACTTTTTCCTACTGGGGTCTGCTTGTTATTCTAGTGTAGTTCACCCTACACAAAAATGTGGTTCTTTTTATTTTGTCTTATATGGATTTTTTATTCTTAACTATCCTACTACTTGTGTCCCTTAAATTATGAGATGATGGTACCATGTATTCTAGAGTTTGACTTATAAGCAAATCAATTTCTTAGGAAGTGTATAATAAGATCACAGTTAGATGCTGGTTTTGATGTTGAAATACTGGGTGAGTAGAACATCATCTCGATATCTGATTATATATATATATATTTGTCATGTAGAGTTTTGGTGTTGTTCTAAAGATAATAGCTATCTTGAAGCTAAACAAATAAAATAGAGGCTTTTCTAGGAATCCACATTTTGGTACTGGTGTTTTGGAATGGAAAACTTTCCCTTGAGAACAATAATTTTTTATTTTTTGTTTTGAGCAGACAAGAACACTAAATTTGGAAACCTGGATTTTTTTTCTTATTGGGTTTCTTTTATAAGACAAAAGATCAAATAATGTTATGTATGTATCCATTCTTTCGCCTCCCAAACACATTATTGTGAATAGGTTGTTTTGTTTGTTCCCTCTTTGTTTGTTTTAGTTTTTTCCATCACCATTTATTAGGTATCTTTAATTTCTTTCAAATTTAGGGAAAAAATTTAAAACAGCCACCACATTGTCCAGTGACCATCATGGGCACCTCATCCTATAGGATGCATGATTAGAGAATTAGAGACAAAAATGAAAGGAAAAAAAAAAAGAAGCGAACACGACCCGTTGGGTTGGCAAAAATGCAAAACATCTACTAATCTACTTAAAGACCATTACAAACATCTCACTCTAGATTAAACAAACTAGTGAGAGCAAGTGGTGCATTGATACAACCCACAGTTAAAGAATTAGAGAAAAATGTGAGAAAAAAGGCAAAAATGAGCCTAAACAAACTTGTGAGAGCAAGTGGTGCATTGATACGACACACAGTTAAAGAATTAGAGAAAAAATGTGAGAAAAAAAGGCAAAAACAAGCTCCCGAGGGGCATAAATGCATAACAGCTTCCAATCTACCCAAAGACCATCACTGGCACCTCGCCTTACATTAAACAAACTTTTGAGAACAAGAGGCACGTCGATAGGACGTACAGTTAAAGAATTGTAGATAAAAATGTGAGAAAAAAAGGCAAAAACGAGCCATTGGGGGCAAACAACCAAACATCCCCCGAACCACTGTACAAATGTTACGGATAGCTTTCTCATGACAGATAAGACCTGTGGGGATAAACTGGACGTAATTAGCACATCTAGGTTGGGAGTTAGAGTTGACAACGCCTTAAACTTAGTCGAAAAAGGATGCTTGGGGGGTAAAAATGCAAAACAACCCTTGAACCATTGTACACATGTCACAGACATCTTCCTTATAAAAATTAGGACCTATGGGGATAGACGAGATGAAATTAGCACACGTAAGTCGGGAGTTAGAGTTGAAAATGCCTTAAATTGAGTCGAAAAAGGGCGTTCGGAGGGCAAAAATGTAAAACTGCCCCTAAACCACTGTACAGAAGTCACGAGTAGTTTCCTCATGACAAATAGGACCTATGGGGGCAGGCGACATGTAATTAGCACACATAGGTTGGGAGTTAGAGTCGAAAACGCCTTAAACTTAGTCGAAAAAGGGTGCTCGGGGGGCAAAAACGCAAAACAGCCCCCCGACCTACTATATGGATGTCACAGCCAAATTTTCCTTGACAAATAGGACCTGTGGCAAAAGACAGAATGTATTCGCACTTGTAGTTTGGGAGTTAGAGTCGAAAACGCCTTAAACTTAACTGAAAAAGAGCGTTCAAGGGGCAAAACTACAAAACAGCCCCCAAACCATCATATGGATATCCTTGCTATCTTTGCCATGACAAATAGGGCCTGTGAAAATAGATGGAATGTAATTTGAACGTGTAGGTTGGGAGTTAGAGCTGAAAATGCTTTAAACTTAACTAAAAAAGGGGCGTTAAGGGGGCAAAAATGCAAAACAGCCCCCCAAACCACTGTATGGATGTCACCACCAGCTTCCCCATGATAAATAGGACCTATGACAATAGACAGAATATAATTTCCATGTGTAGTTTGGAAGTTAGAGCCAAAAATGGCTTAAACTTAACCGAAAAAAGGGCATTAAGGGGGCAAAAATGCAAAATAGCCCTCGAACCACCATATGGATGTCACAACCAGCTTCCCCATGATAAATAGGACCTATGATAGCAAACAGAATGTAAGTCACATGTGTAGTTTGGAAGTTAGAGTCGAAAATGCTTTAAACTTAACCGAAAAAGAGAGTTAAGGGGGTGAAACTATGAAACAACCCCCAAACCATTGTATGGATGTCACGACCATCTTTCTTGTGACAAATAGGGCCTATGAAAATAGAAGGAATGTAATTTTCACGTGTAGTTTGGGAGTTAGAGCCGAAAACGCCTTAAACTTAATCGAAAAATGACGTTCAAGGGGCGAAACTGCAAAACAGTCCCTAAACCACCGTATGGATATCACGGCTAGCTTCCCCATGACAAATAGGACATGTAACAATAGACGAAATGTAATTAGCTTGCGTAGGTTGGGAGTTAGAGCCAAAAACACCTTAAACTTAAAAAGTGAGAGTTTGACATCCAATCAACTTTCAGCATTTTGATTGTAAATGATGTCATTGTTTCATCATACAGTGGTCATTTGGGTGGTACACGTATTAAGAAAGCATGATATGGTTGTGGAGATAACCCCGTAGGTTACTCATTTATTTTACTTTGACTAGGAAAATAGGAATGAAGAAGAGGTAAATAAAATTACAACCAAAACATTCTAACAATAAGCATTTATTTTATGAAGATGTATGCTCTTAAAAATTGTATTTTTGTAAATTGAAATCAAGTTTGGAATAAATATTTCATGGTACATATATATATGATTGTATTTCGAAAAAGGCTTAAATAGATTGTTCTACCTTAAATGCATGTTACAACCATTTTCCTATGTCTGAATCAATTATGTTTTGTAATGGGTGCAATTTGTGTGTGAGTGTGTGTGTAGATGACTTTTGGCATGGACTTGTGGATAATCCTTTTTTGTGTACGAAAGATGCTTTACATTTTTGTATAATCCTGCTAACTATGTCGTCCTTTACTTTTGTGTATATTAGTATTACTAATACAGATAACTTTTGTAATCCAATTGATCATTACTGCGCTGGCATATAGATCACCTTTTGTGGTGATACAAATTACGATGGTAATTTGTACCACTCCAAATGGTCATTTTGCATGGTAGTAAACATTTATATATATATATATATATATGGAGGGTCGGATTTTTGTATGATTCTCTATTTTGTATGGAAATATAATTTTAGTTTGAACAATAGTTAGTTTGTATGGAATACATACATTTAAAGTTATTTATTTTGGATGGTTGGAAGTAATATGAATTGTGGAATGATTGATAAAATATGTATTATTTTGTTTATATACGTACTACAAATTGCACGGAATACGGACAGGTTGTGGAGAAATTACAATTTTGTGATAAAATATAATATCATTTTTTTGATGACTAAACAATTTGTAGTAAAAAAAGGAATTACATGTTTTAGCGACTAAAATGTTAATTAGTAGCTAAAACCCAAAAACAAATTTCGAAAAACAATTATGGCGACTACATGCTTAGTAGCCAACAAAAAGCACACATTAGGCACTACAAGAAAAAGCATTTTTGCCGACCACTTTTAGCTACCAAAACCAATTTAGTCGCCAAAAGTCACGGAATTGGCTACCAAAAATAATATTAGTCGGCAAAAGTCAACTTTTTAGCTACTAATTTTTTTTAGTAGGGGAATGTTGATTATTGGCTACTAAAAAAAATTTAGTAGCTAAAGATATTACAATTGGCGACTAAAACAATTTTTAGTAGCTAAACATATCACAATTGGCGACTAAATAAAAATTTAGTAGTCAGAGAGGTACCTTTTAGCTACTAAATTGTTTGGTAGCGAATGAAAATAAAAAATTAATTTTAATCTTTCGACCAAACTTTTGGTCGCCAAATGTCAAGTTTCGACAAAATTGCTTTTTGTCGCTGTAGACCTACTTTCGGCTACTAAATTGTTTGGTAGCCGAATGAAAATAAAAAAATTAATTTTTAATCTTTCCCGACCAAACTTTTGGTCGCCAAATGTCAAGTTTCGGCGACAAAATTCTTTTTAGTCGCTGTAGACCTACTTTCGGCTACTAAATTGTTTGGTAGCCGAATGAAAATAAAAAAATTAATTTTTAATGTTTCCCGACCAAACTTTTGGTCGCCAAATGTCAAGTTTCGGTGACAAAATTCCTTTTAGTCGCCAAAGACCTACTTTTGGCTACTACATTTTTGGTAGCCAAATGAAAATAAAAAAATTAATTTTTAATCTTTGCCGACCAAAATATTGGTCGCCAAATGCTAAGTTTCGGCGACAAAATTCCTTTTAGTCGCCAAAGACCTACTTTTGGCTACTACATTTTTTGGTAGCCGAATGAAAATAAAAAAATTAACAAAATAGTTATTTTATTTTATTAATAACAATACCATTAGTCTCCACTTGAAAATTTGACTAAACAAAATAGTTATTTTATTTTTATTTTATTTTTGTTTTTATTTTTATTTTTAGGTTGTACACCCACCATCCAAAATTATTAATATCTTATTTTATTTTTTATTATCTCAAAATATTAATTTTAAAAAAAAATTAATTATTAAAATAATATGAATTTCTTATTTTGTCCTTTTTTTTAAATCCATTAATAATACAAAAAGTATAATTATGACAATTGATATTTCTAAAAAAATATACTATCAAAAGTTAATTTTGAAAAATTAATATTTTTAAAATGTAATAATTGTATTATAAAAAGAAATTAAATTCTGAAAATAGACTATTATTTTTAGATGGAAGAAGTTGTCGGCTTTCATTTGATGGGTTGAACACATCTTTTAATAATTGGGCCCTCACGCGAAAGGTATGCTAAAATGGGTAACTTGTTATTGGTTGTTTGTCGATAGTTTTACATTGCAAAAATTTAAAGGCATAGTTACAGGTCAGTCTGATGAATTTAATTTTTAATAATAAATTTATTATTTTTAAAAGTACAATTAAACTATTTATACTTTTTACATCATCATATTTCAATTACACTAATAAATTAAGAATAAATCAAAATTCACAAATAAAAGACAAAATATCCCAATTATTTATCATTTTAATAAATTTTTCAATATTATTACCAGTACTAATGAAATAATCATTTTACAGACACAAAACATATATTTAAAAAATTTCACAAGTTGAATGCTTTAATGGTTGATAATATATTTTAGTGTTGATGGATTATATCGTTTATACAGGGTACATGTTGTAATACAAATGAATACAGGTTGTTTACAATTTTTTTTTTATAAAAAAAATCGAAAATTATTTGGCCACCAAATGTTTTGGTAGCCAAATAGGTAATCAAAAGTTTTGGCTACTAATAATTTAGTAGCAAAAACATAACCCAAAAGGTTTTTGCCACCAAATCATTAGTAGCTAAAAAATTTGAGAATGAGAGAAATAAATTATTTGCTACTAAATTTTTTAGTCACGGAAAAAAGGGTATCATTTGGCGACTAAAACTTTTGGTGGCAAAAAGTAAAGAAATGAATCTTAATAGGTTTTTGGCTACGAACAGCTTTAGTCGGCAAAAGTCACCACGCCTAAGGTAGAACTTTTAGTGAGTAAAAATTTAGTAGCAAAAAGGTCACCTTTGCGGACTAACAAAGGATTAGTAGCTAAATGTTCACTTTCGGTGACCAACGGTTTTAGTGGCGAAAAGATACCATTTGGCTACTAAAAGAAATTTAGTAGGGAAATGTTTCATTTTTGGCGACCAAATGAAGTTTAGTCGCCAATACTATCGCCGACGGGGTATGGGCGACGAACTTGGCGACAGAAATTTTTGGTCGGTAAATCGTTTCAGCGACCAAATTTTTGTCTTTTGCCGACCAATAATTTAGTAGCTAAAAGTGACATTTCTTGTAGTGAGGCGACTAAGTTTTAGTTGTCAAAAATAATCAAATATTTGGTGACTAAAATATTTTGTAGTTGAAAAAATAAAAAACTTTTGCCGACTAAAAGTTTAGTGGCTAAAAATGTGTAGCTATCTAAACAGTTTTTCCTACTAAAAGTTTAGTAGTCAAAAAAATCAGACTTTTAATGACTAAAAGATTAGTAGCCAAAAAGAAAACCAAACTTTAGGCGTCTAAAACTTTAGTAGCCAAAAATAATCAAACATTTGGCGACTAAAATATTTTTGTGGAGAAGTGGGTTGGAAATACTCCAGGATCCAGTAAGACGTCCTTGATCCTCTGATTGCTACTTGAAAAAGGGATGAACACTCCGGTCGGGGTTGCCAGAATTAGCACTCCGACGGACAAGTTAGTATTCTCTGCAGTTTACTTCTATCTCAAGTTATTTTGTCTATTCTCACATACCTTTCTTTGGTTGATGTTTCTCTTTTTATATTACCCTTTGGGCTCAAGGGTCGGGCCCACTCTTAATCTCGCACTTGATTGCTTACTCGGCCTTCCGATTGCGTGCTGGTTCCCATTCGGCTCTTCATATGGCCAATCTATATATTTGGCTTCAAAAGCCCTTAGATTATAGCCGAATTGCCTTTGGCCTGATGTCTTCGTATGTCTTGGGCTTCCGTAATATGTAATTATTCGGCCCCCACAATTGCCCTCCAAACATCCGACTAACGCTAATTAGTTGGCATGCTTGGTTCTAATATATGGAAAGTCAAAAATACGGCGCTTGCACTCCTTCCAATACCAAAGTGTCAGAATGACCATGGTTTAGAAATCATTACAATTACCTGCCTCTTTGTACGCGTTGTTCATTTAATGCGATATGAAACCGCGATGTCCCTTCGAATATTTTTTGAATTTGCAAGGCTCTTTGGTTGCCTCTCAGCATCTATCTTTCACTTCATGACCTCTGCAACTTCCATCTGTTCCCCATTGTCCTTCTCTCTCTACCCTGTAAGTTCTTCTCTTCTTTGCATTTCTTTCTTATTCCAACTCCCATTTTCTTGTTTGTTTTTAGTTTAGTGTATTTTCTATTCTGATTCGGATGGTGAAACATTTGAAAGCTCTTCTTTCTGCGGACTGTGTTTTCACTTTTCGACGCCACTTTTCTATTCCAGATGACGTCTATCTCTCACTTGTGGCAGATAGCGTACTCGACATGGAGAGGACTGATGCGAGTACGATTATCTTTCCTCTCTTGTCAATCACTGAGGACGGAGTCTGTTTCCCTCTTCATCCATTTTTTAGGGCCGTCCTTCGTTACTGGGGTCTACTCCCTTCACAACCTAACGTAAACTTTTACCGAATCATAATGGGAATAGTAGAATTAAATTGCCGACTTAGGATTAATCTTGGAATCCCTACTATTCGGCATTGTTATGCCTTAGAGAAATCATCTGGTCAGCAGGGATGCTACTTTCTTAGGGCCAA
The DNA here is from genome assembly GCA_025200525.1 of Camellia lanceoleosa. NCBI lineage: Eukaryota > Viridiplantae > Streptophyta > Magnoliopsida > Ericales > Theaceae > Camellia > Camellia lanceoleosa. The sequence continues at coordinate 13,409,760 of CM045769.1, read as the reverse complement.
GGACATTGATCACCATTTGGTGACTATGCTTGCCAGCTCTGGTAAGCGTGTTGACGACGTCATGGTCGTTGTCTGAGGCAATTGGGAATTCGGCGAAGGCGAAGATCGCTTAGTCTTTGTGCCTAGACAAAAAGGCGAACTAGGTGGCCGTATAGTCCCATTTCTATGCGCATTTGTTATACGTTTATTCGGCTTAGATTCTATGTACTTACCATTTTGTTTGTGCAGGTAACGATTTAAAAAAGTACTCATCTCAGCCGACGACGCTGTGGTTGAGCAAATCAAAACTGCCCTCCAATTCTTCAGCCATCCTCACCTCCAAAATAAAGAGAGGGCCGCCCATGTGCTATTACGATACGAACCAACGTACATTACTTTTTCGGCTGTGGATCATATTCCGATTCCAAAGGGCGAACAACAGCTTACGGCACTCATTTTCCCAAATTTCAAGAGCTTTAGGGATATTGGTCTTGAAGTTTCAGATTCAGAGCAGGTCACCGAGCAGGTTGCTGAACAAGTCGTTGAACAGTTGAATCAGTTCGACTTGGACAGATCTGAGAGTCTAGGGGAGGAGGTTGACGCGACTCTTAATTTGGCCTTTGAGAAAGCTAGTTTCAACCTTCCATCCACTTCAGACTGAGTTGACACATCGTTAGAAGACGATATTTTCACTTATTTAGGAGACCTTCCCGGCACAGATCCTGAGAACATGGCTTGGGAGTCGCTCGTACAGATGGCCAGGAGAAAATGCTAAGAAGATGGAAGCCCAAAGGAGGGTTGAAGTCGCCAGATCTGAACCCCCACCACCTGCTCTTGTTGGGGTTGAGTCTTCTCCGCCTTCTCTTGTTGAGGAAACATAGCAAATTGTTATGGCTGAAAATGGAGCAAATTGTAATTGAACAATCGGATGATCTGGTGGCCGAACAAAGGGGGGAGAAATGCCCTGCCGAGCACGAGGCTGACTTTTCTGAAAACTGAATTGATAAACGGCTGGGCATAGAAGAGTCGCAGGACTTGGCTATGCAGTTTATCATACAACCTAGAATAAAGAACGTGCTAGTTGCTTCTGATGCGTCAGCTTTGAAGGATGCCGCCATGGCCCTAAGTGTGGCCTCATCGATTTCTTTGTCGATTGATAGGGCAGTGTTCTGTGCAAAGCCGGATGTGGTGTCGATAGCACTAGCCACTCAATTGGCAATATTGGTATGTAATTGACTTGAAAAAATAATTTCTTTTTTATGCCGGCTATCTTATTAATCTTTTATTTCAGCTGGCAGGTAGGATCGCAGAAATCGATCACTGTCACTATGACGTTATTGAGCAAATCGGCTTGCTCAAAGTCGAAGTCAAAACTGAAAGAGGCAAGGCTAAAGGGGCGTTAGCTGAATTGGCGGAAGAGCGAGCGAGGGCGAGTGCCGAGGAAGAGAACGCCAAATGCTCTGATCAACTCAGGCTGGCCACCAAAGAGAGGGCGAACGTAAGTGATGATGCGCTTAAGTTGGCCAAGGAGGTGATTGCCAAACTGGAAGCCGATTTGAAGGAATCAAAGAAGGCAAAAGAAATCGCCGACTCTGAGATCTCCAAGGCGTTTGAAGCTGGAGAAAACGCAGCCTTGGAAAAATGCATAGATAAAGTACCCAAGTTTGAAAATTGGGGCTTCAAACATGGCTGGCTCAAAGCCCCGGCTGCTGTAATGTGACATTGGAGCAGCCAATTCCATACGAGAAGCTAGAGGTTGAGCCGTTGGAGTCTGACCCTGAAGAATGAGTAGTGTCAATATAATTTTGCTTTTTGTTTGGTATTTTCTATACGTAGTTTTTATAGATTTTTGCTTATTTATTTTGTTTAGAAGTCAAATATAGCGCAATTTTCATGTGTAAAATGACAACTGTTTGTACTCAATTTATTAATGAAAATCACCTTTTTGTCTGTCTTCTGCATGTGTTAATTAATAGCTAAGTAGGGTGATATAATTTAATTCGGCGATAAAAATAATGGCCAAGACATTGTGAGCAGTATCACAATTTGGCTATAACATAATCTGCTGAATTATGTATATATTTTAATGCCAAACTCAACTGGCTAGGTGGGGTGATGTATTGTAATTCGGCTATGACATCATATGCCGAGTATAATGGTATATTTGCCCTTGCCCCATTTGGACAAGTCATTCCAAAGCCGAATAATCATGTCTTATGCCAATTTGAACATTGAAGGGCCGAATAAAACATACGGCTTGCAATGTCACATTGAATAAAACCTGCCGATCAGATGGGCAATTGTAATTAATATATTTATAAATAGAGGTCAAATAGATTACTGAATCTTCCCTTGCGCCAGCTGATTGATGAACAGAACCGCCGAATATGTGTAGTTCATGGATTGGGTGGGGCACAGTAACTTGTCGGTGCAATGCATTGCAAGTACGCCGAGTAGATTAATGAATCTATCCTTGCCCTAGTTGATTAATGAACCGAACCGCCGAATATGTATAGTTCATGGATTGGGTGGGGCACAGTAACTTGTCGGCGCAATGTATTGCAAGAAAGCCGAATAGATTAATGAATATGCCCTTGCCCCAGCTGATTAATGAATTGAATCGTTGAATATGTGTAGTTCATGGATTGGGTGGGGCAAAGTAATTATTTGGCGAAATGCATAGAAGTGATCAATTTGGGAATGCACCACCCGTAATTAATAAGTGGGTTTGGGGTAGGCGCGCTCAGGTTCTGTGTTGTCGATAGACATATAGTGCTCAAATTCAATAAATTGCGAGAGGAAAAAGAGCGTTGTGTCGAACTGACAAAATTTGGATGTCAAGAAGAATATTCTTCAATAGCAGAGGGGAGGGTAGGACACTAGCTAAACTGGACTTAGATGAATCGAGGTGGCAAACCTGCGCGAACGGGAAACAGGACGTCGGAGGAGCGTGAAAGGCGTCGCTCCCCCCGTCTAGGAATGGCAACGGGCCGGGCCGGGGCCGGGAATTATACTCTTCGTCCCCGATCCCCAAAGATAAATAAATCCCCATCCTCGCCCCCAATCCCCGGCGGGGACGCCACCACCTCCCCCACCCCCGCCCCTTAATGGGGATCGGGTTTCCCCGACCCCGAAAAAACTCCGACCTTTTCTTTTCTTTTTTTTTTTTATAAATTTTATTCAACACAAGAACAAAAAAAAACAATCTATTTTCGGTATGTTTCAATTCGTCATCAACAATCATCAACTTAAAAAACAAAAATATGAAAAAATCATCAACAATAATTATCAACAACAGATCTGAAAAAAATATCAACAAATTTGAAAAAATCATCAAGAAACAACAGTCTAGATCTCACAATCGGCGACGGAGGAGACCATGGAGCGGAGGATCGGTGACGGAGGAGGCCATGGAGAGGAGGATCGATGACGGAGGAGACCATGACGGAGGAGGCCATGGACGATTGGCGACGGAGGAGGCCATAAAGAGGAGGATCGGCGACGGAGGAGACCATGACAGAGGAGGCCATGGAGCATCTAGAGAGAGTTGAGAGAGAGTTCAGTGAGAGAGTTCAGAGAGAGAGACTGAAGAGTGAAAGTGAATTCGAGAGGGACCTGAGAATCTGACATAAAGCCTAGAAATAAAGCTTAACATATATATATATAATATAATAAGAATAAAGCTTAACATATATATATATATCTATTATATAAAGACGGTTCGGGGATGTTCGGGGCGGGGCCAGGTTTGGAGAAGTTATCACCGTCCCTGGCCCGAAAATTATCGGGGATTTAATTTTTAATACCATCCCCGGCCCTATGGGGATAATTTTCGGGGAAAACCCGTCTTAATTGGGGTCGGGGGATCGGGTCCCCGTCGGGCTGGGTTTAAATTGCCATCCCTACCCCTGTCGTCGAAGTAGGTCTCCAAGAGGGGACGACATAGAGAAGTCACCCAGGAAGGAGAGGCAGTAGTAAGGGAGCTCCCTTTGTTCACGAAATGAAACCAGCAGGTTACCACACTTGTTGAGTTTTTCAGTTTTTGTTGGGAATAAACCGATGATTGAAGCGGATTCGATTATCCACGATCCAAATATGGCAATCGAGTTTGCTCGATAGATTTTTCCGCCCGAAGTCCAGCAATCAATGGTCAGTCGGCCTGATTATGAAGTTTTTCGGGAGGGTGTCCATGGAGCGATAAAGGGACTAAACACCTCTTATGAAATCGGCATTCATCTTCGTGCCATGCGAAGAGAGATAGAGCAGAAAGACAGCTGCATTTGGAGCTTGGAACATCACGTAGAGAAAGCTGAGAATGAGCTAAAAAAAGCTAAGGCTTCCGAAACGCAGTCGGTGAGTCAAATGAACCCGATCGTGGCGGAAAGAGTAAATCAGCGTCTTCTGGATCATGCGATTGCCGACTGAGATACGGCGAGCATGTTTGCAAGAGAAGCAATAAGAACGAAGGCCTACGAATAAGGTTTTCATGACGGCCGAAAAATTGGTATTGAAAAGGCAAAGGAAAAGTTACCTGAGGATGTCTGTCGGTGCGAAAATTGTGGATTTAAGCATAGATGGATTAAGGCTCTGCAGGTCGTGGGTATCAATTCGGCGTCGCTGCTATATCAGAATTACAAATTTCCCTTTGAAGCTTACGATGCCGAGAAAATCGACGATGAAGAGGGTGCCAAATAAATTTAGATATCAATACACATTATTCTACTTTTGAATTTGTCAAAAGCCATGTATTTGTGTTTATTTAATGAAATAAATTTTTGCTATATTGTTTCGATTAAAGTTTGTATATACTTGTGACAATCGTATATTTATTCATGCCATTCTATTGCCAAATTTGGTCCTTTTGAATTCAGAGGATCACTCGGCCGTTCATGGTTATAAATGAAGGGTGTCCTAAATTCGAAGACTTATTCGGCCTAAACGTGAAATCCACAAATGGGGCTCCGAATTCAGAGACTTTTTGTGTTGGCCTATCGTGATATCCATGAAGGGTGCTCCGAATTTGGAGGCTTATAAGCCCAAACGTGACATCCACGAAGGGCGCTCCGAATTCGGAGTCATTTTGTGTTGGCCAATCGTGATATCCACAAAGGGCGCTCCGAATTCGGAGGCTTATTTGGCCCAAATCCGAATTCAGAGTTTTTTTGTGTTGGCCAATCATGATATCCACGAAGGGCGCTCCAAATTCGGAGGCTTATTCGGCCCAAACGTGACATCGAGGAGGCTTTTTTCAGCTCAAACATGACATCCATGAAGGGCGCTCCGAATTCGGAGTCTTTTTGTGTTGTCCAATCATGATATCCACGAAGGGCTCTCCGAATTCGAAGTCTTTTTGTGTTGGTCAATTGTGATAACCACAAAGGGCACTCCAAATTCGGAGGCTTATTCGGCCCAAACGTGACATCCACGAAGGGCGCTCCGAATTCGGAGTCTTTTCGTGTTGGCCAATCATGATATCTGCGAAGGGTGCTCCGAATTTGGAGGCTTTTTCAGCCCAAACGTGACATCCACGAATGGGGCTCCAAATTCAGAGTCTTTTATTTGTTATTAAACCATTATTATCAAGACTGCGATAAAAAAGGGCATTGCATTGGGGAATTGAAAGATGTATACATAACATATCAGCAAAAATTCGAAACAAACTAGCACGCCATACAAGTTGGCTTAGTGATAAAATTTGCGCAAATGTGTGGAATTCTAGGGGTGTGGCAAGCTTCTCCCAGCCATGTCTTTGAGTCGATACGTCCCTGTTCCAGCGATTACATCAAGCTGATAAGGGTCGTCCCAGTTAGGGTCTATTTTTCGTCTGCCATATTCTTAGTAGCAGGAAGAACTTTCTTGAAGGCCAATTCTCCTGGTGTATAACAACAAAACTATACGCGCTGATTATATGATTTAGCGAGCTGTTACTGATACCGTGCCATGCATGTAAGGGCACGATCTCAGCGTTCTTTAATCAGAGTCAAGTTTAAGGCCAACATCATGTCATTATGGCCCATGTCAAAAACCTTGGATTTCAACGTAGGTAGGCCGATCTCCAGGGGGATAATTGCTTGGGTTCCAAAGCCCAAAGAGAACAGCGTTTCCCCAGTGGATCGCCTTAGAATAGTGCGATCAGTCCACAACACACTGGGCAACTCTTCGACCCATCTACCTTTAGCTTTTTTCAACCTTTTCTTGATCCCGTCCAGGATGACTTTATTGAAGGCTTCCGCCTGACCATTGCTTTGTGGATATGCCAGTGAGGAAAAGTAAGGCCGGATACCATACGTGTTGCACAATTCTCGGTAGACGCCACAATCAAATTGGGTGCCGTTATCTAAGACAAGTGCTCTTGGTATGCTGAATTGTGTTATGATGTTTTTCTATACAAAACACTTAACATCGATACCTCGAATATGTGTTAATGCCTCTGCTTCGACCCACTTTGTAAAATAATCTGTTGCGACAATAAAAAATCGATTGTTCCCTGGAGGTCGTGGTCATGGTCCAATGATATCGAGTCCCCATTGAGCGAACGACCAAGGACTAGTGATAGAGTTTAACTCCTTGGCAGATAGATGAGTTAAAGGGGAAAACTTCTGGCATTGTTTTCATTTCTTGACATAATTCTTAGCATCTATTCGCATGGTCGGCCAATAATACCCCTGTGTTACGGCTTGGTGGGCCAATGAGCGTCCTCTAGAATGGGCACCGCAGCTATCTTCATGTATTTCAACCAAGAGTTCCTCAACTTTATCTGGGTGAACACATTCTAAGTACGGCCCAGAAAGGGATTTTTTGTAGAGCTTTCCATGCGGATCCAAGCAATATCTTAGGGCTTTGTTTCGCAGTTTGTGGGCATCTTTCTTATCCATTGGGTGTTGTTCTGAGGAAAGGAATGTAGCGTTAGGTAATGCTCTGCTTAGGGATGAATCCTACTTCGATTGTCTGTTTGATTTCTGAGTTGATGGTAGAGGCTAGGCAAGTAAGGGCATTTGCATGCGTGTTCTGATCCCGGGTTATTTGGTTCAATTCATGGTGGTCGAATTTCGTGAGCAAGGAATTTATCTTTTTCATGTGGGCTACCATGCGGTCATTTTTAGCTGCATACTCCCCTTTCAACTGGTTGATGACTAATTTCAAGTCACAGAAAATAAGCAACCGCCGCACACCAAGGTGAAGTGCGTTCTGAAGTCCGGTTAGCAATGCTTCATATTCGGCCTCATTATTTGATGCATCAAAGCCTAGTTTGACCACATGCTCGATTATTGCCCTTTTAGGGGTCATGATTACTACGCCTGCCCCAGTGCTACATTGGTTGGATGACCCGTCACAATACATCTGCCAAATGTCTCCAACATATATTCTCTAGTTGGGTTTAGGTTGCACTTGATTGGACTTGAAGTGGGCAAGGCATCCCGTGAATTAGGCTACAAAGTCGGCGAGCACTTGCCCCTTGATGGCAGTTCTAGGCAAAAACTAGATATCATACTGGCCAAGTTCCAAAGCCCATTTTGAAACGCACCCTAATGCTTCAGCACTATGGAGCGCTGACCTGAGAGGATAGTCCGTTAATACCCCTATGGTGTGCCCCTGAAAATAATGCATCAGTTTTCTTGCAACCATGATAAGAGCAAGGATAAGCTTTTCTAGTGGTAGATAACGTGTTTCGGCGTTGGCCATTGCTTTGCTTGCATAGTAAACTGGTCGTTGCTCCCAGAGTTCTTCCCTTAAAAGTACGGTGCTGACCGCCCGGTCAGATACTGCCAGATACAAAATGAGTGGATCACCTGCCGAGGGGTTTACGAAGAATGGTACTAATTGGAGATAAGTTTTCAAGCTGTCCAAAGAGGCCTGGCACTCAGGGGTCCATTCAAAAGCTTTGCCTTGCCAAAGTGTGTGAAAGAATTGTCGGCAGCGATCTATGGAACGACTGATAAACCTATTGAGCGCGGCGGCCATTCCCATCAGCTTCTGAACCTCTTTGATCGACTGAGGAGAGCCAAGTTCTAGAATTGCTATGATCTACCTCGAGTTGGCCTCTATTCTACAATGGTTAACAATGTAGCCAAGGAATTTGTCGGATCCGATGCCGAATGCACACTTTGAGGCGTTCAATTTCATTTTGTACTTTCAAAGAATGCCGAATGTATCTGCCAAATCGGCTAGATGGGTGTGCTTTTCCTTGGATTTGACCAGCATGTCGTCGATGTATACTTCCATGGTGCGGCCGAGCTGTTCCTTGAACATGGCAGTAACCAGTCTCTGGTAAGTTGCCCCCGCATTCTTCAGCCCGAAAGGCATGACCTTATAGCAATAGGTTCCACTTAGGGTGAGGAATGCGATCTTTTCTTGATCCTTCGGATGCATGGCAATCTGGTGATAGCCTTTGTAGGCGTCCAAGAAACTCATGCATTGATGATGTGCCGTTGTATCTACGAGTTGGTCTATTCTGGGGAGGGGAAAACAATCTTTGGGACAAACGTTGTTCAAATTCGTGAAATCCACACAAACACACCAAGATCCATTCTTTTTCTTTACAACCATGGTATTGGACAACCATGTAGGATAGGTTACTTCGCAAATTACCCTGACATCAAGCAAACGGTCAACTTCTTCAATAACGGCTGAAGCATGCTCCGCGGCTGACCGCCAACTTTTCTGAATGATTGGCTTACATTTTGGATCAACGTTTAAACAGTGCTGGGCCACAGATGGATCCACCCCTAGCATCTCGTATGGTGTCTACGCAAACATGTCGACGTTGCCGAGTAAGAAGAATACAAGCTCGTGTTTGTCAACTTCTTTCAAAGAATTGCTGATCATGAAGAACTTGTCAGGACTCCCATTAATTTTGATCCAATCTAGGTCCTTAGTTGCCTTTTCGCTGGGGATTTTCCCAATGTCCTCAAGGCTCTCTCGATATCGAATTCACTTTCATTTCCTTTGGTCTCTTTGCAACAGCAACAAGGTATCATGCTTGTGCCGATTTTTGAGAACCTCGAATTTGTTCAATGCCATACTCAGTCGAAAAACGAAGTAATTGATGGTAAGTGCTTGGCACAGCTTGCATGGTATGTAACCAAGTTCTTCCCATGATGGGATTGTATGGTGACGGAAGTTTGACGACTAGAAATTCTATATCTACTGATCTGGTGCCCACCTGAACTGGTAGTGTGATCTTTCCCAAAGGATACTCAGGTTTAGCGTTGAAGAAGAATAATGAATAATCGGCCGGCAACAAATCCGAGTCAGTGAAGCTGAGTTTAACAAACGTCCTGTAATACATTATTTCCAAAGTGCTTCCCTGATCGATGAGAACATATTCAATGGTGAATCTATTCACGCGTAGCTCGATGGTGAGGGGATTGGTGTGGAAGAGAGTTACTCTAACTAAGTCGGTGTCGTCGAAACAAATCCTCCTAGTTTAATGGGGCCGTTTTGCTGGTATGATTGGCTTATGCAGGCTAGGTTGCAACTGAATTGTATGTACCTCAGCTATCAACGGCAGGTTGTATATCATGTGAATTACACCAAGTGGAGGTGAATTCGGCCATAGGGCTACCGTGTTCGATGGATTATTCGTTCGAACGTATTGCACCAACCAGCCTTCTTATACTAGCTCCTCCAGGTGGTCCTGCAGTGCGTAACAACTGTCGGTGTCATGATCATGGTCCTTATGGTATTTGCACCGCTTATCCCTTCTCCTTGTATCTGAAGGTCCCATCATTTTGGATGGCCATTTAAAGAACGAAAGGTGTTGGACTTTCGACAAAATCTTGCTAATCGGCTCGACTAATTCCGTGTACTTCTTGCCCGAGCGTCTTGTGCGCTTGCTATCCACTTGATATTGTTCATTTGATCGGTGTGAACACTAATCACTTGATTGACACAAATCATGCCTTTTCTCTCGTTTAGCCCGATTTTCCCATTCAGAGCTCCTTGACGGCACGACGCTTACCGGATGAATGATACTAGATAGAGCCATCTTAACGGCTTTCTGTCAGGCCATGACCCACAGGGCATTATCTTCCACCTTACAATATTCTTCGACAATCTTCATTAATGCCCAAACTGTTTTGGGGGGCCATCTGGTCAACGAACTGCGGAGGGGATTATTAAGATGCAATCCCATTTTAAAGGCGGTGATCGCCATGGAGTCATTGCAGGCATCATCTACCAGGTTAAAACATTCCCAATAGCGTTTTGAATATTCACGAAAGGTTTCTTCTGGATTAATTTGAATTACCCAGAGAGAGTCGACTTGCTTTGGCTGAATTTCGTTGGTGATGAATCTTGCCCTGAAGGATTTTTGGAGTTGATTAAAGCTTTTTCTCAATGCTGGCTCCAGTTTATAGTACCATCTGATAGCCAATGGTCCCAGATTGCTTGGAAACATTCGACACATGAGGGCTTCATCGTCAGCATGCAGTGTCATCGCTTATTTATAATGACGAATATGGTCAGTGGGGTCTGATTTTCCGTCATACAGGGTGAACAAAGGTACTTTGAACTTCTTGGGTAGCATATCCCTTGTGATGCATCGCACAACAGGGTCATGCTTGTTTTCTTTATCCGAATCATCACTTCTTTTCCCTCGCCTATGCTGTACGTACGGACTTCCTTCGGATGAGCTGGATACATCGACTCATCCCTTCTTTCTGAGTTCTTGGGATGGTGAGTCAAAATCACTATCATTATCATGTTTCCAAAGTCGACGTCGTCGATCATCCTTTTTTCCTGGGGGTTGACCCCGGTCATGGCATATGGCTTGCTGGGACTTGGCTAGCTCCAGGGCCAATTCCTAGTGCAGGCGCTCATTCTCAGCTATCATGTTTTCTAGACGTTGTTCATTTTGCTTTGCTTGATCCATGATTGTTTGCATTGTCTCTTGCACCGAAGTTGAGGGTGAGGTCTGAGCTATTAAGTCGAAGTTCAAGGCCCGTCGCACGGTGATATTCTCTGGTCCAAGCATGTTTCTTGGAGTGATGCCATTTCTTGGCATAACGTTGTCAGCAACTACTGGTGGATCATCTGTTACACCTGCCATGGATGCGCTTGAGTATTCCCACAGACGACACCAATTGTGGAGAAATGGTTTGGAAATACTCCAGGATCCAGTTAGACATTATTGATCCTCTGATTGCTACCTAAAAAAGGGATGAAAACTTCGGTCGGGGTTGCCGGAATTAGCACTCCGACGGATAAGTTAGTATTCTCTCCAATTTACTTCTATCTCAAGTTATTTTGTCTATTCTTGCATACCTTTCTTTGGTTAACGTTCTTTTTTTTATATTACCCTTTGGGCCCAAGGGTCGGGCCCACTCTTAATCTCGCAGTTCATTGCTTACTCGGCCTTCTGGTTGCGTGCTGGTTCCCATTCGGCTCTTCACATGGCCGATCTATATAGTTGACTTCAAGAGCCCTTAGATTATAGCTGAATTGCCTTTGGCCTGATGTCTTCAAATGTCTTGGCCTTCCATAATATATAATTATTCGGCCCCCACAATTTTGTTGCCAAATATTTTTTTGATAAAGAACAAAAACACCTTTGCCTACTATAATTTTAATAGCAGAAAATGTGACACTTTAGCGACTAATATATTTAGTAGCTAAAACAAATAATACAGCGAACAAAAAATTTTTTTGGGGACTAAATCTTTAGTCGCTGGATATAAATAAGGTTTTTGGAGAAAAAAAATTTTAGTCACTAAAAAGTGATATTTAATTTTATTTCAAGGCTTTTGGCTACTAAAAAATTAGTCAGCGTTTGAGGGTAATTGGCGACCAAAATAATTTTAGTCGACAATTACCTTTCGCAACAAATTTTCAGCGACGAATTTTGTGACTAAAGATTTTAGTTGCTAAAGAGTTTGGGTTACTAAATATGGCTTTTGGAGACTAAAAATTTAGTCACCAAAAGTGTAAATTCTTGTAGTGTAAACAAAGACCCGACTAGCGCTCTTTACCATAGTTGTGCTATGCAAACCCACAAATTAGGATAGTCCAAGACTACACATTTCTATCTTGCATCATATCAAAAACCCAACTAGCACTCTTTAAGAATACACACTTGGCATACATGTCAACAAAACTGTGCCAAGTTCCACATTCAATACCCAACCATTCTTTACAATAAGTCCACGAATTGATTTCCCAAGCAGTAATCCTATAGAACCCATGTGGACACAACCCTACTAAAATCGATCCCAAAGTCACTTGGTCAGGTTTTAATTGCTCAACCACCAATATTTTGAGAAAGAGTGTTAACCCATTTCCCGAATGCCCATTATTCAAGTAACATGCGATCATGGCAGACTATGAGGCAACATCCTTCAAAGGCATTCTATCAAACACGCCCCAAGCTTTTTCAACATCTCCCGACTTTGAATAGCCTGTAATCATTGTATTCCACGTGACCATGTTTCTCTCAAGCATTTCATCAAACAGGTCACATGCATCAGGAAACGAAGCGACAACGTATGCGTTGCAAAGGGAAGCGGCGACGTAGATGTGGGAATTGATGTTGAGTTTGAGGAGATGGGCATGGAGATTGTGGGGAAGTATTTTGTGAATGACGCTATACGGCCGAGGTGGCTCCGAGATTTCAGCTAAGGTACCACGTGGGCGAGTCACAGTGTAGACATGACTTTCTTTACGCGCCCCCCTCCTTTCGGAGAAGGCACAAATAGGTCCTACAGTTCGGACTCTTGTCACGATTTTGAATCTAATCTCACAAAGTGCAATGTAAGACTGATAAATCACCAAAGAGTCCAATCTGGCAAGTCATTTTGGAAAATTAGATTTTAAATCAAATAATGCCAAAATTGGACTGCTTCATTAGATTACAGAGTCGCCACCTAAATATTTTATTTTGGAAAAATTTAGGAAACCCTGACTCGTGCCAAGGGCCACGTGTCCGTCATCACCAAAGTTGCCTCGGCTTGGGAACTTGAGTACGAGAGGGGAAGGTCCTGAAATGAGCACCCCCACTCGCCCGATCAAAGGATCGGCCTCTACTAAGCATGATATGTTGTTTTATAAACTCATGTGTTCTTATTCCGGTTATTATCTAACTTTACTATGTGACGCACACAGCATACAAGTATAGACTATATCGCAAGAATTACAACAAAACAACTCATGTTTGTTTTCGAAAATGGTTTGAAAGTGCCACCCTCAAGTGGGCTAAAGCGCGGATTTGCCACCCTCAAGTAGGCTTAAAATATGATGATTTGCCACTTCGCAAAGTGGGCTTAAAACTCGCATTTGATGAATTGTTCCAATTCAAGTAAAAAAAGCCTTCATCCACAGGCATTCATGCAATTTAGCACTTTAAGCAAATAGCCTCGTGGCAAGCATGCTATCATGGCAACACTCACACTCATGCAAGTATGCCAAAGCGTAAAACTTACAGTGTACTCCAAGCCAAAACAAAAGCTAGTTAGAAACAATGCATGATCCTAACTATATTTATGATGCCTAATGCAACACATGCAATAATGCAAATAGGCTCGGCTATCTAAAATGGCATATGAATGCAACAATTGATACATGTATTCAAATAGGTATTGAAATATGATGCAGTTTGAATGATGAGCCGAGCCAGGTGCATGCAATACAAATGAATGTTGCAAACATGCAAGCATAAGGTATGCTAATCAAAACGTGCCCTAATCTAACCACCGAAAGCGAGTAAATAAAAGGGAGAAAGACGTGGGGTTAGAAGGCATGCACACACACGCACGCACGCTTATTACAACATTGCACCCTCTCGAAGGAGGGTTCGAATAAATAAGCTAACTAGCTATGCTAAGCTAACCTACTTATTACAAACCAACAAATTAACTATTCTAGCTAATTAATTATTACAACACAACTGAATAACTAGCTATGCTAAGCTAATTAAAATATTACAAAACAGATTAAACTAATTAATTACAACACATGTAATAATCAGCTATACATGCATGCTCGATTGCTTCGTCTCGAAAATCCACCACCTTGCCATTGCGGCCTCTGTTTGCACATCATTGAACCTCTGAAAATTAGGCCAACATCCAGATTGCTTCTGTTTCATCTCAAGAACACACTGATGGATGATCGGCTAGAAATGGTGGCCATCGGCCACTACTGATGGTCGGTCGACTGGCATTGGTGGCCGATCGGTCACTGCTCTCCTGAACTTCCTCATTTTGCTGCAATAGAGAGCAAACTGAGGCAAGGCAGTGTATTTTGCATGGAATGTGTGTACTACTACACCCCTTATCATTTCTCAAGCTCAAAGGAGTGTGGCACTTGGCTCTCAAGCCAAAAATCAAGCATTTTCAATGGACAAGTTGATGATGTAAGGACCAGTCTAATTGGGTCTGAACTTGTCCCTAGGGTCATGGATGGAAGCTTGGATGTCTTTGAGCACCAAATCCCCTTCTTTAAGATTCTTGGACTTAACTTTCTTATTGAAAGCCCTGGAAATCCTGCGTTGATAACCTTGGACGTGATACAGTGCTTTCAGTCTCCTTTCATCGAATAGCATAAGTTCTTCGAATCTGTTTTGCTATCAATCCGCTTCTACTATCTGGCACTCAGCCATAACCCATAGTGACGGTACCTTAACTTCAATTGGCAGAACAACTTCCATCCCATAAACCAAGGAATACGAAGTTGCCCTAGTAGATGTTTGAATTGATGTTCTGTAACCCCAAAGAGAAAATGGCAGCTTGTTTGGCCAATCCCTGTAAGTTTCCACCATCTTCTGCAGAATGTGATTGATGCTCTTGTTGGCGGCCTCAACAGCTCCATTGGTTTGCGGCCGATATGTGGATCACTTATGAAAAGCCACGTTGTACTTTTCCAACAAGCCGATCACTTCCTTCTTGAAGTAGGAACCATTATCAGAGATGATCTCATTCGGGACCTCGTAGCGACAGATAATGTTGTTCCTAATGAACTTGGCTACATGTGATGCTCTCAACACCACATAGGATTGGGCCTCGACCCACTTTGTAAAGTAGTCTATCGCTACCAGGATATATTCATGCCCGTTCGACCCCTTCGGAGTAACTACCCCAATAACATCAATTCCCTAGGCTGAAAATGGCCACAGAGAAGTCATGTTGTATAGCATTGATGGCGGGATGTTCAGACAGTTTGCATGGATCTGACACTTATGGCATCGTCGAACAAAACCGATACAATCCTCTTCCATGGTTGACCAATTGTAACCCTGTCTGAGAATCTTTTGAGCGAGCATCACTCCACTCATGTGCGATCCGCACTCTCCTCCATGGATGGCTTCCATTAGGCACTTCGACTCTTCAGCATCAGCACACAGCTTGTGCATTCCCATATGGCCTCGTTTGTACAATTTACCCTCGCAGATGATAAACTGAGCAGCCATTCGACGTATTGCCCTTTTGTCTTTGGCATTTGCCCCCAGTGGATAAGCCTTTTTTTCCAAAAAGTTCCAAACATCAAAGTACCAGGGGTTTTGATCTTGTACTTCAACTATTGTGGCAATCAACTCGTAGGCCGTCACATACCGCTGTTCAAAAATGATCGGACACATCCGGACTCCAAAAGGGATGTCTATCATAGAAGATAGAGTTGATGAAGAGTCATCGAACCTGTTGTTCTCTCTTAACAGATGGGTGAAGGTTAGCTTGTCAAATCGAGGAATCAGAACATCCAAGGTCTGGTGATAGGTTTTCATCCTTTCTTCTTTAACTTTCCAATCTCCTTTTGCTTGAGATACAACCAGGTTCGAGTCCCTAATGACGTCCAATCGTTTTGCCCCTAGTTCCAAGGCGGCTTCTAAGCCAGCGATACATGCTTCGTACTCTGCTTCATTGTTTGATACCTTGAACCGGAGTTTGAAGGCCAAGGATATGTAGGAATTGTCAGGCGCTATCAGCAACACCCCTATCCCATACCCATACTGATTAGACGCTCCGTCAAAGTACATAGTCCAAATCTCTTCTTCGATATGCAAAATGGCCTCATCTGGGAGTAGATACTCTTTTGCTTCATCTCCCTCTACTGGGTGATCGGCTAGGAACTCCGCTACTGCTCTCCCTTTCACAGACTTACAAGTCACATACTTCAAATCGAATTCGGAACGGGCTAGCCTACCGGTAAGCGATGGTTTCTCGAAGAGGTATTTGATTGGATCTAATCTCGAAACCAGTATTACAGAGTGAGCTAGTAGGTAGTGCCTCAACTTCTTGGTGGCCCATTCCAAGGCTAAACAAGCCTTTTTCCAGCGGCATATATCATGTCTCATATTCCAACATCTTCTTGCTCAGATAATAGATGGTCTTCTCCACCCTATCCTCAGATTCCTGCGCAAGCATGCAGCCCATTCTCGCTTCAGCTATTGACAGATACAAAATCAATGGTTTCCTTGGCTCTGGCGGTGACAATAGGGGTGGGTTCTGTAGATACTGCTTGATCTGCTTCAAAGTGACTTGGCATCGGTCATCCCACTGGAATTTCTTTCCTTTCTTCAGGAGACCAAACAGTGGTTCATAAGTCAAGGTTAATTTTGTAATAAACCATCTTATGAATTGCACTTTACCCAGAAAGCCACGCACCTCCTTTTCAGTCCTTGGTGGTGGCATTTCTAAGATGGCCTTAATCTTGAAAGGATCGACCTCGATGCCCATTTGTGTAATCAAGAACCCCAACATTTTTCCTGCTATGACACGAAAAGTACATTTCTAAGGATTCAGTCGCAATCGATACTCCTTGATCTGTTGGAAAAATTTCTTCAAGGCGGTGTAGTGGCCCTCTCTTTTCTTGGACTTGATAATCATGTCATCCATGTACATGCAACCTCTTTGTGGATCATGTCATGCAAGGTTGTAGTTGTAGCCCGTTGATAAGTAGCCCCAGCATTCTTCAAACCGAATGGCATCACCCTATAATAGTAAGTTCCCTACGGGGTGGTGAAGGCAGTCTTCTCACTGTCCTCGGGTGCCATTAAAATCTAGTTATACCCAGAAAATCCATCTATAAAGGAGAGCAACGCATGCCCTGCTGTGAAGTCCACCAATTCGTCGATATGTGGTAGTGGAAAGTCGTCCTTCGGACTAGCTTTGCTCAAATCTCTAAAATCCACACATACCCGAAATTATGCCGTCTTTCTTCGGCATTGGAACTATGTTGGCCAGCCAAGTAGGATACTCAGATACTAGCAAGAACCTTGCATCTATCTGCTTGGTGACCTCTTCCTTAATCTTCAAAACCCAATCCGGGCGTATTCTCTGAAGCTTCTGCTTAACGAGTCGGGCCTCAGGGTCAAGAGGGATTTGGTGCTGTACAATCTCAGGATCGATTCCAGGCATGTCTTTGTAGGACCACGTGAAAACATCTTTGAAATCTTTTAATAAAGCGACTAAGCACTCGTGTTCCTCTGAAGACAACGTGGAGCCGATCTGGACCAATTGCGGATCCTTCTCAATACCCACATTAGTTGAAGTGATTTCATCAACTAAAGGTTTTACAAACCTCTACTACTCTTGATCAATCAAATGCTTTAAAACCGGAGGAATTCCTTCCTCGTCGTTTTCATCAAAGTTTTGAAAGTCCTGATTAATGCAATAAACAAGAGGCACAGAAATGTACTCAAAAGCAGCAGTAGTACCATTCTCATTCACAACCTCCAATTCGTCTAATTCTTTGGGTACAACAGACTCGAAAGGAAAAGAAAAGGATGACTGGGACAAGACAACGGCATCTGGGTTATCAACCCCAGGAATACCGGACTCTGACTTAGAATAACTGGAATCTGATTCTGACTCTGTAAACTCTGTGGAATCAGATTCTGACCCACCACCTGATTTAGAACTGCCAGACAAAAAGCCCTCCTCGAACTGCCAAATGAGAGAGGGTGCGATAGATGCATCCAGAATGCCGGCAGAAGGGTCCACAGCTAATTGATCTCCAATCATGGAAATGGAGAAGTCATCCCCCGAGTTCTCTGGTGTGATTCTAGGATCTAAGAGGAGACAAACCAGGGCTACCCCCATTTCAAGTTCTGTACCATCGAACTCATCCTCTGCATTCTGTTCTGCCTCAGCAGGCAAGTCAATTTGTTCTTCTGGGGCTTTATCCCCTTGTAGTTGTAAATCAAAAAAGATCTCAAAGCTGGGCAAACGCCACTTCTCTGAATTCAACCAAGGCTCCAGAAAGCCGCAGAATGCGAAATCTTCCCCCTCCAGGACAAAGTGTCTGTTCAGGGTTCCTTGAATCGATCTATACACTAACTCATAGTGTTTCCCAGTCTGTCTTGCCCTGGCCCTTCCGGCCATTTCTTTCCGTGGCCCTTCCGGCCATTTCTTTTCCCTTTCTTACCCAATCCTCTTTGGTAGGCGTGTAACCTAAACCAAAGGTATAAGGGTTGTGTGGCACTTCGGCCAATGTAGTGACGCCCTTTCGGCCACTTCTCCTAATCCCATTCCTGCCATTTGTTGAAGCTTATTCATGAGGTAGACTGACTGGGCACTGACATATAACCCCTTATCAACAGCTAGAATATCTTGCACTACTTGAGCCTTAGCCAGGGTAAACCCAGACAGAAAAACATCTTCCTCACCATGCACAATTTCCAGGACCGGCATAGTGACCTCAGGCGGAGGATGGATTCAAGAGTTCCCAAAAACAATAGCAACCCCCTTCCCCGTGGAGGTATTTCAGCATTTGATGCAAAGTGGAAGAGACAGCTTCACTTGGTGTAGCCACGGCCGCCCTAGAAGTAAGTTAATGGTGGCTGGAACATCTAAGACATAAAACTCAATGTCCTGCTACGCCAGGCGTACTTGCGTTCTAATTCGGACCGTCCCCATCATTTCCCTACTCGTATTATCATAAGCCTGAATTACCTGGGCTGTTGGTGCAAAATCAGCTGGCTTCAGACCTATAGCATAGGCTATACGCGACTGGCATACATTGATCGCAGAGTCGGTATTAACCAAGACAAAGGGTATCTACTTCTTTTTGCATTCAACAAAGATGTACAGTGGTTTATTGTGCTCAGAGCCCTCAGGTGGCAATTCTTTGTCTGTAAAGGTCAAAGTCGGTGAAGCCCCTCTCGGGAAGACCAAACCCACTAACTGCTTGAGTGTTGTCTCGATAGAGAGCTTTGCCTTATCCGTTGTTGCTTCAATACAGCTTCCTCTTCTAGCAGTCTCTCTTTCTGCTTCTCTGCCTCCTTGTCCTTCCCAAATACTTCCGGTTAATCTAGATGCGGGGGCTTGAAGTACCGCCCACTCCGAGTCATATGATCCACTTCTTCTGTGTACCATGTGTTATCCGGTAGATTTTGTCCCCAGTCCTCATCAGTATGGGCAAGACGCAAATCATCGTCTTCCCACCAGGTTCCTCCAGAAACTGACAAGCAACTGTCTGATTCCGCTAAAATTGTTCCTATGTTCACAACACATCCTGCCCCCGCAGGGCCCTTCGCTTTTCTAGCCCTCTAATCATCCTGAAATCTTTCCTTTTCAAACTGCTTCAGCGCAGCCTCTTGCTCTGTATCAGCCATACAAACACTGCCTGATTTTTGAGCAAAATTCTTCGTATCAGTGCTTTCCGGCAATTTCCCTTTGTTATAGACCATTCCGGCTGCTGCAGACGTTCCTGTCCCTGACTGTTCCTATTTTGGTTTAGACCCTTCGTCAATATTTGGTTCATTGCTGAGCCATCCTGCATTATTTGTTCACTGTTTATGTCAAACCAATTGATGCGCACATCCCCTGGGTCCTGCTCGTCAAAGAACTGAAGATTAGCAATGTCTTCCTCAAGTTCAACCAAATCATCTAGTCCTTGGCTTGGCTCGTCTTCCCGGACTACGTTGATTTCCATTCCCTTCAGAAATTCCAACTTTGGTTTGGCTTGACTTGTTGGCACAACATAGTGACATGGGTTGTATTCTTCCTCTTCTAAGTTCCCAGATCCCTCAGGTTCTGAACTAACATTCTCATCCTTCTCCAAGATCACCCTGACTTTGTCTTTAAGAGTCGCCACCATTGGCTTGGGTTGGGTTAATGACGCGCTCATCATGCACAAGTTTGTGCTTTTTGGCATGAACAACGTCGGCTTGGGTAGGTGGGAGGGAGTGATGTATATGCTAGGATCAAACGGGTTTGCCATTGTTTGGATGAAATTTACTTGCCTGGGTGGAGGGTTTTAGTTATGTGGTGGGAGAGGGTTGGTAGTGACATTTGGCTTTTCTGGAGGCGCTATCACCTTATTGTCAATGAGATCCTAGATCTCATGACGAAGTCTGAAGCAGAGGTTGTTGTCATGACCATGCTGCTGGTGGAACGCGCAGTATTTGGCTGGGTTATGTTTTGGAGGAAGAGGATCGGGTATAGGGCAAGGCTCCAAGGGCTTCAGATGCCCCTATCTGATCAGCACCTTCAAGGTTGCTGACAGAGACATGTAAAGTGGAGTGAACACCCTCTGGCCCCAAGGTGGGTATTTTGCAAGTTGTGAGGTGGGTGTGGAGGTTTCGGTAAAGGGTGTAGCTGTTTTTGGAGTGGTGGTGACCATGCCCACATCAGAGGTCCTCGCAGCTACATTGCTACTCATAGCTGCATTCGAACTGCGTGAAAAGGCCCTCTTGGGCTGCTCCTTGTTGTGGTCGATCAGACCTTGTTTCATGGCATCTTCTATCTGTACCCCAATCTCATGGAGGTCAGCGAAGGTAGGGAGGGTTCAGAGAATCATCTTCTGCATTAGCTTCGGTTATTGATTTCTAACGACCATTCTTATCTGGTCCTTCTCGGCTGGCCTGGTTGTCATCATGGAGGCTTTAGCCCTCCACCGAGTGACAAAGTTAGAGAAACCGACTTTCGGCTCTTGCCAATTTGCCTCGAGATCAGGAGTTGTGACCTCGATTTGGGTGTTGTAAGAATATTGAGCAACAAAGGCCTCAGCCATCTCTTCCCAACTTCTTTTTACAGAGTCCTCCAACTTAGCATACCAAATGGCTGCAACACTCGACAGGGTCTGACCAAAGAGGGAAAGCTTTTGCAATTTGGAGAGGCCCATTAGCCGTAAGATATCTGAGAACAACCGCAGACGTACCATAGGATCTCCCAAACCGTCAAAACGGTCTATGTGTGGCATCTTGAATTTGTTCGGCAATGTCACTGCCGAGTCGGTGTAACCGTCCTCGATGTTCAGGATAGAATTAACACTTTGAGCCCTCTTGAACAACTTTTCTAGCTTACTCACTTTTAATGCAGGTGGGTCAACTTCAAACTCGAAGGGGGCCTCAGTTGGGTAGGCCTGTGCTTTGGATGTCTGAGATGGAATAGGATCCACTGGAGTGTCCGTATTTTCTTGGACATTGGCAGTAGGGATAGGAGCCCTAGGTGCAGATTTCTACTGGAGGTGGGTGGGATGTATAAGCTGTTGCCTGCTGTGGTTGTTGCTGTTGCTGTTGCTGTTGGAGCCTAGCAATTAGTTTAGCTTGCTGAGCTGCAACCTTTGCTTGGCGAGCGGTAACCTCCGCTTGGCAGGCAGCATCCCGCTGCATGGCCTCGATGGTTTGTTGGAGCTAACGCATCATATTCTTTATACTCATACTGACTGAGGAGTGCTGACCTATCTGATCCTGTGTATACACTCTTTTTGAGATGGAAGTAGGAATCTGAGTCAAACTACACATAAGTGAGGTAGATAGTGACCGCTGAATCAGAGACTGTTGAACTGGTGATTTGTGCCTGACTGACCTTCGTTTAGTAATTGAGGGTAGTGAAGCAAATACTGGTTGTCCTCCTATAAGATCCTCATATCGATGAATCCTCCCAACTCTGGTCCGGAGTGCTCGGGGGGTGTTTGTCTCGTCAGAAGCAATGATGAAAATACTACCCTGCAAAAAGGAAATAAAGCAAAAAAGAAAAGAAACATCAATCAGGAAACAGACAGCAACTCGGCTTAGATAGAAACAACACACAGTTGAAATCATAAGCTGGACAGTATGTTCTCAAACACTAATTTTTGCCCCCAAATTTTTTGCCTCAAATTGATACCTCCAAATTGATATCCAGACTTGCAACTAATACATACATTCCTGTAGAGACACACTCTAAAAGCACATATCAAGCAAGTGAGAACCAAAACACCCCTATGGTGGGGTAGGGTTTCCCTGTCCTAAGTTCGTTAGGAACTAGGGTTCGCTACGCAAGCAAACGGTTTCAAACAACCTACATTTGGGTAAACAACCTGTCCTAGTTTGGAATAGTCTCTATGGCTTCCGATATGCAACTAGGTCGAATGGTCAAAAAGGGTGCCTCAGCAAGACCACCTAATATACCTCTCGCTCCTAACATTGACAAGTGAAAGGCGGATCAAACGGTACGGCGGTGATCTAGATCCAAGGTTTGTGTTCCCATCGTGGTAGAGCCCACAACCGGTCAGCCTTATGGCACACTTTTCCAAGCAAGCCTCCGGCAAACCGCTTAGGAATAGCAGATGGAAAACACTGTGACTTAGGCACACCAATGCAAATGCACTACAAAGAAACACATAAATGTAGGTAACACAATATATTATGAGTTTGAGTCGAGTTCTCTAAATCCCCAGCAGAGTCACCAGAAACTGTAGACATGACTTTCTTCGCGCGCCCTTCCTCCTGGAGAAGGCGCGAATAGGTCCTACAGTTTAGACTCCTATCACGATTCTGAATCTAATCTCACAAAGTGCAATGTAAGACTGATAAATCACCAAAGAGTCCAATCCGGCAAGTCATTTTGGAAAATCAGATTTTAAATCAAATAATGCCAAAATTGGACTGCTTTGCCAGATTACAAAGTCCTTACCTAAATATTTTATTTTGGAGAAATTTAGGAAACCCTGACTCGTGCCAAAAGCCATGTGTCCGTCATCACCAAAGTTGCCTCGACTCGGGAACTTGGGTACGAGAGGGGAAGGTCCTGAAATGAGCACCCCACTCACCCGATCAAAGGATCGGCCTCTACTAAGTATGATATATCGTTTTATAAACACATGTGTTCCTATGCCGGTTATTATCTAACTTTATTATGTGACGCACACAACATACAAGTATAGACTATATCGCAAGAATTAGAACAAAACAACTCATGTTTGTTTTCGGAAATGGTTTGAAAGTGCCACCCTCAAGTGGGCTAAAGTGTGGATTTGCCACACTCAAGTGGGCTTAAAATATGATGATTTGCCACTTCGTAAAGTGGGCTTAAAAATCGCATTTGATGAATTGTTCCAATTCAAATAATAAAGCCTTCATCCACAGACATTCATGCAATTTAGCACTTTAAGCAAATAGCCTCATGGCAAGCATGCTATCACACTCATGCAAGTATGCTAAAGCGTAAAACTTACAGTGTACTCCAAGCCAAAACAAAAGCTAGTTAAAAATAATGCATGATCCTAACTATGTTTAAGATGCCTAATGCAACTAAATAGGCTCGGCTATGTAAGATGGCATATGAATGCAACAATTGATACATGTATTCAAATAGGTATTGAAATATGCTGCAGTTTGAATGATGAGTCGAGACCGGTGCATGCAATACAAATGAATGATGCAAACATGCAAGCATAAGGTATGCTAATCAAAATGTGCTCTAATCTAACCACCGAAAGTGAGTAAATAAAAGGGAGAAAGACATGGGGTTGGAAGACATGCACACACAAACGCATGCTTATTACAACATCGCACCCTCTCGAAGGAGGGTCCGAATAAATAAGCTAACTAGCTATGCTAAGCTAAGCTACTTAGTACAAATCAACTAATTAACTATTCTAGCTAATTAATTATTACAACACAATTGAATAACTAGCTATGCTAAGCTAATTAAAATATTACAAAACGGATTAAACTAATTAATTACAACACATGTAATAATCAGCTATAATTAGCTAATAAAGCGATAAAATGGCCTCACAGCCGAGAGAGATATGCATGCTCGATTGCATCATCCCGAAAATCCACCACCTTGCCATTGCGGCCTCTGTTTGCACATCATTGAACCTTTGAAAATTATGGCAACCTCCAGATTGCTTCTGTTTCATCTCAAGAACACACTAATGGATGATCGGCAAGAAATGGTAGCCATTGGCCACTACTGATGGCCGGTCGGTTGGCTTTGGTGGCCGATCGGCCACTGCTCTCCTGAACTTCCTCCTTTTGCTGCAACAGAGAGCAAACAGAGGCAAGGCAGTATATTTTGCATGGAATGTGTGAACTACTGCACCCCTTATCATTTCTCAAGCTCAAAGGATTTTTCAATGCATGATGGCCAAAGAACCAAGCTTGTACAAGCTTAATGAATGCACACATAAGAGTCAAAGGGCCACCACCCTATCATGTATGATCAAGGGTGTCGACGACCAAGAAACGTGAGACGTTTCATCACTTTGAGTATGAAACGTCCCACTTTTCTTGCCTTTGGATTAACGTCCAATGCAAACGAATGCAATGCAACACAAATATGCTTATCTTGCATGTTTTACTTTGCTCAATTCTTGTTTACACATTTTACATTACCGATTAATCCTTTAATCGATTAAGCCCAATGTGATTGTCCTCTAATGAGAGAGGGGTCAACCAAAGGATGGTTCAAGACATGAGAGATTTCATGCCTTTGGCTAGGAGGAATCCTCAAAAGAGAGTTAAAGCCATTGAGCACAAGCTCTATCTCAAACTTAAACACAACCTAAGGCTAACCAACCCTCAAAGCAAATCAAAAATGATGAAATGAGGGAGGTTGCAAAATTTCGGTGCTAAAATGGCATGAGAAAGACACTAAATCATGCAATCAACATATGCACAACATGTTCAAAGCCAAAAACACCAAAACTAGTGATGTGCATTACACTTGAAGCATGCAATATCAAGATCAAATGACCAAACCAACTCAAAATAGAGCTAAATCATGCTAAAACAGTGGCCTAAACATGTTGAAACTTAGGCACAAAAGGCAAGAAAAACATGCTCGCATGTTGGCTCACAAACGAGACACAAAGCACAACTCTCAAAAGCAATGAAAGAGTGGAATATGTGAGTGTGACAGTGATATATGCTCTGAAATCACATGCTAAATGATGCTATGGCATGCAAACAACCCAAGCAAAGCATGCTAGAGGCTTTAAAACACAAAGCTAGTAAAGGCATTACACTATAGCCATGCAAGGCAAAACATATATGACCAAGACCACTCAAAATAGAGTTAAAGCATGACAAAACATGAGAAAATCATGCTGAGATGGAGCTAACACAAGCTAAAATAATAGTTTAACTCATTAAGCATGTTAAGCTAGTAAGCATGATTACACTACAAGTGCAAGAAGCAAGCAAGAAGTGACTTAACCAGCCAAAAATAGAGTTAAAATAGGTCAAAAAAGTCACAAAAACATGTTGAGATCAAGCCATGAGATGGTAGAAAAACATGCTCACATGTTTGCCCATAAACACTTGCAAAGAAGACACAAGGAGGGGAGGCCAACCCCTCCTATTTTGGACCTCAAAACCAACTTTTTGCCACTGAAATTCCCCTGGATTTCAGTGGTGAAAAGGCCAAAAAGTGGTTGTTTGAAAAGCTTTAAAAGGTAGCACAATTCTTAGCAAATAAGCACCAAAAGAGGGTGGACCACCCCTAACTCCAAAAAGGCCTTAAACCACTATTTTTAAACCTTAAAAATAGAGGTTTTTTCAGTTGGAAACTTGGCCAAAAACAGCATGCAAAGGTGGCCAAACAATTAAATGAAACAAAGCTTAAAAGGGGGTAAGGCCCTACCCTTGAAGAACTGCAGCAAACAGCCAATATTTTGAGCAAAAACCAGCTTTGAGAACCCAAATACGACCTCGAAGAACCTCAGCCACAAGGTAGTCTAATATGGTTAAGGGGTTGTATGCAAATATGTTGAGATTTCTCACTTTTAAGCCTAAAATAGGTAGAGAGAGAGAATTCTAGAGAGAGGCATAAATTTTGCTCTGAAATTTTCTAACACCAAAAATGGGGGAGAGGCCTCCCCTAATATAGAAATACAAGCTACAAGCTTGTATTCATCCCTCCATACACGTATATGGAGATGAGCATCAGTGATCAACAGCTGGCATAGCTGGCAAAGAAATATTTGAAAAATAAGAAAAACGGCCGCCGACCATCATTGGTGGCCGACCGGCCATCAGTGTAGCCGACCAGCCACCACTGATGGCCGATAGGCACAATCCATGGCCGATGGACTGCCAGCCATCCTCTCCTTCAGAAGCAAAGCAACAAGCTCTTGGTCCACAACCAAGCACAAAACAGACAAGTTTCAAAAGTTCAAAAGCAAGGCACTTCCCTGAGAACTTCAGGCATTCAAAATGGACATAAACATGGATGATCATCGAGTGTTCAAACGATGACGTCCAATTTTTGAGGACGGTCAAAAATGGGGTGTCTACACATAGTTGTTGAGATGATCGCGGTATTGTCAAGGTTTGGTGCGGTAATACTGAAATTATGGGATATTAGGATAAAGGACAAGAGTCCTAGATATGAGAGAACTCTTAGTCTGGATAAAAATAAGGTTCTTGAGGAGTCCATGATGAGCATTATGCTTGAGTCCTATGAAGTGAGACTTTCTAGGGGACTAGATCATTGCTGGCTATAAAGGGGAGGCACCCCCATGGGTCTGAGGTATGCGTTAATTTGTTCATTGAGTACTTGTGCAAGATCTTTGAGAGATTGTTTGACTAACTTGATAGTTGGAGTGCTCCCGGATGGACAAACCACCATGGTATTCTTGTCTTCTTGTTGGCACGTGATTGACTTAATCTATTTTGATGCGTGCTCTCCAGCTAAGTTCCCTATTTGGTTGTGTGGTTGGAAATCAACACCCATAATTTGGCACTGTCCGTGGGAACTTAGTAAGAATAGATAGCTAATGACGGATAGGAAGTAAGGATCAAGGATGGCATTTACAGTGAGGAAGAGGAACATATGGGTCCTAACATTGGAAGAGGAAACAATAACGAAGAAGTACAGGAGGTTGACCTTGAGGAGAACAATGTTGCTCGGGGTTGAAATGGAAGGAAGAAAGCTAGTTGAGATGAGTACTACCACGAAGGCGATATCCAGGTATGGAATGATAAGTGATTGAGAAGAGATGAAGAATTGAAAGACATGGTGAGTAAGTTGATAGACTTGTATATAGTAGTTAACTTCATGATGCAGAACAACGTGATGGAATTAGCATTTTCTGTATAAGACACACCGACACCAGCAACTAAGGCCAGTGTCCAAAAGGACAGACAGAAGATAGTGCCTGTTGTATCACAACACGCTAAGGGACAAAGAACTTCACATCAGTAATCACGAGATGCCGGGAGGATAGAGTCTGTATGAGGAGAGTCACAGAGAACACCACGGACCAACGGGACCTATGTCAGGGGATGTCGACAGATTCAAGGGCAAAACCTTTGTTTTGATGATGCAGTGGACGTGGAGAAGTCCAAGAGAATGCATCCTAAAATCAGAAGTAGTGCACAGACAAGGTTGAAGTCGATTGACAGCCAAGCTCCCAGACGAATGAAGGAGGACATAAAAGATTACATCCAAAGGAAGAGACACAATACTGAGATCACATCAAATGTCCAGCCGAAGAGGCCATTATCGGTGGAGTTAGATGCGTTTGAAGCAATGACGAGGCTTAGCATGCCAAGGTTTCAGGTTTATGATAGTAAGTCTGACCCAAACTTTCATGTTAGTTTATATTTAAATTCAATGGCTTTGTGTAGTGGGAATGAGCAGCTATCGTGCAAAGTATTCGCGTCGTCGTTCGGGGAAGTAGCATCAGATTGGTTCGACAAACTCCCTTGTTACAAACAAGTTGCAGCCATTAAGGATAGACTCCCTACTGGCTTTGAAGATTAGCAATGGCACAGG
Source organism: Camellia lanceoleosa (assembly GCA_025200525.1). Classification (NCBI taxonomy): domain Eukaryota; kingdom Viridiplantae; phylum Streptophyta; class Magnoliopsida; order Ericales; family Theaceae; genus Camellia; species Camellia lanceoleosa. Next base: position 13,381,858 of record CM045769.1, on the reverse strand, counting down.
TCTTAGGGCCTACGCCAAGAGGTACTATAAGGTTTACAACCAGACTCCGGCTTATAACTAGGAACTCGTAGTCGTGTTCTTTAAGAATGGCTTGGATGACAATTGCCCACTTCGGCAGTCTCTCGCAAAGACACTCCCAAAGAACATAGAGAAAGAAAGGAGAAAAGTATGACAGGGTAGAGGAAGACAAGAAGGCGAATAAGACAAGTGCATCAAAACAAGAAAGGAGAAATGGCTCGCTAAAGCGAGGCCGAGGAAATATCAGTGTTGGCAAGTCGAAGTTAGGGTTGAGATCTATGCAAGCAGTAAGTATGGTTTTCAAGATCCCCGTCTATAAGGTCTTGGAGAGAATCAGGAACCAACCATACTACAGGGCACCACAGAAGGTCCCAGGGGAGTTCATGGGCAGGAACCCTAAGAAGCACTGTGCTTACTATGAGGAAGAAGGGCACATAACCTAAGGGTGCCGGGCTTTGAAGTCGCACCTGGAAGATTTGATCAGATAGGGACACATGAGATACCTAATTAACCAAGCAAAAACAAGAGAGGAGCAGGCAAAACTGGCCTCAACACCGACAACACCACAGCTACTACTACTGTCGCAAATAGAGGGACCATGGGTAATAAATGTGATTCACTTGAAGGTCAATGAGGATGAAGTTCGAAGGGAGACTGAGAGGGTAAAACAACTGCATCATGTCTACCAGGTCCAGTAGAAGAAACTCAGGACAAGTGGACTTTAGGGGCCTATGATATCCTTCTCTGAAGAGGACCTTGATATGGAATAACATCTGTATAACGATGCTCTGGTGGTGACATTGAAAATAGGAGATTTCCAAGTGAGGCGCATCCTAGTTGATCAAGGCAGCTCTTATGACATCATGTACGTTAGATAATACAAGGAGATTGGCCTCCGTAAGGATGATATAGAGCAATCTGACAGCCCTATGGTCGGATTCGATAGGATGCGAACATGCCTCTGGGAGCCACGAGCCTAGAGGTGCAGGCAGGGACCAAGAAGGTAATTATAGAATTTACCGTGATAGATATCCCTTTCCCATGCAACATCATTCTGGGAAGACCTTGGTTGCATGCAATAAGGGTTGTTCCTTCAATGCTACACCAACTGTTGCGATTCCCAACTAAATAAGGGATTAAATAAGTAAGGGGGGAACAAGTATAGGCAAAAAATTGCTCCATGGTAGCAATGAAGTACACTTGCAGTGTAAGGGAAGTAGAGACAGTAGAGATTGACAATGAAGACTGCGAGGTCTTGGATGACGTCGGCAATGAATATACCGACAAGAGTGAGAACCCTTGAAAAAGGTCTTTGTACATGAAGGAAATCAGGAGTGATTCTTCCTCCTCGGCTTTGGCTTAGCTTAGGAGAAAGGAAACTAGAGACTTTCTTGAGAGAAAACATAGAAGTGTTCGCTTGGACAACCTATGAGATGCCGAGGATCAGTCTCGAGGTCACCTGCCACAAACTTAACGTAGACAGGACAACCAAGCCAGTAATTCAGAGAGAAAGAAGACCAATTTGGTCTATGTCCAAGTAGTAGAAGAGGAGGTGGAGAAGTTGCTAGAGGCACAAGCAATCTGGGAAGTGAACTACCCCACCTAGCTGTCTAATATTGTGGTGGTAAAGAAAAAGAATGGCAAGTGGATGGTCTGTGTAGACTTCACTAGTCTGATCAAAGCATGCCTGAATCACTACTTCTCCTTGCCCAAGATTAATCAGGTTATTGACGCCACATCAGGGCATAGAAGAGTGAGCTTTCTGGATGCATATAGGAAGTACGACTAGATAGCAATGTATGCCCCAGATGAAGAGAAGACAACATTCATTACCTCCAAAGGACTTTACTAGTATAAGGTGCTGCCCTTTGGGTTGAAGAATACAGGAGTGACATATTAGAGATTGGTTACCAAGATGTTCAAGTACTTAATTGGAGGGACTGTGGAAGTCTACATTGAAAACATGGTTGTCAAGAGTAAGGAACTAGTAGATCATCTGACAGACCTAACATAAGTTTTTGACATATTGAAAGCATTCAGCTGAACCTAAAAGTGTGCATTTGGGGTAGGATTTGGTAAGTTCCTGGGGTACTTGGTAACTAGGAGAGGAATTGAAGTAAGCCCAGATCAAATCAAGGCCATTTTTGGTTTAAAGAGCCCAACAACAACGAAGGAAGTCTAGATTTTGACTGGCAAGGCAATGGCCCTGAACAGATTCATCAGTTGAAGTTTAGATAAATGTAAGTCATTCTTTCAGTTGTTAAGAAGGTCACAAACTTTCTGTGGACATAGGAGTGCGAAATCGCCCTGGCCAATTTGAAAAGGTACTTGACAACAACATCAGTATTGTCGAACTCGGTACCAAGAGAAGAGTTGTTCTTATACTTAGTAGTTTCAGACCACACTGTTAGTGCCGTGGTAATCCGAGAGGAAGAGGGAGAGCAGAAAGCAATGTACTATGTCAGCAAGACCCTGGCCAGTGCAGAAACTAGTCTTTGCTGTAACATGGAGACTTGACATGCAGAGTGGTGCGATGGGATATAGTGTTAGGTTAGTATGACTTAAAATTTAGGCCACAGACAACGAGAAAAGGTTAAGTTTTAGCTGACTTCATGGCAAAATTCACACCCAGCGCTTGCCCAAGACCGACACTGGCGGACCTCAGCCTAGGGTGCCTAGGAGAGTCGGAGGAAAATCAATTGGGACCATGGAATCCCACGCTGGCCAGATGGAAGAAGAGTGAAGAAAAGTTGAAACCTTGTGATATTTACATCAGTGACTTTTTCTGTCTCTTTGTCGATGGTAGTTCAAACCAATAAAAGGCGGGTGCATGAGTGGTTTTGGTTTCGCCAGATGGACGAATAATAGAACAATCCATCCATTTGGGGTTTAAGGCCTTAAACAACAAATCAGAATATGAAGCACTAATTGTTGGCTTGAAACTTGCAACAGTGGTGGAAGTTGAGGAGGTGGTAGTCTTTTGTGACTCCTAGCTTATTGTAAATCAAGCGATCAGCGAATACATAGCCCGAGATGAAAAGATGATGGCCTACGTAAAGAAGGTCATCAAGTTACTTGCATAATTTCAAAGCTGTCAGTTGCAACAGGTCAGCTGAGATAACAGCAGTCATGTTGACACCCTACCAAACCTTGTTAGTGTTATAAAGTCAAGCTAGCCAAGAACAATTATGATGGATTATCTGTCAAGCACAAGTATTGAGCCTCTGATAATAGAGTATGAAGCAATGTGTGTAGAGATGGGTCCAAGCTGGATGGACGCCATAGTCATGTTCCTCAGAGATGGCAAGCTGCCAGCAGAGAAAATCGAAGCACATAAAACTAGACTGAAGTCAACTAGATTCTCTCTGATAGCAAAAGGTCATTTGTATAGGAAATCTTTTACCAGACCTCTACTAAGATGTGTGCACGCATCCCAAGTAGAAGATTTATTGTATGAGATCTATGAAGGAGTATGTGAAAGCCACACAGGGGGTTGATCACTGGCCCACAGAGTCATATCATAGGGATACTGGTGGCCCTACATGCAGAAAGATGCCAAAGCCTATGTGAGTAAGTGCGATAAGTGTCAAAGGTTTGCACCTTTCATACATCATCTAGCTAGAGATTTGAACCTAGTATCCAGTCCTTGGCCATTTGCCTGGTGGGACATGGATCCTGTTGGGCAACTACCTAAGGCAACTAGATAGAGGAAGTTCTTACTGGTAGCAACTAATTACTTTACAAAGTGGGTAGAGACTGAACCCCTTGCAAAAATCTGAGATGTGGATGTAAAAAACTTCATCTGAAGAAATATAATCACCAAGTTTAGGATCCTCAAAGCCATTATGGCAAACAATGGTACCCAATTTGACAGTAAGCTGATTAAAAACTTTTGTGCAAAGTATAAGATCAATAATTACTATTCCACTGCCAGCTTCCCCCAAAGCAATGGTCAAGTTGAAGTGTCTAACAAGACCATCTTAGATGGAATCAAGAAAAGGCTGGAAGTTGCCAAAGGCAAGTGGGTGGAGGAACTGCCTAATGTGCTATAAGCATATCGCACAACGTTGAGATGATCAATTGGGGAATCACCTTTTGCTATGGCTTATGGCACTAAAGCATTCATTCCACTAGAGATCGGCATCCTTGGAATTAGAACCTAAGGAGTGGAGAATGGAACAAATGAGGCATTTCTTGCTCGAGATCTGGACCTAATCGAGGAAAAAAGAGAGAGAGGGCAGCAATTCGACTGGGGGTGTATCAACAACAACTTGTCAAGGCATACAAAAAGAAGGTCAACCCTTGAGAGTTCCAAATTAGAGACCTCATCCTAAGGAAGGTAGTTGGCAACAAGAAGGATCCTAGGGAGAGCAAGCTTGGCCCAAACTGGGAAGGACCCTATCACATCATCTCGATCGCCGGCAATGGCACTTACCGGCTTGAAGACACTAACGGCAAAAAATTGCCAAGGCTTTGGAACGCCAACAATTTGAAGTTCTTTTATCATTGAAGCTGTAATTTTTTTTAATGTAAATAGTTATTAGCTGAATTATTATTAAAGATTAGTTCGATTTTGTTTTTTACAAAATGTTGTTGAAATTTATGATTGAACGATAAGATTGAGATAGTCTCAAAACGATGTTCCCATGGTGAACAAGGTGATTAACTTAGACTTGCCATAGATGACAGAGTTGAACTAAGTCAGTAATGTTTCTGTATGAAACAAGGTGAAAATGACCACGTTTTGGTTAGTTTGAGCGAAAAGCCAAGGTAGATAGTACTTTCGATACACTAAGGTAAAGCCTCAATTGTTTAGTTTGGACGAGCCAAACGTGATGACCTCAGTCGTGGATATCTAAGTTTAGGCAAGAATCTGGTGATGCGTCCTTAATGTGAACATAAGTGATACTTAGGTTCACATTAGGGGGCAGGAAGTACGAATAAGCATAACACTTATGTAATTTTTGACAAAATTTTACAAGTTGAATTTATCTGAGATGATTGATAAGAGATACTATCTGAGATATGTTAAACTGAGATGATTAATTAATCTGGTAAATCTGAGATGATTAGTACCAATATGTTCTCATCCAAAAAGATTATGTAAATAAGTTCTACTTAGAAGAGTTTCAAAAGATTCGAAGTATAAAAATATACAAGGCATAAAGCATATATGGAAGGCAATCAACACTTAGAAGAAAAAGAAGAAAGACTTGCATTCACAATGAAAGGAAACATGTTTAGTTAAAAAAGAGAGCACGTCGGCCCGACGTGGCAACAAACTGATCAAAAGGAAAAGTTATAATTGAAAGAGGAAAAAGAACAGCTTCAAAGAAAAAAAATCCTACGTACTAGTTTGAGGCTCATTGTTATGAGCAACCTCAACATTGATCTCTTGCAGCATTTGGTCGAGACTCCTTTCAGCAGTAAGGACCTTGACCTTAAACATGAAGGTTTTCTTCGGCGAGGTGCTCTTAGAGACCTGGTCCTCATCCTCTTCAGTTAAATCAGGATTTGATCATTCAGAATTGGGGAGTTGGCCTCAGCAGTAACCTCTATGCCAGCTTCCTCTTCGGCCTCCCCAACATCAGTCTCTTCGTCTTCTTCTTCTTCTTCTTCTTCGAACTCGGCAGGGGAGGGAGGAAAAGGCACATCAAGTTGGCTAGTATCCCCAAGTGGTGAATCCTCAGGAACATATAGTTTTTTCAGTGCTACCATCCACTCTAGGTAGCAACCTTTGTTACAGGCCAGGTTCACTTGTTTTCTATACTGGTCCCGAATATTGGCTTTCCCTTCAGAAAACGCCTTCTCGTGTACGACATTCATCTTGGCCTCCTTTGTCTCGAGAGCCTCTTTGAGTTTGGCCTCGGCTTCGGTTGCTCTGACTTCGACGGCCTTGGTGTCAGCCTTGGCAGCTCCAGTAGCAGCCTCAACAACTTCGGCTTTGGCCTCGGCCTTACTTTGAGCGGCCTTAGCTGCATTAGCCTTGTCTATCAAATGGTTGATCTTGGCTTCAGCTTTATTAAGTGAAAACAAAAAGCTTGTTGCTTCTTGAGCCTTCTTGACCAAGTCCTTCTTCATCATCTCAGTCAGCACCGTGTAGACACCCCATTTTTGACCGTCCTCAAGACTTGGACGTCATTGTTTGAACACTCAATGATCATCCACGCTTGTGTTCGTTTTAAGTTCCCGAAGGTCTCAGCCACGCACCTCGCCTTAGGATCTCTCAACTTGTCTGTTTTGTGTTTGGTTGTGGACCAATGACTTGTGTTTTTGCTTATGAGGGAAGAGGGTGGCTTGTTGGCCATCCCTGCAACCCATTGGCTAAGGCCTTGTGCCATCGGCCTTGTTTTCTTGCTATCGGCTATAAGTGTTGGCCGATCGGCACTCTTTTTGGTCGATCGGCCATATTTCTTGGCCGAGACCTTTCCACCTATTTTTGTAGATATTTTTGTGCCAGCTGTGACAACTGGTGAGCACAATTCTCATCCTCCATGTATGGAGGGATTGCATCAAGACTCAAGCTTGTTCAACAAGCTTGAGAATTGAAATTCTATAAGAAGGGAGGCCCCTCTCCCTTTCCAGAGGGTCTAAAAATTGATATCAAGATATATATATCTCTCTATATATTTTACTTCTCTCTCTCTCTCTCTCTCTCTCTCCATTTGCTCTTGTTTGTGCTCAAAAGTGTAAAATCTTCACACTATTGCACACAAACACCTACTAGAACACCATCCTTTGGTTGCTGAGGTCCTTAGGAGTTGGTTTTAGAGTTTTTGGAGTGGTTTAAGCTCAAAAAAGGTGCTGGAGTTGTGTTCTTGAACGTGTTCTTCAAGGGTGAGAAACTAACCTTTTAATCCCTTATTTTGGTTTAAGCTTTTAGACCTACTTGCATGCTGATTTAAGCTTAACTTTCTACTGTAAAAAGTTTTGATTTTTCATGCTTGTGATGTTTGTTTAAGGTCACTTTTGTGTTGGGGGTAGTCTACCCCCTCTCAGGCCTTGTTTGGCCTTGTTTTGAACCATTCTTTTAAGCTATTGGGACCACCTTGTTTTGGCCTTCTCACCACTAAAATCCAGAGGATTTTGGTGATGGAAAGGTAGTTTTGAGGTCCCAAATAGGAGAGGGTCATCCCCTCTCCTTGTGTTTTGTATGCTATTACAAATGGCTCATAATAGTAACATGATTGCTTAGATTGTTTTGGCTCCATTTCAGCAAGTATTTGGTGTTATTTTTCCATGTTATACCTCTATCTAAAGTTGGTTTGATGACCTCTTGCATGCACCATACACTTGTAGAGCAATTTTGCATGCTAGCATAACATACATCTTGTGTTTGTACCATCATTCTTGCATGTTTTGGCTCAACTCAAAGGAGCTTTTAGCCTTGTTTTACCATGCTCCAGCTCTGATTTGTATTGTCTTGGTCATGCATGCGTTGCTTTGTATAGCCATGGTTCAATCTAGCTTGTTAGCTTTGGGTGTCTGAGTCACTAGCATGCATTGCTTAGACCATTTTCATGATTTAGCATCATTTCATATGTGATTTTAGTCCATATAGTGTGGTCATGCACCCACATTTGTCACCTCTTCCATGCATTGGGAGGTTTGTGTTTTAAGCCTTGAACATGAGCCATTATGCATGTCTTATTGTTTGAGCTTTTGGGATGCCATCTCAGTGGGTTTTTGAGCTTATTTTGACATGCCATGACTCTTATTTTTATTGGTTAAGTCATGCCATGTTTGGTTTTAATAGGTGTAGTGTAATACCCCTTTGTAGCCTTGCATGCTTCATGCTTTTGGTCTTTTGTTCTAGCTTGTGTTGGCTAGGTTCAAGTATGCTTTTGGTCTTGTATTGACCTGCCTTGGGACTATTTTGATTGCCCTTGGCCCTGTGGGGCTTGCTTTGTATGGTCATGGTGTAAGTCCCTTTGCTAGTTTCAAGCTTTGAGCTTTCTTGCATGCCATACTTGCATTGTTGGGGTGGTTTGGCGTCATTCCATGCATGATTTCAGGGCCTATAGTATTGTCATACATCCATGCTTTTCACTCATTGCTCATTCGCAGGAGTTGTTATCTTCATGCCTTGTTTATGAACCAAAGTGTATGCACGCTTGCATGTGCGTTTATACTTCATTTCCATAGCATTTTGGCCACTGATTTAGGCATGGCTGAGGTCTATCCATTTTTAGTTTAAGTCCTTGAGTATGTGGTTTGCATGTTGTTGCATGCATATTGCATTGCATGTTGTTCCATGCTTGTTATATGACCTCATATTTGCATGCTTGTGTTGCCTTGTTAAGTTAATCATGCATGCATTACATTGGTTTAATATGCTTGTCTTTGCATGTTGTTGTATGCTAGTTGCATTGTATGACATTGTTGTTGGCATACTCATGTTGCATTAGCTTTGCTTGCATGCTTAGGTTGCATTGCATTGAGTTGGCATGCCATTAGTTTTGATAAGTCAATCATGCTGTATTGCATAGCAGTTTGCATGCTTGCCGCATTGCATTGTGTGTGCATGCCTTGCCTCTTGATCAAGCATGATAGAGGTTAAGGTCCCTTATGTGTTTTTGTGCATTTCATTCACATTGAATTGTGTGGCTCGGCCTCTTTGGCCATCATGCATCGAAATGCGTGATTGATGGCTCAAGAGCCGAGCACTACACTCCTTTGAGTTCCAAACATGATAAGGGGTGTAGTTGCACAACATTTTCTTGCAAATGTATTGCCATGCCTCTGTTTGTACTCTGCTGCAGCAAAAGGAGCAGTTTGCAGGAAGAGATGGCCGATCGGCTATCTAGTGTGCCGATCGGCTATCATTATTTGGCCGATGGACTCAAAAGTGGTTGATGACCCTTATCCCTTGGCCGATGGCCTTAACTCTTGGCCGGTGACCTCTCAGCATATCTATGACGTGGATCAGAAGTGTTTCAAAAGTTGGCACAATTTTCAGAAGTATGCAAACAGAGGCAACATGAGGCATGGCAACTGATTTCCAAGCAAAGCCGACCGAGCGTGCATCTCTTCTTCGCCCACGAGGCCATTTCACTGCTGTGGATTAGTTTGAATGATTAATTATCTGATTTGTTGTGTAATAACTAAACTAGCTAATTCGTTTAATTAGTTAACGTGTTGTAATAATTAGCTTAGTGTTAGCTAGTTATTCATTATTGATTATGTAATAATTAGTTTAATTAGATTATTAGATTAGTTGCTTAGCTTAGCGTAGCTAGCATAGTGTATTCATTCGGACCCTCTGTCGAGAGGGAAAATTTTGTAATAAGTGTGCGCGAGTATGTGAATGTCTTCCAACCCCACGTCTTTCTCCCTTTTACTTAACTGCTTACGATGGTTAGTTCTAGGTCATGTTTTGATTAGCATCCTTATGCTATGCATGTTTGCATCATTCATCTGTATTGCATGCACCGGGCTTGACGTATCATACTAACTGCATTGTATTTCAATATATTTACTTGAATACGTGTTAAACAACATGTTATCAAGTTGCATTTCACATGACATCTTAGAATAGCCGGGCCTATCTTAGTTGCAGTTTGCATGTGTTGCATTAGGCATCTTAACATAAACTAGGATCATGCATGATTTCTAACTAGTTCTCTGTTTTGGCTCAAAGTACACTGTAAGTGTTTGTGCTTTAGCATTTTGCATGAGTGTGAGTGCTGCCATGACAGCATGCTTGCCATGAGACTATTTGCTTAAGTGATATAATTGCCTGAATGCCTGTGGATGAAGGTTGGATTGCATGAATTGGAACAATTCATTGAAATGCGAGTTTTAAGCCCACCTGAGAGTGGCAAAATCATGTTTTTCTAAGCCCACATAAGGGTGGCAAAATCCACGTCTTAGCCTACTTGCGAGTAGCACCTTCAAACCATTTTCAAACAAACAAACATGAGATGTTTTGTTCCAACTTAGGCGATCTAGTCTATACTTGTATGTTATGCGCATCACGTAGTAAGCTAACTAATAAACCGGACTAAGAACACATGTGTTTTCAAAAACAAAATATCATGCTCAGTAAAGGCCGATATTTTTGATCGGGCGAGCGGGGGTGCTCATTGCATGATCTTCCCCTCTCGTACCCAAGTTCCTGAGCCGAGGCAACTTTGGTGATGACGGACACATGGCCTTAGGCACGAGACAGGGTTTCCTAAATTCCCCCAAAATAAATATTTAGGTGGCGACTCTGTATCTGGCAAAGCAGTCCATGTTTGACATTTCTTTATTAAAATCATTTTTCCAAAATGATTTGCCAGGTTTGGACTCTTTGGTGATTTATCGGTCTTGCATTGCACTTTGCGAGATTAGATTCAGAACCGTGACTTTGAGTCCGAACTATAGTAGCTAATGAAAAAAATAGATTTCGCGCCATTCGCGCGTGGAGCCGGGACGTTCGGGCACGTCTACACACCGTATGGAAGTGAGCATACTAGATGACCTGTAAAAGAAAAGGCAAGTTAGCAAAATTTGATTATGTATAAATGATTAAAGTAAAAGCTGAATGAAGAAATGAAAAGATTTAGAGACCTACCAAGACTGAATGTCGCATTATCATGGCAAAATTCTTATATTAATTGAAATCGGCCAGAAGGTTCATGTCGGCTAGAAGAAACATGACCGTGGATAGAGTGGCACCAACCTCCAAACTCGCAATGGCGCTATCACCGATCTTGAGAGGTCGGTCACCAACTAGAACCTCGGGCACCTAGGTTTCCTCGGGGTGAAAACTACTCCTACCCTCCAAACTTTCTAATCTCAGCTTCTTCGATGGCAGCACATCAAACGACTCAGCCTCAGTTGCTCATTTCTCGACGTCTGCTAGTTTGGATATGGGGACCATGTCCTCCAGATCCTTTTTAAAATCTGAGGGAACAATGGTGGCTGTGGCCTTGGCTTTGGCCTTTTTTACCCTTTTTGGTTTTGGCTTCAGCTAGGATTGCGAGGAGGGAGTAGACTGAAGTGTCACTATGTCGGGCAAGCTAGCAAGTAAATCTTCAACTATTGCTGGTTTTGGTCACATGTCTTCGGCGGTTGCAGTGATGGTTACTCTGGTGCCAAATCGGATTGCAGGTAAAGCGATGGAGGGATTCGCCAAATCATACACCGACGCCTCTAAACCTTAGCGCTTACGGCTTCAAGTTCTACCAGCAGGAGTGTTTAGAGGTCGGCTTCGACATTGGCATTGTGATGGTGGAATGCATTGGGTTGGAGCACAAGTAGATGGCTGGTCCACAAGGTCAAACGTTGAAGCTTGGTCTAGCCTTGGTGAAGAAACGATAGGTGGAGTTGAAGCAGATGAAGAAGTCTTACTCCTTCTTGGGATGTTAGAGAGCGGGGATCGGTAGGTTGGCACGTAATTTAGTAGGATGCCTTGCAAACCTGATGGATAGGCTGAGAAGTCGGATAAGATCTCGGCTTCTTTGGTAGCTGAGGAAGAGCTACAAAAATAATAAGAAAACATCAGAAACAGATATAAGAGATAAGTGCTTAAGTGTAATAAGAATGAGATTTTGACTAAGTTCTTGCCCCCATCGTCTCTAAAAAGTCAGCGCAGAGGGTAGAGATAGAGATCATTATCAGGTGTGAATTCTCAATTGCTTGAGACAATTAAGTAGTCCGCTCCAGTACCTTTATTAGAGTCTGAGAGGTCGGCTATGAGTTTGTACTTGGTGGATCTGGGTTTGAGGTAGTATGTTTAACCATTGGTGGATTTGATACCACACATAGCATTGTAGTATTGGATGTTGGATAAAGTGATAAAGTGATCCTAGCTTTTTGCCGACGTGCCAACCCGGCAATACAGTTTATGACCCTAAAGGTGTTTATTTCTAGTTACATACGGTTGAGTTTGTAGAAGTGGATCATTTCCCTAAAAAGGATGTCAAGAGGGAATCTAATTCCACTCTCGATGATAGACACTATAGGGAATGACATATAGGTCTCCTCAGGCATCATGTAATCCTCATTTCTAGCCAACCTAAGTTGAACGTCGGCTGGAATGGAGAACTGCTAGCGGAAATATTCTAGTTTGCTGGGTGAGTCTACTCTCTATTTGAACATTCCCATGACCTCAGCTAGGGTGAATCTAGTGTGGTTTACTATTTGGAAAGAAGACTAAATGGGTTAAAGGACCTCCACGAGGGTTTAGGGAGAAAGCTTGTTTCAATTTTTCCTAAGTATGGTTTCTAACAAATCCCAAACCTAAAATGGACTAGAATCAAAGGCAGAAATCTGGAAAATAGAAAAAGAAAACCAGAAGAACACGATTCAAAATATGAAACAGTGACAAAAATAGAAAGAAGGACACATATATGGACAGTACAGTGGTGTGCATTCAAGAACACATTCAAGGCATGCAATCATTACGAATTCAAGAACACAAGCAAGATCGAGGCGTTTGCAAAATCAAAGCATAAGAGGACGGATTCAAGAAATTTTGGCCCATAGTACCTATTGCCAGTGTGCAAAATTTGTAAATAGTGTACAAGAATTATGAGCAAAATTCGAAAAACGCAAAGACGAGATCAAAAACATGAGGAACACTAGAGGAATCAGGGCAAAAGACATACAATGTGTGATATATAATAGTTTAGAAAAAAATACAGTTGAAAATAGTACAAGAAAAATAGAAAGAAATGGGGCACTTACAAAGTGGAGTCGAAGAAATAGTCACTGGGATAAAGTCCGACGGAGTCAAACGATGAAGATGATTGGAATCGAACAGTGAGAGGCTCGCTGGAGGAGTTAAATGGAACGGTTGTAGAATCTTGAAAACACAACAATGGAGATTGAAGGGAAATTTTGTAGAGAGAGAAAATTTGAGGGAGAAAGAGAAATCAAGGATGAATAGTGATGAGACGAAGAGAGAAGGAATGAAGTTTTGTTAAAAAATGAAAATGTGGCAAACATGATGAAATTGCCTTGGACGATGTGCTTGTCAGGCGGCATAATAGATTCGATGTAACGTGATGAGGCATGACAGGTACTAACCAATAAGAAGGGGACACGTGGAAGAAATGGTTGAAATAATGATGTGTGACAACTCATGCGCAAGTGGGGTCTCTTGCAATTGTTGAACTGGAGGGGTAATGACCTCGGCTAACAAAGTTATCTCAAATGAGATGTTGAAAGAACTTGGTTCTTGATTCTTGATAAGAGGGGCATCTGAGTCCTAGTTACCTAAAATTAAAGAGTCATGATCTCGGTCGGAGAAGTACATTTATAGGTTCTATCACCTTAGGTTGCTGGGGTAATGGAATCTAGGGGGCCGTTGTGGGGAAGTATTTTGGAAATGATTCCACGTAGCCAAGGTGGCTCCGAGATGTCGGCTAAGGAGCCACGTGGGCGAGTCATAGTTGTTGAGATGATCGCAGTATTGCCAAGGTTTGGTGTGGTAATACTGGGATTATAGGATATTAGGATAAAGGACAAGAGTCCTAGATAGGAGGGAGCTCTTAGTCTAGATAAAGATAAGGCTCTTGAGAAGTTTATCCCTATCTAGCTGAAAGTCCAAGATGAGCATTGTGCTTGAGTCTATGAAGTGAGACTTATAGGGGACTAGGGCATTGCTGACTATAAATGTGAGGCACCGTCATGAGTCCGAGGTATGCTTTAATTTTTGCATTGAGTACTTGTGTGAGATCATCGAGACATTGTTTGACTAATTTGATCATCGATGTCCCCCAAGTAGACGAACCACCGCGGTATTCTTGTCTTCTTATTGGTAGGTGGTTAGCTTAATTTATTTTGCTGTGTGCTCTCCAACTAAGTTCCCTATTTGGTTGTGTGGTCCAAAATTAGCACCCATAGATATGATTGATGAGAGGAAAGTTGTGCATATGGGTACAAGATTTTAGAGTGAAGAGTATGGAGAAACTATCTAAAGGTATAGAGTGGCGTTGCATTTAAGAGAAAAGTTGCAGAACTTTATCGGGTGAAGAAGCATTTTTAATGGTGAATGACCATGAGTTAAAGCTTCTAACAAACCAAACGATTGTGGGTTTTAGTGAGTTAGAGAGAAACAGTCGCACAACTTTGTTTCCATTAAGTAATGGCATACATTAAGCAATGGCATGTATGCAGGGACAACAAAACAACCCATTATCTGTCATGACCCGAACCTACCCCCATGGGTTAAGGACATGACCGGCCCAGTAATCGTGAGATTACCTACGGCCTCAAATCAAACCATACGTGTTTTAATAGAGTTAATGGGGACCAAACGAAAGTAATTAAAAAAAAACTTTGTCCTTAGAGCTGTGCTTACATGGCATGTCAAACAAGTCATACATGTAAACATTAATAAGTCACAACAGAATTAAAGTATCAAAAAGTTCTATACAGACAGGATCATCCAAAACTAAGTCAACCCATGAACTATATACAGACATATACAAAGGCTCCGCCAACGTGACAACATAAAACAAAATAACAGAGGCGAAGGCGAGTCTCATGCGTGAGACACATAGGCTGACTTTCCAAAACTCGGTTGTTCCATATAGACTTCACTGGGGCTGGGACTGGATCTCTCTTGGCTCACCTACAAAAACATGAATGAACGTGAGCAGAAGCCCAGTGAATAATATCAAATCAAGAAAATACATTGGAACATTATACATCAGACGGCCTTCAGCCTAATTCATTCATGTCAAACTGGCCTTTCGCCCTTTTCGAACGTTTATATCAGATTGGCCATTTTGGCCTTATCAAACTTTCGTATCAGACTGGCCTTTCTGCCCTTCCAAACTTGTCATATCAAACTGGCATTTAAACCTTTCAAACTTGTCATATCAAACTGGCATTTAAGCCTTTCAAACTTGTCATGTCAAACTGGCATTTAAGCCTTTCAAACTTGTCATATCATACTGGCATTTAAGCCTTTCAAACTTGTTATGTCAAACTGGCATTTAAGCCTTTCAAACTTGTCATATCAGACTGGCATTTAAGCCTTTCAAACTTGTCCACCATTCAAAATTAATGAACTTTACAAAACTTACATAGAAGTAAGCAATTGGACAACAATATGTATTTCAGATATTACTCACAGTGATCGTCTTGTGGATTTGCCCTAGAGCTTGACCCTACACATCACATAACACATATGGGTCACAATTAATTTAATTCATTCTTTAATTCACATTTTCCTCTTTAGGCTTCATTCTTATCTCTTTAATTCAATTACAATGCTCCACACATGCCTAAGAGTGCTTGCAAGTGAAAGAGAACGAAAAATGAAACACAGAATGCGAAAACAAAATTTCAAAAAATAGGGTTTCCGCTCGAGCGTGGACTCCCCGCTCGAGCGGACCCTTAAGGCCTGCAAAAGTACTGGTTACATGAAAAATAAACTCGAGCGTGAAATAGGGCGCTCGAGCGGAAAACCTGTCTACAAAGTTCCACGCTCGAGCGTGAAATACCCCTCTCGAGCGGACACCAAGTCTGCAAAAAGTACTGGGAGCACGAAATTTATGCTCGAGCGGACCTCAAAATTCTAGAAAATCCATAATGTGTTCTTGAGCTCCCTCTCAACATTCAAACCAATATTTCTCGCATTTTATGGCTCCAACCTTACATATTCTAGTGCTAACATGGTATAAACACTAAAACACATCATCATGGAGCTCAATTTCATGATTCAAACACATGCATGCCCCAAATTGACACCAAACTCAATTCCAATATACACATTCATGCATTCAAAGCTCTTATCTTCATAGATTGTACATGCATGTGATGTCTAGCTCCCATTCTCAACTTAGATGATACCAATGGTGATTATACATGAGCTTCAATTACAAATTTACATGGATTTCAACCAAATTGCAACATGAATCATGTAATTCAAGCTCAATTATGCAAATTCCAAACAATTACATACATGCATGCATATATGGTCTTTCAATTCAACAAAACAAATTCAAAATATGCTCTTGACCATTAATTAGCTTTGAACACACAAGATTACACCTTAAACTCATGAATTCAAGAATCAATGCTTACCTAGAAGCCCAATCTATGGTTAATTCTTGAACTAGACTTCAAATTCCCAAGCTTGAGTAAAAAATTACACAATTCTCTCCCTCTCTCTCTCTCTAACAGCCGGCCCCTCTCTCTTTCTTAGAGTTTGATCAGCCCAAGAGAAGATACAAGAGGGAATGGGAGGTGTAGTGCTCTTACACAACAAATCCCACTAACCAAAATTACAAATATTAACAATTTGAGCACAAAGCCATTAAATAAATCAATTTAATCTGACCCAAATCAATTTTCAATTAAATTTCACCGTAGGCTCTAAAAATTACGCTAATCATAATGGCACAATCAATTTTGGTTTTGGTGGTCGATAAGGCCTTCAATTTAATTCCCAAAGCAGATAATCAAACATATATTCCTACGGTGAACAGATAAAAATTCAAAACCACATATTTCCATATAATGGCACACAAAATCATATTAAGCACATAAGCATACTCATATTAAGGACCAATTAGCACACTACATAATAAGGGTATTACAGTCTTCCCCCTTTAGGAAGTTTGGTCCTCCAAACTTAATTTACCTTCGCCGAGAAACAAATGTGGATAGCGTAGCCGCATTTTCTCCTCTTTTTCCCATGTAGCATCCATCCAATAGTGTTCCTTCCATTCCACTTTCACCATTGGGATGAACTTGCTTCTCAATTGTTTCTCTTGTTGGTCAACAATTCGTTCTGGCCATTCGGCGTATTCCGTATTTTCATCAATAGCTACCCGGTGATAATCAATCACATGAAACGGGTCTCAGAGGTAACCCCTCAACATCGACACATGAAACAAGTTATGAATTTGTTCAAATCCCGGTGGCAAAGCAACTCTATAAGCAACTAGACCAAGCCTTTCCAGAATCTGAAATGGCCCAATGTAACGGGGCGACAACTTGCCCTTTTTTTCCAAACCTGACTTGGCCCTTCATTGGAGACACATGAATAAACACATGGTCACCGACCTCATACTCAAGAGGTCTCCTTCGAACATCTGCATAGTTTTTTTGTCGGTCTTGAGCTGTTTTGAGCCTTTGACAAATAGTCTTGATTTTCTCAGAAGTGTCTTGCACAATTTCAGGTCCAAGCAATGCTCTATCCCCGGCTTCCATCCAACAAATAGGTGATCTACACCTCCTACCATACAAAGCCTCGTATGGTGCCATACCGATGCTGGAGTGGAAGCTGTTATTATAAGTAAATTCTGCAAGTGGCAAATAATCTTCCCAACTCCCCTGAAAATCCAAACCACACATTTTTAACATATCTTCCAAAGTCTGTATTGTTTGTTCCGATTGCCTATCTCTTTGTGGGTGGAATGCAGTACTAAATCTCAATTCTGTTCCCATAGCTTCCTGTAAACTCTTCCACAATCTAGATACAAATTTCGGATCTCTATCCGACACAATGGACACTGGAACTCCGTGTAAACGGACAATCTTCTCAACATAAATAGTAGCCAATCTATAAGCATTAAACGTAGTTCTAATTGGCAGAAAATGTGCAGATTTAGTCAGTCTATCAACTACAACCCAAATAGCATCCATACCTCAAGAAGTCCGAGGTAGGCCAACAACGAAATCCATAGTCACATGTTCCCACTTCCATTCAGGAATATGGAGAGGTTGAAGTAGACCGCTTGGTTTTTGATGTTCAGCCTTGACTTGTTGACATTGGAGACACTTGGACACATATTCTGCAATCTCTTTCTTCATTTGAGGCCACCAATAAGTTTGTTTCAAATCCCGATACATTTTATTGTTGCCCGAATGCATAGCAAACACGGATCTGTGGGCTTCATCTAAAACTCTCTTCTTGAGTTCCGGAATGTTTGGGACACACATTCGGTTTCAAAATTTCAACACTCCACTCTCAATACTGAACTCTGCCTTCTGACTTGTCTCAAATTCATCAATCACTTTGTTGAGGAATTCATCATCTTTCTGTTTCTGCTTGATTTCATTAATGATTGCTGGTTCAGCTGAGATAGCGGCTATCAATCGGCCCTTTTTACACAATACCACTTCAATTTTAGACTTCTCAAAATCTTGCAGAACCTCCTTCTGTTCAGTAAGCAAACAAGCCATACTTCCTGTTAATTTTCTGCTCAAGGCATCAGCAACTGTATTGGCTTTCCTGGGGTGGTACTGAATTTCAAAATCATAGTCTTATATCAGCTCAAGCCATCTCCTCTGTCGCATATTCAACTCTTTCTGTGTAAAGAAGTATTTCAAGCTCTTGTGATCTGTGTAGACTTCACACTTTGCCCCATACAAATAATGCTGCCAGATTTTCAAAGCAAAAACAATTGCGGCCAATTCTAAGTCACGTGTTGGGTAGTTTTTCTCATGCAGTCTCAATTATCGGGAGGCGTAAGCAATAACCTGTCCATTCTGCATTAACACACAACCCAAACCTTAATAAGATGCATCACTGAAAATCACAAAATTTTCTGTACCTGAAGGTAATGTCAAAATCGGTGCGGTAGTCAATCTTGTTTTCAATTCATGAAAGACTGATTCTCTTTCATCGTTCCACTCAAAAGGTTGCCCCTTGCGTGTCAGTTGGGTAAGAGGCACAACTATTTTTGAAAAATCCTTCACAAACCTCCTGTAGCACCCAGCTAAACCCATAAAACTGCGAACTTCTGTTACATTGGTCGGTGTAGGCCAATTCATAATTGCCTCTATTTTCTGCGGGTCTGCTGAAATTCCTTCTCTGTTGATCACATGCCCTAAGAAAACAACTTCATCCAACCAAAACTCACATTTCTTTAGTTTAGCGAACAATTTCCTTTCCCTAAGTATTTGCAGGACAATTTTCAAATGCTGTTCATGTTCAAATCTATCTTTAGAGTATATCAAAATGTCATCAATAAAGACTACGACAAATTCATCAAGGTAGGTCTTAAAAATATGGTTCATTAGGTCCATAAATGCTGCCGGAGCATTAGTCACTCCAAATGGCATAACAAGAAACTCAAAATGACCATACCTTGTTCTAAATGCTGTTTTCTCAACATCTTCTGCCTTTACTTTCAACTGATGGTACCCGGACCTCAAATCAATCTTGGAAAACACCTGTGATCCCCACAACTAGTGAAATAAATCATCAATACGGGGTAGGGGGTACTTGTTATTTATCGTTACCTTATTCAGTTCCCGGTAATCGATGCACAAACGTAAAGTTCCATCCTTCTTTTTCACAAATAATACTGGTGCACCCCAAGGCAAAGTGCTAGGTCGGATAAACCCCTTGTCAAGCAGGTCTTGCAACTGTTCTTTCAATTCTTTCATTTCGGTAGTAGCCATTCTGTAGGGAGCTTTAGAAATAGGTTGGGTGCTTGGTATAGTCTCAATTGTAAATTCTATCTCCCTGTCTACCAATTCCCCTGGCAATTCATTTGGAAACACATCCGGAAATTCTCTAACAACAGGGATATCATTCAATTCAACATTCACAGATTGTTCAGTCAACACATAGCACAAATAACCCTGGCACCCTTTCCTGATTAGTTTACATGCTTTCATTGCAGGTATCAAATAAGGTGGAGGCACTACCCCATTTCCCACAAACACAATCTCATTCTGTTTTGGCGGTTTAAACACAACCCGTTTTGTCACACAATCTATGGTGGCACAATATTTGGTCAACCAATCCATGCCCAAAATTACGTCAAAATGTCTAAAGTTCAAGGGCAGCAAATCTACATATAGGATAGCATCCTCAACACACATCTCAGAAAATCGGTATATAGATTCACACAACACAGATTCCCCAGATGGAGCAGATACACATAGCAGATATGGCAGTAATTCTAAGGGTCTATTTAGTCTACATGAAAATGCGTATGTCACAAAAGAGTGTGTGGATCCAAAGTCAATTAACACAAAAGCATCCTGATTACATATAGAAATAGTACCTGAGACAACTACGTTGGCATTCCGTGTATCGCCCCAAGTAATTTGATGATCGAATTAGTCATCTCTGCGTTGGCATTACATATAGAAATAGTACCTGGAGGATGTAGTTGCTGCCACTGTTGCTGTCATTCTTGTTGTTGTCTCAATGTCTCTGTCATGACCCGAACCCGCCCCCGTGGGTTAAGGACACAACCGGCCAGTAATCGTGAGATTACCTACGGCCTCAAACCAAACCATACGTATTTTAACAGAGTTAATGGGGGCCAAACGGAAGTAATTAAAAAAAAACCTTTGTCCTTAGAGCTGTGCTTACATGGCATGTCAAACAAGTCATACATATAAACATTAATAACTCACAACAGAATTAAAGTATCAAAAAGTTCTGTATAGACAGGATCATCCAAAACTAAGTCAACCCATGAACTATATACAGACATCTACAAAGGCTCTGCCAACGTGACAACATAAAACAAAATAACAGAGGCGAAGGCGAGTCTCATACGTGAGACACATAGGCTGACTTTCCAAAACTCAGTTGTTCCATACAGACTTCATTGGTCCTAGAACTGGACCTCTCTTGGCTCACTTACAAACACATGAATGAGCGTGAGCAGAAGCCCAGTGAATAATATCAAATAAAGAAAATACATTGGAACATTATACATCAGACGACCTTTGGCCTAATTCATTCATGTCAAACTGGCCTTTGGCCCCTTTTTGAACGTTTATATCAGACTGGCCTTTTTGGCCTTATCAAACTTTCGTATCAGACTAGCCTTTCGGCCCTTCCAAACTTGTCATATCAAACTAGCATTTAAGCCTTTCAAACTTGTTATGTCACACTGGTATTTAAGCCTTTCAAACTTATCATATCAGACTGGCATTAAAGCCTTTCAAACTTGTCATATCAGACTTGCATTTAAGCCTTTCAAACTTGTCATATCAAACTGGCATTTAAGCCTTTCAAACTTGTTATGTCAAACTGGTATTTAAGCCTTTCAAACTTGTCATATCAAACTGGCATTTAAGCCTTTCAAACTTGTCCACCATTCAAAATTAATGAACATTACAAAACTTACATAGAAGTGAGCAATTAGACAACAATATGTATTTCAGATATTACTCACAGTGATTGGCTTGTGGATTTTCCCTGGAGCTTGACCCTACACATCACATAACACATATGGGTCACAATTAATTTAATACGTTCTTTAATTCACATTTTCCTCTTTAGGCTTCATTCTTATCTCTTTAATTCAATTACAATGCTCCACACATGCTTAAGAGTGCTTGCAAGTGAAAGAGAACGGAAAATGAAACACAGAATGCAAAAACAAAATTTCAGAAAACAGGGTCCCTGCTCGAGCGTGGACTCCCTGCTCGAGCGGACCCTTAAGCCCTGCAAAAGTACTGGTTGCATGAAAAATAAGCTCAAGCGTGAAATAGGGCGCTCGAGCGGAAAGCTTGTCTGCAAAGTTCCACACTCGAGCGTGAAATACCCCGCTCGAGCGGACACCAAGTCTGCAAAAAGTACTGGGAGCACGAAATTTACGCTCGTGCGGAGGTTCTCCCGCTCGAGCGGACCTCAAAATTCTGGAAAATCCAGAATGTGTTCTTGAGCTCCCTCTCAACATTCAAACCAACATTTCTCGCATTTTATGGCTCCAAACTCACATATTCTTGTGCTAACATGGTATAAACACTAAAACACATCATCATGGAGCTCAATTTCATGAATCAAACACATGCATGCCCCAAATTGACACCAAACTCAATTCCAATATACACATTCATGCATTCAAAGCTCTTATCTTCATAGATTGTACATGCATGTGATGTCTAGCTCCCATTCTCAACTTAGATGATACCAATGGTGATTATACATGAGCTTCAATTACAAATTTACATGGATTTCAACCAAATTGCAACATGAATCATGTAATTCAAGCTCAATTATGCAAATTCCAAACAATTACATACATGCATGCATATATGGTCTTTCAATTCAACAAAACAAATTCAAAATATGCTCTTGACCATTAATTAACTTTGAACACACAAGATTACACCTTAAACTCATGAATTCAAGAATCAATGCTTACCTAGAAGCCCAATCTATGGTTAATTCTTGAACTAGACTTCAAATTCCCAAGCTTGAGTAAAAAATTACACAATTCTCTCCCTCTCTCTCTCTCTCTCTAACAGCCGGCCCCTCTCTCTTTCTTAGAGTTTGATCAGCCCAAGAGAAGATACAAGAGGGAATGGGAGGTGTAGTGCTCTTACACAACAAATCCCATTAACCAAAATTACAAATATTAACAATTTGAGCACAAAGCCATTAAATAAATCAATTTAATCTGACCCGAATCAATTTTCAATTAAATTTCACCGTAGGCTCTAAAAATTACGCTAATCATAATGGCGCAATCAATTTTGGTTCTGGTGGCCGATAAGGCCTTCAATTTAATTCCCAAAGCAGATAATGAAACAGATATTCTTACGGTGAACAGATAGAAATTCAAAACCACATATTTCCACATAATGGCAAACAAAATCATATTAAGCACATAAGCATACTCATATTAAGGACCAATTAGAACACTACAGAACAAGGGTATTACACTATCTGTATAAGATTGTTTTGTTAATTAATATGATAGATTTTGAAGGCAATGAGTTTCAAATTCAAATGTTATTACAATTTTATTATTTAAGATTTTTTTCCCCCTTATACTTAATAATGGTTTTTGTTTACAATTTATTTTTTTAATAGTTATCACTCCTATAGAATTATTATTATTATTATTTTTAGATGATGGTTATTCTTATAAAATTTAGTGTTATAACTTGTATATTACACACCCATTTAGAAAAAAAAAAATAATAATTTAATATCTCTAAAATTTTAGTAATAAAAGAAATTCATAATATTTTTATTTTTATTTTTTCTAAAGTAAATCACCCATACTCATATAACACCATCATCTCAACTGCTCCCTTGTCCCTTCTCTCTATCTTATTTCCACCATCATCTAACAAATCTCTATGTCTCTCTCTCTATAAAATATATACTAGTTACTTTCTCTCTCCAACAAATAGCGTTGGGATCCTCTAGAGTGATTTGGTGAAGTGATCCTCTAGAGTGATCCTTTATGGCCTGACACCTGTCCCACTAATGAAGCCAATGGTTGAGATGAATCCCTCACCAAAACCACGTCGTTTTGGTGACCTAAAAAGAATTCTTTGTTTTACAGTTTGAACGCAAGAGGATGAGGAGAGAGAGAGAGAGAACGAGAGAAAGGGCTGAGAAAGAACTTGAAGAATAGCTTCGTCGGTGTTGATGGCAGCGGCGGCAACCACCTGGTCCCCCACCTTTGCTGACAGTCGCCAGTTGCTCCCCAACCCTTCTCCGGCTAACCATCATTTCCCCCATCCCTCCGCCTCCATCCATTGCCGGATTGTTCCATTACCAAATTGAACTCAAAATCTATAAGGAAAAAAAAAATTCTCAAATCCTCAACAAATCTGGATCGAAGAGAGAAGATCAATTTAAAAAACTCATCAAAATTGGAAGATCAATTGATAGTTCACACATAATTTTGAAATTAATTTTATTTTTTTCCTTTGAATCTTATTCCCAAATATATTTAAATATATACACATTTTGAAGCCTCTGTCCTTTTTGTTCCATCACACCAACACCACCTGTGTGTTCCTTGAAGCTTCTTGAAGAATAGCTTCGCTAGCGAGACATCGATTTTGAACCAGCAGCACCAGTGGAAATCACATCCAAATACAGAGACAATTCGAGTCTAGCCTTGTGAGCATAAATCAAACCCTCCACTTCCTTCTTCCCCATCCCCCCTCTCTGTGTTTGCACTACTGAAAGTTTGAAAGTCAGATTTTTTTTTTGGTCACCAAAACGACGTCGTTTTGGTAAGGGATTAATCTCAACCATTGACTTCATTAGTGGGACAGATGTCGCGCCATAAAGGATCACTCTAGAAGATCACTTCACCAAATCACTCTAGAGGATCCCAACACCAACAAATATAGATGTACATATATCATCATCACAATCACAATTATATTCACAACCTAGACCAGCGTTCCATAGAGAGAGAGAGAGGGAGGGAGAAAGAAAGAGAGAAACAATCTAGATTCCTAGAGATAGGAGAGGGAGGGAGGGAGGGAGAGAGAGAGAGAGAGAGAGAGAGAGAGAGAGAGAGAGAGGATTGGGACATTGGGGTCTATATTTGGAGTAGTGGATGTGATGGGTTCGGTGTGCTAAAACCCTAAATTCTGAGATGGAGTTGAAGAATTGAAAGGAAGGGAAGATCTATAATGGCAAACAATGTAGATCCAGTGCTCACTCCAGTATTTCTCACGGTCACTTTCTTTAATTCTGTTTCTCTTTCTGTTCCCGTGTTTTTTTAGATTGATCGATTTCTTTTTAGACATAACAATGTTTGTACTGAAATTGAAACATTGAATGAGCTATTTTTCTCTTCTTTTTGCTTGTTTTGTCCATCTTTAGTTGTTTTATTAAATTATTGATACAAAAAGGTAGCGTTTTTGTGGGTTTGTGAAGGATGTTATTTTGAAGGACACAATTAAGGCATAATCACATACACATAATCGAAAATGATATACGGAGCTTGAATTTTTCTACTTTGAACTTAAGCTACTATGCTTATTTGAAAATAATAAATATTTTTTCCCAATCAATTTTAAGTTTAGTTTGGTCACTCAAATGTTTGTTTTGCTATGTTTGGCCAAATAAAGGAGTCAACCACATGTGCCTCATGGTTCAAGGAAGCAAGGGATGAGCTTAATGGGTGTTGAATTTGAAAACATCCTTCTCTGTAATTATGTATGTGGGTTTGAACTTTAGCTGTTAATTTGTCTATAATTTGTGTGGAAGTAGAAAATTTCAAATTAGAGAAATTTCAGAATATAAAGAAAAGTGGTCAAAATACAAAGAAATTTATGAACAAATTAGAGAAATTGAGTAAAGTAGAGAAATTTCAAAACACTGGAAAAATGTTGAGGGATTCCAACCATTATGAAAATATTTCATTTTTTTTTATCCTATAAAATCTTGAAACCCCAACCATTATAAAAATATTACATGTCTTTTATCTTATAAAATCTTAATACTGAGGACTTTATAAAAATTTCCCAATATATTGCACTGCTCTTAAAAAAAAGCCTTGTATATTTCAGAACGGAACAGGGTAGGTAAAAAAAACAAAAACACGACCCCAAAAAATGCGGTTATTATATATTTATTTTGGGTTTCCTGGTTTTTATTTTTAAGTTCAGAAAATGATTAACAAATAGAATATTTATACACAAAATGGATACAAAATGTTGTGGTGTATCATATTTGTAATTTTGAGCCACAATGATAAGTGCTTTGCTTTCAATTAAAGAATCATAAGTGAAAGAACCACAGAAGAGTGAATTAGTATATATGAAAATTTTATTTGTATGACATTGTCTATTTAAGTTTATGCATTTATTTGTATCATGAAAAAATGTTATTCTCCTTTACCCCTTCTATAACAAATAATTGGGAACTTCTATTTACACCACATTTTAAATCTTTATACCCATCTTTTCACCACACCCTTAGATTTAAATTTTTTATTTTATCTATTACATACTTATAATTCTAACCATACTCTCATCCTTAACCTCACACTTTCTTTCATAACCCTCTATCTCCATTCTTCTTCCATCCCTCTTTGTCTTCTCTTCCCTCTTCCATTTCTTTCACCTCTAGAGTAGAGGGCATCGACAGAGTGGATGATTTAGAATTTTGAAGAGGAGAACAACGATTAGTAATGGTAAGCTTAGGGTTTGTAAGAAAAGACAGTGGTGGGGAAGAGAGAAACAAGGAGTTGGGGTGTCGAGGCAGGAAATGAAGGGAGTTAGGTGGTATAGCGACCCCGGTCTTTTCCTATTTGATTAATGTATCCGGACTTAGGTTCTGTGGATCCTATCATTGTATAATTGCTGCTGTCGTCCTTTATTTTCTCATTTGAGTTATAGGATGCGTTGGGCAGGTTTGTTTTAGGTTGGTTGGGTCCGGAAACTAAGTGTTGCTGTCCAGTTTTTGGGTTGGTTGCTCGAGCGAGGGTTTGGTCGCTCGAGCGAGGGTTGAGTTTTGTCTCTGGTGGCTCGAGCTAGGGTTTCTTCGCTCGAGCGAGAGATTGCGTCTGGTATAGACCTGAGAGTAGTGTTTCTTCGCTCGAGCGAGCGAGGTGTATGTTTTCGAGTTCTTCGCTCGAGTGAGCATTCTATCGCTCGAGCATGCTTCTGGGTTGCAGACCTGAAGCATTGCATTCTTGGCTCGAGCGAGTTTTTCTTGGCTCGAGCGAGCGTTTCTTGTGTCAGGTCGCTCGAGCGACCATGTCTTCGCTCGAGCGAGCCTGTCCAGTTTAAATAGGTAGCAGTGGGATTTTAAATAGTTTTTCATCCTCTTTTTGATCCCAAACCCTAGTTCCGAGTTTTCTCTCTCCCTACTCACCTTTTCTCTTAGGTTTGATCTATTTAGAGTGTGTTTCTACCCTAGTTGCTTTATTGAAAAGGTAGAGTGAGACGAGGGCTTCAGTTTAATCTGAACAATCTGGGATTTGGAGCACTTTGAGTTTGGGTCATCATCTTCGTCTTCTCTTTTTTGGGTTATTTCTTCGAGGTAGGGATTTCCTACTCCAATTTATGAGTTTTGTTCTAAGTTTTGGTATTTTGATATGTTGGGGGTATTTTGGTAATTTTGGGAAAAACCCTAATTGTTTAAATAAATTGAATTGTATATTTAATTTAAGGAACATTGGGAAATTAGTTAAATTCATGAAATTGCGGAATTTATTGATTAAATGGGGTAGTTGGTTAATTTAAATCACTCGTTTATTGAATTGTTGATTTATTTATTCCCAGTCTAGAAATAACTATTTTGGGCTATCGGTGGAGGATAGTCATGATTGTTGTAGACATTGCATGTGGATTAGGGATAACTGAAACTAATCACATTGGTTTAGTCATTAATTTTGACTGTTGAATTAATACAGACATTATGTGTATTGATTGTTTGTTGTATATGTTATGTGCTTACATACATTGTATTGTGTGGGAGGAGATAGGGGATGTACTCCACGGTTTAGGAGAAGATAGGGGATGGACCTCTAAACCGGATTTTTGTTTGGGAGGAGATAGGGGATGGACTCCATTAGTATCACTTTTATGTGTGCTTATTTATATTGAAGTGTTTTTATTGATACAGCACTAAAATGTATATCAAACTGCAAGTATGAAGTGTTTTGATGTGAGCCTGAGTCTCATTTATTATGCTGAGATTGGAAGTAATGTACTGTGATATACAAATTCACTGTTATAGTTTGGCCAGGTTCTGAGCCATATTGGTAAAAAGGAAAAGTTGAATAACTAACGGAAAGTGAAACTGATAATTTGTATTATCCATCTATTGAATGCTATTGCTTTATTCAATGCTTATATTTGGTTTAGTATATTTCTACTGGGCTGTGGCTCACTCTATATGGGAACATCATTTTCAGGTCCAGGTGATTCGCTACCTCCAAGGACATAGCTTGGAAGGAATCGGACTTTGAAGCCTTGTCTTTAGTTATTTGTTTTTATTTGACTTACATGTAAACATTCAAGCCCAGGGCTTTATTTGTATTTGAGTTAGAACTCATAATTTTGTGTCCAAGTGTTGGCTTGGCAAGTTGTAAGCCCGTAGGGCATTTATTTTGATGTTACATGTAATGTCTTATTTTAGTAATACCCTGATGAATGAATTGTGGTTTATTTACTTGAGTAATACATCTTATTATTGTGTATGTTATGGGTTATTTTTGAGGGCTTGACAGGTGGCATTTGGAGGGAGAAGGCTTTTAGTTTTGTCAATTTAAATTTTAAAATTTAGATTCATTTTCAATCTATATCGTTTGTTTATTTTCGTTAAGTAAGACTAACAGAAAAAGGTATTTTAGTCATTAAACTTAATAAAAAATGATATTTTGGATATGTTTTATACATACATTAAGTTTAATGATTAAAATATCAAATTTTTTCCCATTGATTTTACCTATAGAAAATAGGTTGGTGGTTTAGATTAAAAATAAATCAAAAGATTATAGTTTAAAAAATAAAATTAAAAATTCAAGGTTTATTATAGAGAAAATTGTTGAAAAGACCAATCTAGCAATTGTGTAAGGCGTTAAGTCCAATGAATATTTTTTTGTTGGTGAGAAGTCTACTCATTGTGAAATAGTTTGATGAAAAGTCTTTTTGTTGTTTTGGAAGACATTTTATTTCTTATTTTATCCCTAATCTATCTATTGAATTTTTTTTTTAAACTATATGTTCAAATACTTTTTGTTATCTATTTAGTTTTTTGACTACCTGTTTAATTTTTTTCCCTTAGCTATTCAAATATTAGTCCAAATTTTATTATTTGTTAAATTTTTTTCCCTGAATTCTATTTTTACAATATTTTTTTCATATATGTTGAAATACCAAGCCAAACCAAACACTATCTATTGAAATACAAAGCCAAACCAACCCCCATCTATTGCAATACAATGCCATGCCAAACCAAACCATATTTGCTCAAAAATTCTATTTGTTGGGATTTTTCACCACAAACACTCAAATAACATAGATATATATATATATATATATTTTTAATTTGTTGCAGTCAACAACAATAACAAAGAAAAAAAAATTACCAAATTTGTTCAAATTGAGAGAGTGATCTACTCAAATTCTATAATTTTTTATCTGTTTAAATCCAACATAAATAGATTTGTTATTTTTATCTATTCATTCACCAAAGCACTGTGTGGATTTCATACAGATATGCAATTCTTGTTTATACACTTCGATTGCAAGATCATAGGTGGATACCAGAATCGAAACCGGAATTCAAAACTAGAACTCACACTCAAATCCAAACTGTAATTTCTCGCAGAATAAAAAAATAGAAGCGAAAAGGCAATGTGCAAATCACAACAGATCTAGGTCAAAACCTAAACCAAAGCTCAAGCTTCAAAACGGAATTTAGATTTGGACTAGATTTGCTCCAATTAAGGTTCAAAATCAACAAAAGAAACCTCAATCGATTCATTAACACCATTCCACTAGATTTTGCAAAGCACTAGAAATTAATCATGATATAAAGGTTATGTTGGAGTTCTTAAATGGAGGCGAGATATTTTGGCGAAGGTCGAAAAAGGACAGTTTAGTGAAGATCTCAGTCGCTGGTATTTTTAGCAGTTGATATCCGCTGCTGAATTCTATCACTCCCGCTGCATCTTCCATAATGATCTGAAGCCGAAGAATCTCTTTCTCGATGAGAACTAGGACCTGAAAATCATTGATTTTAGATCGCGTACACATATACATACATATATATAATGAGAGAGAGGAACGGACATTTGTTGATGGTTTTGATCTCAGCATCGAAGTGACAAGTGACGTTGTCGGCTTTCTCATCCTTTCTTGTAGCGGCTCTCGAAGCCTTCTTGCGGATTGCCACCAGCTCCCAGTCTTGTGCTATCGGACCAACTCCTAACATTCTTGAATGCTTCTCTCTCTCTCTCTCTCTGAGATTCAAATATCAAAAATTAAATTTCTTGTCTTTCTTAGTTATCTAAAATTGATTTGCGTGATTCATCAATGGACATTGCAGAGGGTGGCTCAAGTGCGCTTGTAGGGGAGACGTAAAAGTAGATTTTCTAGAAGGAGGAGCCACTGTCATCAAAGATAAGGCAGCGAAGTAGGGATCTGGTGTGATGATTTTTAGATCTGAGATGGAGATGATAGAGAAGAGGAAGAGTGCGGTTGTCATCGAAGATGAGACGACGAAATAGGGATCCAGCGCAGTGATTTTCAAATTTGAGATGGAGATAAAAGAGAGAGAGGGAGAGAGAGAGAGAGAGAGAGAGAGAGAGAGAGAGAGAGAGAGAGAGAGTCAATTGAGAGAATGAGGGTTTGAGGGAGTTAAGATCCTCATTTTCGTTTCTCTCCTTGCCTCCCTACTTATAATGGTAGAGATGCATTCCAAGATGATCCAACGGTCCAGATCTGACTATTTTAATTTGTTCTATTTATTTTATTTTATTTTATTTTTTTTGAAATGGCTAGATTTGGACTGTTGGATCATCTTGGGGTGCATTTCTACCATTGCAAGTAGGGAGGCAAGGAGAGAGACCAAGGAGACAATTTGAACTCGGTTTGAGGAGAGTTTTTTTTTTCCTAAGATAGCATTAGTATGTTAGTATAGTTAAATTACAACTGAAGGGCTGCCGTTGCTCCATCAAGTCGAACCCATGACCTCCTATTTACTACACCCTAAGATGTAGCTATACGATATATATATACCTGGGGCATTTTGGTCATTTTGTGAGAGCTTGTCCTTGTGGACATAATATTCCAGAGTGTGAATCTTTGGATAAAGAAAACCCAAATTTGAATTTATAGTTCGAGTGCCTTTTATTTTATTACAATTATCAAATTATAAGAACTGTTTTTAATTTTAATTTCTCTTTTATTTTTTCTTAAATATTTTTATTTTAAAATTTTATTTATTTATTTTTAATAACCCACTAGCTTACAAAACAGACTACTCTTCTCGAACTTTGATCTTCTCTAGGGGTGTGAATTGGCTAGCCAAAAATCGGTGTCGGGCAGGTGTGACAACCCTGTTCCGTATTAAGCTATTATTTCATTAATTATACATGTAATTATGTGCTTAAAATGCTTTTGAAAGTTAATTATGTGTTTTGTAAGAGTTTTGACTCTATATATGTTCATCGTAGGAAAATCTATTTTGAATTTTGCTAAAATCTGAAATTGAGAGCCATAAAGGCGACAGAAACCGAATTTGATTAATTTATTATGACCAGCATAATTTTTAGAGTCTATTGTGAAATTTAATTAAAAATTGATTTAGACCAAATTAATTAGATTAAATTTAATTAACCTCAACTCTAATTATCTTGCTTAAGCTTTGATTAACTAATCAACTAATTAAGCCTATATATTTTGTGATGTATATGTGTTTAAGCTCCGATTCTTGAGCTTAAATATGAGGGAGTTAGTGGGCTTTGTAAAGAGAGATATAAAACTTGAGGAAGAGAGTTTTCTAGAGAGCTTAAGGAATACATTGAAGATCAAGCTTAAATATTCATAAATCATCAACTCAAGGTAGGAGTTTCATCCCAATTTCTTGAATTTAAAACATCTACACTCATAATCTTCTAAGATGTAAGCTTAATTAGAATGATTCATGGTTAATTGGGAGTTTTGTGGTATAATGGAAGTAGAACACTTATATGTGAGCATGCATGGCAATAATTGAAGTAATACTAGCACGTGAACTTAACATGCATGGCCTAAATTCATAAGATTCATGTTCACACACTTGATTTCTTGCATGGTTCTTGAGAATTGAGGAGGAAACTCCATGGATTTTGAAGTTGAAGCTCTTAACTTTATGTTTTATACATTTACAATCTAATTGAAGTTTTTAAGCTTTCAATTGGCAAATTGGGTTTTGGTTATGAAGTTATAATTGGTGATTTAAGTTCATAAACATGACATGCATGGTATTAATGTATAGCAAATCAAGTTCAAATATTTGTTTCTTTCATGGTTCATGCATGGTTCATGGAATTTCATAGAATTTATCCATAAAAGATGAGTTTGGAACTCTCAAGTATATATTTTCTAGTTTAACACTTTAATTTAAAGTTTTGATCTTTTGCATGAAAATTGAGTTTGATTTGGAAGCTATGATTTTTGTTTAAAGTTATGTGTGTTAAATTCAAGATGTTTTTGAAGATTTTTGGGCCTTGAAATGTATGAGATTGAAGTTTAACTTACAAAAATTGAGCTTCAAAACTTGAGCAAATTTTTGGATTTGAGAAAACCCAGAACCACACGTACGGTGGTGGTTCCACATGTGTGGCCAGTGCCTCTGCACGTGCGGTTTTCAGATCGGTTTTCGTTTTGTTTTCTCTCAATTTTCCCAACTCCGGGCCTCCATTTGCATGGTTTTCACATGTATTTCAAGTTTATACAGATGTCATGAACATAAAAGGAATTAAAGAAAGAATATGAATAACCAAATGAATTAGTAACGAATGAGCTGAATGGGTTGAAAATCGACTAAATGAATTGAACAAATTTGGAGATGTTACGATTGAACGTGTTTTGTAGGTCACTTGAACGAGGAGTATCATCCGGCCAAACGCTGTGAGTAATGTCTTTGTAAAGATATTTTTGTACAAGCTACTTTTAAATTAGTTTTGCTATACAATGATTATGCAATCCATATTTTGATTACGAAATATTCGTTAAGACAAGTATACGAATTCCTGATTGTTCATGATGTAATAAGTTTTCCGAATAAGTGTTTTTGAATGATAAGTTACGCTATGAAATTTCAAATTGAGTATGATATGATAAGCTTTGAAAATGAAATTTGGCTAAGAATGAATTAGTTGTCTTTTGAAACAACAACTATGGTAACAATGTGGGAAATGCATTTTGATCCCCAATGACTTCGGTATTGTTTTCAAGTCGTCATGTACGTTCCGTATAAGTTATTGACTCATTGTAACATTTTATATGATGTCGATATTTAATGATTGTTCCGCATGATTTAGATTGTAATCGTTTTGTATGATATCTATCCATTATAGACGTTTCGAATGAAGTCAACCAAAGTGGGCATTCCGTATGAGCTCATCCAAAGTAGACGTTTTGTACCAAGTCGTCCCAAGTGGACATTTTGCATAGTCATCCAATGAGGATATTTTGTATGAAGTCCTATACGGGCGTTCTGTATGTGATCGTCCAATGTGGGCGTTCTGTATGAAGCCGTCCAATGAGGGTGTTTTGAATGCTTCGTTCTGCTGTGAATGTTTTGTGCAGTAATCTGTCTAGTTTGATAAGCCTATTGGGTACTACGAAATGTGTTAAGCCATGAAAGGTTTGATGATCCATATTTGCTATTATACGTTTCCGAAGTGTGCTTTAACTACGTTAAAAACGTTATATATTTTGCTAGAGTTATGGAACCCATTTATTTAACCTATTTACATTGAGATTATTCATTGGGCTCTGGCTCATTGTTTATGTATGTGTATGTAGGTGATCAAGCATCGAATCAAACTTAGCAGTGTTGATCTGAACCTAGTTTTGTCAAGCCAACTACCGTGACTCACCGCGAGGTTCCAAACTGTCAAGTACCAAGGTTTTGGGTGGTGTAGAATTTGCCCATTTGTAGATGTGATCATGTGTTATAAAGTTTTTGTTTTAAGACTCTTTTCTTTGACTGTTTGTTATCAGGATTAAATCCCTAAGTCGTATTTTGCTTTTGTAATCAAGTTTAATGCTTGGACTCATGTGTGTATAAAAGCTGTTTGTTCATGTAGGTCCTCACAGCTCATTAGACGATATATTTAATTATTTATAGGCTTTCACTAGCCCCGTTTATTGTATTATTGTGAAGCAGTCCTTTGGTAATCTCGGATTACTGGCTGGTTATGACGCTAAACCTGTAGGGGTGAGTTTGGGTTGTGATAGCAGGGCTAGCCCACTTGTGCAAAATTGTGGCCTAGGCCCAAGCAAGGGTATTCGGGTCACGGGCTTGGGGAGGGCATGACCATTTTTTAATATTTTTTTTTCTAGTTTTTCCACCAAAAATGACATTGGGCCTCGAGTAGACCGGGCCTTGGGTCGGGCCTTGAGCAAGCTGATGGGTTAAGCTTCGAAACAGACAGACCATGCCCAGGCCTAAGGTCTCAGGCTAGCTTAGGACTGAGCCACAGGTCGGTGGGCCATATTTACACCCCTATTCTCCATTTAATGTATATAATGGAATATTTTTGTTATAAATCTAATGGCTATGAAATAGAAATGTAAATTTATAATTACTTTAATTTAAAAAAAAAAAAATCATTACACTTACCATAAAATGATGTAGTAGAATTTCTCCATTATAAATATGCATTGAAAATTATTACAATCCATTATGCTCAATGACCATTCTACTCTATAGCTTTATAGAAATTAAAAGATGAGAACAAAAAAAAAGGTGAGAAGGTTTGCATTTTCTAGGGTTTTAAAACGGTAGCATTCTACTTTATAGGGTCTTCATAGATAGGGACAGAGCTACATAGGGTCCAAGGGGGGCACGTGTCCCTCATCATTTTTTGAAAATTACACTTTTACTTCTAATTAGAATTTTTTTTTTTCATTTAACTCCCTTTTAATTGTCAAATATATTTCAAAATATTTATATCTCATCTGTCTTTTCTCTTTCTTTTTAATAAATTCCTTATAATTTACCATTATAAATGTTTAATTTTATCAAAATATTTTCTTATAATTATTTATATCTCTCATTTCTCTCTTGTTTTTCTCTACATCTATTTCCTTTTTTTTCTTTTTTCATTTTTTTTGTGAACATGTTATTATATTTTAAATAATGATTATTATCATATTTAGCAACTAAAATAGCAAATAAAGAAGCATCAGCTAATTAAAACATATCTAAGGCACATAATTTTGATATTACGTTGATCTTTGGCTATTCTATTTTTAAAAGGTGAGGAACAAAAAGGTGAGAATGTATGCATTTTCGAGGGTTTTAATAGATGGCTCGACCATGATTAATTTTAGAGAGATTTTCATTAAATAAAGACAGGAGAGAGAGATAGAGAGAGAGAGAGAGAGAGAGAGAGAGAGAGAGAGAGAGAGAATTTGCGTACTACTTAGGGTGTTAAACTCTATTCATGTTTCATCTTTAAAAAAATAAAGAGTGGTCATACATCTCCCTAATATATCATTCTCATTTTGACTTTTAATAAGGGGAAGAAAGAGAGAATAGAGAGATAGAGAGAGGAGTGTGTATCCCTCCTTCACATGGTTTATTTCATGTTATTAAGAATGAATTATGAGTCCAAATTTTTTTAAAAATAAAATACAACTTTGATATCACATCTTCACATACCCGTGTTATTACTATTCAGTAATAAACTTATAAAATCCACATGTAAATAAAATTACCTCCTTCAACTATCACATATCTGTATAGTATTATGTCATCATATCACTACAAGAAAAAACACATTCGGTGACCAAATTTCCCGACTAAAAAAAATTTGGTCGCTGAAAGTATAGCTTTCAACGACTAAAAAAGCATTAGTAGCCAAAAGTAAAGCTTTTTGGTGACTAAAAAAATTTAGTAGCCAAAAGTCTACAATTGGCGACTAAAAATAAGTTTGGTCGTTGATTATATGGGCTTTACCGACTAAAACATTTTTAGTAGCCAAAAATAAAGCTTTTTGGCGACTAAAAAAATTTAGTAGCCAAAAGTCCACAATTGGCGACTAAAAATAAGTTTGGTCGCTGATCATATGGGTTTTATCGACTAAAACATTTTTAGTAGCGAAAAAGTCTACAATTGGCGACTAAAAATAAGCTTAGTCGCCAAAAGTGATTATTTTTAGCGTGGGAGAACAAAATCCTAAGGCATAAATTAAACTTTTTAGTGACTAAAAAACAATTAGTAGCCAAAAGTATAGAATTGGCGAGTAAAAAATCTGTTTAGTCACCAAAAGTGGTTTTTTTTTTAGCGCGAAAGTCTTTGGTCGCTAAAAGTTAAGTTTTTATTTTTATTTTGCTACTAAATAATTTATTTTTTCATAAATTATGTCAATAAAAATAACTATGTTTATACATATACTTTTATATTAATACTGGTCTATGTACTATATAAATAATATATGTTACATATATAATCACGTGGTGTTGTGGGAAGAGTGTGGTGCATAAGGTCTATGGTGTGGAAGGTTAGTGGTTTGAGTCTCCATAAGAGTGGATGGTAAATCTTAACGACGAATTATTTTTTTTTACGGATGAAGCTTTTGGCGACTAAAAATGTTGGTTGTCGTTTGGTTGCTTTTGGTGACTAAAAGTTTTGGTCGGCGATTCCTTGACTATTGGCGACTAAAACATCGGTGGGTAAATGTATAATTTTAAAGAAATATAATTGACTTTGGCAACCAAAATTTTGGTCGCTAAAGACTTGCTTTCTGCCAACTAAAGGTTTTTTAGTTGCCAATACCTTCACTGACCGTCTTCGCATGACCAAGCCGGCGAACAACTATTTAGTTGGAAAAACTTTTTGGCGATTAAAAATCTGACTTTTGATGACTAAAAATTTAGTCACAAAAAGTGCTTTTTTCTTATAGTGTATACATTTATTATTATATGATAATATTACAGCAATAATAACGTTATATTAGGCTATTTTTGACCTAGATTATGTGGATTAAAATAATCATAAAAAGATAAAATAGACTAAAAAGTCAATAAAATAAAATGTCACATCCAAACTATAATTACTTAATTTTTTTCTCTCACAAAAGTTTAAAAAGACAAAAAAATCTATTCTAAACGAGACTTTTTAACACAAAATTAAAATAGTCAACAAGTTAAAAAGTCAAAAAATCAACTCACATCCCAAACTAAGATGGTATTTGATTAATTTTTTTTTTTTTTTTTTTTATCCCACTCTTCAAATTTTGTTGATGTGAACATATGATGTGAAGGCCAATTGGTCCACCTCCACAAAATGGTATACGGTGTAACGGTGAGACTTGTCAAAGTGTAGAAGGGTGATAATCTCCTCCCATGCATTATTGTCTACTAAGATGCTACCCTTCTGTAATAGTTTGTTTAGATTTTTTCTTTTTTTTAATATAAATTTTTTAAGTTAAAAAAATTAAAACGTTAAAATAAAATATCAGATTTGTGAGTTTGAACAAATCTGTTGAATAGTTGATTTTCAACAGATAAAATAACAAATCTGTTGAATAGTTGATTTTTAACAGATAAAATTAAATATCAGATTTGTTTCAACTGATAAAAAAAATTGATTAAATAAATAAATTTGTACAGATAAAAAATTAGATAGATAGCATTTGGGTAGATAATAAAATTTGGACACATATTTGATAGTTAAAGTGAAAATTTTGAGCAAATAGTCAAAAATTTGAACAGATAGATATAAATTTAAACAGATATTCAAGAAAATTAAACAGATAAAAAAAAGTCAATAGATAAATTAAGGAGTAAAATTATAAACAAACTATCCTTCAAAACAACAAAACAGACTTCTCATCAAATTATTTTACAAAAGGTGGACATTTTACCAACAAAAAATATCTACTAGACTTAATGCAGGAAATAGGGTGGCTATTGTGCGACCATATGGAGCTATTTCAGAACCCGTTTCGATAATCCAAACTGTTCACTTTTTAGAGTACAAAGAGTACACCATACTTGTAAAAAAAATTAAGTTTATCGGATATCGTTAACCTTTTCATGCACTCACATTTTTATTCAGTTTTATAATTCAAATCACATTTGTCATTAATTTTTTAGATACAAATTCAATTCGATAAAATAGTTAAAGATGTCAGATTAACTTAATTTTTTACAGGTACGTTCTACTCAATATATTTTAAAAATAAAAGATTCGAATTATCGAAACGGACCCCAAGAGGAGCCCATGTAGCTCCACAACAGTGGCTATTGTGCGGGAGGCACAATAGTCACTCCATTTTCCCTTAATGCATTATATACCCTCCATAAATTAGACTTTTCAATATTTTTTTCTATTATATATTGTACATATATTAAAATTATGCCAGTACAAGAAATTAGAGCAAATAACACGAAGGTTTTTGCGACGGGGTAACTGTCATCGCAAAAAATGGTTTTTTGCGATGCGGTGTAGTTGTCGTCGCCAAAAAAATTCTTTTGCGACGGTGTGTATTTGCCGTCACAAAAAATGACCTTCTGCGACGGTACTTATCTCCGTTGCTAATGATTGTAAAAGAAAAAGGCAGGAACATTTGCGACGCCTAATATACCGTTGCAAAAAGTATTATTTTGCGACAGTAAGAAGTTATTGTTGCAAAAAGTGGACTATTTGTGACGGCAAAAGCCCATCGCAAACAAATATTGGTAAAACGGCGTTGTTTTGATTGTTAATATGTATCATTTGCGACGGTTGAAATATGCCGTTGCAAAAAATAAATATTTTGTGTCCCGCTCATTTGTATCCCGTTCACGGTCAAGTGTGCCCCAAAATCCTCAAAATCTAAAACCAAAATCCCTAAAATTCTAAAACCAAAATCCTCAAAATCCCTGCTCGCATTCAGCATTGCCGGAGTGAACAAGGGTGAACGATGGCCTTCGCCGGAGTGACGAGCAGCAGCGACTGTGAATGACGAGTGACGAGGGTGAACGAAGGCCTTCGCCGGAGTGACGAGTAGCAGGGAGTTTCATGCTCCAGATCTCACCCCACTCTCAACTCCCTCATCCTTTCATTTCCTCCTCCAGATCCAAAAAAAAAAAAAAAAAGAAAGAAAGAAAAAGAAAACGAAAAAGAAAATGCAGAAGAAGAGAAGAAAAAGAGAAAGAGATCTTGAAGATTTATTTATACTAGCAAAAAAATGGCTAAATTGAAGGCGGAGTAGTTGATGTCAATCATCCATTTCCCATTATCCTCCAACGTAAACTCTCTCTCTCTCTCTCTCTACTCCTTCCCACCATCACCACCACCTCTACTGGATCTGGTATCTCTCTCTTCTCTCTCACACATAACTTTCACCACACCCCTGATTTTGTTTATCATCTATCTCCCTGTATCATCTGTTTACAATTTCCTGTTTACTTGGAAATGCTGTTTGCAATTAATCCTTTGTAATTTGTAGCTGCCAACTACTCTGATCTGTATATGTGTTTTTTTTTTCTCCTTTTCTTTTTCTTTTTCTTTCTAATAGCTAGAAAAAGGTTATGCTGAGATGTTTATGAGTTTTTTATCTGAAGATTCAGGCACCCTTTTTAAATTTAATTTAATTTAATTTAATTTATTTTTTGGGTATTTGCTACTACAGTGTAATTGCTGAAGAAACACTGGATGAGAGAGGGGCTCTGAATATATACAATACAAGTATATAGAGGGAAAGGGTTTATGGTTTATAAATATGTTATGTTAAATATGTGAAGAGTTTATTTTTATAAATATGCGAATAGTTTATTTTTATAAATATGCTTTGGCTTCCAACCACCTTAGCTCTGATACTTTGTGACATAATACAATGTAAAGAGAGAAAGATGCCATGTTATTCTATATTATCCTCAACACCTACAATACGAAAATAATTAACAAATTAATGCTAATTAAATAGAGAGGAACCCTAATGACTAAAAATAACAAAAGTACAAAAATACTTCTAAACAAAATATGACATATGAAAACATCCAAGAGAATCTTTTTCACAAGTTCTGCTAAGTATTTTTTGGTAATCTGATAACTGCAAGGTCTGAGGTTCTACTTTTGGCAATAAGATGGTAAAATTGTTCATACTGTTATTTTTTATCCATTTTCCTATTCATGTTTTTATCTGAAGGCATATTTGTTTTTGTATTTTCTAACACTTGACAGATTAGTGCATTGAATTTCATCTATTAGTCAAATTAATTCATATGGAGTGAACTTTGGTGGGATTGTTGCAAGGAAATTGTAACAATGAAGTTGTGCTTCTACATAGATAGGTTTCAAATTAACAATCATGTACTACTACATAAATTAGTAACTTGGTGGCATGGCTGAAAATATGTCTCTCTGTATGTCTTGTGGGGTTATGGGAACATAACCTTGTAAAGCAAATTTAGTGTCCTTGGGATAGTAATAGTGCAATTTCAATGAAACCTTTTCTTTGATCTCTTTATCTTTTACTTGTGGTCTTTTGTTTCCCCATACTTCTAAATTTTATCATTGCTTTTGTTGATGAAGAAATCAATAATTGCACATTTTCCTACATTTGATCATTGGAGAACATATATTTTGAGTTAGGTCTGTATGTTTCATCTCTATTCTTGTATCAAGTTTTTAAATTCAGTCAAATGGAAAGATGCAGGAAAGAAATCAAAGAAACAAATCAACAAGAAAATGTAAAGAAGGATAGTGAAGAAAATGTGGAGTGTTAGGAGAAACAAACTATTTCAAACCATCTAGATACTTGAGATAGATATTTTAATTAATTTGTCGAAGTTCATTTGACTAATACTAGATATGATCTAGTGTGTCTCAGGATGGTATACTGCATATCGGACCAAGTCTCAGAGCTGAAAATGATCTTGTCTACCTCATCCAACTCAAGCTCAACTTCTAGATTCAATGCTAGAGATGATCGGATTGATACATTGTCCGTTTCCTCTGATACTACCTCCACCGACTCTGATTTTACTTGTCCAGCTCCTGCTTCAACTCCAGCAAACTTTTCTTCCCTCCATCCCCATGCTTTCCAGCTGATAGTTCAGGATCTTTCAGCGGCTGAAGTCTCAGGTTAGTCTAGTTGTCTTGGTGTCTCCTGTTTGCACTAGAAACTGTGTTTTTAGTTGATACCAAAAACATAATCCATCAGCTTGTTGTCTACTTGGTATAATACAAGTGAGAATACAATAACTCCTTAGGGAATTCTCACTACCAGAAATGAGAAAATTAATTCAGCCACTCATTCTATTTTAGTGTTGATCTTTACCCATCACTTCATAGATAATATTAGCTATGTTTCAAAGTTGGATGTCAGTTTTGTTTCAATAGGACATGTTGAAAGTAACTATATTCTGTATATCTTTTTCTCTTGATGTTGCATTGTGCAGGAGCTGAAAACTGGGAAAGTGATCGGGAGGGGGCATTCAATGACTTCTTTTTTTTTTTTTTTTTTTTTTTTTGATCGGCGAAATAAATCTTTATTGATGGAACCAAAGAAAGTTTGAAAAAGTACATCAATAAAGAGGAGCTCTGAGCTATAAGAAGCTCAAAGCTCTAGTTGGTGAGAAACCAACAAGAAGAGAAGAGAAACAAAAAGAAAAAACAAGCTGCTAAGCACAGCCGAGCTGCCCTAAACTTTGAACAGCAGCCCAGTTCTATTCAGAACACCAGCAATACACCTCAATACACTCTTCAAATCAGGAATATTGCATCTTTGAGCTTCCAGAACACCAAAAGTACATCAGCCTAAGCCTCTAGTTTGTTGGGAATGGTCTCAAAGGCAATCAAATCTAGACACGCTTCCACAAGAGCTTGCAATTTGCAGCGACGAAAATCCTTCAGCCGTCCCAACTAGCATATCACCAAGTTGCCATGAGTGAGCAGCCAAGAATCAGTAGCAAAACCAACAGCAAGCTAAGCAGCCAAAGCGATCTGAGAACACCGGTGAAGCCTTCCACGACCAAAGACAAAAGCGAATCGAGAACATCAAGCGGCCCAACTCGGCGGGGAGCACCACACAACAACCCCAGTTGAACATCAGAACATCAGGGTTCAGACACCAACCACCCACAAACACCCACAAACCAGTACACCTTCTGCCACACAAACCAGATTCACACACCAACCAGAGCTCTAGCAAAACAACCAATGCATTAACCAAAACACTACCAGACCAATTCTAGTAGAACATAATAAAACTATAGCCCAAACAGCCAAGACACTATCAATGCAGCCACCAAGACAGAACCAATGCATCAACAATAATACCAGACCAACACTGCTTATGCACCAGCCAACACAATCCCTGCCATAACATTGTCAACAATAGCATTACAATTCCCTCCTACTAACTACACTATGAGAATATTAATTTCTTGGGTCTGGACAGAACTGCAGCAAGGCTAAACATCTAGAACCAAGGCAGCCAAACAAAAACTGCAGCAAAACAAGAAACTGCAGCATACAGAACCAAGGCAGCATACTACAGTGTAGATATCACCATCCCAATCAGACTTCAACCTAATGGAAGCCTTCAGTGAAAAGTTTGAGCTAAAACTGCAGATCTGAAACTGAAGTGAACTAGGAGGCCTTCAATTGAGCCCCCAAACCAACAGCAAAACAGGGAAACTATGGGTAAAGGACACCACTACCTGCAGATAACCTTAGAACTTCACACACTAAGTGCAGTTTGTGCCACTACTGATCTGAACCTTACAGCTCTGAACTACTACAACCGAATATACAACCAACGAATAGATATCAAACTACTACTGCTCTGAACCTTACTGCCGCCTGATCTGGTAGAGGTTGGACACTAAATCATGGACTGAATACTCCACCTTCAAGTGCCATTTGGACCACAAAGCTACCTGCATCTTCACTTGTTCGCAAAGAACTTGTATATCAGGAATAGCCTCCTTGAATAAGCAATGGTTGCTCAACCTCCAAACTGACCACAAAACTACAGAGGGAATAATCTTCCAAACTTTGAGTACCCAAGACTTGAGATTATGACTACCCCCATTCCACCACTGCACCAGCCCTTCTATAGAACCTGGAATAGCCCAAATCTGATCCCACCATTCTACCATGTGAAACCAACACTTCCATACCAAAGGGCACATCAAAAGTACATGCTCAACAGTTTCCACCTCCGCTTGACAAAAAACACACAAATTACTAGCACCCAAATGAAGAGCCCCAATTCTTTGAAGAAAGGAAGAAGTTTTCACTTTGCCACGCCAAGCCAACCAACAGAAAAATTGCATCTTTGGAGGGGCCAAGCTCTTCCAGACCTCTGCTGGGACTACCAGCTCATTCCCACCAGCTGCAGCCCTCCATCTCCATACAGAGGTAACAGTGAACTGACCTGACTTCTCTGCTAGCCAGGAGCAGGAGTCCTCTACCCCATCTCTGAGCCTAGGAGTGAAGAGCAGCATACCTACCAGCCTCTGTAGCTCCTCTTCTTCCCAAGCTAGGAGAGGCCTTCTGAATTGAAGCTGCCACCTACCTGATGCTTCAATCTTTGCACTAATCTGCTGTAGGGAATCCTCCTTCTCTGTGGATAAACTAAACAACCTAGTAAATTCATCCTTTAACCCTTAGCCAACTAGCCAAGGGTCGTGCCAAAACTTTATCCTCCTCCCGTTGCCCACTATTATTTGAACCTGTTCTCCAAAAAATTCTCCCAATTGCTGATTAACCGTAGAAAGTTGTGAAATATCCTTCCAAACCAGTGAGACCCTTACTGGATGACGCAACCAAGGAAACTATCCCCCGCCAATCTTACCATACCTAGAGCAGATCACTTCTTTCCACAGAGCTTTATCCTCACTACCATATCTCCACCACCACTTAAGCAACAAGCACTCATTGACCACACCTAAGTCCCTTATGCCCAAGCCACCATGATTCTTTCCTTTTGTGACCTCCTTCCATTTAACCATATGCGCCTTCTTGCTGGCAGTGGAATTACCCCAGAGGAAATTTGCTTGAATCTTAGAAATCGCTTTTGCTACCCCCTTAGGCATTTTAAAGATTGACAGAAAGTAGATAGGCAAATTAGACAAGGCCGATTTGATCAAAGTCAATCTTCCTGCATACGACAACAATCTCCTTTTCCAAGAAGAAAGCTTCTTCTAAAATTTCGCCACTACAGGATCCCAAGTGCTCTTCCTTCTAGGATTTGCTCCAAGAGGCAAACCTAAATAATTGATAGGCAATTTGCTAGGCAGGCAGTTGAGCACCTTTGTGAACTCCTTGGTCTGGTCTTCATTAAAACCCTCCCCACAAACCACACTTTTGTGGAAGTTTATCCTTAAACCAGAGATCACCTCAAAACACCTCAAAACTCTTTTAATATTGAAGACTT
The DNA here is from genome assembly GCA_025200525.1 of Camellia lanceoleosa. Taxonomy (NCBI): domain Eukaryota; kingdom Viridiplantae; phylum Streptophyta; class Magnoliopsida; order Ericales; family Theaceae; genus Camellia; species Camellia lanceoleosa. Next base: position 13,338,110 of record CM045769.1, on the reverse strand, counting down.
CTTCCATACCTCCTTCACAAAAAATAATGGTGTCATCAGCAAATTGGAGATGAGAGATGCCCAGCTGATCAGAACCTATTGATGCTCCCTTAAATAAGCCATTCTCAATCGCCCTACCCAACAAAAGGTTAAGGCCTTCAGCTGCTACAGTGAACAAAAAAGGAGATAAAGGGTCACCTTGCCTTAAACCCCTTTGTTGTTGAAACTCCTCCGTTGGTGAGCCATTAACTAAAACAGACACCATAGTTGTTGTAACACAAGTCTTCATCCACCTAATCCACCTTGCCCCAAAGCCAAAACTCCCCAACATAGATAACAAAAAATCCCAACTTAACAAATCATAGGCTTTCTCGAAATCCAACTTCAAAATAATTCCCTTCTTCCTAGCTCTGTGCCATCCATCTACAACTTCATTGGCGACCAACACTCCATCCAATATATGTCTACCACTAACAAACGCAGACTGGACCTCACTAATCACAGCTGGGAGAACCTGCTTTATTCTTTTAGCCAACACCTTGGCCAAGATCTTGTATATGGAACTGACCAAGCTAATAGGTCTGTAATCTCCTAATCTTGAAGGACTATCCCTCTTAGGGATAAGTACCAAGAATGAACTATTGATCCCATATGATAGCTTAGCATTTTTGTGAAATTCATGAAACAATTGAACGATCTCACTTTTCATGACAGACCAACATTTTTTAATGCATGCCAAATTAAAACCATCAGGACCGGGGGCCTTGTTTCCATCACAATCTTGAATTGCTACCCAAATCTCAGCTTCCGTAAACACTGCCTCCAATTTAGCAGCTGCCTCTGAGTTAAGAACATTAAAAGGACCCGAAAGCTTTGGCCTCCCATACCAACACTCCTTAAACTGCTTGCTAAAATGCCTCACCACAGCCTATTTAATCTGAGCAGGTTCCTCCAGGCACTCCCCTTCCACACACACAGAGTCTAACAAGTTCTTTCTTTGTCTACTGCTAGCCATAATGTGAAAAAACCTAGTGTTTGTGTCACCATTTCGAGCCCATAGCACCCTGGACTTTTGATGCCACAACCTAGCCTTATCTCTGCTTAATTTCCACACCATACTTCTAACTTCTCTTCTGCTTCTAATACCTCCATCATCCAGAGACCCAGACTCTGCCTGCAAATCCCACTCATGTAACTCCTCCTCAGCGGACTTTAAAAGAGAGTCAATATTGCCAATCACCTCCTTATTCCATACCCTTAACTGTGATCTTAAATCCCTCAGTTTCCTCATGACTTTAAAACCAGCCCAACCTGTCGCCTGATTGTTTTCCCAACTCTGTTTAACTACAGGCATAAATGCAGGGTGATCTAACCATGGGTTTAAGAACATGAATGGTTTGGGTCCCCAATCCCTATCATCCTCCTTCAACAGAATAGGGCAATGATCTGAGACAGTTCTAGGTAAACCCCATTGCTTAAAGGAGAATATTTCTGGCCACCTAGAATCCAGTAGAAATCTATCTATCCTACTCCATCTCTCCCCTTCCACTGCATTGCACCATGTGAACTACCTACCTAACATAGGTATATCTGTTAGTTCCAATTTATTGATAAACTCATTAAAATCCTTCATCCCCCTCTCCCTCCTGGAGCACCCTCTTCTCTCACTAATGAATCTGATCTCATTGAAATCCCCCCCCAACACACCAAGGGCTTGGATAATGGGGAAAAACATTAATCAGAACCTCCCAAAACTTTCTCCTAGCTACACCTTCATTTGGGGCATAAACATTGACTATGGTACACATAAAAGAAGAACTAGATATACCTGATAATAGGATGAAATTCTTACTGCAACAACAGCCACTAAGCTTAAAGACCTCTGGCCTCCAGATGCTCAAAAGACCATCGGCAGAACCGTCTGAATCCACTCCCATAAACTCCATCTCCTCATAAGGCCATATAGTCTTCACAAACCTAGCATCCACCGAACTTCTTTTAGATTCTTGCAGTAACAAAACATCTACACTCCTCTCCTTCACCAGCTGCTTAATTTTCCCCATTTTTTCTAGCCTTTTCAGCCCTCTAATATTCCAAGATAAAATATGCATGGATATACTGATCTATCACCCTTTGTTCCCCAAAATGCAGTCGGCTACCTTCTATTTTCCTCACCTACCTCTGCAAGTCTTTCCACATCATTTTCCTCTAATTCCACTATTTTGTTCACAACCTCTTCCTCTCTACCTTGGTACTGCAGTCCCAGAATTGCTCACACCTTCAAAGTTGACTTCGCTTCTTCAATTACCTTCCTTCTACTAGACCTCGATTGATTTTGGGAGGATGACAATGAGGAAGCTACAGCTGCTGCCGTGGCTCTGAAAATGGCACCTCTTTGGAATCCAAAACTGCCAACTGCTCCCCTATTTTTGCTGACAAAGCCTTTTTTACGAATGTTAGCTGCTGCCTCATCTGCAACTTGCTTATCTTTACTGTTTGCAACACCATATTTACCTAAATTCTTCTGAATGGGCTGAAATACATTGGGCTTGAACTTGGGTTGGGCCACACTCTCCTCCAATGTCAGCCTCTCCCTATTATTTGACCCATTGGGCAAAAGCCCAACTTGCACCCCTTCAAGTACCACTTCAAGATTGATATTTGATCTACCTTCCTCAGGCTCACACCACTCTGTACCAGGCCCAGAAAAGCCAAGAACCCCGTTTGAAATTTGAATATTTTTCATCATACCCTGTTATGAGTTGACAACTTGAACCCTACCTTCCTCATTGGAACAAGCACCTACGTCCCCACACCCCATGCCTCCCTGTATCACACCGTCGGCTATTGTATGTTGACCATCATCAACCCTACCCACCATATCTAGTCTATCCGGTTCTGTCTCCATCACCCTGCTCACCTCCACGGATCCTCCCCACTTGAACTCCTCCATTGTTGCAGGAACTTTCTGTTTACTCCTCCTACAAACTCCATTTTCAGATATCTGGTCCGCCTCTTCATTATCTTTTGATAGAGGAAGACCTATACCATTATCCCAACTAGAACTTGAGCTCGGACAAAGACATCGAGGTAATTCCTCGCAGACCCTCACTGGATACAGAATTCCTTTACATTCCAATTGAATAGTCATGTTGATCATTTTCATACACCTCGTTACCACTCGAACTCTGCCCTGCTGAAAGGATTGAGGATTATTAACATCCTCCTCAAGTTGAACCATCGTCCCCCACTGAGTCGCTATGCTGCGAAAGGTAGTGACACTCCAAAGATTAATTGGGTTGCCGAAGCAACACAACCAGACACACCTCTCCTGCTCTACATAGCGCCCTTCACCCCATTCTTGAACTGAATCACACCACTCCTGGCACCACGTACTCAGCTTGGCCTTCCCTTCCTTCATATGTTGTACTGAGCTGAAGGTTAACAGCACTAATCTGCCCCCACACTCCCTTACAATCACATCCCTCATCCCCCTTTTACACAGCTCTGCTTTAAACTCCTTGAAAGCTACAAAACTACACAATGACACCACTAAGCTTTCGTACCCCCACCCATTACCTTCCTCAACGGCTTTGATCACCACCTCCTCCCCCTCGCTCGCTCCACCATTAACCAATACCTCGGCATATGACCTCTTTTCTCCCGGAAAATGCATCGTCTGCCCTTGAAGTCGGTTCTGTATCCTCTTCCCCCCTTCTATCGGACCTATCCTCCTCCGCACCATCGGATTAGAACTTTGGGACTTTTGATACTCTGGTTTTTTCACCATCAGAGCCCTATTATCACACCACAGGCCATCTGTCTTCTGGATCGCTAACTCTGCAGCCACATCACAATCATACCTAACAAAGCCAAATCTAGATCTTGTTGCTTGCCTCCTTTTCCTTGGGATGAATACATCTTTAACGATACCAAACCTACTAAAAAGATTGAACAATCCTTTGGGATCCATTGACTCTGGGATATTATCCACAAAAATGGTGATTAGCCCTTGCTCCGTCCTATATCCTCGCTGCCAAAACATATTCTTTCTCCTTCGTAATACTGGGTTCCATCCACCTTGCTCTTCCAATTTGTTGTATCGATGTTCCTGCTAGCTAGCTGTTAGTTCAATTAAATGTGGGCGCTTTAGCCATATACTGTAGGTACCTTACATCAATAGATTGTTACTTGTGCTTTATAGAAAATGAGATTGATAATATCCTGACATGTCATATTCTTCCTTCTATAGTTTACGGACTCACCCCTACCCCTTTAAAATATGATATTCCATTTTTGCTTTAAGCCTAGTGGACTTCTTAATTGATGCGCAATGGTTATTGAGCCCTTATAATTTGGGAATGAAGACTGTTTCATCTAGTCTGTTTTTCAAATGATCTTTTCACTACATGATTATATATTCATGAGCATGTTTTTCAGAGAACTGTGGAAGGAGAGATTGAAATTATGGAAGAATATATTCATGAGCATATATTTACCAAAATGTTTTAGACCTTGTTGGAGTCAAGGTTTCTGCAGCTGAGTGTTCAAATCAGATGGTACTTCTAATTCGTAAATCTCTAAGTTCATGGCATATGAATTCCATTGTCTGGGTATCAACTATGGTGGCTTTGATTGCTGCAAATATCATGTACAGGGAACAAATTTTTTAAAAGGCTAATGAGAAAATCGTAGTTGTGAATCGTAACAAGCCCAGGTGTAGGTAACAAGAGATGCCTTGATCCACGAAGAAAAAACTCAAGCTGTATCTCCTTTGCTAGCAGTAACTCAAAGCCCACCAGTATTTTGCCCACAACTTACTTAGCTAAGAAAAAGGGCATACTTTGATGAATAAAGTAAGCTAAGTAGAGTCTCTCTACAAGTAAATTTGAAGTCCAATGGATAAAGTATAGTTTGCTTAGACAGGAGCAATACATATATTTACTGGTCTTGCCTTGTGTGATTCATAGATCATCAAATCTGCTTTAGTATCTGAACTGTAGAAGCCTTATGGGGTGAATGGTTTGAGAATAGTTCATCATTATGTTTGAGGGAGTTGTCATTGAAGAATAGTTTTGAGTTGTATCGGATTCTTGTCTGAACATTTGGAGTTGTTGATATCTTATTCACAAGGAACAGTGAAGGATATTATTGATTAATAATCTGTAATTTTTTTTCCTTTATATATATATATGCATTTTATTACCAAAAAGAAGAATATACTGTAAGGCTCAATACAATATTGGCTGAATTGGAACATTGATGCTACAAGGCAACTGATGAGGTAATCATGTTTTGATTCTTGTAATTTGGTAATTTTTCTTCCCTTTTTTTTCCCCCACTCCCTCTACAAAAGAAAAGGGATATTTTCAATATGCAGGTTCAGCTTGGGATGAGCTCAAGCATACATGACAAGCTAATTTGCATCCCATTCTCGGAGTGCCCAAATGCTTCCAGCATTGTTTGTTATGTCAATTACATTTAACAAAGGAATGTAAGTTTTCTAGAATTTTTTTTTGGAAAACCGTCCCTTTTTAATCATCCAAAAGTAATAATTTGTAAATCTGATACTGATTTTTCTGTTCCCTGATTCAGATCATACATCAGAAGCCAAAGAAGACACTTGATGAAATAAGTCATGACCTATGCTCAGTAAGTGGACAACTTCTAAAATTGTTAACAAATCATTTATTAAAGCTAAGCATCTTCCTTTCTTATGAACCGTGTCCAATTTTAATCATCCACAGGGTGCTTAGTATACAGCAACTATCGAATCGACATGATGTATTGGGATGACAAGTGTAGAACACATAGCCTTTCTTCCAATGTAAGTATCTGTTGCTTCCTTTAGCTTGGCTGGGCTTTCAATCATTCTATTATCTAATAATTTTTAGTGTAACATTGCAACATGTGCCTCTGTTTGGTGTTTCCAGAAGTGGATATGAGAAGTGGTTAAGGAGGCAACAATGTTGCCGCTGATATATATTTCTCAAACTATGGTCAAACAACTTTGTGTCAGTGTTTTTATTTGGATGAAAATAGCTTAACATTTTCTACCACTGCAATCATGCATACCTCTTCCAACAGCTGTTGTGGACTTTTTTTTCCTTTTTTTTTTTTTTTTTTTTTTTTAATTTTAGATGTTGATGGATTGACCATGTTAGGAATTGATACACAAAAATAGGATTGGTTAGTGTTCAGTACTCATACTTTAATTGTTTCAAGTAAAAATTATTTGTTCGTTATCATTAACGGAACAAGAAAAAGTTAGATAATTTATCCTTCTTTTTTTTTTTTTTTTTTTTTTGGTGGTGCTAAATGGCGGAACAGGAAAGATATTAATTCTAAGTAGCCTCTGTTATGTCTCACCACGGCCTAAGCTTTTGTCATGTGGTTTGAATTTGAGTTTGATTAGCTACAAAGTGCAAATTTTTTTCTTTGCTTACTTACCTCCTAACAAATAAACAAAAAACAAAAAAAAAAAAAATAAAAGAACAAAAAATTGAAAAAATCATTCTTTCTTGAGAGACTCGTGTCATATAAGTTTCTAATGTGTTATATTGTGCATACATTAGTATAGATCACTTTTGATATGTCATTTGGGATTAAAATTTGTTGATTTCACTTGATGTTAACTTTATTCCTTTGTTTTATTTCTCTATATATATGGTTAAATTGCAGGTCCTGGATGCTCTTCTGTGGCATATGGTGCATCAGAGGAAATAGGACCTTTCAGAATAAACAAAACAGCCGCAGGATTATATCTTAATAAATTCTCATGGAATACTGTGGCAAACCTATTGTTCCTCGAAACTATTGCCGGTGTCGGCTTCTCTTATAGTAATAGGTCATCAGATCTCCATGACACCGGTGATCTTCGCACCGGTATAACCCCCAACCTCCTCTCATTGCCATTTTTCACTTCCAAACTTCGAAAAATTTACAAATATAGAAGGTTTTTATTTATTTATTTATTTTTTCTTCGGTGGTGTTCCTAGCGTTATTATTGTTTTTACTTATCTAAGGCATATTATTAGAGTGTCCAAATTGGTAGGGCATGCTTAAAGTGACTAGTAAGACTGAGTTGTGATGAATATTGGTGATGCACTTTGAACATTGCATGGCCACAAATTAATCTGTTGTTGACCACCTTTAGCAAATAAATTAAGACAGGACAGGAATGGTTAACATTGCTCGAGTAGGGTGAGACATCTATATGTGGTCCGTTTGGGGACATTCATGGAGTCAATGCTGCATCAGCTATCATCCACCTTATGATTTTTCACAATAGCATGATTATTATTATTATTTTTTTGTTTGGGTCCAATATTAATAGTATTGATACACAAAAATAGGATTGGTTAGTGTTCAGTACTTATTAAGATCCGTAATATCCAAAATTATTTATTTAATTATCTTTGTAATTATATAGTAGTTAATTTTTTATGTTTTTTTGTAATTAAAATATTAACACATAATTATATTGTCATTAATTATTTTTATTTTTTGTTTTCAAATATTTCCCGAGTAACAGTTTGCTTCTTGTGGAATACAGGCGTGTGAAGATTGTGATTTACTTTTGTTTTTGTTATCCACGGAAGAATCATGAGAGAAACTTTTGTTTTTGATTTACGTTATTTTGAATTGTGAACAACATTATGTATTTAAACATTGTGTATGTATTATGCAATATTATGTAGTGGGATAATTTTGCTAATGTGTTGTAATGAATGAATGCAAGAATATTTGTATTATGGATGGATTGTTATTTTTATACTAAAAATTTTATATTATTATGTAATTATTGGTTTCTTTTTTAATTATTTTTCATTTAATACAAGTAATTTTCATATTTTTAATAATTTTATTGCAGTTATTTATTTATTTATTTATTTTTTTGAGACGACACCATATTGCCTTTGCAAATAATCTTTTAGGGACGGCTGATTGTGTTGTCTCAAATATTTTTTTAGCGACGGTATTATACCATCGCAATAAAAGTTCTTTGGCGACGACATTTTTTGCCGTCACAAATAACACCTTTAGCGATGGCCACGTAGTGCCGTCTCAAAAAATCTTAGATTTTTTCATATTAATGGCAACAGAAAAATGCCGTCGCAAAAAGGCAACTTTGCCGTCGCAAAAAAAAGGCGACGGCAACGTGCCGTCGCTAAAACCTTTTTGCGACCCCCTTTGTTGCAACCCCTCACTTGCCGTCGCTAAAAATCATCTGCCGTCGCAAAAAACCTTTTGAGATGGCATTTTGAGTATGCCGTCGCAAAAAGTCAATTTTTTTGTAGTGTGTTATATATAACATAATAGAACTCAATAATATATTGTGGAAATATTATATATATGTATATATATTCTATGAAAATTTCATAATATATTATACACATATTACATATATGTAATATTATTATTTATTTGTTATTATATTTTCGGGTTAGGTAGGGTTTGAGTAAAAAATACTCTTCTCCACTCCCAGCCTGAACCGATTTATTTGGTTTTGTAATTATGTGAACAGACAAACCGAGGTACATATATAAACAGCACCAAATCAGTTTATGTGGTTTGGTGCAGTTCAGTACGATTGTTACGGTTTTGGGATTTAGAAAGGATTTGACAAATATATATAATGATCTAGAAAAGATTATATATATAATACAGTAAAGTGATTCACAAACATATATACATATATATATATATATATATTGTTAGAAATGGGCGCCCATGTGGCATGACCATTTAACATTTTGAACCTGATCCAAATGGGTTTTGAATTTGATTTCAAACCTATTTGGATAACTACTCTAGATATATATCTATCATATCCTAATATGGATAGATGATATAGATATATGATATTATCTCTAGTAACTTATATGGTTAAAGGAGATAATTAGATTATATATCTTATATATGGGATATGGGTGATGTAGACAAAAACAACGTATCATCTCTGTTTTTTCCCATATACAGTTTCTCCCATATACTGACTCTCTCCCATAAACAACAATCAATAAGCTATTTGCACTGTGATTTGTGTGGGTGATATTCACCACTGTAATATCACCCCACTGCTGGGTTGATTGACCAGATTCAGGAAGCACTGATTTACCCACGAGATCCATCAGAGTTCAGAATATTTCAGAAAGATATGACCTTAAATATTTTTATTCCACTGCATCATACTTTGTTTAGATTGGTATCAGAGCCTCTAATGGATATTTTCGTGTTTCCATTAATCACGTGTATATTTTTTATATGTATATGTATACATTATATACATGAATGTTAGTAAAGAAAAGAAAAAAAAAAATCTATTTTGTTAGATTAAGAGCATAAATATTTTTTTTTATGTTCTTTAAATGTCATTTTTAATGCCATAAATGTTTTTATTGTGAAAAATGGAGTCCGACAGTACAAAAATCGGACCAGAAAACACCCGGGAAGGCGGCGCGTGTGACTCACGCGCTGTGTGACGCCGCCCAGCAGCACCACGCGCTACCACGCGCCACCACGCGCCTTCACGCGCTGTCACGCGCTAGGCGCGATTCGCACGCGCTCCCACGCGCGAGCCGTCCCCCTTCCACGCGCGCGCGTTAGCCGCGCCGCTTCGAGCCGCGCCACGTCTGTGACCACGCTGCGTGCCATGCGCCGCATGTGAGCCGCTTCTTGGCTGTGACTGCGATGGCGATGAGCGGCGAGCCGAGCCGAGCCGAGCCGTTTTTCCGCACTGGCTTGGCTCTAAGGCTCTGTTTGTTTGTTTTTAATTCTGAATTGCGTTAATTGGCCATAATTTATTCGTTATAGCTTTGTTTTAAGCATGGTTGGTATCATCAGACTCAGAATTAAATTTTGTATCTTCTGTAAAATTTTGAAAATTTTACGAAAATAAAAAATATTTTTTATGTGTTAATAATTCATTTTTTATGCTTTAAAATGATTCTGGTATTGCATAAATAATTTTCTGGGGTTGAAATTTTTATTGTGGACTTCTGAAATGTTTTACTATTTTTGGTATAATTGTTTCATTTATCGGTTCGATTTTTTATTTCTAATTTTATGTGTGTTTATTAGTTATTTAAAATTCGTAAAATTTGTAAATATTTCAGAAAATTTCAGAATGATATACATCTTAATTATGGCATAATCTGAATATTATTTCAGTTTATCAATTTCTGGATTTTTTATTTCTAATTTTATGTGTGTTTATTAGTTATTTGAAATTCCAGAAAAATATCAGAAAATTCCATAAGTGATATACTTTCTGTTATGGCATAATTTGAATATTAAATACATCATGTTGTCATTTTTTGCCTAGAATTTCTAAATTGTTGTAATAGCATGATTAATTGTTTTTTATTTTAATTCTGTTATTAAATGTAACATAGCATGTATTGATTGTGAATCTACATTATGATGCTGTTGTATGGAATTAGAATTTTTTTTTTTATCATGCTTTTAGACATGCCATAGTTAGTGGGAAGTTATTCGGTTGAGAGAAATCTTTGTAGATTAACTCCCGAAAACCAATATTTTGCGCATAAATTAAATTAAATTTTGGATAATTGTCACCTGTGGCGCAAGAGATAATTACGAGCATAGCGGATTTTCGATCTTGCGACTTGTGTAATATTGTCACTATTTAATTTAGATTTTTGCGGCAAAATTATATTATGCTAATCAAATTAATCCTAATGCGAATTTCTCTCTAAATTAATTCAGCTTATGAAAGTTAATTTGGTTGACCTAGACTTAGTAGAGATGTTCAAATGTGAACAAACTAATCCCATTCTTTAGATGAGCAAAAGTCTTGGAGACTTTAGGTCAAACCTTAATTGGCCAAAGTAAGGAAACATGACTCAAAGTCGCCGTGGTTTTGTTGCCTTGTTTGGCACAATAAAACTAATGTGTGCGCTATGGTTAGCGGCATGCTACGTAGTTTTGGTTGGCGAGTTTTGGAGTTATGAAATTAGTAAGCCCTCAATAGATCTGTATATGATCTTGACTATTGAGCTGCGCGAATTGACTTTGTAATTTGACTTGTAAATAATGTTACATCATTGGATGAAGTAACATTCAAGAGTCACGTCATTCAAGAAATGCGAGCTTAAATAAATTAGTCATTAAGTGTAAGACGAGTAGCCAGAATGAGCAGTGTTTTGCTCTCTACCCAATTATTGGGAGTGGATGGAGTAGAATTTCATGCACTATTATAGTGTGCATTGAAATATCACATGAAGTTAAAAGATTAGCGCCTAGAAGCTGCAAAATCTATTAACACTAAGTGAAAAGATTAGCGCTTAGAAGCTGCAAAATCTTTAATACTAAGTGAAAAGATTAGCGCTTAGAAGCTGCAAAATCTATTAACACTAAGTGAAAAGATTAGCGCTTAGTGGCTGCAAAATCTATGAGCATTGCCAACTTGTCTAAGTCAGACACTTCTTTGCTTCCACACTTAGGTGTGAGACATGAGGAGGGCTTCTTTGTATGATTCCTTAGCTAGGCTAACGTTTTTGAATAACATTTACCACTAAGCATAAGCGTAAAGATAGTAATGAAAAGGTCAAGGCCGACAAGGTTGTTATGACTCTAAGAATTTGACGATCGCCAGAGAGCATTGTGTTGAATTAGACTCTTTAGCCTAATTCCCGCTTAAGTTACTTCAAGAGCTGTCAAAGATTGATAGCTTATTCTTTCCTTCTTGTGGATAGCAGAATTAATTGCAAGTAACTATGAAGCGAGAAATATATATGGCAAGAGGAGTATCGCCATTTTTCAACTAGATGCATTAAAGTGTATGGAGAATAAAATTGACTTGAAGGTGCAGGCGATTAGCACTTACTAGTTAAATTTGCGATTTAGGCGCACTTGAAATCTCCATGACATCCTTTTATGATCTAGTAAATATGAGTTAGTTGTGAGTCATTACCTAGTTGGGCCTAAACCTTTAAAACTTGTTTTCGAGAACTCACACATAAAGATGATTGGAATTAGTTTATGACATTGGTCATGAACCGGTGGCTTATTATACTTAATCACATTAATGAGATAATGACGCGATGGTTTGAGTAGGCCTTCTCGGGCCCACTCGCTTATGACATCCTGTTCTCATGTGAATGTGTAACTTTGTTCGCAATGGTTGCGCACAAGTAAGTAGGAAAGCCGTAGAAGGTCATTTGTATTGGCGCATTTAGTCCACTATGATATTTGTGACTAGATATGTGTAAGGGTATGATAGCTAAGCCTCAATCTCGACACATTTATAGATTACGATACGCATCTGAGTCAAGACTATTTGATCTCCCATAAGTCAAAAAGTTTTGAGATGATTTTTTGACATTGCACATATGAGGTTGAGATCAATTAGATAACAGCTTTTGTGTTTTTAGTTTTGACCAAGGTGGCGAGTATTTATTTGAGTTATTTTAGAGAACTCTGTGAAGAGAAATGGATGCTTAGAAAATTGATTATTCCTAATACTCAACAACACAATGGTGTAGTAGAGATAAGGAATTAAATATTGTTAATGTTAGGTGAATAATGGCGCAAAATGTTTCCCAATTAGGAATTGCACTAGTTTGCTGCCTATATCCCTAACTAAATGCCCTCCATATCAGATTTTACACTCCATTTGATTAATGGATTAGCGGAGAGCCATCTATGGGCGATCTCAGAATCATATGACTTATCTTTATTTTACTTCTCATAAGATTACGAAGTTAAGACCTAGAGTTCTATAGCGCATTATTGTATGCTGTCTTGTGAACACATAGGGTCACGTGGTGCATTATTGTATGCTGTCATGTGCACCCTCCGGGTCATGTGCATATCGGTAAGCAGCTTTGTGGAAGTGTAACTAAGTCACATAAAGTTTTCTTAGTAAAGGTGACGTGAATAGAGTTTTGGAACTCTATAAGATAGAGAATTCTAAGCATAGCGCTTTATGTAGCCTAGTTGAGAATGGAAAGAAATTTCCAATATCCTAGGGGCAGTGGGAGTGATATGCCTACTAATGGATTAATCTATTAGAGGAGAATACTCTATATTCTTAATTGCGTGGTAGCGAATGTGAAAATTTTCCACGTCATCACTGGGTGATTGAGAGGAAAACATTCACGATTGCTCCGCAAGATGATAAAGAGCCTAGGATAATGCCAAAGGCTCTAGTCTCCTGTCTTTTAGAAAGTGGATTAATGTTGCGCGGTTTAAGACAAAGTCTTTGAGGATTAACCATTTCTATAATTTGATTGACTTCCCATTATGACGCGAAACTATTCTAAAGTTATGCGTAATTTGGATAGTCATTGTTGAGGCATAAGGCTTGCTAGATACCGAAAAGTCGCACCATTGAGGAAAGTGTAGACCATGAGAAGACTTCCTCCTAGGGAGTGAGGTTATTTTAACTTCCTCTTAGGGAGTGAGGTTATTTTGACTTAGGCTATGATTGACATAAGTTCGGAACATTAATTTATGGACATTGTGACCCAACTTCTCGTTGGAGAATTGGATAAGTAGATCCGTAGGGATTTACCTTCTGTTTTTATGGTGAAAAGTTAGGAGCGCAAAAAGGTTGCTAGTTCCAATAAATCTTTTACAGCCTAAAACAGTTATCCAAATAGTGGTTCTTAGATTTCGTCAAGCCATGATAGGCAAACGATAATCGATGAAGACCACTGAGGCATGATCAATGGTCCAAAAGAAGTTTTTCCTTACTTAGTCATTATAAGCCAGGAATTTATAGGGTTGTCGCCACCTAGGGTGGGCAGTCCTTTATTTTAGATATGATGGACATGGGTGATGTAATTTATATGCTCGGATGTACGATCCTTAGGGATTGTTTTGGGAGAATTCCTATTTTGTCTTTGATGACTTACATAAGGAATATCCTAGAATGATTCTAGATGCAAAATTACAAACCCATTGACTTACCTATCGGTAAAGCGAGCCTTAGCTATTAAGTGTATCCTCGGATTGTCTTTGGGAGAAACAAATGACCTATATTCCTTGATCTTTTTCTTTGTGGTGGGAGCCTAAAGTACGCTATGTGGGCGATTCGCATGATAAGTGTTATCTTTGGTAAATGGTCAACGAGTTGTTTAGACATTGACCTTGCTCATTAGACTGTGGATAAAATGCTTTACTAGTAGTATATTAATTTGCTCCTTGTAAGATTCAATGCGCTTAGTTGGGCGATTCTGCTAGTTAGGCGCATCAAGAATGAACGCAAATTGGTCACCAAAATATCTTTAGAGAGGATATTGCAAGAGGTAGTGATCTTAAATCACTTCATGTGAGGCGCACATGGAGGATTCCATCAGATATGCTTATCGCAAGAGGTGCTGATAAGGCTTATGTTTGGAATCTAGAATTGTGATTTTGAATCACTTCATGTGAGGCGCACATGGTGGATTCCGTTGTATATACTTATCGCAAGAGGTGCTGATAAGGCTTATGTTTGGAATCTAGAATTGCGCAAGCTGTGGTCATTTTTTTTAAAATCGATCACTTATTTTGAGATGATGGGATGTTGACACTATTATGATTTGTGTCATAATGATTAGCAAATGATGATGTCAGCAGGCAAGATTGGCTCACTCACACGAGCAATCGCCCTTGGCGCTTGGGAGCGAGCAAGAATGAGACTAGTGGTTTATTTTTGTTTGGAACCAAGACAGACTGAAATTATCCACTACGCATGTTGCCTTGGTTACAACCAAGATGAGGTCATGTTAAGGACCAAATATGGATGTTAGTACCCACTTTCCATGTTGTGCCTGTTATGATTAGCCAGATGCGAGATCTCATTTGGCGCCTAGAAGGCGATAGAGAATTCGGGTTAGGCGCTAGAAAGCGACTAGACTAATATCTGTACGGTGAATTGAGTATGACGTCACTCTTTTGGAAGAGTTACTCCACCGTAGCATGTATTCATACTACATGTGCTTGGCGACCAAGTAATGAGGTGAGAGAATGGATCCCTGTTTCCTCACCGCGTGAGTCTTACGTGTCATTATTGATATGACTTTCATTTATGTACCCTTTTGTTACTTTTGACTATGTCATAAGGTAAGGGGTTGATGTTCTGCTACTTTGGTATGTTGCCTGCGGTCATGTATGATTCGGCCTTAAGGGACATCACTGGGAAAGCGGTCAATCCTAAACTAAATGGCATGAGTGCAAAGGGAAGATCATCGAGTATTACACCACCACTATTGTATATTCATTGCCGGCAACTCACATCGCTCTGTATGAGAGGCGAATTGAGTGTGAATATATTGCAAGAATTGAAAGGGTCAAACATGCTCTTTTTGAGGGATTAGAGATGTTTTTTGGACCGGTGTAATTAGATGGGTCTGGGGTATATGAGACACTATTTTTGTTCCTTTTGGGTTGATGTCTCTATGCTGGCTCATTTTGAGTTTCTAGTATAGAGCTCCCACATGCAGGTGTTCTCAGCGGTCGCACGGTACATTGGCTAGTACGAGATTGTTCTTTTTGGGGAGATTGAGATAGAGATGTGGCAGTGTCATGCCAACTCATGTGCGAGTGGGAGATGTTAGAAATGGGCGCCCATGTGGCATGACCATTTAACATTTTGAACCTGATCCAAATGGGTTTTGAATTTGAATTCAAACCTATTTGGATAACTACTCTGGATATATATCTATCATATCCTAATATGGATAGATGATATAGATATATGATATTATCTCTAGTAACTTATATGGTTAAAGGAGATAATTAGATTATATATCTTATATATGGGATATGGGTGATGTAGACAAAAACAACGTATCATCTCTGTTTTTTCCCATATACAGTTTCTCCCATATACTGACTCTCTCCCATAAACAACAATCAATAAGCTATTTGCACTGTGATTTGTGTGGGTGATATTCACCACTGTAATATCACCCCACTGCTGGGTTGATTGACCAGATTCAGGAAGCACTGATTTACCCACGAGATCCATCAGAGTTCAGAATATTTCAGAAAGGTATGACCTTAAATATTTTTATTCCGCTGCGTCATACTTTGTTTACATATATATATGAGAGTATACACCATGAAAAATCAAATAGCAAAGAGATATTGATTATGATTAAAATCTAATGTTGAAACCAAATGGGATTTTCAAAAGGGGTCAAAAAATTAAGGCCTTCAAAATTAAAATTAGGGTTTTCAAAATCAAAATTTAGGACTCAAAATTTACCTTAGTTCTATGTCGAAATCATTACACCAAAAATAGAGTAAAAGAGGAGTGAACAAATCTCTACAAGATAGAGGGTCTCACCGCGTCCTTAAAATTTACATTAGCTTTGTACCTTCAGAAGGACGAAGATTTGAGAATCAGAGGGCGAGACGAGTGGGTTTCAAGTCAACTAATTATGTAGATTTAGAGAATTGAGTGATGAAGGAAGAGGAAATGATGAACGAAGGTACTACTGGTGATTGTGTTGTTGATAGTCTCAAAGAGAGGCGAAGGGTTTTTGATTTGGCAACAAATGGCGGTGTAGATTTGGAAGCATGGAGCAAAAATTTGGAAGAGAGAAGTGGGATTGAGAGAAACCTAAGGGATTGAATCAGTGAGAGAGAGAGAGAGAAGATAAATTAGTAGAGAGAGATTGCTTGTTTACTTAGGGAAGGAAAGAAGTTGTTTTCAACTTTTCACTGTGGAAAGGCCAAAAGTTGTTATATTGAGTGAGCTCTAGGATTAAAACATGTGGGTAGCAAAGATGGAAGTTTATTTCTATGCAGTTCATTGCGGTTTGGTGTAAAATTAACCAAAACTTGGACCGATACCAAAAACCAATAAATTTGAAAAATCATACCGACCGACCAATTGAAGTAGAGAGAAACAAACAAACCGCAGACCAGTGGTTCGGTTCGGTTCGGTTCAGTTTGGTGTGGTTGGTCAGTTGGTTCAGTTTAGTGGTTATTCTTTCACCCCTTCTATTAAGATCGAAAAGAGTGGGGACTAGAGAATCAGAATATTTTGCCATCCGTAATTACGGGTAACAAAGTGAGAATACAAATAGAAAGAAAATATAGGGAAAGCACTATTCTTGTAAATAAAAAAAAATAAAGGATTTGGGTTGCTGTATCGTATGAAACATATATATACTAGTTGCGGTGCACTTGCATCGCTCGTGATTTTTCATCTTGATGAATTTTATAATTTCATATTGACTTTTGAGGATAAAATTTCTATATATAGAAAAATTTTCTTTTGGACATCAAATAAACAAGATCAAAATAATACAATATTGACATACAAAAAATCAAAACAAAGGGATAGAAAATATTAAGATAGCCAGTGAATTTTAGAGAAGCACCACAAATCACTATTCTAAAATCGCATGTGTCTCATTCCAAACAAGTTTGAACAAACTTATACAACTCTAAGATTCAACTCAAAATATTCACAACGCTCTAATTCACAATGAGTAGTTGAATAGTTGTAGCAGACCGGATGTTAAGTTTGAATTGGATGCCCAAATTTTTTTATTTATTTATAAAAATAGTAATATAATATGTATAGTACTATGGAACGAAAGAAAATTAAGAAGAAAAAGAACTATTGTTTTTGTGTCTTCAAATTGTAGAGAGTGTTTTTTTATAGGATAAGACTATTTATGCTTTTGTAACTGAGGCATTAGTTCGGTTTAAATTCAAAACTTTTTATATTTAAATTTAAATAGATAAAAATTCAATTTAAAATGGAGTTCGTTAACCAAATAAGGTTTCATTTGAAACTTCAAAAGCAAATTTGAAGTTTTTATTTATTTATTTATTTTTATAAATTGTAAATTATTATATTTGTAATTTATACTTTTATATAGAAATTTTAGAAAACCACGTTTAAACATGAATAGAAGTTTAGCATCACATTACATGGTATTTTATATTTAGAAATTTCGAATTTTTAAGAAAGAATGATTATTGGTGGTTATTTGGCAATGGTGGAAATGTGGTGGTAGTCCCAAAGGCGAACGTGGTGGCGGTAGTGTAATATTGATAGTATCTTTCGTGACAATGGCATTGGTGGTGCAAATAGTGGTAGGCATAGTAGTAGTCGTGGTTGTCGCGGGGGTAGTTATGTAATAATGGTACACTTTGGTACTTATGCATAAGTAACTATAAATTTAGTGAATATTAAATAAGAATGTTGAGAGTTTAAATTTTTTTAACCAACATTTTATGATTCAATTAAAATTTTAAATATAAGAGTTATAATTATTAAATAGACTTAATTGATTTTAATGGGATAGAAACCTAAACAAATTTTAAATTTTATTTATTTATATGTTATTATAATGATGCCTAATTAATTACAAGTCCAATGAAAATCAAATACAATAGATAATATATACAAATAAACTCTCAAAGTTGGAAAAAAAACCTAAACAAATATATGAGAAATAAGACAACACACGCAAGTGAATAAATTCGAACCATGAATAATGATTGATCTCTTAATAAAGTGTAATGAAAGCAAACAAAGAGAGAGAGGGAAATTTAAAAAATCTATTTGGTTCACCAAATACATTTTTATTTAAATCACAACTTAAAAATAAAATCACAACTAAATAGGCACAAACAGTAGAGTTAGTTAGATCCAAACAATCCAAAGTATTCACATCTAGTTGTTCTTTAGGAAATTATTAATAAATATGTGTACCAAATATATTTTTGAATTTTTTTACATTAAAAATAAATATAAATATATTTAATATTTTTTGTAAATTAAAAATAATAAACTGTAAATATTGCAAAATGAGATTCACGTAGTTTACTTTTTTTGTGAAATTAATTTTTACATACTCAAAAATTACATTTTGATATCTTCTAATAAGTGGGTTATTTTTAGAAAATTTTCTCCAAATCAAAATTTTAAAAAAATAATTTTGAAAAAAAATTTATTTGTCTTTAGAAAAATAAAAAATAGAAAATGAAATCACAATAAAATAGGCACAAACTGTGGATATATATATATATATATATATTAGCAGCAAGAATCACTTGTTAGTTGTTAGATTAACATTTATAAGAGTTAGCCTTCCCACCTTTGTAAAACACCAAGTGTAAAACACCAAGTGATTGCCTCCTCAACTCCCTCTTAGGGAAAGTTGAATCCATAACTTCTCTTTTGAAACTAAGCCCTTAAAAAAGTTATGGTGGTCCAACTAAGTTAGGCCTAATTGGTTAAATCCAAACAATCAATAACATGCACTTTTTGTAGTTGTTCTTTAAGAAAATCATTGACTTTTATATTTAGGGGAACTGATGAAGTTTGCATATGATGGTTTGGAATTTGATCTTTCATATTCGTTTTCATTCTTGATTATAGATATCAGAATGGCTTTGTTCCTAAAATATAATTCGGTCGCACATGTAAAAACAACATTTCTTGTCTCTTTTTGTATTCTGTTTGTAATCTTTTTTTTTTTTCCTAATTTTTCTCTCTCAATTATTACACTGTAGTGTCCATCTTTTGCAAATCCAACAGTGTTTATTTGTTGCAAACTGCTTATCCAACATCATCCCTTTTTTTTTGCTTCAAAGACATTGTTCCCATTTTTAAATTTCAGAACAATAATTCAGAGTTTTTATCTCGATTTTTTGATTTCAAAACCGAGTGCGACCATTTTTCTTCAATTGTTTGTAAAATCTATAAGTCAAACATTTGTTCATAAAATCTATAAGTCCGAAATTTTATTGCATAAATAACACATACATAGTTTTTTTCAACAAAAGTGTACATCTTGAACAACTATAAAAAAATGGGAGACTTATTTATAAGTCATTTTTCAGACACTTATGGTAGGTTAAGTCTTAAGTAAAAACTTATATTCTCATAAGTCCTATGGAAATTTACTTGACACATTTACCCTTAATAGTAGATGTTAATATCATATCCATATACATTAATTTGGAAATTTGAAAACCATTTCGAAACCCCTAAAAAACATTTCGAAACTCTCAAAGTAGGCTGATTCAGTTGTTAACATTTCGAAACTCACCACGAACAGGAGAAGGGGCGCGATTCGACGGAGACGTTCGACGGGAAGGTGACAACGGTTATGTGTAACGCCCTCAAAAATGAACCTATAATATATAACAAGATTACAAGATTAAATACAAGATTACATAACAACAAACATGTCCGGATATTTCTCACGGACTTCCAATTCACGTTCCCAAGTGGCTTCTTCCACTCCATGATGTTTCCACAAAACCTTGACCAAAGGAATGGTCTTGCCTCGTAAAACTTGTTCCCGCCTATCCAAGACCCGAACAGGTCTCTCCTCGTAAGAGACATCCTCGTCCACCACTAAATCGGTCCAATCCAACACATGTGATGGATCCGGCTCATACTTTTGAAGCATACTCACATGAAACACATCATGAACTCCGAATAACTGTGGCGGCAAAGCTAAACGATAGGCAGCCTCGCCAATCCTCTCAAGAATCTCAAAAGGACCAATAAACCGAGGGGACAACTTCCCACTCTTCCCAAACCTCATCAATCCCCGTCTAGGTGATATCTTCAGAAAGACATGGTCACCCACTTCAAACACCAAAGGTCTCCTCCTACGGTCGGCATAAGATTTCTGACGACTCTGGGCTGTAACAAGCCTCCTACGGATAAGCTCAACTTTCTCCGTCGTTTCCCTCACCAACTCCGGACCCAACAAAGGTGCATCACCCACGTCGGCCCAACAAACTGGAGACCTACACGGTCGGCCATACAAGGCCTCAAACGGTGCCATACCGATACTAGACTGGAAACTGTTGTTGTAGGCAAATTCCACTAAAGGCAAGTGCCTCTCTCATGACCCATTAAAGTCAAGAACACAACCCCGAAACATATCCTCAAGGATCTGAATAGTACGCTCGGACTGCCCGTCAGTCTGAGGATGATAAGTCGTGCTAAAGGTCAACTTAGTGCCTAAGGCACTCTGCAAACTCTGCCACAACCTAGCAGTAAAACGAGGATCTCTATCTGAGACGATTGTCACTGGGACCCCGTGCAATATCACTATGTCTCGAATGTACAAATCGGCAAGATGATCTACCGAATCTCTCACACGCATAGAAATGAAGTGCGCCGACTTAGTCAACCGGTCTACAACCACCAAAATAGCATCACTACCCCGCTGAGTCCTCGGAAGGCCTACAACGAAGTCCATAGTGACATGTTCCCACTTCCACTCGGCAATAGGCAAGGGTTGTAACAAACCCGCTGGCCTCTGATGCTCGGCCTTCACTTGCTGACAAGTAAGGCACTTAGACACGAAAGCTGCCACATCTCTCTTCATACCCCACCACCAAAACTGGCGACTCAAATCCCGATACATCTTAGTGCCTCCCGGATGTACTGCAAGACGTGAATGATGAAACTCTCGGAGTACCTCCTCTCGGCAAGACTCCGGCACAAACAGACGGTCTCGGTATCTCACACTCAGGTCGGGATACACCATCAAACCCTTCTCAACCTTCCCATTGGAGATCTTCTCTCGGAGGAAATCTACCTCAAGGTCACCTCTCTGTGCCTCTAACACCCGAGTCACAATTGTAGGCTGTGCAACAACAGAAAACAAGGCTGCAGCCTTAACAGATTCGCCCAGAAGCAAATCAAACTCCCCAAGTGCACCCAACATCTCCCATTCCCGGATGGCTATACTAGCTATGTCGCCAACAGATTTCCTGCTAAGGGCATCGGCCACCACATTTGCCTTCCCCGGATGATCATAATCCTCAATAAACTCCATCCACCTCCTCTGCCTCAAGTTCAGATCTTTCTGTGTAAACAGATATTTCAGACTCTTATGGTCCGAGAATACCTCGAACCTCGAACCTCTCACCATAAAGGTAATGCCTCCAAATCTTCAAGGCAAAGATCACAGCTGCTAACTCTAGGTCATGGGTAGGGTAATTCTTCTCGTGTATTTTCAACTGACGTGAGCCATAGGCTACCACTTTCCCCTCTTGTATCAACACACAACCCAAACCCTCTCGTGAGGCATCACAATAAACAGCATAACCCAACCCTCTCTCTGGAATAACAAAAATCGGAGCGGTGGTCAATCTAACCTTCAACTCCTGAAACGACTTTTCACAAGTCTCACTCCATACAAATTTGACTCCCTTCTGAGTCAATCTAGTCAACGGCGAAGCTAATCTGGAGAAATCTTTCACAAACCGCCGGTAGTACCCAGCTAATCCCAGAAAACTGCGGATCTTAAACACACTCTTAGGCTGTGCCCAATCTTGCACTGCCTCAATTTTGGATGTATCAACAGACACCCTTTTCCTGGAAACCACGTGGCCTAAGAACTTCACCTCCTCTAGCCAGAACTCACATTTCCCAAACTTAGCATAAAGCTTATGGGCTCTAAGTAACTCAAGCAGTACTCTCAAGTGTTCCTCGTGCTCCTCCTCCGAAGGTGAATAAATAAGGATATCGTCTACAAAGACTACTACAAAACGATCCAAGAATTCCCGGAATATCCGGTTCATCAATTTCATAAAGACTGCAGGTGCATTGGTGAGCCCAAATGGCATCACCAGAAACTCATAGTGCCCATACCGTGTACGGAATGCCGTCTTCGGAATATCCTCCTCCCTGACTCTCAACTGATGATAACCTGATCTCAAGTCTATCTTAGAGAAACAACGGGAACCCTTCAACTGGTCAAACAAATCATCTATACGAGGCATTGGGTACTTATTCTTGACCGTAGCCCGATTCAACTTCCGGTAATCAATACAGAGTCTCAAAGCACCACCTTTGTTTTTAGCAAAGAGGGCCGGTGCTCCCCACGGCGAAACACTAGGACGAATATAGCCCTTATCTAACAACTCTTGGAGCTAAATCTTCAACTCAACTAACTCGGCGGGGGCAAAACGATAAGGTGCCATAGAAATCGGCGCCCTGCTGGGCACTAGATCAATAGAGAACTCAATCTCTCGTTGAGGTGGCAAACTAACAAGATTCTCGGGAAAGACGTTCGAGTATTCACAAACCACTCTTGGCAACACAGTCTGGGTCTCATCACACTCACTACTCTCAAAGCTAGCAAGTAGACCACTAAGCTCACTCCGCCCTCGTGGATCATACCCCGGTGGCAAAACACTACCAACCCGGTCTCCCAGAAAATGAAAACACTCCCCGCTCACGGTACAACAAGTGACCCTCTGGCGGTAGCAATCAATAACTGCCCGGTATGACGATAAACAGTCCATACCCAAAATAACATCAAAGCCCTTCATGGACATAACTACAAAAGGAAATGGAAGCCTATGATCGGCGACCTCTATATCACAACCCCTAACACCTTGTTTCAAGTTCAGTTCACTCCCAAGGGGTGACACTACACCAATAGGAGATGCTAACTGTGCTAACTCCAACTCCAAAATAGATGCAAATGCAGCAGACACAAAGGAATGAGATGCGCCCGTATCAATCAATACACTAGCAACCAAATTGCAAAACAAGAAGGTACCTCTCATAACTGATGGAGCCGGTACAAGGTCCTGCGCGGTAACAGCATACACGTGCCCAGACGATCTCTGATCAACCTGCTCACCCTTATGAGCATAAGACTGCTGCACCGACTGGGACGATGAAGCCCCCTGATTGGCCCTCGAAGCCTGAACTGACTGAGCTGGCTAATGACTCTGAGTCTGCCTCAAACCAGATGCACCAGATGTGCCATTCAACTACGGGCAATACCTGTTCATGTGCCCTGCCTGACCACATTGATAACACGAGAGCGGCTGGCCTCTACCCTGACTCTGGCTCTGAGATCGAGCCGAAGATGACGCTGCTCTCTGTCCACCTCCCTTCTGCGGGCAAGCTGGAGACTTGTGGCCCAGCTGACCAGACTTGAAACAGGTAATGTCTCCCTGGCTGCCTTTCCCAGAACTAGCACTCGGCACTGGAAAAGTCGATCTAGAAAAGCTACCCTGAGACTGTTGAGGGTTAAAACCCTTCTATCTCCTACCATCACTCTGACCATCCTGACTCCTCTTGGAGCCTTTCTGCCCTTCCTCCTCTTCATGCATCATGATCTCGGTATAGGCTACAGCATCAACCAGACGCCCATAATCTCGAATCATAGTCCCTACGACTCTTAACTTGAGGCCGCGCCTCAACTTCTTCTCGAACTCAATACAACGCCGTTCCTCAGACGCCACCAACTCAAGTGCAAACCTGGACAAGCTAGTAAATGCGGCCTCAAACTCGGCCACTGAAGAACTGTTTTGCTTAAGCTGGCAGAACTGCTCTCTCAACCTCTCCTTAACAGCTGAGGACAGGAACTTCTCCTGGAAAGTGTCGACAAAAGCCTTCCAAGTCCCTCCTATATGACTCTTAGTGAACTTCCACCATTGACCCCCATCTCCCTTAAGCTGAAAAGATGCCAAGGTCACCTTCAGTACCTTGTCTTCGATGCCTAGCATCTCAAACGTCTTCATTGTTTGTTCGAGCCATTCATCTGCCTTAAGTGGCTCTTTAGGATCACCTAAAAATTCGTCCGCGTTAGATCGGAAAAACTCCCTCTTCAGAAAAGAAGGCCCTGCATCCGCAACATGAACTTGAGCCTGATTCTCAGCTCTGAGAATGCCTACTGACTCCCTAAATGCCCCTGCTATCTCTCGGGCCAAAGCGCCCATAGCCTGTTGTCCTGCCGGCTCGGCCACATTGGCTTGGCCAACTCCCTCCTGTACTGCCGGAATCTCTTCCGGTATAGGCACTTCCTGCCTACCCGGCCTACCACGCCTACTGCATCCTCGTCCTCGTCCTGACATCCTAATAAAGGTAACAAAGACGTTAGCACATTAATAAGTGTGCCAAAACTATAACACTTGCGTCCTAATGCATTGGACAACAGTAATTCACTCCACGTAAGCACATAATCACATAAGCACCTACGAATTTCATTCCTGGATAATGATAGTCCCAATGCGTCACTAAAGTTCCGGTTGGAAACAACATTGATCAAGTGCCTTCCCAACAAGACTTTCAGAAACTCAAGATTCCAATCAACATCCTAGAAACTACATTCCATACCCACATAGTCACATAAACATGTTATCATATAAGCATATAACAGTACATCTAAGTCTCTATCAAGCGAGACGAACCCATTGTGATACTAATCACTTCCCACGTACCCAAAGTATTCGAACCCGGTACGCTCTGATACCAAGTTGTAACGCCCTCAAAAATGAACGCATAATATATAACATTAACATGCATTGATAAAAGAAAACCAATTATCATCTCATCCATTAGAGTAATCTTATTAAAAGACATTACATATAATAACGAAAGTAAATGCCCTACGAGCTTACATCTTTCCAAGCCAACACTTGGACACAAAAATATGAGTACTAACTCATTTACACATTAAGCCCTAGGCTTGAGTTTACATGTAACATCAAATTAAAACAAAATAAATAACTAATCTAAACAGAGTCTTCAACTCCAAATCCATCCAAGCTAAGTCCTTAGAGGTAGCACATCACCTGAACCTGAAAATGATGTTCCCATGTAGGGTGAGCCACAGCCCAGTAGAAAGATACTAAACCAAATATAAGCATTGAATAAAGCAATAGCATTCAATAGATGGTTAACACGAATATCAGTTTCACTTTCCATTATTTATTCAACTTTCCATTTTTACCAACATGGCTCAGAACCTGGCCAGACTATAACAGTAAACTACATATCACATTAACATTTCTTCTATTTATCAACAAAACAAATGAAACTAAGGCTCATATCAAAACACTTCCATACTTCTCGTTTGATACACATTTTAGTGTTGTATCAACAATATGTAAAAACACTTCTATAAATCAATAAGCACACATAATAGTGATGCTAATGGAGTCCATCCCCTATCTCCTCCCAAACAATATCCGGTTTAGAGGTCCATCCCCTATCTTCCCCTAAACCGTGGAGTACATCTCCTATCTCCTCCCAAACAAAATGCATATGCAACACACAATCAATACACGTATTTTCTGTATTAATTCAACAGTCAAAATCAATGACTTAACCAATGTGATTAGTTTCAGTTTTCCCTAATCCACATGCAATGTCTACAATAATCACGACTATCCTCCACCGATAGCTCAAAACAGTTATTTCTAAACAGGAAATAAATGTATCAACAAATGTAAATTTAACATTTTCATAGGTGAGTAATTAAACTAACCAACTATACCATTAAATCACTAAATTCCCCAATTCCATGAATTAAACTCAATTCCACATTTTTCCCTAAATTAATTATACAAATTAATTTATTTCAACCACTAGGGTTTTTCTCAAAATTACCAAACAACTCCCAACATATCAAAATACTAGAACTTAGAGCAAAACCTATAATATGGAGTAGGAAATCCCTACCTCAATGTAAATAACCCGAATGGAGAAGATGACGAAAATCCAAAGTGCTCCAAACCCAAGATTGTTCAGATTAAAAGGAAGCCCTCGACTCACTCTATCTTTTTAATAAAGCACCTAGGGTAGAAACACCCTAAAAAGAGATGATACCTAAGAGAGAAGGTGAGTGGAGGGAGAGAAAAGTCGTACCTAGGGTTTTGGAATAAAAAAGAGGGTGAAAAAGTGTTTTAAAAACCGCTGCTGCCTATTTAAACTCGATAGGCTCACTCGAGCGAAGGATTTGTCGCTCGAGCGACCAGACACAAGAATCACTTGCTCGAGCGAAGGAAAGCTCGCTCGAGCCAACAATACGATGCTTCAGGTCTGCAACCCAGAAGCACGCTCGAGCGACAGAATGCTCGCTCGAGTGAAGAACTCGGAACTCGCTCGAGTGAAGGAAAGCTCGCTCGAGCAAACAAACACAGCTCTCAGGTCTATACTAGACGCAATCTCACGCTCAAGCGAAGATACCCTGGCTCGATCCACCAGACACAAAATACTACTCTCGCTCAAGCGACAAAACCCTCGCTCGAGCGAAGTCCCGAAATTCTGGACAACAACACTTGGTTTCCAAACCCAACCCACCTGCAACAAACCTGCCCAGTAAATCCTATAACTCAAGAATAAGGAATTAGCAACCACAATAATATAACAACAGGATCTACAGAACATAGGTCCGGATACAACAACCAAAAGGAAAAGACCGGGGTCGCTATATTATGGCCATGAATGATGATGGGAAGGTGAGAAGGAGGAATGATGACTCCGAAACGTAAGTGTGGATTTGCCCCTATTTCGCAATGTTAATTTATTTGATTTTTACTAACAACCCAAAACTAGGGTTTACATGACCTTCAATCGTAATCTGCTTTGTCATTTGTATGTTTTGTGAGAATTGTGATGAATAATTGATTTTACAGTTTCTGAATTGGAAATAGTATGTATGTTGGGGTTGTATGATGGAGGTCCTGCGGGTTGACTAGTGTGGGTGATTTATGCTTGATTCGTTGTTGTGTTGGGTTTGGTAGACTATTTTGGGGGTTTGTCGTTGTGTGTTGTACAGTTAATGAATGTGATTGTGGCCCAATATGAAATTAGTGTCGGATGTGAGTGAAAGCACATGTAAGTTGGACTGTGTATACAGTGCTATGTTGTGGTACGATGTCGTTTGGTTGTTTTCACTCAGATATACAAATGTGACAAATTACAAATTTGACAAATTACACGCACACCTTTGTCACAGTTACGTCAAGCACTTCTCAGTCACATTTGAAACTATGGCGCGTAATTTGTCACAGTTACGTCAAGTACTTCTCAGTCACATTTGAAAACATGGCCATGAATGTGTGCGCATAATTTGTCACAATCATGGCCATGAATGTGTGCACATAATTTGTCACAGTTACGTCAAGTACTTCTCAGTTATATTTGAAACCATGGTCGTGAATGTATGCGCGTAATTTGTCACAGTCATGGCCATGAATGTGTACGCGTAATTTGTCACAGTTACATCAAGTACTTCTTAGTTACATTTGAAACCATGGCCGTGAATGTGTGCGCGTAATTTGTCACATTCATAGCCATGAATGTGTGCGCATAATTTGTCACAGTTACGTCAAGTACTTCTCAGTTACATTTGAAACCATGGCTGTGAATGTGTGCGCGTAATTTGTCACAGTTACGTCAAGTACTTCTCAGTCACATTTGAAAACATGGCCGTGAATGTGTGCGCGTAATTTGTCACAGTAACATCAAGTACTTCTCAGTCACATTTGAAAACATGGCCATGAATGTGTGCGCGTAATTTGTCACAGTTACGTCAAGTACTTCTCAGTCACATTTGAAACCATGGCCGTCCATGTGTGCGCGTAATTTGTCACAGTTATGTCAAGTACTTCTCAGTCACACTAGTCACACCATGAACATACTGACATGCAATGTTACGTATTGCTATTAAATTACATATTGACATACGTTATCAGTGGGATCTTGCTTGTATATGAAATATGAATTTTTGGTGGCATTTTTTTCAGGAGGCACAATTAAACGTACACCACAGACAGGCTCCAAGGCGAAAGTGAGCAGCAGTGAAGGGACTTGAATTGGTAAAAGACGGCGCTCTCAAACTCCGTCACAGAATGTGAATGCATTAGAGCAAAGCAGTGCCCGAAAAGGAAAGAAGTTGAAATATGAGCCTCAACAACGACTGAACAAACAACCAACATTTTGCTATCGTTCCAACATTGCTGGAATTGTGAAGCTGGCGGCAGTGTCAAAACTGAAAGATGAGCATTTGCAACATCTTCAGAAAACACCATTCTGGTTGTTGTTGGATGCGATGTGAAAAACCGATCTAAACCAACATGAATTCCAAAAATGTGATGACATTGTAATGAGGATTATTTAGACATTTGTTCCAGATAAGCTGAAATTGCAAATGTGAAAGTGGTTGAGTGAGGGTGAAGTTGTATGTAAATGTGATGGTGATTGTGAGAGCGAATGCGAATGCGAATGTGAATAACAGAACAGGTTGGTTGTGTACCTGTAACACCCAAAAAGCAAATGTGAATGTATCACAGTGTTTTGCACTTTTTTGCAAATGTGAAATACAAATGTGAATGTGGTTATGTGAATGTGAATGGTTATGTTTATGTGATGGTGAATGTGAAATTGGATGTGATTATGAATGACATAACAGGTTTGGTTGTATACCTGTTACGCCCAAAATGCAAATGTGAATGTATGACAGTGTTCTGCACTATTTTTGCGAATGTGAAATACATGTGAATGTGGTTGTGTGAATGTGAGTTATTATGTTTATATGATAGTGAATGTGAAATAGGATGTGATTGTGTTTGTTAGAACATGTTTTGTTGTCTACACTTAATAGAAAGATTGTGCTGCCGAATGTGTAACAATTTTGTGCACTTTTCTTACTGAGTGGGAAAAAAGGAATGTGAATGTGTTTGTGTAAATGATATTTCCAAATTTAATGTGATAAGAAATCTTGCTTGGCTTTGACAATTTAATATGTCAAGAATTTTCTGTAATTTAACATTGACTAACTGGTTGCACAAGAACCTGTCAGACAGAGACAATAATAACACCACCTATGTGACAAAATAAATGTCTTCTCACATACAAGGCCAGCGTGCAACACATTTTGTCTAACATGTTTTGCAGGTCTGAAACATACATTTGCATGACCAAATAAATAAACATGTAACAGCAACATATGAATGAGACAGTGTGAAAGAAAAAATAGCTGAATGATCAAATGTAAACAGTGTCTTCACTTATTAAAATCTGTCATCAATTGGCTTCGATACATGCTACTACGATAATACGATGCTGCTGTTCAAAACAGATTACAACAGTGAATGCTAAATGCCTATTACTAAATTGGTTCTTTATATGTCTTTCAGTTGTGGCTGCCCATGCGCCCACATTGACCGTACCTCATCGGACTTAGTTTCTCTCCCCGAGATGGTATTCAATTCTTCTTGGGTCGCCCTGGAGGACGTTTAACTGCCGGTGGATATATGATGAAGTCCTCTTCCGAGAATGAGGGTTTGTCAACTGTTGGTATTGGCTGAATGTATCTGGAATAAGCGGCTTTATACTGATCAACAGTGAAAAATCGTTCAGCAAATGTACTGAAATCCCTTCCACTACTCTGTATTGCAACCACCGCATGTGCACATGGGAATCCGTTCAATTGCCACTGGAAGCAAGAATATGAACGCTTGCCAACATTTACCAACACCGTCGGAAATGAATGGACCTCATATATGTCTTCATTTGACTAGCTAACAATCCATGTGCAACCAGTGGAGTACGCCTCCCTAGCATGACTTTTCATTTTCGGACAAAGTAACCCATTCCAATTAGTAGCCAAAACTTTACGCTCAGCCCTCATAGTCATTATTTGATTTTTAATTGTATCAACCAACCTTGTGATTGGATAATTATGGGCATCAAGTATCCATTTATTAAACGATTCTACAGCGTTCGAGGTCATCTCCCCATACTGTTTGCCCCTGTTCACATTATGAAAGCATAATGAAAATGCTATCACATATTGGGTACTTGCAATGTTAGCACATGTAAGTCTCGTACGAACCTGAAATATGCGTTGGCCCAATGCTTCGGTGGCATATCTTCCAAGAAATTATTTATTATAGATCGTCCTGTTCCTTTTAGCTTCTTCCAATGCTGCTGAAACGAAGCCTCGGTTGGAGCATACGCACATTCACGCAACTTTGCCATTAAACCAAAGCGTACACGGTTGTCAACCCATCGTAATTTGTCCCTCAAATTTGCTTGGAGATGTTGTAAGTAGTACGAATGGTGTGCAGATGGGAATACAGCAGGCAATGATTCAAGTAGCCCAATATTACGGTTGGATACGAAAGTTAATGTGCGAGCACTACTAACAACCTTTGTCAATTGTTGTAAAAACCAAGTCCAATTTGCAGTTGTTTTAGAGTCAACAATAGCAAAAGCTAATGGGAATAAACCTGGCAGATTCAACAGGTTTACCATTAGATGAAATATTTTTAACAAAGTCTACGTCCACATTAACAATTGTTCACAATTCGAATCGCACCACACACAATGTTAGTAAAATAACATTAAATTGGAAACAATCTTGCAATTAGGGATCACCCACTACTGTAGTGGACTTAAAAAAAAAAGGTTAGCCACAATGTAATGCGTTACTATATGGAAGTATAAATTAATCATCGTAAGAGATATACCTTTGTTGCCATCCTTCCCCGTCGCTGCAAGCAAATTGCCTTTAAATCTCCCTTTTAAAAAAGTGCCATCAAGAAACAGTAATGGGTAGATATGGTTGAATCTGTCAATGCAAGCTTTGAATGAAATGAAGAACCGCTTAAATCGGCTGGTAGACTGCTCAAAATCCAAGTTGACATAACTCCCAGGGTTGTAATGCATAACCGGATCCGCGTACCACCTAAGTTGATCAAATGAAGCATGATAGTCACCATACACTTCGCCTCTTGCCTTCTCCACACCTAACCATGCTACGTGGTAACTAACATTAAGGCCGTACTCCTTTTTTAGCTCAAACATGACGTCAGTAGGACGTGTAAGCGGCTTATCACGTAACCGATCACCGATAACATTGCAAACCAATTCAGAGTTAAGTATGTTATTCTTCCCAGTGCGAACAACAGCACCACAACTATGCAAGTTGTTCAACCTCTTCAAGTAAAAATAACCATTGCATGTTTGAACCCTTCCATGTACCAACCATGAACACCTTTTTTGCTCTCGCAATGTGCACACTGCTATAACCCGAACTGAGTCTTTTTTAACAAATTTGAAGTCAAACCCACACTCAATAGCATATTTGGACAAAACCAAATGGAAAGCAGCAACACCCCTTTCGAATCATTGGCCTACATGACCAATGCCATGTGACCAATCAACTGTCATCAACATTTTCTCACTATGGTGACAATAATTGGCCAACAAATCTACGCTAGGTTAGGGACCTGTAAATGGTTCACTATGAGGATCTAGATGATTTGCAGACATAGTCCCACTGAATTGAGTACCTCGATTCAAATCATCCACCTCATTTTGCGAGTCAATCACAACGTTGATATGGGTAACGCCAATGGACCTTGCAATGGAAAACATGTTTTCCATGTCTACATCATTACACAACTTCACTTGATTCTCGTGACACGGTAATTTGTAAGATATTGAAATCGATGATAGTGTCAGATCCACCCACCTATCACATAAATTTTGTATCAATCGTTTTAATGTCAATCCATTAACACCCCTGACAGTAACTGTGGATGAACCGAAGGTGCAAAAAAGCATGATGTCCATATCATGCACGACAAAATGAATAAAACATTAACCATGGTATACATTCTACAAAAACAATCACAACGTGGCCCAACCCACATTCAATCACAATCAATCACATTCAATTTTATATCTGAACAATGACAACCCAAATTAAATAACATACAAAGAGAAGTTAGATTAACATTAGTATACATTCTAATAAATTCCATCAGCCGATACAATTGTCACATTCAATTGTAAAAACTAGAAACAAAAGACTTTGCAAAACGAAATGTGACACATATGTCCACAGTAAATACAAGAATCAGACAATACAATACAAAACAAAAACCAAGTACTTCTCCATGTGTATGTGAGCTACATTCACATACATTCCAATAGTATCCACAAACAAGCAAATATGACATTGAGAAGAAAAAAATGAAGCCCAATAATTTTGCGATTCGTAACGTGACACATGTTTTGAAAAAGTAGCACAACTACAAAACACAAACTAAATACAAACGAATGTAACACAGACCATCACCACATAACAGCCTTCGAGTCTATAGAATTGCGCCAATGTAAGGCTGTACCATTTCACAGAACGCAACAACATTCTCACATTCTCAATTTCTAATCTAATAAGCTATCGTAAAATATTATTACGAAACGTAATGTGATATGTATGTGAACATTATAACACAATATCATTACCACGAAAGTTGATGCAAGATTACCATAACAAACTCTACCAATGGATTGCTATGACAGATTGCGAAATCCATACGATATATGAGGACATTGAAAACAAAACATTCGGAAAAAAACCAGATCAACACTCACTAATTGAATAAGTAGACAACTTGATCTCTTTCCCTCAAACAATCTGACTTGAAAGTGGCAAGATGAAACAACCAAACCAGAGCAACACTCACCAATTGAAAACCTAACAGACTCCACGATCATGGCGCATATCACGGCACCAAACAATATGGAAAGAAAATGGTTAAAACGTTACAACCTGTATCAAGGGTATAATAGTAAACTAATTCAATTAAAACACAATAGATAAGACTTAATGGAATACTTTCTAATTTAAATAGGACTTCAAACTTAATGAGAAATTTCTTAGGACTTAACATAGTATACGTCTCCCTAATAGGACTTATAAATAATTTTCCTTAAAAAAATATGTAATTGTTTAACTAAACATAAGATGGAGACTTGGACATACCTAGATCCTCCCCAACTTAGACTTTCAATTAATTTTCTTATCAGTGCTTTAGCACTCCATTCATAAAAATCCAATACATATACTCGTGATGTTATTCCCGCCTTTTGATTTTAGAATAATATTTGAGAGACATTGTCCCAACGTTCTAACTTTATTGGATTGTTTGTAGGTTTTTTTTTATGGTTAAAATGAATCGTATGAAATATGGCCTTAATATTAGTTTCCTTGCCAAAGTCAAGCAATTTCATTTTAGTAGGACTAAATAAAAATAGTTGTTTTGACGTTTTTTCTTTTTCTTTTTTTCTTTTAATATTTTTTTTGAAGGAGTTGATTTTATGGAGAAATTCAATTTCCAGTGTGCTACATTTTTTAAATTGACGGGACTATAAATATCAATTAATAAGGATGGTGTTTCGGGAATAAAAAATAAATAAAAAACATTGTATGGTCTTCCTATTTTTTAATATAGAGTAGATATATATATTAAAAAAAAATTGAAAAATCAAGGGAGGGGTTTGAAATTGCTTAGGGGTCTATTGTTTTATGGGATTGAGGTGTACGATTGAATTTCATATCTAATAAATTTACAAATTTATCGTTTAGTTAGTTTAGTGAATGTCAGATTAATAGTTAAATACAAATTATTTTTAATTATATAGTTTAGGGATTATTTATTTAGGACTAATAACTATTATATTATAATCTGTCTTTATCTAGTCCGTTCAAACAAACACCCCCTAAGTGTTAAATTCAGTTTGATGTATTAATTTACTAAGGGGTTGTTTTGGACATAAGTTATTTTAGTAATTTTTTTTATTTTTTACAAAAAAATATATTAAAAAAATAAAAAAATAATAGCTTGTTTGGTTTGGATTTATAGTATTCACTTTTTAGAAAATTAATTTTTTTAGTTTTTATTAATATTCTAATCAATTTTTATTTTTATTTTTAGATACACCTAATATAAATGCACTTAAAAAGTATAATATTTCTAATACATTTTTTTTTTAGAAAATTCACTAAATACCAAAAATACAAAAAAAAAAAAAAAGAAAAAGAAAGAGAATTCAATACATTTTTGAATTCTTGTATATTTCTTATTTTTCAAAATATTTTTTTACAAATATTTTACTTTTTAGATGCATTTAAATAAGATTCATTTAAAAAAATAAAAATTATTTGAAAATTTAAAAATATTCACAAAAAATAAAAAATATGAACAAAAAAACTCAATTTAAAAAAATTAAATCCAAAAAATTAAAACCAAACACCCTAAATATATTCCAAATAAAAGGTGATTTGTCCCAATAAAACAAAA
Source organism: Camellia lanceoleosa (assembly GCA_025200525.1). Taxonomy (NCBI): domain Eukaryota; kingdom Viridiplantae; phylum Streptophyta; class Magnoliopsida; order Ericales; family Theaceae; genus Camellia; species Camellia lanceoleosa. The sequence continues at coordinate 13,303,277 of CM045769.1, read as the reverse complement.
AAGACAAAAAAATATATTAAAATATGTTATTCCCAAAGAACCCCTAATACTTAGGCTTATTTTGGAAAGATGATTAAAAATTATTATTTTTAAATATTTTAAATTTAAAAAACCAATGACTGCACATGCGGCTTTCACACTGCAAAGAGTGGTAGCTGAATCTATGAAACACAAATTTTATCCTCTGAATCATGATAGCTATAACACTCAGTCATGTAGCCCTTTCTTTGACATTTTCACCCAAAAAAAAAAAAAAAACAAAAAAAAAAAAAAAAAAAAACACAAAGTAAGGTTATGCTCTCATTATCACACATTGGTCATTTGAATTTGGACAATCCTCAAGAGATGAGAACACGATCGTGACGAAGATTATCCAAATATTTCATGTACAAAGACTGAACTTTTAGACCTCTAGAAAATGTGTACAAAATGAGATCAAAAATTCATCAGCCCTGAATTCTTAAAAAAAAAAAAAATAGAAAAGAATCCCACACAAAATGATCAAATCAATTCTTTGTTTTTATTTATTTATTTATTTTTTGTGTGCAAAACACAAGTCTTGAAAAACCAATGACGAACACAAGATTCATTTTGAAGAAAAATGAGAGAATCAATCAATGAGCAAAACCCCTAAAGACTTTCTAAGGTATTCAAACCTAAGTAGATCTAGCGGTTTAGTGAAAAAATTAGCTTTACGATTCTTGGTTGAAACATAGTCAAGAAGAAGCGATCCTTCTTCGACTAACTCACGAATAAAATGACGATGGGTGTCAATGTGTTTTGTACGTGAGTGTTGGACAGGATTTTTGGAAATGTAGATAGCACTTGTGTTATTACAAAAAAGAGTGAGTTTTTGTCGGTCCAAACTATAGTCATGAAGCATTTGCTTCATCCAGAGCATTTGTGCACAACTTCTTGCCACAATGTATTATGCTTCGGTGGTGGAGAGAGAAATTGGCATTTTGCTTTTTGCTATGCCAAGACACCAAGTTGTGACCCATGTAAAAATAAACCCTAGATGTGCTTTTTCGATCATCGGCACATTCTGCCTAATCAGCATCAGAAAACCCAATAATAACAAATGAGTCAAAAGAGTACCAAATCCCAAGTCCTATTGTTTCATTCACATATTTAATGATGCATTTATCTACAGATAAATGAGACTCTTTAGGACATGACTAATATTGAGCACAAACCCCTACATTGAAAAAGATATCTGGACGACTTGCTGTGAGATAAAGCAAGCTTCCTATCATGCTTCTGTATAGTGTGGGATCAACATCTTTACTGGTGTCATCTTTAGACAACTTAACACTAGTGCTCATGGGTGTCCGTGCATGCTTAGTAGACTTAAGACCAAATTTAGATACAAGATTCTTAGCATATTTGGTTTGAGACACAAACATTCCATTAGGCAATTGTTTGATTTGAAGACCTAAGAAATAAGACAACTCACCCATCATACTCATTTCAAATTCATGTGTCATGCATTCAGAAAAATAGGTGACAAGAGATTCTGAAGTTGATCCAAACATAATATCATCCACATAAATTTGGGCAACAAGAATGTGATCCTTGGTTCTTTTAACAAGCAATGTTTTGTCTACCCCGTCCCTTTGAAACTCATTATCAACAAGAAAAGATGTCAATCTCTCATACCAAGCTCTGGGGGCCTGTTTCAGACCATAAAGGGCTTTGTCTAATTTGTAGACATATGAAGGGTTATGTGGATCCTCAAAACCTTTAGGTTGTTCAACATAAAGTTCTTCTTTGAGAAATCTATTCAAGAAAGCACTTTTGACATCCATTTGATACAATTTGAGCCTAAGATAGCATACAATAACAAGGAGAATTCTACTAGATTCCAGATGTGCAACAGGGCCAAACATCTCATCATAATCCACACCCTTAACTTGAGTATATGCCTGAGCTACCAATCTAGCCTTGTTTTGAGTGACAATACCATTTTTAGTAGATTTATTTTTGAAAATCCATTTAGTACCTATCACATTAGTATCTTTAGGTCTAGGGACAAGAGTCCAAACTTTGTTTTGCTCAAATTGGCCAAGTTCATCATGCATAGCATTTATCCAAAAATTATCATGTAAAGCTTCTTTTACATTTTTAGGTTCAATCATTGACACATAACAAAAATAAGATACCTTTTCTCGAAGTTGTTTTCGGGTTTTTATCCCGTCTGTGACATTACCTAGCACTTGTTGCACAAGATAATTAAGCTTTACCCTTGATGATGGCTCTAAAGTTGGAGTTGGACGTGTTAATAAATGAGTTGAAGCTTCCACAGTTTCTTTGTTGGGCATTTGAGTCTCCTCATGCATAGTTGGTGTGATGCCGAATATGTGATGTCCACTATACACCACATCTTCACATTGCCTTGTGGAACCTCCTGCATCATCTACAATCACATTTATGGATTCCATAATAGTGAATGTGAGAGAATTATAAACACGAAAAGCACGACTTGTAGTGGAATAACCAAGAAAAATACCTCCATCGTTCCTGGAATCAAACTTACCTAATTGTTCTGTATCTTTGTAGATATAACACTTGCTTCCAAAAGTTTTGAAATATTTGACATTTGGTTTTACTCCTCTCCAGAGCTCATAAGGGGTATGGAAAGTTCTAGGCCTCAAATACAAACGATTTATGACATATCAAGCAGTATTAATAGCTTCGGTACAAAATTTGAGAGGGAGTTTCTTGCTAATCAGCATGATCTTAGCCATTTCTTGAACAATATAATTTTTCCTCTCAACCACTCCATTTTGTTGTGGAGTAATGGGAGCGGAAAATTCATGTTTAATACAGTGCAAATCACAATAACCCAAAAAAGAGCTATTTTCAAATTCAGAACCATGATCCGTTCGGATTCTTCTGATTTGCCCAATAGCCCACCCTTGTTCATTTTGAATTCAATGGACCAAAGATTTAAAAGTCTTAACAGTTTCAGATATTTCCTTCAAAAACATTGACCAGGTAAAACGGAAAAAATTGCCAACAGTTAAGAAAATATACTTTTTACCTCCATGCTTTCAGTTCGTGTTAGTCCCATCAAATCTATGTGAACAAGCTCAAGGGGGCGCCTAGTTGCAAAATGTTCATCTTTTTAAGAGGAGCTTTGGTTTGCTTACCCAATTGGCATGATCCACACACAGTGTTAGATGGTTTTCCCAATTTAGGAATGACTTGAACAAGTTCTTTGTTGGCCACTTTGGCTAGATCTTTGAAATTAATATGTCCAAGTCGCTGATGCCAAAGATCAACATTGCTCATGATGGCTGAATAACAAATGAGGTCATTTGTGGAATGAATCCCATAGCAATTGCCAAATGTGCGAATTTCATGAATCACAATATTTTCTTGTAAATACAAAATTTGACATTTGTCTTTTGAAAATAAAACCTCATAATGTGAATCGCACATTTGACTAATGCTAATCAAATTTGCCATGAGTCCATCCATAAGTAAAACAATATCAAGTTTTGGTAGTCCTGGAGCACTTATAGAACCCTTGTCGATGACCTTAGAAGTTCTACCGTCTCCAAATGTGACATGGCCTCCTTCAAATTGATCAATTGTGGTAAAAAATTATTTGTCACCAGACATGTGACAAGAACAACCGTTATCAAGATATCACACACTAGTGTCATTAGCCTTAAGGGTGGTGTGTACCACAAAACATGTTAGGTCACTCTTTCTAATCCAAACTACCTTGGTTTTGTTATGAGTTTTGACAAAATTCTGTTTTGACGTAAAAGGTTGTCTCCTCACCCAAGAAGTGTTGGATTTTCTGTCACTTCTTTCAACAAAACCATACAAATCAAAACAAATACAAGCGTATATGACCAATTTTACCACGGTGATGACATACAAACTTGTCATTTTTCATTTTAGTAATCTAAGGAACAAGAGGAGTTGTGGAAATTTTACCATTTGCAGCGAAAAGCCCTTGCACTCCTTGGGAATTGGTTGAGATGGAAGACTTGGATTTGGAGTTGACACCTTTGATGTAGCCTAGATTGCTCTTATCAAACCCCATTTCCTGAGCACTAAGGACTTCATTCAACTTCTTTGAGTTGGTGTTCCAAAGCTTGAGAGTAGCATTGGCTCCTATCATTTCTAGTTCCCTTTTTGCACATTTCTCTTTAAGTTCCTTTATTATTCCAGCTCTTTTCTCCGCCTCTTTTGAAAGAATGCAAACTTTCTTTTTTAGCTCATCGTGAGCACTAAGAAAAAAAAAGTTCTTTTGTTCTCACAAATGTTGAGTTTGTCAATCAGGAAGGCTTTGTCCATGATGAGGATTCCCATTTTTTCTTGAACCCCATCGAGTTCTTTCTTTAAGGAATCTTTTTCTTCCTCACATTTCTTCAGATTTGAAGTGAGTACAAAATTTTGCTTTGTGAGATTGCGGCATTCCTTGCACATTTTCTTGTAGGTTTCCTTAAAGTCTTCTTCTTCATTATCAGAAGACTTATCATTAGAGTGTTTTCTAGGAAGGTCAATCCTAGCAACCAATGCCTTTTCATCCAGGGTTGCATGAAATGCCATGAATGAACTTCCACTTGATCTTCCTTCATCTTTCTCCTGGTCTGAATCGCTTTCATCATACCAAGTGACATCAAGAACTTTCTTCTTGTTTTTCTTAGATGGACACTCAAGAGCAATATGACTAAGACCACCATATTCATAACATTTAACTTCTTGAAATCAAGAAGTAGACTTATCAGATTTTACAAAATTTTTGAGTTTCTCATTCCCTTTTTCTTTAAAAGTTGAATCCTTGAGATTAGACTTTTTCTTTTTCAAGAATTTTTTGTACTGTTTTGTGAAAAATGCCAACATCTCAGATTCAAATTCATCATCAACATCAGATTTATTTACATCCTCATGAGAACTTTTGAAAGCTAAGGCATCTTTTTGTTTTTTCTTCAAGAGAAGATTTGTTTCATAGGTTTGTAAACTCCTAATCAACTGTTTCAGCTTTAGAGTGCCAATGTTTTGAGCTTCTTCCATTGCTGTAACTTTTGATTGAAAGTGATCGGGAAGAGATCTCAAAATTTTTGCTACAATCTTAGATTCAGGAATTTTCTCGCCTAAGGTAAAACTTGCATTGACAACGCCACTAAGTTTGGCGTAAAATTCATCAAAAGACTCTATATCTTTCCTTATAAGAGTTTCAAAATCAGCGGTGAGTCTTTGAAGTTTTGATCATTTTACAGAATTTGTGCCTTTATGTATTGTCTCAAGGATATCCCATGCATTTTTAGCTACTTCACACATGCAAATTCTACAAAATTCCTCAGGTGTGACAAAGCTAAATAGAGCATTAATGGCCTTGCTATTCCAGTTTGAACTCGAGTAATCATTATTAGCCCATTTGTTAACAAGTTTAGGAGTAGTAACTTTATCAACAATGATCGTAGGTTCACTCTTACCATTCATAACAAATTGCCAAACTCTCTCATCGATAGAATTTAAATAAGCCCTCATACGAGCTTTCCAATAAGAGTAGTTTGTTTTGTCAAGTAAAGGAGGACATTTATTGTTATTTCCTCTTTGGTTTGAATCCATAGTCAATAAACACAAATTTCAGATTTTGTTTAAAAAACAAAGGGCAACCGTCCCGTTCTGATACCAATTGAAATATTGTAGCCCCATGATCTGGTGATTAATGATTTAAGAGTTTCAAACTAACTGAGCTCAACAATAAAAGAAAAGATAAATAACAAACAACACAAAGAGTTTTATGTGGAAAGACCACAGCTGGAATCCACCAGCATGTGATTAAAAAAACCATGGGCCCTTGGCCATAATAACAATCCACTATGAAGAAAAATAGTACAAGAGATTTCTTACACTGACCAATCCAGGCACACATGCTCGCTCGAGACCTACAAGTAGCTGATTGTAACATGCCCGGGGGGTACCCATGCATGTTAAATAGTTCGGACCTTCGATCTCTTTGATCTAGTCTCACGAGTGCAATGTGAAACATAGATGAGACTCCAAATTCAATAACTTTTATAAAAAACTTATTTTATTGCAAAACCTTTGCCAGAGATGGACTGCATCACCAGATCTTAGACTCACCACCTAATATTTTGGAAAATTAGGAAACCTGTGACTCGTGCCAAGGCCAATGTTCGTCGTAACTAAAGATGTTTAGGTCGGAACCTTAGGTATGAGGGGAAATGTCATTAATTGAGCACCTTCACTGACTCGATCAAAGATCAGCTCTACTAAACCATGATATGAATTTTATTAATTTTATATGTCTATATTCTGATTATTAATAAATCCTACAATTTACTATGTGAAGAAAACAAGTATAGACTATGCCATTCATTTTGGAAGAACTTGATTTCATGTATTTTGAAAGAGGTTTGAAGATGTACAACTCAAAGGAAATTGAGTTTACAAACATGAAAATCAACATCATTCCAAATTAAGCAACATAACCTCCATCGATCGACATTCATACAGTTATATCAAGTAAGCAAGTAGCAACATGATATAATGCTTAAACATAGTAAGAAAAACACACACAACTAGGATGTTAAAGCATAAAAACTTATATATTTACCGACTTCCTGTGAACAACTACAAAACAAAGTTAGTAAAACATGCATGATCTTATATACAAAATTCTAATGCGATTCACTCATTAATTCAACTAAAGATTCGACTTCTAATATATGGCATGTGAATAATCCCAAAAACATGGGGTAGTGCACATAATCATATAAGAATTGATTAAATCCATAGATGCAAACTTAGCCGAATCAAGATGTGTAAAACATGGATACAAAGCATGGATATGATGAAAAGACAAATTATGATGCTTATGTACAAATAAGGAAAGTAAGTAAAGAACGGGGAGGAAATTATTACAACACTTTGAATAAATAATTACAAACTGAATGTGTGTGTGAGAGAGAGAGAGAGGAAGAAAATATTTTAACAAAATAAAAACCTCATAAAACACTCAAATGAAAACAAAATGTAGACACCCCATTTTTGACGGCCCTTTAAGACTTGGATGTTCTTGCAGGTACATCCGATGATAAGTCTGATTGCTTATCGAGTGCTCGAAGTCTGCGACGGAACGCCACAGGTTTGAGTTTTCCAAACCCTGTATCCATTTTGTCTCATCTTTGGACCATGTTTAGGTCTTTTCAGAATGAGGTTGTTGATGGCCTGCCGGCCATCCTTGAAGGTGGCTGGCTATGGTTCTTGGCTTGCCGGCCATTGATGTGCCTTGTCGGCCATGAATGAAGCCTTGTTGGCCATCAGTGTTTCTTGCAGATATTTTGTGATATTTTGTGCCAGCTGTTTGCATAGGTTCATGCATCTTCCAACACGTGTGTGGCTGGATTTTTGTGAGGGGATTTTGTATTTTCTATATATAGGACCCCTCTCTTGCATGTGAGGGGGTTAGAAAAATTTGAAGACAAAAATTCTCTCTCTCTCTCTCTCTCTCTCTCTCTCTCTAGATTTCTCTCTCTTTTACAATTTTATGCCTTGAAGCTTGTTTTTCTCTACACTTTTGCATACACTTCCTTGTAGAAGTCACTTCTCTTTGGGCTGAGGTTACTTGGAGCTTTGTTTGAGCTCTGGAATGAGGTTTGAGCTTGGTTTGATGCTTATTTTGTGCCATAACTTCAAGAGGTACAATACTTGTTATTTAAGCTTGTTTTAAATACTTGTTTTTACCATCCTTTTAATCTGTTTTAAGGTTGTTTTTGAAGTGTACAAACCTCTATTTTTATGCTCTAAAAATGGTGGTTTGAGGTTATCTTGAGTTAAGGGGTTGTCCACCCTTTTTATTCCTTTGTTTGTTAAGCTTTTGTGCTATTATTCACCACTTTCAAATCAAATTTTTTGGGCCTTTAAACCACTAAATCTCAGAGGTTTTTAGTGGTAAAAATCAACTTTTGAAGTCCAAAATTGGAGGGGGTAGCCTCCCCTCCTTGTGTCTTGTTTGCATGCCTAGATAGCTTCATATGTTAGCATGTTTCTCTAGCTTAATTTAGCTTAAGTCCAGCATGTTTTTGCCTCTAAAATAACCAGTTTTGGCTCTATTTTGGGCTGGTTAGTTCAGTTGAGGCTTGTTTTGCATAGTTGTAGTGTTAATTCCTTCATTACCTTGTTGTTTTGAGACTTTTAGCATCATTGTTATAAGTCAATAGCATGTTGTAGTATTGTTTTACACTTCATTTTAGCATCTAAAATCTCTGTAATCTCCCTTAATTTGTCACTCTTTTGTTTGCTTTGAAAGTGGTTTTAAATCACTTGTTTGCCAAGGTGTGAAATTGAGGTGTTGCACCTAATGATTTAATCCCTTAGGGAGGTTCATTACCAACAGTGTAATACCTCTTTCATGCCCAGAGCACCTTATGGTTTGAGCCATCTTTCCATTAGAGGACACTCACTAATGGACTTAACCGATTAAGGAATGAATCGGTAATGTAAAATAAGTAAACAAAATTAACAAGTAAAAGAGGCAAGATAAGCATCTTTGTGTTGCATTGCATGTGTTCAAATAGGATTTTAGTTTGAACATAAGGAAAATGGGACATTTCATACTCAATAGTGATGAAATGTGCCACTTTCCTTGGTCTCCATTGCCTTTGATCATGCATGATAGGGTGGTCATATTTGTGCATTTATCGAAATTGTACCAACTTGGATCTTTGGCCATCATGCAATGAAATTGCTTGATTGGTGGTTTTGGATCTAAGTGTGTCACTTCTTTGAGGTTTTGAGATGACAAGGAGGGGGGCAGTACAAACATACCCCTGAAAAGACTATCATTTTGCTCTGTTTATGCTCTATTGCAGTATGGTAACTCAGAGTATCAGTGCCCGGCAGTGCCTCATCAATGGTCGGCAAGGCTTCATTTCTGGCCGGCAGTGCACCCCTCTGGCCGGTAGATGGCCGGCAACAACCATCCATGGTCGGCAAGCCATTGGTGTCAACCTTAGGGAATATTTGGTAAGGTGGAGCAGAAAGGTTCTGAAGTATGTTCAACCTTGCAAATAGAGCCTTTCAAGTGCAAAACAGAAGACTTTTCGAGTCGAAAACTGAGCATATGTATCCTCCACTTCTTGAGACAGAGTAGTGGCGGTATAGTTTATTGTCTCGCATGCTTAGTTAGTGTGCATTCATTTTAATTAATTAGTTTACTAGTTGATTAAAGTATTGTAATAATTAGTCTAATTAGTTTAATTAGATTAGTTAGCCTAGCTTAGCGTCTGATTAGCTTAGCTTATTCATTCATATCCTCCTTCGCGAGGGCGTAACGTTGTAATAAGTATGCATGCGTGTGTGTCTGTCTTCCAACTCCACGTCTTTCTCCCTTTTATTTAATCGCTTTTGATTATTAGATTAGGGACATGTTTCAATTAGCATATCACATGTTTGTATCCATTCATTTGTATTGCATGCACCGAGGCTCGGCGCATCATTCAAACTGCATTGTCATTTCAAATAATTCTTTGAATACGTGTTTAATCGCATGTTATCAAATCGATCCATATGCCATATTAGTAGCCGAGCCTATTAAATTGGATTATTGCATGTGTTGCATTAGGCATCTTGTATAGTTAGGATCATGCATCTTTCTAACTAGTTTTTGTTTTGGCTCGGAATACTAAGGTGACTTTTTACGCTTTAGCATACTTGCATAAATGTGAATGTTGCCATGATTAGCATGATTGCCATGAGGCTATGTGCTTAAATGATAAACTGCTTGAATGGCTACGGATGAAGGCTTGTTGTTTGAATTGAAACAATTCAATAAATTTATGTTTTAAGCCCACTTTGGTGGCAAATCATTGTTTCAAGCCTACTATGTTTTGTGGCAAATCCGCATCTTTAAGCTCACTTGAGGTGGCAAATTCAAACCATTTTCACAAACAAACATGAGTTGAATTGTTCCAACTTGAGCAAACTAGTCTATATTTGTTTGTGCGCATTACGTAGTAATGCTAGTTTAATAATCGGAATAAGAACACATAATGTTTATAAAAAGCATATCATGACTAGTAGAGGCCGATCTTTGATTGGACAAGCGGGGGTGCATATTTCAGGACCTTTCCCTCTTGTGCCTATGTTCCCAAGCTGAGGCAACTTTGGTGATGACGGACATGTGGCATTTGGCATGAGTCAAGGTTTCCTAAATTTTCCCAAAATAAAATATTTAGGTGGCGACTCTGTATCTAGCAAAATAGTCTAATTTTGGCATTATTTGATTTAAAATCGACTTTCCAAAAAGATTTGCCGGATTTTGACTCTTTGGTGATTATCAGTTTCACATTGCACTTGTGAGATTAGATTCAGAACCATGTGAGTCCGAACTGTGGGGCTTCTTTCGAACCTTCCGAAAGGAGACCCAAAAAAGCCGAGCTACAGTTCATGGCGACTCTGCTGGGAATTTAGAGAACTTGACTCGAACTCATAATATGTTGTTTTATCTACATTTACGTGTTTCTTTGCATTGCATTTGCATTGGTGCACCTAAGTCACTGTGTTTTCCATCTGTTATTCCTGAACGGTTTTTCGGAGGCTCGCTTGGAGAAAGCTTACCAAAAGGCTGACCGGTTGTGGGCTCTGCCACGATGGGAACATAGCCCTTGGGTCTAGACTACCACTATACTGTTTGATCCTCCTTTCACTTCTTGGTGTTAGGTGTGAGAGGTATATTAGGTGGTCTTGCTGAGGTACCCCTTTTTGACCAATCGACCTAGTTGCATATCGGAAGCCGTAGAGACTGTTCCAAATTAGGATAGGATGCTTACCCGAATGCAGGATTGTGGTGAAACCACTTTGTGAGAATAGTTATCCCTAGTTCCTAATGAAATTAGGACAGGGTAACTGTAGACGTCCCCGAACGTCTTGGGAGAAATCCCGTTTTGTTCATTGGGCTCACTACAGTTCGGACTCGATGTCACAGTTCTGAATCTAATTTCGCAAAGTGCAATGCAAGATCGATAAATCACCAAAGAGTCCAAATCCGTCAAATCATTTTGAAAAACTGATTTTAGAAAGAAGTGCCAAACATGGATTGCTTTGCCAGATACAGAGTCGCCACCTAAATATTTTATTTTGGGGGAATTTAGGAAACCTTGACTCATGCTTAAGGCCACGTGTCCATCATCACCAAAGTTGCCTCGGCTCGGGAACTTGGGTACGATTGGAGAAGGTCAGTTCATGAGCACCCTCGCTTGCCCGATTAAAGATCGGCCACTACTAAGCATGATATCTTGTTTTTGAAAACACATGTGCCCTTATTTCGGTTATTAACCTAGAATCACTATGTGATGCGCACAGCATACAAGTATAGACTAGATTTCCTAAGTTGGAGCAAAGCATCGCATATCCGTTTGTTTTGAAAATGGATTGAAGTTTGCTACTCACAAGTAGGCTAAAACACGGGTTTCGACGAATTATTCCAACTCAAGCAACCCAACCTTCACCCACAGGCATTCAGGCAGTTATATCACATAAGCATATAGCCTTATGGTAAGCATGCTATCACGGCAGTCACTCACACACATGCAAGGATGCTAAAGCATAAACACTCACCGAGTACTCCAAGCCAAAACAGAAACTAGTTAGTAATCAATGCATGATCTTAGTTCATGTTAAGATGGCTAATGCAACACATGCAAAATGCAACTAAGATAGGCTCGGCTATTCTAAGATGGCATATGAGATGCTACAGGCAACATGTATTCAACTTGGAATTGAAATACGATGCAGTTAGTATAATGCGCCGAGCCTGGTGCATGCAAAAAAGATGAATGGATGCAAACATACGAGCATAAGGATGCTAATTGAAATGTGCCCTAAAGCTAACCATCATAAGCTGGTAAATAAAAGGGAGAAAGACGTGGGGTTGGAAGACATACATTGCACACACGCACACTTATTACAACATTGCCCTCTCTCGGAGGGTCCGAATAAATAATACAGAACCAACAAGCTACAGCTAATTATTACACAACTCTAATTAATCAACAAATTAACTAAGTAAGCATGTAAGCTAAATGAAGTAGGCTGCCTCGGCTCTATTTTGATTGAAAAAGGATGCATGCATGCTTGAACCGCCTTGTCGGGAAATCCCTCGCGACGCCCCGACTCACCTTTGTTTGTAATTGATGTCAGAAACTTGGGTTCGGGGATCAAAACGCGCAGCTGGGTGCCCCGAAAACAGACTGTTAAGCATCGAAAATGGCGTGCGACCATGAAGGTTGTGTCCCGGGCCACAGTGTCCCTCTAGAAAGAGGAAACAAGGTGTGTGCCAAAAACTGGAGCAAACGGAGAAAGTTAAGAGGTCCCGAACCAAGGCGCACGGCTGACGGCTCCGAAAACTAGAAACTGGTCTCCAAATGGGAACAATGGTCTACGACCATGAAAAGTAGCCTACGGCCACTGAGAGATGGTCTACGAGACCTCTCCCTCCCTTCGGGAAGAGAAAACAGAACCTAGTTCGCAAACTGAGGCAAAGCACAAAAGAGTCCCGAAGTCCGGAGGCAAGGCTCTCAGCCGAGACTCCGTAACCTCAGACGAGAACAACATGCACAATCACCGAGCGCTCAATCGATGACATCTGAGTCTTAAGGTCGGTCAAAAATGGGGTGTCTACAGTTGCCCCTCTTTGACAGAACTCGAAAGTCATACGTGACGGGAGTGAATGTCAAAGCCCAAAGACGACCCATTTTTGACAAGGCCGGAGACTTAGACAAACATGCGGGATAAGCAAGAGATGTGCCCGCAAGCAGGGGCAAAATGCAAAAAAGATATGCACAAAGTCGAACATAACTCATGATTATGCAAAGAGGGCTGTAATGAAACAAATATGCAAAATAAATGCAACATTTTAAGCGAATGTGATGCAAGCAAGTAAACACAAGCCAAACTACATCTCATGCAGAAAGGATGTAAGAAAATTATGCAATCTTAACCACGCACCATGTAAGAAAGACTAAGAGTGACCATTGGGGACATCCGAGGTCTCAAACAAGATTCTGACACGTTGCAAGCGAAAGAAAAAAGGGTGGCACAAGCATTGGAACATGTTCCAAATGCTCTTAACCAAAGAGAAACATACGGACATATCCCGATGTTTCGGAGAAACATAGAGATGTATCCCAGTGTTTCAGAAAAAGAAGGAGAAACATAGGGACGTATCCCGGTGTTTTGGAAAGGTATAAGCATTGGAACGTATTCCAAATGCTCTTAACCAAAGAGGGAGAAACATAGGGACGTATCCCAATGTTTCAGAAAAAGAAGGAGAAACATAGGGACGTATCCCGGTGTTTCGGAAAAGGAGCGTGCAAAACAATGCAAGTGGAAAGTGAGTGACAATGCAAGTGTGGAGTGCATAATAATGCAATTGAGGCATAAACGCATGTAAGTGAAGTACACGCGACAACGCATACAATGTGTGAAGCAAGATGTAGACATATGTAAGTAAAGCATACGCGACAACGTGTGCAATGCGTGGAACAGAAATTGAACACATGTAAGTAAAGCATACACGACAACGCATGCAATGTGTGAAGTAGAAATTGAACATATATAAGTAAAGCATATACGACAACGCATGCAATGAAAGGAGGCATGATAATACCAATGAAACATGCACAACAATGCAAGTGGAGTGCATAACAACGCAAGATAAGCACAACTTCAAAATTGGACGTATACACTGCAAGAAACCGGTTTGAAAATTGGACTTATACGCTTTCGCGAAGCCGGTTTGAAGATTGGACTTATACGATTTCGCGAAGCCGGTTTGAAAATTGGACTTATACGCTTTCGCGAAGCCGGTTTTGATAATTGGACTTATACGCTTTCGCGAAGCCCGTTTGATAATTGGACTTATACGCTTTCGCGAAGCCGGTTTTGAAAATTGGACTTATACGCTTTCGCGAAGCCGATTTTGATAATTGGACTTATACGCTTTCGTGAAGCCGGTTTCATAATTGGACTTATACGCTTTCACGAAGCCGATTTTCATAATTGGACTTATACGCTTTCGCGAAGCCAGTTTGAAATTTGGACTTATACGCTTTCGCGAAGCCGGTTTTGATAATTGGACTTATATGATTTCGCGAAGCCAACTTGAAAATTGGACTTATATGCTTTTGCGAAGCCGATTTTGAAAATTGGACTTAAAAATTGGACTTATACGCTTTCGCGAAGCCGGTTTTGAAAATTGGACTTATACGCTTTCGCGAAGCCGATTTGATAATTGGACTTATATGCTTTTGCGAAGCCAGTTTGAAAATTGGACTTATACGCTTTCGCAAAGCCAATTTGAAAATTGGACTTATACGCTTTCGCAAAGTTGGTTTGAAAATTGGACTTATACGCTTTCGCGAAGCCGGTTTTGATAATTAGACTTATAGGCTTTTGCGAAACTGGTCTGATAATTGGACTTCTACGCTTTCGTGAAGCCGGTTTTGATAATTGGACTTATACGCTTTTTCAAAGCCGGTTTGATAATTGGACTTATGCGCTTTTGCGAAGCCGGTTTGAAAATTGGACTTATACGCTTTCGCGAAGCCAGTTTGAAAATTGGACTTATACGCTTTCGCGAAGCCAGTTTGAAAATTGGACCTATACGCTTTCGCAAAGCCGGTTTGATAATTGGACTTATACGCTTTCGTGAAACCGGTTCGAAAATTGGACTTATATGTTTCGTGAAGCCGGTTTTGATAATTGGACTTATACGCTTTCGCGAAGCCGGTTTGATAATTGGACTTATATGCTTTCGCGAAGCCAATTTGATAATTGGACTTATACGCTTTTGCGAAGCCAATTTGAAAATTGGACTTATATGCTTTTGTGAAGCTGGTTTGAAAATTGTACTTATACGTTTTCGCGAAGCCGGTTTTGATAGTTGGACTTATACGCTTTCGCGAAGCCGATTTGAAAATTGGACTAATATGCTTTCGCGAAGCCAGTTTGATAATTGGACTTATATGCTTTCGCAAAGCCGGTTTGATAATTGGACTTATGCTCTTTGACGAAGCCGGTTTGATAATTGGACTTATACACTTTCGCGAAGCCGGTTTGATAATTGGACTTATATGCTTTCGCGAAGCCGGTTTGAAAATTGGACTTATACGCTGTTGTGAAGCCGATTTGAAAATTGGACTTATACGCTTTCGCGAAGCCGGTTTTGAAAATTGGACTTATACACTTTCGCGAAGCCGGTTTGATAATTCGACTTATACGCTTTTGCGAAGCCGGTTTGAAAATTGGACTTGTACGCTTTTGCGAAACTGGTTTGAAAATTGGTCTTATACGCTTTCGCAAAGCCGATTTGAAAATTGGACTTATACGCTTTCGCGAAGTCGGTTTGAAAATTGGACTTATACGCTTTCGTGAAGTCGGTTTTGATAATTGGACTTATATGCTTTTGCGAAACTGGTTTGATAATTGGACTTATACGTTTTCGCGAAGCTGGTTTGGATAATTGGACTTATACGCTTTTTCAAAGTCGGTTTGATAATTGGACTTATACGCTTTTGCGAAGCCGGTTTGAAAATTGGACTTATACGCTTTCGCGAAGCCAGTTTAAAAATTGGACTTATACGCTTTCGCGAAGCCCGTTTGAAAATTGGACCTATACGCTTTCGCGAAGCCGATTTGATAATTGGCCTTATACGCTTTCGCGAAACTGGTTTCAAAATTGGACTTATATGTTTCGCAAAACCAGTTTTGATAATTGGACTTATACGCTTTCGCGAAGCCGGTTTGATAATTGGACTTATACACTTTCGCGGAGCCGGTTTGATAATTGTACTTATACGCTTTCGCGAAGCCAATTTGAAAATTGGGCTTATATGCTTTCGCAAAGCCGGTTTGAAAATTAGACTTATACGCTTTCGCAAAGCCGGTTTTGATAGTTGGACTTATACGCTTTCGCGAAGCTGATTTGAAAATTGGACTTATACGCTTTCGCGAAGCCGGTTTGATAATTGGACCTATACGCTTTCGCAAAGCCGGTTTTGATAGTTGGACTTATACTCTTTGACGAAGCTGGTTTGATAATTGGACTTATACGCTTTCGCGAAGTCGGTTTGATAATTGGACTTATATGCTTTTGCGAAGCTGGTTTGAAAATTCAGGATTTATGCAATGCAATGGACATACTAGATGATGTAGTAGTTAGGAAGCAGAGGTACCTTACAGGGGCAATTGGCAATGACTTACCTCATGCTGCTGGGGACCTTCCCCTTCTTTTCGGTTGAACCGCAGGTACTACTTTTCTCCGTGACTATGGTCGCAGCTTTCCCTATTCTCCAGCAGGGTGACAGACTAGGTTGGTTCAGTATCCAGAATTGAGGTGTATACACATGCTATCTCAATCTATGGGGCTGCCATACAGATTTCAAGCCGAGGATATACCCCTGGGTATTCAAACCAGACTTTAGTCTCGGAAATCCCAAACCTTTATGTTCTAGGCATGAGCCATTCGAACTCTAGTTTCCACCGTCTTAGTTGGTCTCCTAGGAACTCACTGCAAACATAGGCAAGTGGCTATACCAGACCACCAGAAGTCGTTCGGGCATGACAAACACCAAAGGAATTGCACCTTTAGAGGATTTAAGGTCTCCTAGACCAAAGAGTGCACAAGACAGTGCGATGTAGAGGTAATGCACAAAACAATGCTATACAGGTGCACAAGACGGTGCGATGCAGGGTGGACGCACAAAACAATGCTATATAGGTGCACAAGACGGTGCGATGCAGGGTGGGCGCACAAGACAGTGCGATGTAAGTGTGTGTACAAGACAGTGCTAAGACAAAGGATGCGCAAGACAGCGCGAGTGATAAACTGCACAAAACAATGCGATGCGTGAGAAAGCGCGAGTGACATGCATGCACAATGCAGGTAAGGTGCACAAAATAGCGTGATAAAATGCATCTTCTATGCAAGTAAAGGTGCACAAAACAGTGCGATGCGCAAAACTGTGCGATAAAATGCATGCACCATGTAAGACTTGGCACACAGCTTATGACATAGCATTCCATTCATTTGATACACAGCTCACAACACAATACTTTGTTTGTTTGGCACGCGGCTCACAACACAATATTCTGTTCATTCGGCACGCAGCTCGAAACACAGCACTCTGTTTATCTGGGCACACAGCTCATTTCGGGCATGCAGCTCATTTGGGGCACACAGCACATTTGGGCACATAGCTTATTTCGGGCACACAACTCGTTTTTGGGCACACAACTCATTCTTTGGGAACGCAGCTCACTTTTCGGGCATACAGCTCATTCTTGGGGCACACAGCTCACTTTTCGGGCACACAGCTCATTCTTCGGGCAAGCAGCTCACTTTTCGAGAACACAACTCATTCTTTGGTCACGCAGCTTACTTTTCGGGCACACAGCTCATTCTTGGGGCACGCAGCTCACTTTTCGGGCACATAGCTTATTCTTCGGGCACGCAGCTCACTTTTCGGGCACACATCTCATTCTTTGGGCACGCAGCTCACTTTTTGGGCACACAGCTCATTCTTCGAGCACGCATCTCATTTTTCGAGGACACAACTCATTTGGGCACACAACTCATTTCGGGCGCACAGCTCGTTTGTGGCACACAACACAGTCGGGCACATAGCTCGTTTTTGGGCACACAACTTATTCTTTGGGCACGTAGCTCACTTTTCGGGCACACAGCTCATTCTTCGGGCACGCAGCTCACTTTTCGGGCACACAGCTCATTCTTCGGGCACGTAGCTCACTTTTCGGGTACATAGCTCATTCTTCGGGCACGCAGCTCACTTTTCCAGCACACAGCTCACTTTTCGGGCACATAGTTCATTCTTCGAGCAACTCACTTTTCGGGCACACAGTTCATTATTTGGGCACGCAGCTCACTTTCCAATCACACAACTCATTCTTTGAGCACGCAGCTCACTTTTCGGGCACACAGCTCATTCTTCAAGCACGCAGCCCATTTTTCGAGCACACAGCTCATTTCGGGCACACAGCTCATTTTTGGGGCACGCAGCTCACTTTTTGGGTACACAGCTCATTCTTTGGGCACGTAGCTCACTTTTCGGGCACACAACTCATTCTTCGGGCACACAGCTCATTTTTCGAGCACACAGCTCATTTGGGCACACAGCTCATTCTTTGGGCGCGCAGCTCATTTTTCGGGCACACAACTCATTCTTTGGGCATGCAGCTCACTTTTCGGGCACACAGCTCATTCTTTGGGCACGCAGCTCACTTCGGGCACACAGCTCATTCTTTATTCTGAACACGCAGCTCATAAATTTTCATTTTTGAACACATAGCTCATTCACTTCATTTTGAACACGCAGCTCACACATTTCAATTCTGAACACGCAGCTCATGCATTTTCATTCTGAACACGCAGCTCATACATTTTGATTTGCACGCAGCTCATACATTTCAGTTCTGAACACGCAGCTCATAACACAACATTGCTCGATCTGAACACACGACTCATAACACAGTAGTGTTTTAATTTTGAACACACAGCTCATAACACAACTCTGCTCGATCTGAACACACGACACGTAACACAGTATTCTTTTAATTTTGAACACACAGCTCATTCTGAACATACAGGATGCGATGACAGAACTTACAGAAGTTGAAACAAACTCAGATGCCCTACATTTTCCTTTTTTTTCTTTTGCTTTGCAGTCTGGAACCTATATAGCTTCAGGTAGGTCCTGGTTTTACTATTCCCGCATGACTCGGGTTAAACCCTGCAGTTTTACGAAAGAACGAATCTTGTTTTGCACAAATGTGGAGAACGGCATGGCACTCTGAGCACAAATGATTTTTGGAAATTGAGAGTGAGAATAAGTTCTCAACTGGGTATTGAGCCATCGACTGAATAGAGCACACCATGACTCAACAACAAAGAGAAAGACAAGGTAAGACAACCTAAACACATCTATAGACACCTGAAACGACTCAAAACAAGAATCGAGACAAACAAAACAATTGACACGACACACAGACGTCTTTCAATGGCAAGAGACCTTTCAGTGCACGAGGAGCCAGTTTCTCTGGGTATTGTTTCCAACCCTTTCTCATTTGTGATTCTCACATCACTCGACCCTCAGGCTCTATTTTTCTGAAAAAGCCCTTTTCCTCACTTTTTCTCTCAGCGCACATTCTCTATTCTTCAATCTCTTATTTTTTTATCCCTCCCCTGGGTGGTTGATGGATAAACAAGAAGTTGCGAGCTCTTGCCCTTAGCATTCTACTAGATTTTCTTTCTTCTGCTCACAACAGTGACTTCCCCCACAAAAGGGTTGTGATGCGGCTGGATGTGCAGCAGATCTGCAATTGACATTGGTTGACGATGCTCTACTGGAGAGTTTGGATGTGATTAGATCTGTCCAGATGAGGGAATGGAATATCCTGCTCCATTCTAGTTCATGCTTCGCACTTAGCTTGATACCTTGCTGCTTGGAGGATGAGAGAACTTTTGGCACTTTGCTGTTAGCTTCCGTTGCACCCTTTTTTGGCAGGTAGAGTGCCCTTTCTGGCAAGTGTGGCGACAATGAGGAAAAGATAGAACACCTGACTTAATTGTGCCCCTAGTTCATCATTTTGACCATTTTTTGTTTTTGACTTTCTGCTAAAACAATTTTGACCAACATGAGAGTTAGATTAACATGCTTGTTCGATTTTCTGATTTAAAATCATGCAAGTCAGGTTATGAGCACTGAAAATTTTCCTTTTTGGGTCCAAGAAAAATGGTCCAGTTTTGAAAAAAAATGGAATAATTTTCGAGAGAATTAGTCAACCTCATTAGAAATTCTCAAAAACTATTTTTGCAAATGGCCACTGCTCGACCAATACAGAACTTACTTTTGAGATGCACAACCTCAGATTCGAAGGAAAATTACGCCTGGTCTAAATGGCACCGCATGGCAACGGAAAGTTGCCCCTTGTTTGAATGGCACCACAGTGCACCGTATGGCAATGGAAAGTTGCCCCTTGTCTGAATAGCACCGCAGCGCACTGTAACCAGTTCTCATAGTGATGATCACAACCGAACTCTCGGATACAGAGAAGACAAAGATGACCAGAACCATTACATGGACATAGTCAATTTGGAAGTGTTTATGGCTGGACATAGTCAATTTTGAAGTTGCCTATGTATCCCAATCATGGGAATCAAGCCTTACCTAGTTCGGGGGTAAGGTACACTCGGGTATTTAACCTCTCCTTTTGCGCTCTAACTTTTGCCAAGGCCGCCCTTTCTGGGTTTTCAACCTTGCGAGCTTTGTTCTTCTTTTCTTTTTAATTCTTTAAATTTCTTTTCTACTTTTTTTTTTGTTTTCATCTTTTCCTTTCATTTTCTTCATTTTTCTTCTTTTTCTTGCTCTAACTTTTGCCTGGGTCGCCCTTCCGGGTTTTCGGCCCAGTGAGCCTCTCAACGGTAAAAGTGTAGCTTTGTCCATGTCAAATGGTTTTGGGATCCTAAAGTCATCTGAATCCAGGAGAATGGCTGCTGCTCGCTGATAATGTAAAAGTCCATCCAATGGAGGGTGAGTTTGCCTTTAGTGTTGTCGATAGAAACTTGGTTGTCCTTCAGCAATACTTTCTTCTTTCCCCCTTCTGGGATTTGGCATTCTTGCTGATCTTTGTTAGCTTGAGAAACATCCCAACTTTTGACTCTTCGAGCACTTTTGACATTTTTGCCCCTAGTTCGAGGGGTGCTTCTGATCTAGTTTTGCAAGCTTCTTTTGACAACATTTGATCTTCTTGATCTGACTTGCCCTTAGTTCACGGGCTGCTTCTGATCCAGCCACACAGGTCTTACATGGTGGTTGAGCGTTAAACATTCTGAATCTAAGTTCAAGGTTCGAAAGCAAAGGATCGAGTCTCGAGGCTGAGAGCGATCCTAGGCTGCACAATCTCAAGAGCGATTCCACACAGGTCTTTGCAGGACCATGCAAAATATTTTTTTGAAATCTTTTAAGAAAGCGACAAAGTCGCTCGCGTTGAAGACAGTGCAGAACCAATTTGGATCAAGCCAGGATCCTTCTCAGTACTCACGTTAACAAACATGATCTCATTCATTAAAGGCTTAGCATGCCTCTCTTTCTCTCAATTGATCAAATTTTGCAAAACCCGAGGAATTCCTTCCTCTTTGTTTTCAACACAATGCTCAAAAGGTTTTGAAATACTTTGGTCAATGCAATGACTTAAAGGGCACAGAAGAAGTAGGTGAAAATGCACTGTCGTTTCATTCAAACTTCTGGCATAACCGGCTTAAGGCGAGAACAAGCACAAAAGCATGAAAAACCACTACTGTTTCATTCAGAACTGTCTGCACAACTGGCTCCAAGATAGGAACAGACTCAAAAGAAAGCAAAAAAGATAAACACAAAAGAAAAATAGTGATGTCCGAGGTAACACCCCCGGAATCACCCAACTTCTGTACAACATGACCAACTCGATATAACAAGACATACCTTAATAAAAAGACTGACTCAAAACAACAGAACTGACTCAACATCCAAGTCAGAAAGTACAAAAATTTAGCATTCGCAAATGCTCAAAATAGTGCGTGCCAAACGCCACTTCTGAAATAAACCGAGCGCCGCCCGCAAGTGGACCAACCCCTGATCACATACTTGTATTATCCTCGAAGTCCAACAACTCAGTAGTGACAGACTTTGCCGAGCTAGGTGGGAGGACAATCTCATTGTCAAATAGATCCTGCACTTCATGGCGAAGGCGGAAACAGTTGTTGGTGGTGTGGCCGGTCTGTTGATGGTACGCATAGTACTGGGTAGCGTCATGACCAGTTGGAAGACGACTAGGGAGAGGCCGAGGCTCGAGGGGCTTGAGATGCCCTTTTTCGGCAAGGATCTAAAGCGCCTTGGACAAAGGCATGTAGAGGGCATGGAATACCCTGCGACCTCAGGGGCAGATACTTCGAGTTTTGTACATTTTTATTGGATGCACTAGCAAAGGGATTAGCAGGTACAGGCTTAGCTTGCTGATTTTTCCTGGGTGTAGGATTAGGGTTGGAGGGAACGGTTCTAGCATGATGACTCTTCTCTCGATTTTTCCCTTGGCCTGAACTGCCCTCGGTCTGAGTGGGGAAAGTGCCATCCACAATCTTAGCCACAACTGCAAATATTTGCTACTTATTCAACCCTCTGGCTTTCAGAGCCTTAACAGCCTGCTGAAGTTGTTCATAGGGATCAGTGTCCACCTTCATCTTGTTCTTTCCACTAGCCTTAGCTTGGTGGACGGTTTGGGTTCCTACTTCAGTGCGAAGCCCTGTTGTCGTCGACATGTCATTGCCAGAGCTTAAGACAGCTTTAGGTTGGCTGAGCTGGATTACGATTCGCCCCAGTAGTGGGGGCTCTTGTGGCATGAAGTTCCCGGCATACGATGCAGTTGGTGGTGGGGCCGACATTCCATAGACTAGATCAGCCACAGATCTTTGAAGGTCGTCGATCATTCCTATCAGCTCAAAGGTGGTGGGCTCACGAGTTTTGAATAACTGGGGTTCTCGGATCGGATGTGCGGTAGGCGACCTGGGCGGGTGTGGTACTTCAACATCGGTCTCACCCTGCAAGATGATTTCTTGGTTTAGTGCGGCTGCCATAACCATAATTTCCTCTGAATTTTGGGTCATCATAAGTCTACTAAACTGTACAGAGGTGGTGTAACTGGTGACTGACGGATCTGATGAACCGGTGAGCCTTGCCTGGCCTTTCTCTGCCTTGCCTCAGCGAAGGAGAACACTGGTTGCTCTAAACCGAATCTCTGAACCGCCCCTGAAAGAGAAAACAGGGAGCATCTCAACCCAATTTCACCAGAACAGACATAAGCATAGCTGCATAACTGTATTCGACCACTGATCACTGTTCCCCCAAATTACTGCCCCAAAATTGAATCTAATACCCACGGATCTGATGAACTAGTGAGCCTTGCCTGGCCTTTCTCTGCCTTGCCTCAGTGAAGGAGAACACTGGTTGCTATAAACTGAATCTCTGAACCCCCCCTAAAAGAGAAAACAGGGAGCATGTCAGCCCAATTTCACCGTAATGTATATAAGCATAGTCAAGATAATCAGATTCGACCATCGATCATCGTTTCCCAAATTACTACCCCAAAACTGAATCTAATACCCACGGATATAACTAATTCTCAAAATACAAATGCTGATGCCCGCAGCCCTGATGCCCAAACTTGCAAACTGATACGTGCATTCTTGTAGAGGTACACTCTAAAAGCACATAGCAAGCATATGAGAGCCAAAAACACCCCTATGGTGGGGTTGGGTTTCCCTGTCCTATTTTGTTAAGAGCTAGGGTTTCACTATGCACGCAACGGTTTCAAACAACCTATAATCGGGTAAGTAACTTGTCCTAGCTTGGAATGGTCGCTACGGATTCCGAATATGCACTAGGTCGAATAGTCAAAGAGGGTGCCCCGGTAAAAATCGGGGTTTGTGTTCCCATTGTGGCAGAGCCTGTAACCGGTCAGCCTTATGGCACGTTTCTCAAAGCGAGCCTCCGACAAACCGTTCAGGAATAGCAGATGGCAAACACGGTGTCCTAGGTGCACCAATGCACATGCAATGCAAAGAAACACATAAGTGTAATGAAAACAAGATATCATGAGTTCGAGTCAAGTTCTCTAAACCCTACCCCAGCAGAGTCGCCAAAAACTGTAGACGTCCCCGAACGTCCCGGGAGAAATCTTGTTTTGTTCATTGGGCTCACTACAGTTCAGACTCGATGCCACGATTCTGAATCTAATCTCGCAAAGTGCAATGCAAGATCGATAAATCACCAAAGAGTCCAAATCCGGCAAATTGTTTTGAAAAACTGATTTTAGAAAGAAGTGCCAAACATGGACTGCTTTGCCAGATACAGAGTCGCCACCTAAATATTCTATTTTAGGGGAATTTAGGAAACCCTGACTCATGCCCAAGGCCACGTGTCCGTCATCACCAAAGGTGCGTCGGCTCGGGAACTTGGGTACGATTGGGAAAGGTCATTTCATGAGCACCCCCCCCGCTCGCCCGATCAAAGATCGGCCACTACTAAGCATGATATCTAGTTTTTGAAAACACATGTGCTCTTATTCCGGTTATTAACCTAGAATTACTATGTGATGCGCACAACATACAAGTATAGACTAGATTTCCTAAGTTGAAGCAAAGCATCGCATATCCGTTTGTTTTGAAAATGGATTGAAGTTTGCTACTCGCATATGAGATGCTACAGGCAACATGTATTCAACTTGGAATTGAAATACGATGTAGTTAGTATGATGCGCCGAGCCCGGTGCATGCAAAACAGATGAATGGATGCAAACATGCAAGCATAAGGATGCTAATTGAAACGTGCCCTAAAGCTAACCATCATAAGCTGGTAAATAAAAAGGAGAAAGACGTGAGGTTGGAAGACATACATCACACACACGCACACTTATTACAACATTGCCCTCTCTCGGAGGGTCCAAATAAATAATACAGAACCAACAAGCTACAACTAATTATTACACAACTCTAATTAATCAACAAATTAACTAAGCATGCAAACTAAATGAAGTAGGCTGCCTCGGCTCTGTTTTGATTGAAAAAGGATGCATGCATGCTTGAACCACCTTGTCGGGAAATCCCTCGGGACGCCCCGACTCGCCTTTGTTTGCAATTAATGTCAGAAAATTGCACAAGGCTCCAGAAGGCTGAAACTCCACCCTGGGAAGCTGTGGGAAGGCTGCCCACCAGCCCTTGGCCTTGGAGACCACCTACCAACTACCTTTTGTGGTGGAGACCAAAAGAGGTGGTCGGCCAGCCAGAAAAGCTGGTCGGCCGGCCAGTTTCTGCCTCCTATTCCTGGCTTTCTACAAGACAAAGCAAGAGAGGCATAGCAAGGTATTTTCAACAAATGCGTGCACGACCACTCTCCCATCATCGCACAAGCTCAAGGGAGTGTAGTCCTCGACCCTCAAGCTACCAATCACGCATCTCGATGCATGATGGCCGAGGAGTCAAATTGCACGACTTGATGTGGAATGAATGCACCTAGGAACACATAAATGCCTAAACTCCATCATGTATTAGTCAAGAGGGTCGGCGATCGGGAATTGAGGTACGTTTCATCACTTTGAGTACAAAACGTTCCTCGTTTCCCGTGTTTGGACTAACTCTTATTCCAAACACAATGCAACAAGTATGGCATGCACAATGTGACTCTAGCATGCAAGCTAAATGTACTGCAACTTGGTCATGCAAACATGCAAGGGGTGAAACATGCAAACATGCACCTAGCATACACAATGTCAATATGGAATGCAACATGAACAACCTAGCAAGGCTAATGGCATACACAATGCACAATGCTAATGTATACATACTCAAAGTGAGACAATCATAAGCATGCAATAATATGACAAAATGAGACTAGCATACTGTAGACACCCCATTTTTGACCGACCTTAAGACTCAGACGTCACCAACTGAGCGCTAGGTGATGTTGCATATTGTGCTCGTTCTGAAGTTGCGAAGTCATGGCTGCGAGCCTTGCCTCCGGACTTCTAGACTCTTTTGTACCTTGCCTCGGTTTGCGAACCAGGTCTTGTTTTCTCCGTTTTCTCTTCCCGAAGGGAGGGAGAGGTCTCGTAGATCATCTCTCAGTGGCCATAGGCTATGTTTCATGGTCGTAGGCCATTTTTCTCGTTTGGAGCCCGGTTCCCGATTTTTGGAGCCGTCGGCCGTGTGCCTTTGTTCGGGACCGCTTAACCACCTCCGTTTGCTCTGGTTTTTGGAATACACCTTATTTCCTCCCTTTTGAGGGACATTGTGGTCTGAGAGACCAACTTCGTGGTCGAACGCCACTTTCGGTGCCTAACAGCCTGTTTTCGGGGCCTTGAACCTCCGTTTTGCATCCGTCTTGGTTCATTTTTGGTGGAGACCTTATTTTCATTGTTAGAAAGGTTGTAGGAGAGTAGGACGCCAGCAATTTTTCTAAAAAAATAGCTTTTTTGGTCAAAAGTGGTTCAGCATGAATCCGGGAAGGAGGAAAACATCTACGCGGCTTCACCGAAACAGGCATAACTCTTTGCACAAAAGGAATTAAGATATGAGGCCACCACCATTGGAAAGATTGCTTTTGGGGCTTCATTTTACACTCAAGAATCTCCTAAGGACAAGTCCAGGCAGGGGAGATATGATTGGTTGAAGTAGGGGATCAATCCGGTTGGACTGAATCTGCGCGGCTTCACCAAAACTGGCATAACTTTTTCCACAGGAGGAATTTTAATGCAAGGTTTGCGGCATTGGAAAGCTAACTTCTGGGGTTTCATCCTAGGGGATGGCCGGCCACCTTTGACCTTTTTGTTCTGGTCAGCCGACCAGGTAAAGCGGCCTGCCGGCCACCTGAACCTTTTGAACTGGCCGGCCGACCAGCTAGCCCTTTTGCACCTGGTCGGCCATTTTTGTCTCCGTGAGTGTATTCCAGCTGTGCCAGCTATTTTTCACTTGACCCACTGTCCGAGGGTCTTCCTTTTGGGGGGGAAATTTGAATTGGTTTTTCGCCCCCTTTTTTTTTGCCTCTCTCCTTCTATAAAACTAGCACTCAAGCTTCATTTTCAGGGGTTAGAAAAATTAGTTGAAGCTATATGCATACAACCCTCCCTCTCTCTCTCATCCAAGCTTAAAACCCCCTTGGCCATTTTACACCACACCTCCAAGCCTACTACCTCCACACTCCATTCCAGCAGCTTGGAGGCCATTTGAAGAGGCTGAAAGCTCAAAATTTTGGTCCAAAAGCCCCTGATTTGCTGCTCTTCTAGGGTAACTCTCTATTTCCCTTAAACTTGCATTTTCTTGCTTCATTCATAAGCCATACTTTCATGCTTTTTTGGGCTTCGGCCTAATTGTGAATAGTCATATTTTGAGCTCCCCTCCATGTTTGGTCAAGGGCCTCTTGTTGTTTGAGGTCTCCTACTACCTCTTGTCTCTCTATCCCTCTTTTAGGCCTATTTTTGCATGATATATTAGCCTTGCTTTTGAGCATTTTTGGGCTCCGAGCCAAACTATAAATGTCTTTTTTTGAGCCCCTCTTCAACTTTTTTGAAGGGATCTCCTCTTTTTGAGCCCATCTACTACCACTTGTCTCCTATCTCTCTTTGTAGGCCCATTTTTGCATGATAGTTTAGCCCTACTTGTGCTTA
The DNA here is from genome assembly GCA_025200525.1 of Camellia lanceoleosa. Taxonomy (NCBI): domain Eukaryota; kingdom Viridiplantae; phylum Streptophyta; class Magnoliopsida; order Ericales; family Theaceae; genus Camellia; species Camellia lanceoleosa. The sequence continues at coordinate 13,276,019 of CM045769.1, read as the reverse complement.
TTTTCGAGACTTGATATAAACTATAAAGTGCCTTGTTTTTAGCCCCTCTTCAACTTTGTTAAAGGGATCTTTGCTATTTGGGGCCAGCTACTGTCCCTTGTCTCTAATCTCTCTTTTAGGGCCATTTTTGCACGATAGATTAGCCCTACTTGTATTCATTTTTGAGAGTTGTCATAAACTGAAAAATATCTTGTTTTAATCTCATCTTCAAGTTTGTTTAAGGTCGCATTTTTTTTTGAGGTCATATGCCTCCTTGTATGATTGATTGTCTCTTATTTTGAGCCCTACACCTAAGCTCTTGTTGCATGCTTTGTTTGGATATCTAGCCACTGAAATCCAGTGGATTTTCAGTGGCTGACACACTATTTTGAGCCTCCAAATCAGAGGGGGATGACCCCCTCTCACCTTGGCTTGTTTGATGGTCATTTTGGCCTTCCAAAGGGACCCCTCTTTGCATGCTTCTTAGCCACTTTTCAGGCCCAATTTGGTGAGTTTTAGAGCTATCATATTTTATTTTCAGAGGTTTTTGTGCGATGCTAAGTGTCCATCTTGTATGTGCTTAATAACCCCTTTGTATGCCCTCCAAAGGAGCCCCTCATTGGTGCATGTGTTGGCTGCCTTTCCATGTTTATTTGGGCATATTTTGGCATGTTTTCTTCACTGAATTTTTCTGTTTTGATGAGTTCTCACTTGTTTCATGTACTTGCCATGTAACCCATGTTTGATAGTCAAAATTGCATGCTATGTTAGGCCATCTTGCTAGCATCTTTTGGCCATGCTTTGAACTAAAAATGTTCATGTTTTGGGACTTCCTTGGTTCTGTCTTTATGCTTCATGATCAAATAATGAATTTTTTGTATAGCTATAGGTCAATGCATGTGCCTAGTTTTGTGTTTTGGGACCATTCCATGCATCGGGTGCCATGTTTTCCATGTTTTGGGATCATTTTGCATCACATTTTAGTGTTGGTACTTGCATGTTTGTATGCCATGTTTCATGCCTTGCCATGCTTTGTTAGAGTGGCATTTGATGCCTTAGGTCCGGTCCTCGGTTTGCGTGCATGCGTGCACGCATCTCGAGTGTCTCATTTTCATCTTATGGCCGCTGATGTGAGTGTGGCTGAGGTCCACTCATGTTGGCGTAAGTCCATCATAAATTGCGTATGCCATTTCATTTCATAGCATTGCGTATGCTAGGTTGCATGTTAGAACATTGTGTATGTCATGTTACATCGAGCATTGTGTATGCTAGGTTGTATATTAGTTGCATTCATGCATGTCATGCATATTGCATTGTGTTTGGGATAGGAGTTAGCCTGAGCACGGGAAACGAGAGACGTTTCGTACTTTGAGTGACGGGACATGTCTCAATTCCCAGTCGCCGACACTCCGGATTATCCATGATGGAGTTTAGGCCTTGTTGTGTTTATGTGTGCATTCATTCCATATTGAGTTGTGCAATTCGACTCCTCGGCCATCATGCATCGAGATGCGCGATTGGTGGCACGAGGATCGTAGACTACCCTCCCTGAAGAGTAGTCAAGCATACATATGTGAAAATACATTGCCATGCCCCTTTCCTGCTCTCTGTTGCAGCAAACCAAAAATCGGCAATCTTTTGGGGCTTCGCGCAACATTCTGGGCTTAATTGTAAACAGAGGCTAATTGGGGCGTTGCAATGGATTTCTGCGCCAAGCAACCCGAACATGCATCATTCATCATTTGGAACAAAGCCAAGGCGACCCATGGATTTGCGTGCCATTTATCGCTTTCCTAGATTAATTTGTTAATTAATTAGGATTTTGTACTTATTGGGACTGTATTATTTATTTGGGACTGTATATTATTTTCGACCCTCCGAGCGAGGGCAATGTTGTAATAAGTGTGTGTGTGTGTGTGATGTATGTCTTCCAACCCCATGTCTTTCTCCCTTTTATTTACCAGCTTATGATGGTTAGATTAGGGCATGTTTCAGTTAGCATACAGTATGATACCATGTTTACATTCATTCATCTGTTTTGCATGCACCGGGCTTGGCGCATCATACCTCACTACATTGTATTTCAATTTCAAGTTGAATACTTGTTAGCTGTAGGATTCCATATGCCATGTTTAGAATAGCCGAGCCTATCTTAGTTGCATTCTTGCATGTGTTGCATTAGGCATTTCTGTATAGTTAGGATCATGCATGGATTTCTAATTAGCTTTTGTTTTATCTTGGAGTACTCGGTAAGTTTTTATGCTTTAGCATCCTTGCATGTGTGTGAGTGACTGCCATGATAGCATGCTTACCATGAGGCTATTTGCTTATGTGATATAATTGCCTGAATGCCTGTGGGTGAAGGTTGGGTTATTTGGATTGGGACAAATCATCAACTGTGAGTTTTAAGCCCACTAGATAGTGGCAAAACCATGTTTTCTAAGCCCACCCGAGGGTGGCAAAATTTGCATTTTAAGCCTACTTGCAGGTAGCAAACCATCTTTCAAAAACAAACATGAAATGTTTTGTTCCAATTCAGGCGATCCAGTCTATACTTGTATGTTGTGCGCATCACATAGTAAATCTAGGCTAATAACCGGAATAAGAATGCATAATGTTTTCAAACTAGATATCATGGTTAGTAGAGGCTGATCTTTGATCGGGCGAGCGGGGGTGCTCACGAAGTGACCTTCCCCAATCGTACCCAAGTTCCCGTGCCGAGGCAACTTTGGTGATGACGGACACGTGGCCTTAGGCAACGAGTCAGGGTTTCCTAAATTTCCCCAAAATAAAATATTTAGGTGGCGAGTCTGTATCTGGCAAAGCAGTCCATGTTTGGCACTTCTTTCAAAAATCTGTTTTTCTCAAAACAATTTGCCGGATTTGGACTCTTTGGTTCAGATTACGAACCGTGACAATTAGAGTCCTGAACTGTAGTGAGTCCAAAACGAACGGAACGGGACTCATCCCTCCGGGGCGTTCGGGGACGTCTACACATACACAGTGCGAATGTCAAATAGCATACTCAATGCGACGAACTACATGGCATGCGCAATGCTAAATGGACTTAAACCAAGATGGATAGGCCTTAGCCATGTGTAACTCAGTGGCGAATAGATGATGAAATCAAAGCAACAAGACACACACAAGCATGCACAATGCAAAGGCTCCAAGCCAAGGGCACAAGATGCAACTCTCCAAGAGCATGGCAAGGATGAAATATGGCATACAATGACACATATTCCAGCTCTGAAATGGAATACAAAAAGACTCCAAATCATGCAAATGACTCACACAATGCACGTTGGAAGGCTCAAGTATTGAAACTAGTGAATCACATTACACAAGAGGTATGCAAAGCAATGCCCAAATGACCAAACCAACTTCTAATAGACCTTATGCAAGTCGAAAATAGTGGAAAAATAAGCTAAAATGATGGCTTCACATGCACCAAAATGAAGCTCATGCAATGGCTCACAAATGGGGTATAAAAGCACAACTCTCAAACACATTGAAGGCATGATAAACATGAGAATATGGCACAACTATAAACTCTGAAATATTATATTCAATGATGCCAAAACACTAAAATGCCTCAAGCAACACATGCAGGGGGCCCCAAATCTCAAAGGTAAGCAAGGCTATTACACTACAACCATGCATGGCAAGCACCAATCAACCAAGAGGCCTAAAAACAGAGCTAAGGTAGCCCAAAATATGAACAAAACATGTTTGGAGTGTGGCCAAAAGGTGCTATAATAGAGGGCCAAAACAACATGCAATGTGAGCTAGTAAGCATGATTTACACTACAAGCCTATGAAGCATGTGAGGGACCACCAAACTAGCCAAAAAAGAATCATGGCATGCCAAAATATGAGAAAAAACGCACTGAAATATGGTTAATGCATACAAGAATGAGATGCTCCTTTGATATGCTATGAAGAGGGTTATTCTACACATGCAAGATGGACATCCAATATGGCAAAAAAAGCTCTAGAAAGAGCCTATGAAGGTCCTAAAACTCATCAAAAATGGTCTGAAACATGGCTTGGAAGAATGAAAATAAGGGCTCCTTTGTAAGGCCAAAAATGCTAGAAAACAAAACAAGGAGAGAGAGGGTCACCCATCTCTGATTTTGGTACTCAAAATAGCATGCTAGCCACTGAAAATCTACTGGATTTCAGTGGCTAAAAGGCCAAACAAATTCCAACACAAATGCTCTAAGGCATGGCTCAAAACAAGGTAAAATGAAGCATGCAAGGGGGTAGATGACCCCCAACAGAAAAATGATCTTAAACAAACATGTTAAGGGCCTCAAAATAAGATTTTTTTCAGCTTACACCAAAGCTCAAATATGCTTGAAAGTATAGCTAAAAGATGAAGCAAAATAAAGCCTTAAAAGGGAGAAAGTGTGTTACCCTTGTAGCACAAAAGGACCAGCAACGTCTGGACCAAAGACACAGCTCCTCAACCTTTGAAAATGGCCTCCCAGATCCTTAGGTTGATGGTGGAAGTGTTAGGCTAAGAGGTGGTGTGCAAAGGGCCAAGAACCTTACACTTCTAAGCTAAAATGGAGAGATACAAAGAGATATATGCTATGCCTTCTACAAAAATTCTAAATCCCACTAAAGGAGAGGAAAGGCCTCTCTTATCGAGAAAGGGGCCAAAGCTTCTCAAAGAAGCTAAAAACCAAGGTTGAAGATCCTCCATACACGTGTATGGAGGATCCAGTTTGTGGCTTCCAGCTACAGCTGGCAACAACTCATAGAGGTAAGACTGGGGAAGGCAGGCCGACCAGCTTAGGTGGTCGGCCAGCCAGTTTAGGTGGTCGGCCGACCAGTTCAAAAGGGTCAGGTGGTCAGCATCCCCAATTGGTGGTCTCCACATTGAATTCAAGCTTGTGGTATGATGGGAGACCTGCAAAAGCGGCTCAAAGAACAAGGAGACCAGCTTCCTAACAAGAAAATCGGCCGGTGGGAGAAAATGTGGTCTCCAAGAGAAAAGGTGGTCTCCCACCCTTGTGCCACCTTCCAAACAATGAAAACATGGTCCATGCCAAAAATGAACCAAGACGGATGCAAAACGAGGGTTCGGGGGTCAAAACGCGCAGTCGAGTGCCCCGAAAATAGGCTGTTAAGCCTCAAAAATGGCGTGCGACCACGAAGGTGGTCTCCCGGGCCACAGTATTCCTCTAGAGAGAGGAAACAAGGTGTGTACCAAAAATCAGAGCAAACGGAGAAAGTTGAGCGGTCCCGAACTGAGGTGCACGGTCTACGGCTCTGAAAATCGGAAACTGGTCTCCAAACAAGAACAGTGGTCTACAACCACGAAAAGTTTCCTATGGCCACTAAGAGATGGTATACAAGACCTCTCCCTCCCTTTGGGAAGAGAAAATAGAACCTGGTTCACAAACCGAGGCAAAGCCCAAAAGAGTCCCGAAGTCCGGAGGCAAGGCTCTCAGTCGAGACTCCGTAACCTCAGAACGAGCACAACATGCGCAATCACCGAGCGCTCAATCGATGACGTCTGAGTCTTAAGGTCGGTCAAAAATGGGGTGTCTACAATAACCCTACCCCATCATAGGGGTGTTTTTTGGCTCTTACTTGCTTAAGACGTGCTTTTAGAGTGAAACTCTGCAGGAATGTATGTATGAATCGCAAGTTTGGGTATCAGTTTGAGGGTATCACTTTTGGGGCAGAAATTAGTGTTTGAGTACAGTTATCCAACTTAAGATTGCAACTGTGTGTTGTTTCTGTCTGAGCTGAGATGCTGTGCGGTTTCTGATTTTTGTTTCTTTTTGCTTTATTTCCTTTTTGCAAGGTAGTTTTTTTACCATTGCTTCAGACAAGTCTGTTACCCTCCAAGCACTCTGGACTCGAGTAAGGAGACTTTACCGATCTGGGGATCTAGTTAGGGGACAACCAGTGTTTGCTTCACTCTCGCCGGTTACAAAACGAAGGAGGATTAGGCATAACTCACCAGTACAACAGTCACCATTTGCTTCACCTGTGTCCAATCAGGCCCAGCCTTTTGCTTTTACTCCAGAAAGGGAGTATTCGCTAATTCTGATAGCTCAACATCCCTTAGTTAGCATGGAAGATATGTCATGTCAGCTCCAGCAGACCATTGAGAATATATAGCTAGATGTTGCTCGCCCAGCCAAGGTCGTCGCCCGTCAAGCAGAGATTGCAGCCCAGCAAGCTGAGTTGATCAATAGGCTTTAGCAGTAACTACAACTATAGCAACCAGCAGCTGCAGCTTCTCATCCACCCCCAATCAGGGTTTCAATACCCGGGGTTACAACTAATGTTGTGGAAAATGCTGACATTCCGGCAGAGCCAATTCCACCTCAGGCGTCCAAGGCACTAGTGTACTAGACGGAGGTGCCGTTTGAATTTGGGGTTGACCCCACTGCACTAAAGGTCAACAAATTGGAAAAGCTTTTCAAGCAGGCATAGGGCGTCAATTCGATCCCTGATATTGAGGACGGCTATACTGATTCCGCAGTGACTCTACCGGACAGATTTAAGATGCCACACATAGATCGGTTTGACGGCTCTGGGGATCCCATGGTCCATCTCTGGCTATTTTCAGACATTTTGCGGCCTATGGGCCTTACTAGATTGCAGAAATTATCCCTATTTGGCCGAACCCTCTTGGGTATAGCGGCCATTTGGTATGCCAAACTTGAAGACTCTGTGAAGAGAAACTGGGAGGAAATGGCTGAGGCCTTCATAGCGTAGTATGCCTACAACACTCAAATTGAGGTCACTACTCGTGATCTCGAGATAACTCGCCAGGAGCCAAAAGAAGGTTTTCCAGATTTTGTAACTCGGTGGAGGGCTAAGGCCTCCATGATGACTAACCGACCAGCTGAAAAAGACCAAATCAGAATGGTGGTCCGTAACTTGCAAGGAAGATTGTTGTAGAAAATGATAGTCTTGCCTTTGTCTACGTTTGTTGAGTTCTACGAAATAGGAGTTCAAATCGAGGATGCGACGAAGCAAGGGTTGATAGATAGTGAGAAGGAACAACACAAGAGAGGTTTCACACGCAGTTCTAATGCGACTACGAGTGGTAGTGTAGCTGCAAGGCCTTCCAATGTGGGTATGGTCACCACCACATCTAAAACTGCCAATCCCTTTTGTAGACACCCCATTTTTGACTGTCCTCAAGACTTGGACGTCATCGTTCGAACACTTGATGATCATCTATGCTTTTGTTCATTTTGAATGCCTAAAGTTCTTGGCAAAGTGCCTTACCTTTGAACCTCTCAAACTTGTCTGTTTTGTGCTTCGTTGTGTACCAAGAGCTTGTAGCTTTGCTTCTGGGGAAGAGGGTGACCTATTGGCCAGCCCTACAACCCATCGGCCAAGGCTTGTGCCCATCGGCCATCAATGGTGGCAGGTTAGCTACACTGATGGCCGGTCGGCCACCAATAATGGCCGGCGGGCATTTTTCTACTTTTTCAAATATTTTATTTGCCAGTTGTGCCAGATATTGATCACTGAGTGCATCCTCCATACACGTGTATGGAGGGATTCAAACAAGCTTGAAGCTTGTTTTTCTATATAAGGGGAGGCCTTTCCCTCATTTTTGGGGTTAGAAAATTTTCAGAGCAAATATTTTCTGCCTCTCTCTCTAGAACTCTCTCTCTCTCTACCTATATTGTGCTTAGATATGAGTTTTCTCTACAATTTTGCATACAACCCCTTAACCAAATTAGACTACCTTGTGGCTGAGGTTCTTAGAGGTCTTATTTGAGTTCTCAAAGCTGGTTTTGGCTCAGAAAGTTGTTGTTTTGATGTTGTGCTTCAAGGGTAAGGCCTTGTCCCTTTAAGCTTTGTTTTGGTTAAGTGTTCGGCCATCTTATTGCACTACTATGAGGCTGGTTTTAACCTCTAAAAACCTCTATTTTTAAGGTTTTAAAATGGTGGTTTCTGTCTTGTTTAGCTAGGGGTTGGTTCCCCCTTTTTGCTCCTTGGCTTGTAAAGCCTTTTGAGCCATCTTTAAAAGCTTTGGAGTCCATCTTTTTCGGCCTTAAAACCATTGAATTCCAGAAGAATTTCAGTAGTAGAAAGTTTGCTTTGAGGTCCAAAATGGGAGGGGATGGCCTCCCCTCCTTGTCTTTCTATGCCATGCCTTGTTAACATTACAAAGTAGCATGTTTTTGTGACTTGTGATAGCTTAGTTCAAGCATTTTTTGGCTGGTTTGGCCACTTCTTACTTGCATCTTACACTTTTAGTGTAATCATACTTGCTAGCCTAGCACACTTGATGATTTAGCCTATTGTTCTATCTTGTGTTAGCTTGATTCCAGCATGTTTTTGGCTTTAATTTAGCATGCTTTAACTCTGTTTTGAGTGGTCTTGGTCATATATGCTTTGTATTGCATGGCTATAGTGTAGTTGGCTTCACTAGCTTTGTGATTTAAGGCTTCTAACATGCTTTGCTTGAGTTGTTTGCATGCCATAACATCATTTAGCATGTAATTTCGGAGCATATACCTCTGTCACACTCTCACATATATCAATCTTTCATTGCTTCTAAGAGTTGTGATTTGTGTCTTGTTTGCGAGCCAACATGTGCGCCTGATTTTATTGCCTTTCATGTCTAAATTTCAACATGTTGTAGCCACTGTTTTGGCATGATTTAGCTTTGTTTTGAGCTGGTTTGATCATTTGAGCATTGTATTGCATGCCTCTAGTGTTGTGTCCTTCACTAGCTTTAATGCTTTTGGCTTTGAACATGCTTTGCATGCATTGCTTGCATGATTTAGTGTCTTGAGCATACCATTTCAGCAATGAAATTTTGCAACCTCCCTCCTTTCTTCACTTTTCCTTTTGTTTTGAGGGCTTGTTGGCCTTAAGGTTGTGTTTAAGCATGAGTTAGAGTTTGTGCTGAAATGGCTATAACCCTCTTTTGAGGGTTCCTTCTAGTCAAAGGCATGATCTCTCTCATGTTTTAGACCATCCTTTGGTTGACCCCTCTCTCATTAGAGGACTCTCACCTTGGACAAATTGACTAAAGAATGGCTTGGTAATGCTAAAATGTGTAAACAAGAATTGGACCAAGTAAAACATGACTAAGATAAGCATGTTGTTTGCATTGCATGTGTTTGGATTGGACGTCAATCCAAACACAAGAAATATGGGAGGTTTCATACTCATAGTGATGAAACGTATCACATTTCTTGGTCGCCGACGCCCTTGATCATGCATGACAGGGCGGAGGCTCTTTAAGTCTTATGTGTGTATTCACTAAGCTTGTACAAGCTTGGTTCTTTGGTCATCATGCATTGAAAATACTTGGTTGGTGGCTTGAAAGCCAAGTGCCACACTCCTTTGAGCTTGAGACATGATAAAGAGGGTGGCAATACATACATTTCCTTGCAAATACACTGTCGTGCCTCTGTTTGCTCTTTGTTGCAGCAAAAGGAGGAATTTCAGGGAAGCAGTGGCTGACTAGCCACATGCACTAGCCGACCGGCCACTAGATCCAGCCGACCGACCATCAGTAGTGGCCGATGGCCACCATTTCTAGCCGACCAGCCCTCAGTATGTTCTTGAGATGAAACAGAAGCAGTCTGGAAGTTGGCATAATTTTCAGAGGTCCAAAAGAGTGAAAACAGAGGCATCTAAAGGCAAGGTGGTGGATTTTCGAGAGGAAGCCTACCGAGCATGCGTGCATCCCTCGCTTCCCGAGGCCGTTCATTTAAATTGCTTAGCTAATTAGTTCATTAGCTTAGTCTTTTTGTAATTAATTGAGTGTTTAATTAATTCATTCTGTTTGTAATATTTCACTTAGCTTAGCATAGCTAGTTATTCAATTGTGTTGTAATAATTAATTAGCTAGAACAGTTAATTAGTTCGTTTTGTAATAAATAGCTTAGCTTAGCGTAGCTAGTTAGCTTATTTATTCGGACCCTCCTTCGCGAGGGTGCAATGTTGTAAGAAGCATGCGTAAGCGTGTGTACGTCTTCCAACCCCACATCTTTCTCCTTTTTACTTAATCGCTTTTGATGGTTAGATTAGGGACATTTTCAAGTAGCATACCTTATACTTGCATGTTTGCATCCATTCATTTGTATTGCATGCACCGGGCTCGGCGCATAATTCAATCTGCATTGTATTTCAATAGTTCTTTGAATACATGTATCAACTATTGCATTCATATGCCATATTAGATAGCCAAGCCTATTTAGTTGCACTATTGCATGTGTTGTATTAGGCACTTAACATAGTTAGGATCATGCATTGTTTCTAACTAGCTTTTGTTTTGACTTGGAGTGCACTGTAAGTTTTACGTTTTAGCATACTGGCATGAGTGTGAGTGTTGCCATGTTAGCATGCATGCCATGAGGCTATTTGCTTGTTTGCTAAATTGCATGAATGCCTGTGGGTGAAGGCTTTATTACTTGAATTGGAACAAATTCATCAAATGTGAGTTTTAAGCCCACTTTGCGAAATGGAAAATCATGTTTTAAAGCCCACTTGAGGGTGGCACTTTCAAACCATTTTCGAAAACAAATATGAGTTGTTTTGTTCCAATTCTTGCGATTTAGTCTATACTTGTATGCTATGTGCATCACATAGTAATGTTAGATTAATAAATCGGAATAAAAACACATGTGTTTATAAAACAACATATCATGCTTAGTAGAGGCCGATCCTTTGATCGGGCGTGTGGGGGTGCTCATTTCATGACCTTTCCCCCTCGTACCCAAGTTCCCGAGCCGAGGTAACTTTGGAGTTGACGGACACGTGGCCTTTGGCACGAGTTTGGGTTTCCTAAATTTCCCAAAAACAAAATATTTATGTGGCAACTCTGTAATCTAGCAAAGCAGTCCATTTTTGGCATTATTTGATTGAAAATCGATTTTCCAAAAACATTTGTTAGATTTGAACTCTTTGGTGATTTATCAGTCTTATATTGCACTTTGTAAGATTAGATTCAAAACCGTGACAGGAGTCTGAATTGTAGGACCTATTCGCGCCTTCTCCGAAAGAGGGGCACGTAAAGAAAGTCATGTTTACAGTTTCTGGCGACTCTGCTGGGGATTTAGAAAACTTGACTCGAACTCATGATATGTTATTTTATTTACACTTATGTGTTTCTTTGCATTGCATTTACATTGGTGCGCCAAAGTCACAGTGTTTGCCATCTGCTATTCCTGAGCGGTTTGCCAGAGGCTTATTTAGAAAAGCTTGCCATAAGGCTGACTGGTTGTGGGCTCTACCACGATGGGAACACAAACCTTCGATCTGGATCACTGCCATACCGTTTGGTCCTCCTTTCACTTCTCGGTGTTAGGAGCGAGAGGTATATTAGGTGGTCTTGCTAAGGCACCCCTTTTGACCATTCGATCTAGTTGTATATCGAAAGCTATAGAGACTGTTCCAAACTAGGATAGGTTGCTTACCCGAATGTAGGTTGTTTGAAACCATTTATTTGTGTAGCGAACCCCTAGTTCTTGACAAAATTAGGACAGGGAAACCTTACCCCACCATAGGGGTGTTTTGGCTCTCACTTACTTGATATGTGCTTTTAGAGTGTGTCTCTACAGGAATGTATGTATCAACCGCAAGTTTGGGTATCAGTTTGGGGGTATCAGTTTGAGGCAAAAATTTGGGGGTAGAAATTAGTATTTGAGAATAGATTATCCAGCTTATGATTTCAACTGGGTGTTGTCGCTATCTAAGCTGAGGTTGTCACGCCCCAAACCCGCCCCTAAAAGTTTGGGCATGACCACTTCAGAAACGGACACTTAACTCGATGTACATAAGATATGGGGCCTGAACAGAAGCATTAATAATATAAAATAAGATAAAACAATATCCATTGAGCTACGCCTACCATGCCAGGATCATAAACATCGCATTAGGTAAATAATTTACAAGAAACATACACCCGAGCTTTAGTTACATACATACACCTACATAGATCTAGCCCTACAATTGGGCGCATAATAAAAGCCTTAGTAAGGAAGGGGTTAGACACATTTTAATCTAAAGCAGGCTATTAGAACATAAAGCCAAAAGCTTGGCAAAACTCCACAAAATGAATAGCTTTCTCTAAGTGCCTAAACACACTGCGGTTGACAACAGAGATACGAATGCCATAGATTAAGACTGACCTCCAGGTCCAGTGCCTACAGAAACAGACATAACATAAGGTGAGCCAAGCTCAGTGAATAATATTGCATAATAATCCAATAAACAACTTGAATCACAAGGTATATAAATGCAGAGAACTTATAGTTAATCTTATCCTATAATTGTTTCCAGAACGGCCTTGGGCCTAGTCTTCAAACAGAATGGCTTTAAGCCCAGAATACAGAACAACTGTAAGCCCACAGATTTCACAGAGTGGCCCTCGGCCTAACAGGTTCACAGATTGGCCCTCGGCCTAACAGATTCACAGTTTGGCTTTAAGCCCAGATTTCACAGATTGGCCATAGGCCTCACAGATTTCACAGAATAGCTATAGGCCCAGACATTAATAGATCGGCTTTAAGCCCAGTTCATATATGTATGGACTTAAGAGGTGTCTCGCATGGATTCTAGAGGTGACTCACACTGTAGCACTTAGTTTCGTACAACACTTTGTTCCATACCAGAAAACAATAGGTCTTACAGATTATACAGAATGGCCATAGGCCTAGATATTATTAAAGCAGATTGGTCTCAGAGTTATACAGAGGCACATAGATTCCTTCAATCATTCTCATGTGTTAACATAGTTAACTTGCGTTTAACAGAGTGCTAATGATAACTATTAACATGGGGCATATATATCATTACAGTACGCTTAGTAAAGACAGAACGATTCACATTCTAACGTGGGTCACATAATGATGTTAGACCTTTACATTCTTATTATAGGTTCTGAACGACCTCTGGTTTATGTATAACACAACAGAATAATCTTAGATTCACATAGATACCATTGTTCAAGGATGAACATAAGTTCCATTTATTCATTAAGAAACGACGTAGTTTGCTCACGAATAACAAAACATTAACATTAATTATTAATAGTACAGCAAATGTAGTACGCAATACTATTACTCACAATGCTATGGTGGAGCGTTAGTCCTTTCCAGAGTGTGTCCTGCACACACACATAACTCACCAATTAGTTCCTTTTTCTTTGTTGAATCATTTCTTGACTCACTTCGCTTCAAATGAATTTTACAAATATCAGAAGGCATCAAATACAGATTTCAAAAATATCGAAGGGTCGAGCACGTAAAATGGAGCAGACCATTTTTCCGGCAAAGATGGGCATACGTCTTGTATGAGCCCTTACGTCGCGCAATAGGGTCCCGCAACGTGCCTTTTTTTTTTCAGTGTCTTCAGTCCAATTTTTCCTTGTTTTCCGCACGTACAGCTGTGAGCCCCGCACGTGCAGCAAGGCTTCCCACACGTGTAGCCATGACCCCAACACGTGCAGCGATTCTGCCCTGTTTGAGCAGTCTGAAACAAAACCTTCCCACAACTTGGTAGGCACACACTAAGGCTCAAAATAGAGAGAAATTAAGGCAATACAATAGCTTAACATCATGGTAACATAGATTATGAGTATATAATACTACAATAATCATGAATTATAAGCTCAATTACATTAGTCATTTTCAATTTCATAACACAAATCACTTCTCCTTAACATACAAGCAATAGAAATGCACAAACATGTAGTTTTAACATGAGAATTCAAGGAATAAGTTACAATTCCTCCATATAATCCAATTTATCTCCAAAACAACTAATTGCTAAGAATACTCTTCCTATCAAATAGTTACCACACACTTAATCTCAATAACAAACTCCATGAAAGTAAGAGAAGTTTTAAAAAGAGGTTAAAGAGAAGGTGATTCATACATACCTTGACTCAAATTTTTACAAACCCTCTCAATTTCTTAATCTTCTTCCTTCATAAGCTCTTCTCCCATGGTTCTTTCTCTCAGCCTCACCACTTTCTCTCAGAAGATATTTTTGAGGGACTTCCCAAGTTAAGAGCATAAAAGACAAATAGATATATATAAAAGTTGTTTAAAACAAAATTAATCAGTTTAATCATTCCAAATCAGATTTTTACAGAAAATCATATCATGCTCTAAAAATCATGTTGATCCCAAATATAAAGTTAATTTGAAATTACCAAGCCTCTAAGGCTTTCAATTTCCGATCTGAACATTACAATTAGAACATATATTTCTCATAGTTGACAGGTAGAAATCCATAATCAAATAATTCACGTAATTGAACTTAATTTCACATGGAATCTCACATTACCCGGATAAACGCACACAATAGGAGACTGAAAGTATACCAGAAAGCATATAAGAGGGTCGAGTTATTATAGAGGTGCTATCCATTTTTCTGATTTTTGTTTCCTTTTTTTTTTTTTTGGCTTTATTTCTTTTTGCAGGGTAGTATATCACAATTGCTTCCAACGAGGCAGATATCCTCCAAGCACTCTGGACCAAGGGAAAGAGACTTTACCGATCTGAGGATCTAATTGGAGGACAACCAGTGTTCATTTCATTACCCCCAGTTACTGGACGGAGGTCAGTCAGGCACAGATCATCAGTTCAACAGTCTCTGATTCGGCGGTCTTTATCTACCTCACCTATGCACAGTTAGGCTCAGTTTCCTGTGTCTACCTTAGAAATAGAGAATACACCGGAATGGATAGATCAGTACCCCTCAAGTAGTATGAGTATGGAAGACATGATGCGTCAATTTTAGCTGACCATTGAGGCCATGTAGCGGGATGTTGCCCGCCAAGCGGAGGTTACCGCTCATCAAACGGAGGTCATGGCCCAGCAGGCTGAACTCATTGCCAAACTTCAATAGCAACAGCAACAACAACCACAGCAGGAAACAACTTCTACATCCCACCCACCTCCAGTAGAAATTCCTACACCAAGGGCTCTTGCCTCTACAGCCAATGTCCAGGAAAATACGGACATTCCAGTGGATCCAATTCCCCCTCAGACATCCAAAGCACGGACCTACCCAATTAAGGCACCCTTCGAGTTCGAAGTTGATTCAATTGCATTAAAAGTGAGCAAGCTAGAAAAGCTGTTGAAGAGGGCTCAAGGGGTTAATTCCATCCCGGACATCGAGGACGGTTACACTGACTCGGTAGTGATATTGCCAGACAGGTTCAAGATGCCTCACATAGTACGTTTTGACAATTTGGGAGATCCAATGATACATCTCCGGTTGTTCTCGGATATCCTATGCCAATGGGCCTTTCCAGATTGCAAAAGCTTTCCCTCTTTGGTCGAACCCTGTCGGGTGTTGCGGCCATCTGGTATGCCAAGTTTGAGGACTCCTATAAAAAGGAGCTGGGAAGAGATGGCCGAGGCTTTTATTGCCCAGTCTTCATACAACACCCAAATTGAGGTCACAACTTGTGATCTTGAGGCAACTTGGCAAGAGCCGAAAGAGGGTTTCTCTGACTTTGTCACTTGGTGGAGGGCCAAGGCCTCCATGATGACAACTAGGCCGATCGAGAAGGACCAGATAAGATGGTCGTTAGAAATCTGCAACCCAAGTTGATGCAGAAGATGATTGTTTTATCCCTCCCTACCTTCGCTGACTTCCATGAGATTGGGGTACAGATAGAAGATGCCACGAAACAAGGTCTGATCGACAACGAGATGGAGCAGCCTAAGAGGGCCTTTTTACGCAGTTCGAATGCAGCTACGAGTAGCAATGCAGCTGCGAGGGCCTCTGATGTGGTCGTGGTCACCACTACTCCCAAAACAGCCACACCCTTTACAGGAACTTCCACACCCACTTCACAACCTGTAAAATACTCACCTTGGGGCCAGAGGGTGTTCACTCCACTTTACATGTCTCTATCAGCGGCCTTGAAGGTCCTAATCAAAAAGGGGCATCTGAAGCACCTAGAGCCTTGCCCTCTTCCTGATCATCTCCTTCCAAAACATAACCTAGCTAAATACTGTGCCTTCCACCAGTAGCACGGTCACAACACCGACCTCTGCTTCAGACTTTGTCATGAGATCCAGGATCTCATTGACAACAAGGTAATAGCGCCTCCAGAGAAACCAAATGTCACTACCAACCCTCTCCCACCACATAACCAAAACCCTCCACCTAGGCAGGTAAACTTCATTCAAACAATGGCAAACCCGTTTGACCCCAGCATATACATCACTCCCTCCCACCTACCCAAGCCGATGTTGTTCATGCCAGAAAGCACAGACTTTTGCATGCTGAGCGCGTTATTAACCCAACCCAGGCCAATGGTGGTGACTGTTGAAGACAAAGTTAGGGTGACCTTGGAAGAGGATGGGAATGTTGGTTCAGAACTTGAGGGATCTTGGGATTTAGCAGAGGAAGATTACAACCCCTATCACTATATTGTGCCAACAAGTTAGACTAGACCAGAGTTAGAATTTCCGGAGGGAATAGATATCACGTAGTCTAGGAAGACAGACCAAGCCAGGGACTGGACGATTTGCCTTAACTGGAAGAGGACATTGCGAATCTACAGTTCTTTGATGAGCACGACCCAGGGGATGTACGCATCAATTGGTTTGACCTGAAAGGATCAACAGACAATGCAGGATGGCTCAACAACGAACCAGATATTGATGTTGAATGGTCTTAACCAAAATAGGAACATTCAGAAACAGGAACGTCTGCAATGGCCGAAATGGTCGATAACAAAGGGAAATTGCCGGGAAGCACCGGTGCGAAGAATTTTGCTTAGGAATCAAGCAATGTTTGTACAGTGGCTACCGAGCAGAAGGCTGTGCTGAAGCAGTTTGAAAAGGAAAGATTTGAGGATGATCAGAGGGCTAAAAAAGACAAGGGCCCTGTGGGGGCAGAATGTATTGTGAGTACAGGAACGATCTCAGCAGAGTCGGACAGTTGCTTGTCAGTTTCTGGAGGAACTTGGTGGGAAGACGACGATTTACGTCTCGCCCATACTGATGAGGCCTGGGGACAGAATCTCCCGAACAATACATGGTACACCGAAGAAGTGGACCATATCACCCAGAGTGGACGGTACTTCAAGCCCCCATATCTAGACTAGCTGAAAGCATCTGGGAAGGACAAGGAGGCAGAGAAGCAGAAAGAGAGATTAGTCGAAGAGGAAGCTGTACTGAAGTAGCTGAAAAAGATTTAAGCAGACATCTCCATTTGGGGATTGCTCATGGCATCGAGGGTGCATAGACAGACCGTTCTTTCAGTGATGGACAAGGCAAAGCTCTTTATCGAGACAACACCCAAGCAGTTAGTGGATCTGGTTTTCCCAGGAGGGGCTTCATCGACTTTGAGCTTTATAGACAAAGAATTGCCGCTTATGGGCTCTGATCACAGCAAGCCACTTTACATCTCTGTTGAATGCAAAGAGAAGTAGATACCATTTGTTTGGTCAATACCGGGTCTGCGATCAATGTATGCCCGTCGCGTACGACCTATGTTATCGGGTTAAAATTTGTAGACTTTGTGCCAACAACCTAGGTGATTCGGGCTTGTGGTAACACGAGCAGAGAAGTGATGGGGACAGTCTGAATTAGAACTCAGGTAGGCCCGGCGCAACAGGACATTGAGTTTCATGTCCTTGATGTTCCAGCCACCTTCAACTTACTTCTGGGGCGGGTGTGGTTGCACCAAGTGAAGGCTGTCTCTTCCACTTTACATCAAATGCTGAAATACCTCCATGGGAAGGGGGTAGCAATTGTTTTTGAGAACTCTACAATCCATCCTCTGTCGGAGGTTGCTACGACGGTCCTGGAAATTATGCGCAGCGAGGAGGATGTCTTTTTGTCTGGATTCACCCTGGCTGAGGCTCGGGTAGTGCAAGATATTCTAGCTGTTAATGAGGCGCTATACGTCAGTGCGCAGTCAGTTTACCTCATGAATAAGCTTCAACACATGCCAAGAATGGGATTGGGGAGAAGTGGTCAGAAGGGCGTCGTTGTATTGGCCGAAGTACCACACAACCCTTATACCTTTTGGTCTAGGTTACGCGCCTAGCAAGGAAGATTGGGCAAGAAAGGGAAGAGAACTAGCCGGAAGGGCCAGGGCAAGACAAACTGGGAAGCACTATGAGTTAGTGCATAGACCTATCCAAGGAACCCTAAATGGACGCTTTGTCCAGGAGGGGGAAGATTTCCCATTCTATGGCTTTTTGGAGCCTTGAATTGAATTTAGAGAAGCAGCGTTTTCCCGACTTTGAGATCTTTTTTGATTTACAACTACAAGGGGATAAAGCCCTAGAAGAACAAATTGACTTGCCTGCTGAGGCAGAACAGAATCCAGAGGATGAGTCCAATGGTACAGAACTTAAGATAGGGGCAGCGTTGGCTTGTCTCCTTTCAAATCCTCAGATCACACCAGAGAACTCGGGGGATGACTTTTCCGTTTCCATGATTGGGGATCAATTGGTTGTGGACCATTCTACTGGCATTCTGGATGCATCTATTGCACCCTCCCTCATTTGGCAATTCGAGGAGGGCTTTTTGTCTAGCAGCTCTGGATCAGGTGGTGACTCAAAATCTGATTCCACAAAGTCTGTGGAGTCAGAATCAGATTCCAGTTCTTCTGAGTCAGAGTCCGGTATTCCTGTGATTGATAACCCAGATGATGTTGTCTTGTCCCAGTCGTCTTTTTCTTTCTCTTTCGAGTCTGTTGTAACCGAAGAATTAGACAAACTGGAAGTTGTGAATGAGAATGGTACTGCTGCTGCTTTTGAGTACTTTTCTGTGCCTCTTGTTTATTGCATTAATCAGGACTTTCAAAACTTTGATGAAAACGACGAGGAAGGAATTCCTCTGGTTTTAAAGCATTTAATTGATCAAGAGGATGAGAGGTTTGTAAAACCTTTGGTTGATGAAATCACTTCAATTAATGTTGGTACTAAGAAGGATCCGCGATTGGTCTAGATCGGGGTCCACGTTGTCTTCTGAGGAACATGAGTGCTTAGTCGCTTTGTTAAAAGATTTCAAAGATGTTTTCGCGTGGTCCTACGAAGACATGCTTGGAATCGATCCTAAGATTGTACAACACCGGATCCCTCTTGACCCTGAGGCTCGACCTGTTAAGCAGAAGCTTCGAAGAATATGCCTGGATTGGGCCTTGAAGATTAAGAAAGAGGTCACCAAGCAGATTGATGCAGGGTTTTTGTTAGTATATGAGTATCCTACTTGGTTGGCCAACATAGTTCCGGTGCCAAAGAAAGATGGCAGAATTCGGGTATGTGTGGATTTCAGAGATCTAAACAAAGCCAGTCCGAAGGAAGACTTTCCACTACCTCATATCGACGAATCGGTGGACTTCACAACAGGGCATGCATTGCTCTCCTTTATGGATGGATTTTTTGGGTATAACCAGATCTTGAAGGCACCTGAAGACAGGAAAAAGACTGCCTTCACCACCCCGTGGAGAACTTACTTCTATAGGGTGATGTCGTTTGGTTTGAAGAATGCTGTGGCTACTTATCAATGGGCTGCAACCACGATCTTGCACGATATGATCCACAAAGATGTTAAGGTGTACATTGACTACATGATTGTCAAGTCCAAGGAAAGAGAGGGCCACTACACTCCCTTCAAGAAATTTTTCCAACGGATCAGAGAGTATCGGTTGCGACTGAATCCTCAGAAATGTACTTTTGGTGTCACGGTAGGGAAAATGTTGGGGTTGTTGATTACACTGAGGGGCATTGAGGTCGATCTTTCCAAGATTAAGGTCATCCTAGAAATGCCACCACCAAGGACTAAAAAGGAGGTTCACGGCTTTTTGGGTAAAGTTCAATTCATAAGATGGTTTATTACAAAATTAACCTTGACTTGTGAACCACTGTTTGGTCTCCTGAAGAAAGGAAAGAAATTCCAGTGGGATGACCGATGTCAAGTTGCTTTCGAGCAGATCAAGTAGTGTCTACAGAACCCACCCGTGTTGTCACCGCCAGAGCTGGGGAAGCCATTGATTTTGTATCTGTCAGTAACCGAGATGACAATGGGCTGCATGTTTGGGCAGGAATCTGAGGATAGGGTGCAGAAAGCCATCTATTACCTGAGCAAGAAGATGTTGGAATATGAGACCCGCTACACGCCGCTGGAAAAGGCTTGTTTAGCTTTGGTATGGGCCACCAGGAAGCTGTGGCACTAGCTGTTAGCTCACTCAGTAATACTAGTTTTGAGATTAGATCCCATCAAATATCTCTTCGAGAAGCCAATGCTTACGGGTAGGCTAGCCCCATTGGTTGCTTCTTCTCGTTAAATTCGACTTGAAGTATGTAATGCGCAAGTCTGTGAAAGGGAGAATGGTAGCGGAGTTCCTAGCCGATCACCCAGTAGAAGGAGGTGAAGCAGTGGAGTATCTATTCTCAGATGAGGCTATTTTGCATGTCGAAGAAGAGATTTGGACTATGTACTTTGACGGAGCGTCTAATCAGTACGGGTATGGAATAAGGATGTCGTTGATTGCACCCGATAATTTCCAATTACCCTTAGCCTTCAAACTCCGGTTCAAGGTATCAAACAATGAAGTAGAATATGAGGCATGTATCGCTGGCTTAGAAGCCGCCCTGGAACTAAGGGCAAAACGGTTGGACGTCATTGGTGACTTGAACCTGGTTGTATCTCAAGAAAAAAGAGATTGGAAAGTTAAAGAAGAAAGGATGCAAACCTATGACCAGACCTTGGACGTTCTGATTCCTCGGTTTGAGAAACTGACCTTCATTCATCTGTTTAGAGAGAACAACAGGTTCGCTGACGCTTTATCAACTCTATCTTCCATGATAGACATCCCTTTTAGAGTCTGGATGCGTCCGATCAATATTGAACAATGGTATGTGCCAGCCTACGAGTTGATTGCCGCAATAGATGAGATTCAAGACCAGAACCCTTGGTATTATGATTTTTGGAACTTCTTGGAAAAGAAGGCTTATCCGTCACGGGCAAATGCCAAAGATAAAAGGGAAATAAGGCGAATGGCTGTACAAGATGACTTCTCTATAGCCTTTTTTAGTATGAGGTATTGATGTTATTGGGGTAGTTACTCTGATGGGGTCGAACGGGTATGAGTACATCCTGGTAGCGATAGACTACTTTACCAAGTGGGTTGAGGCCCAATCCTACACGGTGATGAAGGTGTCACATGTGTCCAAGTTCATTAGGAATAGCATTATCTGTTGCTACAGGGTCCCGAATGAGATTATCTCTGATAATGGTTCCCAGTTCAAGAAGGAAGTGATCGACTTGTAGGAAAAATACGTGGTTTTTCATAAGTCATCCACATATCGGCCGCAAACCAACGGAGCTGTTGAGGCCGCCAATAAGAACATCGAGCATATTCTGTAGAAGATGGTAGAAACCTACATGGATTGGCCAGATAAGTTGCCATTTGCTCTTTGGGGTTATAGAACATCAATTCGGACTTCTACTGGGGCAACTCCGTATTCCTTGGTTTATGGGATGGAGGCTGTTTTGCCGATTGAAGTTGAGGTACCGTCCCTGTGGGTTATGGCTGAGTACCAGATAGCAGAAACAGATTGGTAGCAGAGCAGGTTCGAAGAACTCATGCTGTTTGACGAGAGAAGGCTGAAAGCACTATATCACGTCCAAGGTTATCAACGCAGGATTGCCAGGGCTTTCAATAAGAAAGTTATGTCCAGGAATCTGAAAGAAGGAGATTTGGTGCTCAAAGACAACCGAGCTCCCATCCATGACCCTAGGGGCAAGTTCAGACCCAATTTGACTGGTCCTTACATCATCAAGTCGATTTGGTCGGGTGGAGCTGTCATTCTTCTGGACCTGGATGGCCTTGAATTCTCCCAACGAATCAACATGGACAAGTTGAAGAAATACTATCCTTGAGTGGCTCGCTAGGCTGAAAACTCGGAAGGGCGACCTAGGCAAAAGTTAGGGCACAAAAATTTGGAAAAAAAAAAAAAAAAACTAAGCTCGAAAGGTTGAAAATCCAAAAAGGGCGGCCTTGGCAAAAGTTAGAGCGCAAAAGGAGAGTGTTAATACTCGAGCAAACCTGAACCGAACTACGTAAGGCTTGATTCCCATATTTAGGATACGTAGCCAACTTCGTTCTGAAGTCCAACCATAAATACTTCCAAATCAACTGTGTCCATGTGATTGTTTTGGTCATCTTTGTCTTCTCTGTATCCGAGAGGTCGGTTGTGACTTTCACTATGAGGACTAGTTACAGTGTGCCTCGATTCCATTCAGACAAGGGACAACTTTCCGTTGTCGTGCAGTGCCTTTCAGACAAGGGGCAATTTTCTGTTTGTTGGATTTGGGGATGTACATCTCAGTGATAGATCTCTGGTGTGTCCAGTTGTGATCCATATCGAAAATGGTTTTGAAAAGTTTTAATAAAAGTTGATTTTGTTCAAATTAATGTTTTTACAACTTAGACTATTTTTGGACCATAACGGAAAATTTTCAATATCCACAACCTTCAATTTCATTGATTTCAATATAGAGTTCTCCGACTCTTGATACAAATTGAAGTTGCTTTTTATTACATTCAAAAAGAAAACTTGAAAGTACAGATTAAAGCAATAAACTTGGGGCATAGTTAGGTCAGGTGTTCCTGTGCCCCCTCCCAGGGCTTGTGGAAGCTTCAGATGCTAAAGTATGCATGGTTTGTGCCTTATCTTTAAGCCAAGTTATGCATTTTCCAGAAAGGGCGCAACTGAAATTGGGAGCGGGGGCCAAAAGTTCTCTTGTCCTCCATGCTATGGGATACCAAGCTAGTTGTGAGCCTTGAATTCGAAATGAAGCTAGGTATTCCATCCCCTCTTCTGGGCAAGTGTGGTCCTGTCCGAACTGGCGCCGAAACTAGAATGGAAAATAGAAGACACAGTGTGCTAGGCCAACCAACTAAATGCCAGGCTGTTGGGACATACTATAGCTCATCTCAGGCAGATCAAACTAGAGACAGCGCTAAACAATGTCAACAGTAGACCTGTTGCACATCCAGTGGCACCACCATCCCTCATTTGGGAAGTCGGCTAGTCGTGGGCGGAAGAAATAGCCGTGTGCCGAATATGCTGGGCAAGAGTCAACTACTTTCAACCTGTTCATAAGCCAAATCTGGGAAGGGATGAAAAGTAAGTGAGATTAAAGAATAAAAAGGTGTACATGGAGAGAAAAGTAAGAAAGGGTTTTGAGAGAAAAACAGAGCCTAAGGGCCGAGTGATGTGAGACATACATGTGAGATAGGGTGGGAAACATTACCGGCAAGAGTAGTGGACTTCTTGCAAACTTGGTTGTTTCCTGGCGATGGAAAGCATCCAAACCCATCAAAGTCTCGGCTAGTGTCAGGCCGATGCAGCTTTTACCCTCTTTTAAGCCTCGAGCTACCTCAATCAAGCGAATACTAGACCCTCCGAAGCCAGGGGCGAGCAAGAAATAAGCTAACATACACCAGCAGAGGGCATGCTGCCGAAAACCTTGCCAAAGACAGTTGCCGCAGTCACCGGCGTTAGAAAAGCGATGAATCAAGCTGGGAATATCCAACTCCCCGTTGTGGACCAAAGATCAAGCATCATGTAGAGTGAACCCGCACATCCTCCCCAAAGCTTGGATATGACCAAAATGTGACTAGGACAAGATTTCCTTGTCGTGCCGGGATTCCATTCAAACATGGAATTCTTCGATTGTTGGGCATATTTCTTGTCCGCCAAAGTTGAAGACATGAGTGACCGGGTTCCAACATCTAGCCGCGGCATGGAGGAATGGAAAACACAATGGAGTGTAACTCAGCGGGAATAGTGCATTTATCCCGAAACCCTAGAAATTCAGCTTTTCTGAGCCATCTAAAGTTGCAATCCAAGTTGAGAGTTTTTTAGCAAAGAATGGCTCAATTTGTGTCAAAAACAGAGCTGAAGTGAAGAAACTACGAAGCTGGGGCTTTTGTAGAAGATAAGGTGCTGAGTGGAAGACATGTGGCAGCAATCTCGAGGTTCTCTGCATTAGTGGTCGACCAGCCAATTCTGATGGCCGACCGGCCATGTTTGTAGCCGATCGGCTAGTGCTAGTGGCCGATAGCCATTTCTGATGGCCGACAGATTCCTCTTGTGGCCAGTGGCCTTTTCTTGTGACTCCTTGAGCCATCTATGTATTGGAAGTATTGAGAGCCTGTGTTTGGTTCCACTCTTGGTGTCTTTCTTCTGTCTCTCTATGAGAATTTTGTCAATTTGTTTATCGAGTTGTTGTAATTTGCTTATTGAGTTGTATTTATGTTGTTTATTAAGTTCTTGTCTTGCTTATCGAGTTGTATTCATATTTGATTAGCTTGTCAAGTTCTTGTGTTGTTTATTGAGTTGTTTTATTCTTGCAGTTGTCGGTCGGTTCACCACGGGATTAAGACAATGCAATTTGAATATACAGTTTTCAGCAAAAATCAATCTCATTTTCATGCCGTGTGATGCAATGCGATGAATGCTCAGAATATAAAATGCAACACTTTTTAATCAAAAGGCTGTTTTCATTTCCAATCATGGTCACTTTTTGCAGTACAAGTTTTAAAGAAAAATAAAACTGCCCAAGTCATGAACTGCTCCCGGTATGAGTGCGCCTAGCCCTGTCTCGGCTGTGTGTCGACGTCCCTCTCTCCCTGCTATTGGGGGAGGCACTGAAGGTCCTGCTGCAGCTCCTGCTGGGGCGCCCGATGGGGCTAGCATCTGGAAAGGAATCTGAAAAGGACAAATTTTCAGAATACATTAGTTGTGATGTATGTTAGACGCAGTGTATCAGATGGAGTATACCAGATTCAAAAAGTGAATGCTGTGAGCAGTAAATGATTGCAGTGTATGAATGCCGTGAGCGGTATATGGGTGCAGTGTATCAATGCAGTATTTATAACGAAATGCATCAGATTAGTGTGGTGTAGATTGCAGAGGGTTTTGGAATATAGGTTGAAGGAACTTATCAAAATGCCGTAAATGCTGAGCAGGTCCATGCTGGTCTGCACCATCCCCATCAGAGAAGCCGATAGCTCGAGGGCCTGCCCGGTGTACTGTATGGAAGCCTGCAAAAGTGTTGAGATGATTAGTAATTCGCAAAGTATAAACTGAAATGAATTGAATGCGCAAAAGATAAAGTATGATACATACCGGGGTCGAGCCTCAAACTCCAACCAGCTCGTGACCAGCTAGTGCAGGCTGGATGGGACTCTGATAAGTCTCTCCAGCTCATCCTCAGCAGGTCATGATAGTAGGCAGCTCTGGCTACCCTACTCTCAGCTTCCTCTAGGAACCTCTCTTGATATGGGCCTGAGTCGCCCTGGATCCTCCCGCTCTCTCTGCTGTGACTGCAGGTCTATCTCTCACACCCCTGCGAGGGCCGGTCAGAGGTGGCATGAGATATGTCTGAATGAAGACAGTGTAATCGCCATCAAGCCTGAAGAAGTTAGCATCTCAACCTCTGGTGAAATCGATCATCTCTTGCTTGGTGTATCTCTCTGTGATCCTCATGTATGTAGGAGGCGGCATCAGGACCACCAACTCAGGCAAGCTGAGGCTCTGTCGCAGGAAGCGCTTCCCTCAGAACCACGCTCGACAAACTGGGCCCTTGAGCAAGATCCGGAATCAGGAAGCCTCCCGAGCACCCGTAAACTAATCTCTGACCGCGCTAGGTATCATTGCCCACGGCTGCCAGGTGATCTGCAGTTAGTGAAGATATAGATTGTTAGCTGCCATTGAAGATGTAATGTGAAGTAAAGCGAAAATGACTGTAAGGTTTGAATTACCTCTGCTGCGACTACAGTATCGAAATATCGACGGAAGAATGAGAATGACTCTCGGGGCCTCCACTGGTATAGCCTGTCGTACCTGTGTGAGTATGGCACCATGGGAGGTATCTCTACCCCTGGCTCTGGGGCAAGCCTTGGAAAGTAGGCATATACCCATAACTATAGAAGGTCGAAGGGTAACAATGAGTATATCTATCGGATGTAAAACGGTGTACAGATAAAGCAGAAATCAGATGATATGCAGTGCATTGTGAAGTGTTTACGGTGTGCAGTGTACAACTAAAGTAAAGCAGAATTGTAAAACAGAAAGGTAGGATGTACCTCCCAGGCTCTCTAGTAGACTCCCAATAGGTGCCCGCTCCGGCGAGAAGAGGAGCTCATGTATCCATATAGTGTGGCTGAGCTTGCGCCGCCCCAGTGCAGTGTCTGACGCGAGACAAGTCCACTAATGCACTCAGGAGGTCGAGCCCGACGGTGTTTTCCCGGTCGGCAAGTAGTGCCAAACAAAAACATGAGGAACCCCTGGGCGTAGTACACGGTCTCCTCGCAGGTCGTCGGCGTCGTCTCTCTGAAGTAGTCTGCGAACCATGAATATCGCACTATCCCTAGTCGGGAGAGGGGTGGGCGAGTCCTCAGCAAGTAAATCTGAGTGGCCTCCCATTTGCCCATGTCGGTGTCTTAAGGAATCGAATGACCCCCTACCTCTATACCGGTGAGCGTAGAGAAGTCAAAGAGAGTCATTGTCATCTCCTCTGCTGTAGAGAGATGAAGGGAGTCGGTGGTATCCCACCACCTCTCTACCAAAGCGCCTAGGAGAGGCCGGCTCGCAATGAGACGTGAGAGTCCTATGCAAAATGCGCCGAAACCAACCTCATCGACGATGTGACGTATGGCATCGGGCAACTCCATGTACCAATCCCGTGCAGCAGTGGTCCCGTAGCCTCGAAAGGCATGTGAGTCTCCTTGTAAATAAGATAAACAGATGCAAGGCAGTGTAAGAAATACAGTGCAAAGGTATGCTCAAGATAAACAGATGCAAGGCAGTATAAGAGATGCAGTGCACAAGTGTGTTTGGGTTGAATAGCTAAAAAGCAGTGTGAATATGATCTACATTGCGGAAAATAAAGAGAAAATTCATACTGCGGAGGCACCATAGGATAAGTGTGACTCCGGCTCACGTAGCAGGAGGTCCTCCAATGCACCTCGCATGAATCCTCTGAACTGGCGAACGCTATCGAGAGGTAACACATGTACCTCAGGATCATACGTCGCTCGGTCGAATGCCAAGCAGCAAAGGCTCGAACTCAGGATCCATCTCCACCCCCGGAGAAGCTCCGTCGTGTGGGATGTCATCCGCCATCTCGAAGAAAGATGAGAGAATGGTCGAAAATGTGGAAAATGGGCGGGAACGCCAAAAGTCAATAAAAAGTCAACTCCGAGGGGTGAAAAATGGATGAAAAGGTCAAGGCTTGGAAGAGTGCATGGAAATCAAGGGTAACTTAGCCAAAAGAAGCCCCAAATTATGGAAATCAAGAAAGAGCCACTGAAAACACTTTTCAATCGGTTCAAAATGTTGAGAATTATGAGGGTTTTACGAATCAAATGTTTGTGGGATGTTTGACAATGCATATAAAGCGCAGATCGGAAGGGGGAAGATGGTCTAGAGCAAGAGGAGAAAGGTCTTCGGCCTTGAGGAAGTGAAGAAATAGGGATTAGAACCCTATACTTAAAGACAAGTGGCAAAATGGCAAAATTACCTCGAACCTGCCATCGGTGGCCGACCGGCCACCAGTGTTAGCCGATCGGCCAAATTTGTGGTCGATGACCTTGTTTTGTGGCCGATGGATGGCCGGTGGTTCCCTAGGGTGGCCGATGGGTCTCCAGTATGCTTCTTGGATGTTTTTCAGTTGGTTTGGGCTTTCTTCCCTCGAAGAAGTACAAGGAAAGTGCACTTTCAAGCTCAAATAGCCTCCGCAGAAGCTCCGAACTGTGTTTTCAGTTTGCGGTACTCAGTATGTATGAGGATGTATCCTTTTAAATTGATTGAACTCCTTCAAGAGGTAAATCGGAGGTTACAACTGAATTGGTCTTGTTAAGACACACATTTCTTCATCAATCATGCTATTGTTATTGCATCGAATATACGTTGTTATTGTGCATGGAATATGTATGCTACGATTGCATTACATTACACGTGTTCTCTTGTTTGCATAGAATATGCATGCTACATCGTATTCCATTGTACATGCCTTTTCAATTCACATAGAAGTTGTCCATACTTGTTGTGTAGAATGTGCATTGTAAGTTGCATAGAACATTGCATTTGTCACTCTCGCATGGAATATGCATTTCTCACCTTGTGTAGAATATGCATCTTGATGTTGCATGGAGCATGCATTTGTTACCCTTCGCATAGAAGTTGTCCATACTTCTTGCATCACATGTGCGTTTCTTTGTCGTTGCATGGAATATGCATTTTGTATCATTGCATATAACATGCTCTTGCTCATGCTGCATAGAATATGCCTTCGTTTTCTTGCATGCTGTGTATAAAACATGCCTCTAACATTGTGTCGAAGTTAGTCATCTTTCCATATGTACTTCTCACATTAGCATAGGGCATGTTGTTGATCTCGCATGGAACATGTATTGTATTGCATTGTACTTGTTAAGTTTCTTTCTTATGAAGGCACGGTATTGTATGTACGGTTCATTCAAAGCCGGCGTAACCGGACAATATTGTATGTATGGTTCATTCAGAGAAATTCTAGGTAAGATCATTCCTGTCCTTTGAATTCCTCATTGGTTAGAAGTACTTGGGTACGCCCGATGCTTACACCGCTTCCCTCGTTGGTTAAAAACATTCGGGTATGCCTGGTGTTTACACTGACACCCTTTTGGTTAAAAGCATTTGGGGTGTGTGCCCGACGCTTATACCTTTCTTCGGTTAGAAGCGTTTGGGACATGTGCCCGATGCTTATACCTTGTTTCGGTTGGAAGCGTTTGGGGTGTGTGCCCGACGCTTATACCTTGCTTCGATTGGAAGCGTTTGGGGCGTGTGCCCGACGCTTATACCTTGTTTTGGTTAGAAGAGTTTGAGGCATGTGTCCGACACTTATACCTTGTTTCGGTTAGAAGCATTTGGGGCGTGTGCCTGACACTTATACCTTGCCTCGGTTGGAAGCGTTTGGGGCGTATGCCCGACGCTTATACCTTACTTTGGTTGGAAGCATTTGGGGCGTGTGCCTGACGGTTATACTCACTTTGGTTAGAAGCATTTGGACCGTGTGTCCGATGTTTATATCACCTCATTGGTTAGAGACATTGGGACGTGTGCCCGATGTTTATGCCACTCCCAGGTTAGAAGCGTTTGGAACGTGTGTCTGACGCTTATACCACCTTTTTGGTTAGAAACATTGGGACGTGTTTCGATGTTTATACTACTCCTCCGTGTTTTCACCATCCCTTTTTTCTCCTTTCGTGTGCGACGCGCTAGGATGTGTTTCATTTGAGGTCTCGAGTACGCCCGATGGTTGCTTTTGGCTATTTCTGCATTAGGCGCAGTTCAGATTGCATAATTTTCTTACATCCTTTCTGTGTGAAAGGCGGTTCAATTCGTGATTCCCACGCATGGCGTGTTTATTTGCTCACTCTTTCTCATGTGTGAGACTGTTGTACCTTATTGGTTTGCTTGAAATGTCGTATTTTCTTTGCATAACACTTGCATTTAAATGCTTCATTATAGCTTTCTTTGTATAATCATAAGTTACGCTCTTGCATCATGCATGTCGTTTGCATTTTGCCTCGGCCCTTGGGCACATCTATGCATTGTTACCTCGTATGTTTGTCTAAGTCTTCGGCCTTGTCAAAAATGGGTTGTCTCTGAGCTTTAACATGCACTCTCGTCATTTCATGACTTTCGAGTTCTGTCAAAGAGGGGCAACTGTAGACACCCCATTTTTGACCGTCCTCAAGACTTGGACGTCATCATTTGAACACTTGACGATCATCCATGCTCGCGTTTGTTTTGAGTGCCTGAAGTTTTTGGCGGAGTGCCTTGCCTTTGAACCTCTCAAACTTGTCTATTTTGTGCTTGGTTGTGTACCAAGAGCTTGTAGCTTTGCTTCTAGGGGAAGAGGGTGACCTATCGGCCAGCCCTACAACCCATCAGCCAGGGCTTGTGCCCATTGGCCATCAGTGGTGGCTGGTCGGCCACCAATAATGGCCTGTGGCCATTTTTCTACTTTTTTAGATATTTTATTTGCCAGCTGTGCCAGCTGTTGATCACTGAGTGCATTCTTCATACATGTGTATGGAGGGATTTAAACAAGCTTGAAGCTTGTTTTTCTATATAAGGGGAGGCCTCTCCCCAATTTTTGGGGTTAGAAAATTTTCAGAGAAAATATTTTTTGCCTCTCTCTCTAGAACTCTCTCTCTCTCTCTCTCTACCTATATTGTGCTTAGAAGTGAGTTTTCTCTACAATTTTGCATACAACCCCTTAACAAAATTAGACTACCTTGTGGCTGAGGTTCTTGGAGGTCTTATTTGAGTTCTCAAAGCTGGTTTTGGCTCAGAAAGTTGCTGTTTTGATGTTGTGCTTCAAGGGTAAGGCCTTGTCCCTTTAAGCTTTGTTTTGGTTAAGTGTTCGGCCATCTTATTGCACTACTTTGAGGCTGGTTTTAACCTCTAAAACCTCTGTTTTTAAGGTTTTAAAATGGCGGTTTGAGTCTTGTTTAGCTAGGGGTGGTTCCCCCCCTTTGCTTTTTGGCTTGTAAAGCCTTTTGAGCCATCTTTTTAAGGCTTTTGAGTCCATATTTTTTGGCCTTAAAACCACTGAATTTCAGAAGAATTTTAGTGGTATAAAGTTTGTTTTGAGGTCCAAAATGGGAGAGGATGGCCTCCCGTCCTTGTCTTACTATGCCATGCCTTGTTAACATTACAAAGTAGCATGTTTTTGTGGCTTGTGTTAGCTTAGTTCAAGCATGTTTTTGGCTGGTTTGGCCACTTCTTGCTTGCATCTTACACTTGTAGTGTAATCATGCTTGCTAGCCTAGCACACTTGATGATTTAGTCTATTGTTCTATCTTGTGTTAGCTTGATTCTAGCATGTTTTTGGCTCTGATTTAGCGTGCTTTCACTCTGTTTTAAGTGGTCTTGGTCATATATGCTTTGTATTGCATGGCTATAGTGTAGTTGGCTTCACTAGCTTTGTGATTTAAGGCTTCTAACATGCTTTGCTTGAGTTGTTTGCATGCCATAGCATCATGTAGCATGTAATTTCAGAGCATATACCTCTGTTATACTCTTACATATATCACTCTTTCATTGCTTCTAAGAGTTGTGATTTGTGTCTTGCTTGTGAGCCAACATGTGCGCATGATTTTATTCCCTTTCATGTCTAAATTTTAGCATGTTTTAGCCACTATTTTAGCATGATTTAGCTCTGTTTTGAGCTAGTTTGATCATTTGAGCATTATATTGCATGCCTCTAGTGTTGTGTCCTTCACTAGCTTTAATGCTTTTGGCTTTGAACATACCTTGCATGCATTAGTTCCATGATTTAGTGTCTTGAGCATGCCATTTCAGCAATGAAATTCTGCAACCTCCCTCATTTTTTCACTTTTCCTTTTGTTTTGAGGGTTTGTTGGCCTTAAGGTTGTGTTTAAGCATGAGTTAGAGTTTGTGTTCAAATGGCTTTAACCCTCTTTTGAGGGTTCCTCCTAGTCAAAGGCATGATATCTCTCATGTTTTAGACCATCCTTTAGTTGACCCCTCTCTCATTAGAGGACTCTCACCTTGGACAAATAACTCTAAAGAATGGCTTGGTAATGCTAAAATGTGTAAACAAGAATTGGACCAAGTAAAACATAACTAAGATAAGCATGTTGTTTGCATTGCATGTGTTTGGATTGGACGTTAATCCAAACACAAGAAATGTGGGACGTTTCATACTCATAGTGATGAAACGTATCACATTTCTTGGTCGCCGACGCCCTTGATCATGCATGATAGGGCGGAGGCTCTTTGAGTCTTATGTGTGCATTCACTAAGCTTGTACAAGCTTGGTTCTTTGGCCATCATGCATTGAAAATGCTTGGTTGGTGGCTTGAGAGCCAAGTGCCACACTTCTTTGAGCATGAGACATGATAAGGAGGGTGGCAGTATACAGATTTCCTTGCAAATACACTGCTATGCCTCTGTTTGTTCTCCGTTGCAGCAAAAGGAGGAATTTCAGGGAAGCAGTGGCTGACCGGCCACATGCACTAGCCGACTGGCCACCAAATCTAGCCGACCGGCCATCAGTAGTGGCCAATGGCCACCATTTCTAGCCAACCAGCCCTCAGTATGTTCTTGAGATGAAACAGAAGCAGTCTGGAAGTTGGCATAATTTTCAGAGGTCCAAAAGAGTGCAAACAGAGGCATCTGGAGGCAAGGTGGTGGATTTTCGAGAGAAAGCCTACCGAGCATGCATGCATCCCTCACTTCCTGAGGCCATTCATTTAAATTGCTTAGCTAATTAGTTCATTAGCTTTGTCTTTTTGTAATTAATTAAGTGTTTAATTAATTCATTCGGTTTGTAATATTTTACTTAGCTTAGCATAGCTAGTTATTCAATTGTGTTGGAATAATTAATTAGATAGAATAGTTACTTAGTTCGTTTTGTAATAAATAGCTTAGCTTAGCGTAGCTAGTTAGCTTATTTATTCAAACCCTCCTTCACGAGGGCGCAGTGTTGTAATAAGGGTGCATGAGTGTGTGTATGTCTTCCAACCCCACGTCTTTCTCTCTTTTACTTAATAGCTTTTGATGGTTAGATTAGGGACATTTTCAATTAGCATACCTTATGCTTGCATGTTTGCATCCATTCATTTGTATTGCATGCACCGGGTTCGGCGCATCATTCAAACTGCATTATATTTCAATACTTCTTCGAATACATGTATTAACTGTTGCATTCATATGCCATATTAGATAGTCGAGCCTATTTAGTTGCATTATTGCATGTGTTGCATTAGGCACTTAAGATAGTTAGGATCATGCATTGTTTCTAACTAGTTTTTGTTTTGGCTTGGAGTACACTGTAAGTTTTACGCTTTAGCATACTTGCATGAGTGTGAGTGTGAGTGTGAGTGTTGCCATGTTAGCATGCATGCCATGAGGCTATTTGCTTATTTTCTAAATTGCATGAATGCCTGTGAATGAAGGCTTTATTACTTGAATTAGAACAAATTCATCAAATATGAGTTTTAAGCCCACTTTGCGAAGTGGCAAATCATGTTTTAAAGCCCACTTGAGGGTGGCAAATCCGTGCTTTAGCCCACTTGAGGGTGGCACTTTCAAACCACTTTCGAAAACAAGCAAGAGTTGTTTTTTTCCAATTCTTGCAATTTAGTCTATACTTGTATGCTGTGTGCATCACATAGTAATGGTAGATTAATAAATCGAAATAAGAACACATGTGTTTATAAAACAACATATCATGCTTAGTAGAGGCCAATCCTTTGATCGGGCGAGCGGGGGTGCTCATTTCATGACCTTCCCCCCTCGTACCCATGTTCTCGAGCCGAGGTAACTTTGGTGATGATGGACACGCGGCCTTTGGCACGAGTCAGGGTTTCCTAAATTTCCCAAAAACAAAATATTTAGATGGCGATTGTGTAATCTAGAAAAGCAGTCCATTTTTGGCATTATTTGATTGAAAATCGATTTTCCAAAACATTTGCCAGATTTGGACTCTTTGGTGATTTATCATTCTTACATTGCAGTTTATAAGATTAGATTCAGAACCGTTATAGGAGTTCGAACTGTAGGACCTATTTGCACCTTCTCCAAAAGGGGGGCGCGCGAAGAAAGTCATGTCTACACCTTTGCCGTTACATCCATTACAGCCTCACAAGCCTCGAGCCACCAACCCCGAGGCCAAAGGGTCTTTGCCCCGCTTTACATGTCCTTATCTAAAGGTGTGGGAGTGTTGATTAGAAAGGTCATCTCAAACCCCTAGAGCCTCAGCCACTACCCGATCCTCTTCTCCCGAAACACAACCTGGCCAAGTATTGCGCTTTCCACCAACAACATGGTCATGATACTGATCTATGCTTTCGACTTTGTCATGAGATGCAAGATCTTCTTGACAATAAAGTGATAGCGCCTCCCCAGAAGCCAAATGTCACTACAAATCCTCTCTTGCCACATAACCAAGTCCCCCCACCCCAGCATATAAACCTCATCCAAACACTGGCCATGCCTTATGACCCCAATATATACATCACCCCTTCTCACCTACCCAAGCTGACGTTGTTCATTCCTACAAGCACAGATCTATGCATGATGAGCGCGTCCATATCCCAACCCAAGCTTGTGGTGGTGATCGTGGTAGATATAGGCAAGCTTGCCTTGGTGGAGAATGGGAATCTCAGTTCAGTGCCTGAGGGTTCCGTGGACTTATTTGAGGAGGAGTACAACCCATGCCGCTACATTGTGCCTAGCAATCAAGCCAAATCAGAGGTGGAGTTCCCAATAGGGATGGAGGTTAGTGTAGTCCGGGAGGATGGACCAAGCCAGGGATTAGATGATCTAGCCGATCTGGAGGAAGATATCAACAATCTATAGTTCTTCGACGAGCAAGATTCGGGGGATGTGCACATTGACTGGTTTAATTTGGATGAGTTTGCGGACAATTCAGGGTTGCTAAGTGATGAGCCTGATGTGGATGAGGGATTTCAACCAACGCTCAAAAAGCAAGAGGCAGGAACTGATACAAGGGCTGAAATGATAGAAGACAAGGGAAATTGCCGGACAACACCGGTACTAAGAATTTTGCTCTGGAACTGGGCATCATTAGTACTACTTACACAGAACAAGAAGCCGCACTTAGGTGGTTTGAATAGGAAAGAGATGAGAACTGTCAGAAGCTGGAAAAGCTAAAAACTCTATAGGGGATGATCTCAGTGTGAGAATGATTAGAACGGTACTAGACAATGGTTTGTCAGTTGTTGAAGGAATGTGGTGGGAAGATGATGATCTGCATCTTGCCCACACTGATGAGGATTGGGGCCAAAACTTGCCAGATGACACTTGGTACTCTGAGGAGGTGGATCACATGACCAGAAGTGGGCGGTACTTCAAGGCCCCACACTTAGACCAACCCGAAGCATCCGGAAAGGACAATGAGGCTAAGAAACAGAAAGATAAGCAATTAGAGGAGGAAGCTTTACCGAAGTAGCTTAAGAAGATCCAAGCAGACATATCTATCTGGGGTTTGCTCATGGCTTTGTGGGTACACAGACAAGCCATGCTGTCGGCAATGGACAAAACCAAGTTGTCTATTGATACAACTCCCGAACAACTAGTAGGACTTGTCTTTCCAGGAGGTGCTTTGCCTACTTTGACCTTCTCGGATAAGGAATTGCCACTCGAGGGCTCTGCACATAAAAAACCACTCTACATCTCAGTTGAGTGTAAAGAGAAGTGGGTGCCGGTTGTATTGGTTGATACTGGGTCTGTAATCAACGTTTGTCCATCTCGCACGGCCTATGCTAATTGTTTGAAACCGGCAAAGTTTGTACCTACGGCCTAGTTGATTCGGGTGTACGACAATACAAGCAGAGAAGTGATGGGAACAGTACAAGTCAATGTACAAGTTGGCCTGGCTCAATAGGATATCACGTCCTGGATGTTCCAGCCACTTTCAACTTACTCCTTGGACGGGCGTGGCTGCACCAAGTGAAGGTTGTTTCTTCCGCTCTTCATCAGATGTTGAAGTACCCACATGGGAAGGGGGTGGCTATTGTGTTCGGGAAGTCATCTATTCATCCTCCGCCAGAGGTCACTACACCTGTGCTGGAGATTATGCATAGCAAAGAGGATGTTTTCTTGTCTAGTTTTACCCTGGCTGAGGCTCGGGTGGGGAGCTATTGATGAAGGCCTATATGTCAGTGCTCAGTCAGTGTATCTCATCAACAAGCTACAACATATACCCGGGATGGGATTGGGAAAGAGTGGCTGGAAGGGCGTTGCTATATTAGCCGATGTGCCACATAACCCTTATATCTTTGGTCTTGACTACACGCCTACCAAAGAGGATTGGGTTTGAAAAGGGAAGGAAATGGTAGGAAGAGCCAAAGCTAAACAAATTGGGAAGCACTATGAGCTTGTGCATAGGCCAATTCAGGGAACTCTGGATGGCCGCTTTATCTGGGAGGGGGAAGACTTCACATTTTGTGGCTTTCCTGAGCTATTGTTAAACTCCGAGAAGAGGCGTCTACCCGGCTTCGAGATTTTCTTTGACTTACAACTAGAAGAGGGTGAAGCCGTAGGGCAATAGACTGAATCAACTGTTGAGGCAGAACAGAGTACAGAGGATGAGTCCAACAACAGTGAACTTGAGATAGGAACAGCACTGGCATGTCTCCTTTTAGATCCTTCCATGATTAAGGACCAATCCGGTGTGGACCCTTCCGGTAGTATTCTGGATGCATCTAACGCACCCTCTCTCACCTGGCAGCTGGAGGAGGGTTTTCTGTTTAGTAGTTCTACGTTAGGTAGTGAGCCAGAATCTGATTCCACAAAATCTGTGGAGTTGGAATCAGATTCCAGTTCTTTTGAGTTGAAGTCCGGTATTCCTGGGATTGATAACTGAGATGCCATTGTTTCGTCCAAGTCGTCATTTTCCTTTTCTTGTGAATCGGTTGTAACCGAGGAATTCGATGAGCTGGATATTTTGAATGAGAATGCTGCAGCAGATTTTGAGTACTTTTCCATGCCTCTTGTGTATTGCGTTGATCATGAATTTCAAAATTTTGATAAATATGACGAGGAAGGAAACCTTTGGTTTTGAAACGTTAGATTGATCGAGAAGATGAGAGGTTTGTAAAACTCTTTGTTGATGAAATCACTGCAATTAATTTGGGTACTGAGAAAGATTCGTGTCTGGTCCAGATCGGGTGTACGTTGTCTTCGAAGGAACGTGAGCACTTAGTCATTTTATTTAAAGATTTCAAAGATGTTTTTACGTGGTCCTATGAAGACATGCCTGGAATCGATCCTGAGATTGTACAGCATCGGATCCCTCTTGACCTCGAGGCCCAACCCATCAAACAGAAGCTAGGGAGAATACGCTCGGATTGGGCTTTGAAGATTAAGGAGGAGGTCACAAAACAAATAGATGCAGGGTTCTTGCTAGTATCTGAGTATCCAACTTTGTTGGCCAACATTGTTCCGATGCCGAAGAAAGATGGCAGAATTCGGGTATGTGTGGATTTCAGAGATCTAAACAAAGCTAGTCCGAAGGACGACTTTCCTGTACCGCACATCGATGAATTGGTGGACTTCATCGCAGGCCATGTGTTGCTCTCTTTCATGGATGGATTTTCCGGGTATAACCAGATTTTGATGGCACCTGAAGATAGAGAGAAGACTGCCTTCACCATGCCATGGGGAACCTACTACTATAGGATGATGCCGTTTCGACTGAAGAACGTTGGAGCTACCTATCAATAGGCTGCAACCACAATTCTGCATGACATGATCCATAAAGAGGTTGAGGTGTACATGGACGACATGATTGTCAAGTCAAAGGAAATAGAGGGCCACTACACCACCTTAGAAAAATTCTTTTAATGGATCAGAGAGTACAAATTGAGGTTAAATCCACAAAAAAGTACATTTGGCGTAACAGCAGGGAAAATGGTAGGGGTCTTGATAACGCAGAGGGGTATCGAGGTCGATCCTTCCAAAATCAAGGCCATCTTAGAAATGCCACCACCAAGGACTGAAAAGGAGGTGCGAAGCTTTTTGGGTAAAGTTCAATTTATAAGATGGTTTATTTCAAAATTAACCTTGACTTGTGAACCACTTTTTGGTCTCCTGAAGAAAGGAAAGAACGTTCAATAAATGTCAATTCGCTTTCGAGCAAATCAAGCAATATTTATAGAATTCGCCCATGTTGTCACTGCCAGAGCCGGGGAAGGCGTTGATTTTGTATCTGTCAGTAACGGGCATAACAATGGGATGCATGCTTGCACAGGAATCTAAGGATAAAGTGGAGAAAGCCATTTATTACATGAGCAAGAAAATGTTGGACTATGAAAGCCGTTACACCCCTTTGGAGAAGGCTTGCTTAGCCTTGGTATTGTCCACCAGGAAGTTGAGGCACTACCTGCTAACCCACTCTGTAATTCTGGTTTCGAGATTAGATCTCATCAAATATCTCTTCGAGAAACCAGCACTTACGGATAGGCTAGCCCGTTGGTTGCTTCTTCTCTCCGAATTCGATTTGAAGTATGTCACTCACAAGTCTGTCAAGAAGAGAGCGGTAGCTGAGTTCCTAGCAGATCACCCAGTGGAAGGGGATGAAGAGGTAGAATACCTATTCCCAGATGAGGCCATTCTGCAAGTCGAGGACGAAACTTGGACAATCTAGTTTGACAGAGCGTCTAACCAGTACGGTTATGGGATAGGGGTGTTACTGATAACACCCGACAATTTCCATATACCTTTAGCCTTTAAACTCTGATTCAAGGTATCTAACAATGAAGCAGAATATGAGGCGTGTATCGTTGGCTTGGAAGCCGCCCTAGAACTAGGGGCAAAAAGGTTGGACGTCACCAAGGACTCAAACCTTATTGTATCTCAAGCAAATGGTGACTGGAAAGTCAAAGAAGAGAGAATGAAGATTTATCACTAGACCTTGGACATTTTGATTCCTCACTTTGAGAGGCTAACTTTCACCCATCTTCTAAGAGAGAACAATAGGTTTGTTGACGCCTTATCAACTTTATCATCAATGATAGACATCCCTTTGGGAGTCCGAATGCGTCCGATCATCATTGAACACAGATACACGCCGGCTTATGACTTTATCGCCGCAATAGATGAAGTACAAGATCAAAACCCCTGGTATTATGATATTTGGAACTTCTTGAAAAATGAGGCTTATCCACTAGGGGTAAATGCCAAAGATAAAAAGGCAATACAACGGATAGCCGTTCAATTCATCATCTGCAGGGGCAAGTTGTAAAAACGAGGTCATTTGGGAATGCACAAACTGTGTGTGGACGCAAATGAGTCAAAGTGTCTAATGGAGGCTATCCATGGAGGGGGGTGCCTGGAAGATTCCCAGGCAGGGTTACTACTGGTCAACCATGGAGGAGGATTGTATCGGTTTTGTTCGGTGATGCTACAGATGCCAGATTCATGCAAATCGCATGAACATTCCGCCGTCGAAGCTGTACAATATGACTTCACCATGGCCTTTTTCAGTCTAGGGAATTGATGTTATTGGGCAATTACACCAAAGGGCTCAAATGGGCATGAGTATATCCTAGTAACAATAGACTATTTTTCAAAGTGGGTGGAAGCCCAGTCTTATGAGGTGCTGAAAGCATCACATGTAGCCATGTTCATCAGGAATAACATCATTTGTCGTTATGGGTTCCTAAATGAGATTATTTCAGATAATGGTTCCCACTTTAAAAAAGAAGTGATAGACTTGCTGGAGAAATACAATGTGGCTTTTCATAAGTCATCCACATACCGGCCAGAAACCAACGGAGCTGTTGAGGCCACCAACAAGAACATCAGGCACATTCTATAGAAAATGGTGGAAACCTACAGGGATTGGCCAGACAAATTGCCATTTGCACTCTGGGGATATAGGACTTCAATTCGGACATCTACTGGGGCAACTCCGTATTCTCTGGTTTATGGGATAGAGGTTGTTTTGTCGATCGAAATAGAGGTTCCGTTGCTGCGGGTTATGGCAAAATGTCAGATACCAGAGACAGATTAGGAGTAGAGCAGGTTTGAAGAACTAATGCTATTTGATGAGAGGGGGTTGAAAGCATTGTACCATGTTCAAGGTTATCAACGTAGGATTGCCAGGGCTTTTAACAAGAAAGTTAAGTCTCGGAATCTTAAGGAAGGGGATTTGGTATTGAAAGACAACCGAGCTCCCATTCATGACCCTAGGGGCAAGTTCAAACCTAATTGGGCTGGTCCTTATATCGTCAAATCTGTCTGGTCGAGTGGTGCCGTTATTCTTATGGACCTAGATGGCCTTGAATTCTCCCAACCAATCAACATGGACATGTTGAAGAAATACTATCCTTGAGAGGCTCGCTAGGCTGAAAACCCGGAAGGGCAACTTAGGCAAAAGCTAAAGCACAAAAAATTTGAAATAAGAAAAACTAAGCTCGCAAGATTGAAAACCTAGAAAGGGCGGCCTTGGCAAAAGTTAGAGCACAAAATGAGAGCATTAAAACGCGAGTGAACCTAAACTGAACTACGTAAGGCTTGATTCCCATCTTCGGGATACGTAGGCAGCTTCATTCTGAAGTTCAGCCGTAAACACTTCAAACTCAACTATCCTGTCCATGAGATTGTTTAGGTCATCTTTATCTTTTCTGTATCCCCAGAGTTCGGTTGTGATCTTCACTATGAGAGCTGGATACAGTGTTAAGCAACACCATTAAAACAAGGGGCAATTTTCCATTGTTTTTTATTCGGAGTTGTATATCTCAAGAACAGATTACATGTGTGTCAAGTTGTGATCCCTATCGAAAATGCTTTTGAAAAGTTTTAGTAAAAGTTGTTTTTGTTCAAATTAATCTTTTTACAACTTAGACCATTTTTTGACCAAAAGGAAAATTCTCAGTGCTCACAACTTCAATTTCATTGATTTCAATACAAAGTTCTCTAACTCTCGACATGAATCAAAGTTGCTTTTATTACATTCAAAAGGAAAACTTGAAAAGATAGATCAAAGCAATAAACTCGGGGCACAGATAAGTCGAGTGTTCCTGTGTCCCCTCCCTGCGCTTGTGGAAGCTTTCGATTCCAAAGTAGGCCCAGTGTGCGCCTCATCTTCAAGCCAAGCTATGCATTCGCCGGATAAGGGGCAATTGAATTAGGAACGGGGGCCAGAAGTTCCCTTGTCCTCCAAGCATTGGGGTATTGAGCCAATTGTGAACCTCGGATGGAGAATGAAATTGGGTACTCAACCCCCTCTTTCTGGGAAAATCTGGTTGTGTCCGAACTGACGCCTGAATCGAAATGGAAAGTAGAATACACAGTGTGTATGGCAGATCAGCTGAATATCGGGTTACCGAGACATGCTATAGCTCATCTCAGACATATCAAACCAGGGGCAACCCCAAGTAATGTCGACAGTAGACCTATTGCACATCCAATGGCACCACCATCCCTCGTTTGAAAAATCAGCTAGCCGTTGGTGACAGAAATAGCGTCATGCTGAATATGCAAGGCAAAAGTCCACTACCTTCAACCTGTCCATGAGCCATATCTAGGAAGGGATGCAAAAAAGAGAGATTAAAGAATAGAGTGGTGTATGTGGAGAGAAAAGTGAGAAAGGGTTTTGAGAGAAAAATAGAGCACGAGTGCCGAGTGATGTGAGAAATACATATGAGATAGGGTGTGAAACATTACCTGCAAAAATAGTGGACTTCCTGTAAATTTGGTCGTGTCCCGTCTATGAAAGGCATCCAAAGCCATTAAAGTCTCAGCCAATGCTAAGCCTATGCAACTCTTGCCCTCTTTCAAGCCTTGGGCTACTTCGATCAAGCGAATGCTAGACCCTCCGAAACCAAGGGCAAGCAGGAAATGTGCTAACATACACAAACAAAGGGTATGCTGCCGAAAGCTCTGCCAAAGATG
This sequence comes from Camellia lanceoleosa, assembly GCA_025200525.1. Taxonomy (NCBI): domain Eukaryota; kingdom Viridiplantae; phylum Streptophyta; class Magnoliopsida; order Ericales; family Theaceae; genus Camellia; species Camellia lanceoleosa. The sequence continues at coordinate 13,234,600 of CM045769.1, read as the reverse complement.
GTCGCTGCAATCACTGGCGCCAGAAAACTGATGAATAAAGCTAAGAATATCCAACGCACCGTTTTGAACTAAAGATTGAGCCTCATGCAAAATGAGGCCGTACATCCTTCCCAAAGCTTGGATATGACCAAAACGCGACTACAGCAAGATTTCCTTGTCACGCCAGGATTCCATCAAAGCTTGGAATTCTTCAATTGTAGGGCATATCACTTGCCCCCCAAAGCTAAAAACATGTGGGATCGGGTTCTAACATCTAGCTGTGGCGTGGAAGAATGGAAAATAAAGTCGAGAATGACTCAGCAAGAATAGTGCATTTATGCCAAAACCCCGGGAATTCAACTTTTCCGAGCCATTTGAAGTTGCAATCCAATCAGAGAGTTTTTCGATGAAAAATGGCTCCATTTGTGGCAAAATAGCAGCTGGGATGAAGAAATCATGAAACTGGAGCTTTTGTAGAAGATAAGGCAGTGAGTGGAGGCCAAGTGTCAACATTTTGGAGGTCCTGTGCATTGATGACCGGCAAAGCTCATTAATGGAATGCAGGGGTCCACTGATGGCCGGCAAGGGTTCATTGGTGGCCGGCAGGAGGAATAGATGGCCGGCAGGCCACCCTTCATGGCCGGCAGCCCTCCTTTTGTGCCTTCTGTCCTCTTTTGTGACGATTCAATTGTTTACAGGAGTTTTATTATGTTATTTGTGTGTGCTAAAGTCTTGTTTTGAGTCCTTATAACTTTAGCAAGTTTGTTGTGTTGTCTTTACGCTGATTATCGAGTTGTATTACTTTGATTATTTCAGTTGTTGGTCGGTTCATTACTTGATTAAGGAAATGCCAATACAATGTGCAATTTTCGATCAAGATCAATCTTGTTTTTATGCTATGTGATGTTATGCAATGCTCAGAATGCAAAATATAACACTTTTTCATCAAAAAGCTATTTTCATTCCTATCATGGTCACTTTTCACAAAAGAGTACAAGTTTTTAAAGAAATAAAACTCGTTTGAAGCTGTGCAAAGTGCTAAAACTACTGATAAAAGAAACTAAGCAAAAATAGAGATAGATCAGCGCCAACTATCTTAGGCCCTCTTCGTCCTCATCCTCGGCGGAGTGAACTCTGCAGCACTGTCTCCATTGGCGCCATTGTCTGAATATGAGTCAGAGTCTGAGTAGGAGCCATCTCCGCTCTCTGCTCCGGAGCCCTCCTCAACCTTAGCAGCCTTACAACTAGCAGAATATGAGTCACCGTCATCGTCTCCGCTCTCGGATGACACGACATGCTGACTCGCTGCCTCCTCAGCCTCGCTAGTCTCAGTATCACCCTCACTCAGAATGGGCTCTGAAGGGCCACTCTCAGCTCGGGTGCTCCCAGCTCGGCCTTGGCTGCATGCCGAAGGCTCTCTCTCTCTCTCCTTCTTGCCGTCGGAAGGGGCATCGATGGTCCTGCTGCAACCGCCACTGGTACTGTCAGAATGGATGGCACCTAAAAATGTGTTTGTCATATGTCAGACATAGTATGAGTATCAGATGCAAGTATGATGTGCGGAATGGATGTATGAATTTAGATGTAGTGTATGAGTATAAGCCGGAAGTGCAGTATTTCAGATGCAGTGTTTGGATGTAATGTATTAGTGCAGTGTGGGTCAGATGCAGTGTTTGGGTGCAGTATATCAGATCAGTGCAGTGTGAGAATAGATTGAAGTTGAAATGCTAGTGTATTAGTAGAAAGTTTGATGGCACGAAAAGTAAGTTGAGGAAAATTCACCTGAATTTCGTAGATGCTGAGCAGACTCAAGCTCCTCTGCACCATCCCCATTAGGGAAGCCGCTAGCTTGAAAGCGTCCCTGGTGTACTCTACAGATGCCAACAAGTGCGTTGAGGAGATCAGGGTTCTATAAGCAAAACTGAAATAAATTTGACATACAAAATGCAAAGTGTGGTACATGCTGGAGTCGGGCCTCGAGCCCTGAAAAGCTCATGCCCAACTGGTGCCGGCTCAATAGGGATCTGGTAAGCCTCCCCGGTATGCTGCCAACAGGTAAGTGTAGTGGGAAGCTCTGGCCAACTAGTCCCTTGTCTCGTCTAGGAAGCCTCGCTGCTGCGGGCTCTGCTCACCCAACTCGCTCTGCGTCTTACCCTTGCGGCAAGAGCCCTCACTCCTTCATCCCCACGAATGCCGGTCAGAGGCGGCATCAAGTGTGTTTGGATAAAGATCGCATAGTCGCCCTCTATACTGAAATACTCTACCTCCAGCCCTACTATGAACTGGATCACCTTGTCGGTAGATAGACTGTGTGTCGCTCTCATGGACTTTGGAGGTACCATCGGCATAAATGGGGCAGTCAGGCCCAAAGTTTGACGGACGAAATACTCGCCTAAGAACGAGGCTCAGCAAATCGGGCCCTCAAGAAGAATGTGATGGCGGGTAATGATCCGAGTTATATTATACTGGGTTTGAAGCTCTGTCGGTATCATGGCCCAGGGCCGCCATGTGATCTGAAATAGAAGATGAATAGATTATTAGTCGCTGTTAGTCACTAATGTATGGATCAAAACAGTCGTGAAGCAAAAAAAATGACTTTGTTTTGGGCTACCTCATGCGCCGCTACCATGTCAAAATACTGGAAAAAAAACATGAAGGATTCACGGGTCCTACGGCTAAGCTGGCCGTCGTATACCTGAGAAAAGGGGACTGTCAATGGAACCTCATCCAAAGTCTCTAGAGCAAGAGCCGGGAAGTATACATGCACCCATAGCTGTTAGGAAAGTGCAATGATATGCGATCAATACAGTGAAGAACAAATGTAGAAAATGCAAAGCAGAAAGTATACAGTGCATGAACAGGTACAGAAAGTACAAAGCAGAAAGTACATGTGTTGAACAAATGTAAAGCGGGAAATGCTGAGTAGAAAATGTAAAGCGTAAAGGGGGAAACTAAGTTGTGTACCTCCCAAGCTCGCCAGTAGCCTCCAATGAAGTGCCCACTCTTGCGGGAAGTCAAGCTCATATATCCGTACAATGTGGTGAGGCTGGCTCTGCCCCAATCATAAAACTGAACTCGATGGAGCACTACCAACGCACTCAACAAATACAGGCCCACGGTGTTCCACTTGTTTGAAAACAAGGTGGTACCAAAGATGAACATGAATAAGCCTCTGGCATACTACTCTATATCCTTGATCGTCTCAGGCTCATTTCCCTTAAACTACTCCTCAAACTAACTATACCGCACCATGCTTGCCCGGAGTATCGGTGGATGTGCCCCCTAGTAGCCGAGCCATGCTGCCTCCCACTCCCCTATATCAGGGTCGAGAGGAATCAGATCACCCCCTACACCTAAGCTGGTGATCATGGCAAAGTCGTAAGGAGTCATCGTCATCTGCCCTATGGTGGAAAAGTGGAAGGAGTTGGTGGTGTCCCACCACCTCTCCACCAGTGCTCCTAAGAGAGAACGACTTGCTATAACCCGAGTCAAGCTTGAGTAAGAGAGATCGAAGCCTGTCTCATCAACAATGTCATGAACTCTGGTTGGGAGCTCACCGTACCAATCTCGAGTGGTCGTTGTACCATAGCCCCTAAAGGCGCTAGACCCACCTTGTGGCAATGCACGAAGTGTAGTCAGACCAAGGCAATGCATGAAATGCAATCAGATATAGTGTATAGATGAAGGCAGTGTAAGAAATGCAAACAGTTAAGGGCAGTAGTGCATAAAAACAATTTTCGTACCTCAACAACAATGACTGACAAGTGAGACACTGGCTCCCTAAACAGGAGGTCCTTTGGTGCGTCCTCAGCAAAGTTAGTAAAGGATCTGATGCCTGCTACAGTGGGCAATATGTGTGTCTGAGGATGGTTCCTCGCTGGATCGAAAGGCTATATACTCAACAGTAATGGCTCTGGCTCAACCCCTGGCTCAGCCTCAAAGTCGGCTTCGAAGTCTACTAAAGGAAGCTTGGGAGGAACCCCATCATGAGGGAGATCATCCGCTATCTAGAAATAGGTGTAAGATAGGTGGAAAATGAAGAAAAGTGAAGAAAAAGGGTAAACTTTGAAAAAGTCAACCCTAGGAGAGAGAAAATGGAAGAAAAAGTCAAAGCCGAGAAAAATGCACAGAACTCGAGAGAAACTCGAGACAAATGAGCCTAGAATGGTGGAAATGAGGAAAGAAGTGTTGAAATCAAATTCCAATCGGTTCAAAGTAAAGAGAACTAGGAGGGTTTAGCGAAGAAAATATTTTGGGGGTGTTGGAAAACACGTAGAAATCGCATATATAAAGAGAAGGAGTACCTAGAGAGAAACATGGAAGAATTTCGAATGTGGGGTTGTGTGGAAATGAAGTGTCATGCCTTATTTTTTAAGACCCAAGCCAAAAAATCCATTTTGCCCTCAGCCTGCCAACGATGGCTGGCAAGGCACACTGGTGGCCGGCAAGGCACACTAGTGGCCGATAGGTGGCCGGTGGCTCCCTATTGTGGCCGGCATGTGTCCAAGGGTCTCCTATGTGTCCTTGGTTCTGTTTTGTGTTCTTGGATTTCAAGAACTGAAGGGGATGTTCAGTGTTTGGTTCAGAATGTCCCTGCGAAGGCTCAAGATCGCGTTTCCAGGGTACAATGTTCGTTGCTTATCAACTTAAGCGAGGTGTATCCTTTTTAACATATTACAACTCTTCCGAGGGGTACGTCGGGAGTTGTTCTTGAATTGATTTAAACGAATGTGTTTTTTTTTTTTTTTTTTTTGTTATCACATAGAATATGTGTTTCTTTGTCGTCGCATGGAACGTGCATTCCACTTATATCATCGCATAGAACATGCTCTTACTCTAGCTGTATGGAGTGTGCTTCCGCTCTTGCATTATGCGTAGAACATGCTTACTACCTTTGCTCTTGTACTATGCATAGAATATGCCCTCGGATTGTTTGGTTTGCATAAAACAAGCCATTGTATCTCAGTTGTCAATTATGCATATAATACGCATTTTTCGTAATCATTACATCCTTAATACATTGTACTTGTTGAGTTTCTTTCTTATGCAAGTACGATATTGTATGTACAGTTCATTCGATGGAGCTAATGCAGACAAATGATATTGTATGTATAGTTCATTTAGAGAAGTGCCAGATAAGATCATTCATATCTTAGTAAGAGAATGTTCTCCTTAAACTTTGTGCATCTATCGTACTTGTTCACCATGTGCATCTATCGCACTCCCTTAACTCGTGCATTTATCGCACTTAATCACCCGTCAGTTCACTTCCCCCTCTCATGTTTGGACGTGTTGGGACCACTCCCTATTTTGGTTAAAAGCATTTGGACGTGTTTTGATGTTTATCACCACTCCCTATTTTGGTTAAAGCATTTGGACGTGTTCCGATGTTTATCACCACTCCCTATTTTGGTTAAAAGCATTTGGACATGTTCCGATGTTAATCACCGCTCCCTGTTTTGGTTAAAATCATTTGGACATGTTTCGATATTTATCACCCACTCCCTGTTTTGGTTAAAAGCATTTGGAAGTGTTTCGATGTTTATCACCACTCCCTATTTTGGTTAAAAGCATTTGGAGGTGTTCCGATGTTTATCACCGACTCCTTGTTTTGGTTAAAAGCATTTGGACATGTTCTGATGTTTATCACCCCCTCCCTGTTTTGGTTAAAAGCATTTGGACATGTTCTGATGTTTATCACCACTCCCTGCTTTGGTTAAAAGCATTTGGACGTGTTCCGATGTTTATCACCCCCTCCATGTTTTGGTTAAAAGCATTTGGACATGTTCCGGTATTTATCACCCCCTCCCTGTTTTGGTTAAAAGCATTTGGACATGTTCCGATGTTTATCACCTACTCCCCATTTTGGTTAAAAGCATTCGGAGTTTTTCTGATGTTTATCACCCCCTCCTTGTTTTGGTTAAAAACATTTGCACGTGATCTAATGTTTATCAACCCCTCCCTATTTTGGTTAAATCCATTTGGATGTGTTCCGATGTTTATCACCCCCTTTCTGTTTTAGTTAAATCCATTTGGACGTGTTCCGATGTTTATCACCAGTCCTTGTTTTGGTTAGAAGCATTTGGACGTGTTCTGATGTTTATCACCTCTCACTATTTTGGTTAAAAGCATTTTGACGTGTTCCGATGTTTATCAAACACTCCCTATTTTGGTTAAAAGCATTTGGATGTGTTCTGGTGTTTATCACCCCCTCATTGTTTTGGTTAAAAGCATTTGGACGTGTTCCAATGTTTATCACCCCCTTCGTGTTTTGGTTTAAAGCATTTGGACGTGTTCCGATATTTATCACCCCTCCTTGTTTGGGTTAAAAGCATTTGGACGTGTTCCGATGTTTATCACCACTCCCCATTTTGGTTAAAAGCATTTGGACGTGTTCCGATGTTTATCACCACTCCTTGTTTTGGTTAAAAGCATTTGGACGTGTTCTGATGTTTATCAGCCCCTCCTTGTTTTGGTTAAAAGCATTTGGACGTGTTCTGATGTTTATCACCCCCTCCTTGTTTTGGTTAAAAGCATTTGGACATGTTCCGATGTTTATCACCACTCCCTATTGCAATTGCAAACATTTGGATGCATTCCTATGTTTATCACCACTCCCTTTGGTTAAGAATAGTCGGGTGGGACCCGGTGTTCATACCACCCTTTTCATTCTAATGTGTGTAACACATTAGGATTTTGTTTGACACCCCGGGTGTGTCCGACAATTATGTTATTCTTTGCCTTTCTTGCGTGATGCGTAGTTAAGTTTGCATAATTTTCTTACATCCTTTCTGCATGAAATGTGGTTCGGCTTGTGGTTCCCACGCATAGCGTGTTTTCTTTATTTACTTGTTTTCATGTATGAGATTGCTGTACCTTGTTTTGGTTTTTATGAATGTAGCATTTCTTTGCATAACATTTACATATAGATGTTTCATTACAGCCTCATTGCATGATCATAAGCTATGTTCTGGCATTGTGTATATCATTTGCATCTTGCCCCAGAACTACGCTAGTTTGATTCCTTGCAAAGGGATACGTAGGCAGCTTGCAGACGCAATTAATTACTGCTATCTTGATTGTTTGTCGAAGTCTTGCGGCCTTGTCAAAATGGGTCGTCTTTGGGCTTTGACATTCACTCACGTCATTTCATGACTCCGAGTTCTATCAAAGAGGGGCAACGGTAGACACCCTATTTTTGACAGCCCTTTAAGACTTGGATGTTCTTGTAGGTACATCTGATGGTTAGTTTGATTGCTTACTGAGTGCTCAAAGTCCGCGGCGGAATGCCACATGTTTGAGTTTTCCAAACCCTATAGCCATTTTGCCTCATCTTTGGACCATGTTTAGGTCTTTTCAGAATGAGGTTGTTGATGGCACCCATCCTTAAACGCTGCCAGCCATGGCTCCTGCCCTGCCAGCCATTGATGTGCCTTGTCGGCCATCAATGAAGCCCTGTCGGCCATCAGTGTTTCCTGCAGATATTTTGTGATATTTTTTGCCAGCTATTTGCACAGGTTCATACATCTTCCAACACGTCTGTGGTTGGATCTTTGTGAGAGGATTTTGTATTTTTTATATATAGGACCCCTCTCTTGCATGTGAGGGGGTTAGAAAAATTTGAAGACAAAAATTCTCTCTCTCTCTCTCTCTCTCTCTCTCTCTCTAGATTTCTCTCTCTTTTACAATTTTATGCCTTGAAGCTTGTTTTTCTCTACACTTTTGCATACACTTCCTTGATAGAAGTCACTTCTCTTTGGGATGAGGTTACTTGGAGCTTTGTTTGAGCTTTAGAAGGAGGTTTGATCTTGGTTTGTTGCTTATTTTGTGCCATAGCTTCAAGAGGTATAATACTTATTATTTAAGCTTGTTTTAAATACTTGTTTCACCATCCTTTTAAATTGTTTTAAGGCTGTTTTTGAAGTGTACAAAACTCTTTTTATGCTCTAAAAATGGCGGTTTGAGGTTATCTTGAGTTAAGTGGTTGTCCACCCTTTTTATTCCTTTGTTTGTTAAGCTTTTGTGCTATTATTCACCACTTTCAAATCAAATTTTTTGGGCCTTTAAACCACTAAATCTTAAAGGTTTTTTAGTGGTAAAAATCAACTTTTGAAGTCCAAAATTGGAGGGGGTAGCCTCCCCTCTTTGTGTCTTGTTTGCATGCCTAGATAGCTTCATATGTTAGCATGTTTCTGTAGCTTAATTTTCCTTAAGTCTAGCATGTTTTTTCCTCTGAACTAACCTGTTTTGGCTCTATTTTGGGCTGGTTAGTTCAGTTGAGGCTTCTTTTGCATAGTTGTAGTGTTAATTCCTTCATTAGCTTGTTATTTTGAGACTCTTAGCATCATTATTTTGAGTCAATAGCATGTTGTAGTGTTGTTTTGCACTTCATTTTAGCATCTAAAATCTCTACAATCTCCCTTAATTCGTCATTCTTTTGTTTGCTTTGAAAGTGGTTTTAAACCACTTGTTTGCCAAAGTGTGAAATTGAGGTGTTTCACCTAATGGTTTAATCCCTTAGGGGGGTTCATTACCAACAATGTAATACCTCTTTCATGCCCAAAGCACCTTATGGTTTGAGTCATATTTCCATTAGAGGACACTCACTAATGGACTTAATTGATTAAGGAATGAATCGGTAATGTAAAATAAGTAAACAAAATGAACAAGTAAAAGAGGCAAGATAAACATCTTTGTGTTGCATTGCATGTGTTCAAATCTGACGTTAGTTTGAACATAAGGAAAATGGGACATTTCATACTCAATAGTAATGAAATGTGCCACTTTCCTTGGTCTCTATTGCCCTTGATCATGCATGATAGGGTGCTGGTCTTGTTGGTCATATTTGTGCATTTATTGAAATTGTACCAACTTGGATCTTTGGCCATCATGTAATGAAATTGCTTGGTTGGTGGTTTTGGATCCAAGTGTGTCACTCCTTTGAGGTTTTGAGATGATAAGGAGGGGGGCAATACAAACATACCCCTGGAAAAACCTACATTTTGCTATATTTGTGCTTTATTGCAGTATGGTGACTCAGAGCATCAATGGCTGGCAGTGCCTCATCAATGGTCGGCAAGGCTTCATTTTTGGCCGATAGTGCACCCCTCTGGCCGGCAGATGGCCGGCAACAACCATCCATGGTTAGCAGGCCACTGGTGTCAACCTCAAGGAATATTTGGTAAGGTGGAGCATAAAGGTTCTGAAGTATGTTCAACCTTGCAAGCAGAGCCCGTTCAAGAGCAAAACGGAAGACTTTTCGGGGCGAAAACCGAGCATATGCATCCTCCACTTCCTGAGACAGAGCAGCGGTGGTATAGTTTATTGTCTCGCATGCTTAGTTAGTGTGCATTCATTTTAATTAATTAGTTTGCTAGTTGAGTAAAGTATTGTAATAATTAGCAATTAGTTTGCTAGTTATTCGATTGGTTTATAATGATTAGTCTAATTAGTTTAATTAGATTAGTTAGCCTAGTTTAGCATTTGATTAGCTTAGCTTATTCATTCGGACCCTCCTTCGCGAGAGCATAATGTTATAATAAGTGTGTGTGTGTGTGTGTGTGTCTTCCAACCCCACGTCTTTTTCCCTTTTATTTAATCATTTTTATGGTTAGATTAGGGACATGTTTCAATTAGCATATCGCATGTTTGCATCCATTCATTTGTACTGCATGCACCGAGGCTCGGCGCATCATTCAAACTGCATTGTCATTTCAAATAATTCTTTGAATACGTATTTAACCGCATGTTATCAAATCGATCCATATGCCATATTAGTAGCCGAGCTTATTAAATTGCATTATTACATGTGTTGCATTAGGCATCTTGTATAGTTAGGATCATGTATCTTTCTACCTAGTTTTTGTTTTTGCTCACAGTACTAGGTGAGTTTTTACGCTTTAGCATACTTGCATAAATGTGAATGCTGCCATGATTACCATGCTTGCCATGAGGCTATGTGCTTAAATGATAAACTGCTTGAATGCCTATGGATGACGGCTTGTTGTTTGAATTGGAACAATTCAATAAATGTATATTTTAAGCCCACTTTGGTGGCAAATCACTGTTTCAAGCATACTATGTTTTGTGGCAAATCCCCATCTTTAAGTATACTTGAGGTGGCAAATTCAAACCATTTTCGCAAACAAATGTAAGTTAAATTGTTCCAACTTGAGCAAACTAGTCTATACTTGCTTGTGCGCATCACGTAGTAATGCTAGTTTAATAACTGGAATAAGAACACATAATGTTTATAAAAAGCATATCATGATTAGTAGAGGCCGATCTTTGATCGGGCGAGCGGGGGTGCTCATTTCAGGACCTTACCCTCTCGTACCCAAGTTCTCGAGCCGAGGCAACTTTGGTGATGACGGACACGTGGCCTTTGGCACGAGTCAGGATTTCCTAAATTTCTCCAAAATAAAATATTTAGGTGGTGACTCTGTATTTGGCAAAGCAATCCAATTTTGGCATTATTTGATTTAAAATTGATTTTCCAAAAAGATTTGTCGGATTTGGACTCTTTGGTGATTATCAGTTTCACATTGCACTTGTGAAATTAGGTTTAGAACCACGGGAGTCCGAAGGGGACACGAAAAAGTCGAGCTACACAAAATAGAAGCTTCATAGGCCTTGAAGACCATCGGAAACTTTTATGCCCAACACTGGAAGACTACTCTGTTATGTTCAAAAGAAGTTAGCCAGCTGGCCTAGGCCTAGCAAAACCTGTCTTGTTACAACACCACGAAAAAAACAAATATGGAATATGTAGGTGGCTCAACTAACCACTTCTAGTTAGATTACAACAAGTTTAGAATATGAAATCAAAGCAAGAAAATTAACATAAGAAAGATAATACAAGAAAAATGAGAGAAATTGAAAATTAACCTTCCAAAGAAAAGATGAACTTCTTGATTTCCAAACTTCCTTTTGATCACCCTCAAGGTTGTGAAGTATGTTCTCAATCCTCAATTCAAAATCATAGAATTTGAGATAGAATGGTGACCTGAATTGTGTAACACTATATGTGAAGGAAAATTGTAGAACTCATTGATTTTCTCTCTTTCAACAACAATCATTCTCCCTTTGATCAAAGCTCTAGAATTTGACTATAACAACATGATTTGGATGACTTTTATAGTATAAGATGAGATATGGTGTATAACTGAAGAAAATGGAAGTTCACAACTAACACTCAATTTTGGCCAACTCTTGAATTCAAATCTTAGACTCTTTCTTTCTATATCTCTAGTCTTCTCTGTAGACACCCCATTTTTGATAGTCCTCAAGACCTGGACATCACCGCTTGAATACTCGGTGATTATCCATGTTCGTGTTCGTTTGGAGTTCCCAGAGTTCTCGGTTACGCGCCTTGCCTCAAGACCTCCGAACTTGACCGTTTTCTGTCTGGTTTTGCACCAAACACTTGTGCTTTGCCTTGGAGGGGCAGGGAATGCCTTGTAAGGCATCCCCACACACCACCGGCAGTGGCTAGAGGCCACCGGCTGGCTGGTGTTGCCATCGGCACTATATTGTGCCGGTCGACACTCTTTTGTGCCAGTCGGCAGTAAATTTTGTCAAAATGACAATTTTGCCTTGCCGACTACTGTGCAGTTGCTTTTTCAGATATTTTTAAGCAAACAGATCAAGATTTTCTTCCCCTCCATACACGTGTCTGGAGGGATGAGCCTCTTGTTTGCTTAGTGGCTAAGCTTACAAGATTGCCTCCTCTATAAGAGGAGGCATTGTCTTCTTGGTTGAGAGGTTGGCCATTTGAGAGATTAAAAACCAGAGCTCATATATCTCTCTCTCTTTTTTTTTTCCATCTCTCTCATCCTTGTGTGTGTGTTTTAGACCTAAATAGTGTGTTTTACCTTACTTTTACACCATTACACACACTATTACGCCTAGCTCCGAGATTGGGGGACTTGGAGGTTTGATTGTGGTGGTTTTGGACTGGTTTTGATCATTAGAGGAGGGCTACATCACTTCTTCTTCAAGGAATCTTCAAGGGTAAGCATGTTGCTTTAGTTTCCCCAAACTTGCACTAGCTTTCTACCTATCTTGTTTTGTGTTTTTGGCTTTGTGTTCAACATAAAAAAAGTCTTATATTTTCTTGCTTTAGAACCTTCATTAAGGTCACTTGGGGGTTTTAGCACAAACTCACCCTCCTAGGCCTTGTTTTGGTCTTTTTAGTCTCTTTTCTTGAAGCCTTGTTTAACTTGGTGTTTTTGGTCTTCTTACCACTGGAAACCAGTGGGTTTTCAGTGGCGAGGGAGGTATTTCGGAGTCATATATAGGGGAGGGACAACCCCCCCTCCCCTTTGTCCCTCTTTGGTCTTTACTTTGGCTCACATAGTAGCATGCATTTTTAGCCTTATATGCCTTCATTTCAGAGCTTATTTGGGTGTTTTGGATCATATATCATCTCTGTTTTTGGTTGGTTTTGTGGTCTTTAGCATGCTTCTTATACTTGCTTTGTAATGCTCTAGTTTGCCTAGAAATGAGCCATGAGTTTAGGCCATGTTTCTTGCATATATGAGCCTCACTTCATGAAGATATTTGCCTTATTTTGTCAAGCTTAAGGGCTGGGAGCCACTGTTTTTGCCATGTTTGGTGTCTTTGATGTGGTTACTTTGTGTTTTGGCTTATAAGCTTTAAGCATATTGACTTCTAACATGCTTAGCTTGGACCATCCCCCATGATTTGGCATCATTTAGGGTCATATTTCAGTCCATAAATCATGTTTGTATGTTTGCATTTGTGACTCATTTCATGCTTTTGGGGTGTGCCCTTTTATGCCTAGGAATGGGCCTTGTGCATGCTTGTATGTTTAAAGCATTTTGGGGCTACCATATCAAGGGATTTGGGTGTATTTTTTATGCTAGAACTCTATTTTCATATGTCTAATATGTGCCATGAGTGGTCATGTTGTTGGTGGTGGAATACCCCTTGTTTATGCCTTGGTTTTAGGCCTATTTATTTGCATGCTTGCATGAGTATTGATCTACCATTTTGGGCACATTTTGCCACTATTTTGGGGAGGCTTGAGGTTTGCCCTATTGTGATTAAGTCCACCATTGCACATTTATTTGTTGCTTGTTGCATGCTTGGTCATTGTAGCCTTGGCATATGTTAGTCCTATCGCTTAAATTGCCCATGTTTGCATTGCATTTGCATTTTGCATGTTGCATTACATTTGGCATGTTGGCATTTTAGTATTAGGTTGCATCATGGAGCCATGTTTGCATAACATGCATTGCATTACTTGGTTTGGGGTGTCAAACCAAGTGTAAGGGTTGAGATGAGTTCATACTACAAGTGATGCAACTTGTCTCAACTCATGGTCACCAAGGCCCTTGACCAACACATGATAAGGCCTTGGTTTCATTTGTGTGTTTGCATGCATTTTTTTACATTAAAATGCAATCTTGGTTCCTTAGGCTATCATGCACCAAAATGCATAATTGATGGCCCAAGAACCAAGGGTCATGCTCCCTTGAGTCCCAAACATGATTGGGAAGCATTGGCCATGCTTACATATGCCTAAAAATTCATGCCATGCGCTGTCTGTCTGCTGTTGCTGTCAAACTGTCCTCTGCAGGAATTTTGTGCCGACCGGCAGTATATAGTGCCGACCGGCACTATATAGATGGCCGATAACCTCATTGACAGCCGGTGGATATTTTGGATGGCCGGTGAACATTTCCTCCAGCCGGTGGTGTACAGAACCATGCAAGGAAGGCATCCTGAGACTTTGGTAATTTTTGGAGAGACAGGGTAGTAAAGACAGAAGCAACAGTGGCATGGCGTGGGTTTTCCGGGCAAGTCGGATTCGAGCATGCATCATTCGCACATCCCGAGGCAGGGCTGAGGCCCCCTTCTTTTTTACATTTGATAATTAGAAATGTCTGTAATAATTTACTTATTCTGTATTTGGACTGTATTATTTTTGGACTGTATATTCTTTTGGTCCCTCCGTGCGAGGGCATAATTGTAATAAGTGTGGGTGAGTGTGGTGTATGTCTTCCAACCCCCATTTCTTTCTTCCCTTTTATTTACCTCCTTATGATGGTAGATTAGGGCATATTTAAAATTAGCATACCTTATGCAATGCATGCGTGCATCCATGCATTTGTTGACATACATCAGGCTTGGCACATCATACAAACTGCATCGTACTTTCAATTCCAAATTGAATACGTGATAGTTGTAGCATTTCACATGCCATGTCTAGGATAGTCGAGCCTGTCTGGATTACACCTTTGCATGAGTTGCATTAGCCACTCAACATGAACTAGGATCATGCATGATTACTAACTAGTTTTCTGTTTTGGCTTGGAGTACTAGGTAAGTTTTTTTTTTTTTTTTGCTTAAGCATAACACATGCGTGTGAATGTTGCCATAATAGCATGACTACCATGAGGCTAAGTGCTTATGTGATATAACTGCTTGAATGCCTGTGGATGGAGGTTGAATTACCTAAATTGGGACAATGCATTGAAAAAAACCATGAGTTTTTAAGTCCACTAGTTAGTGGCAAAATCATCTTTTCTAAAGCCCACTTAAGGGTGGCAAAACCTGTATTTTAGCCTACTTGCGAGTAGCATACCGTTCTCAAAACAAACATGTAGTGTTTTTTTCCAACTTAGGCGATTTGGTCTATACTTGTTTGCTGCGCGCATAACATAGTAATTCTAGGTTAATAATTGGAATAAGAACACATAATGTTTTCAAAAACGGATATCACGGTTAGTAGAGGCCGGTCTTTGGACCGGGCGAAAGGGGGTGCTCATAGCTGACCTTCCCCGATCGTACCCAAGCTCCCGAGCCAAGACCACTTTGGTGATGACGGAAACGTGGCCTTCGGCACCGAGTCAGGGTTTCCTAAATTTCCCATTTTAAAATATTTAGGTGGCGACTCTGTATCTGGCAAAGCAGTCCATGTTTGGCACTTCTTTTCAAAAATCTGTTTTCTCAAAACGATTTGCCAGATTTGGACTCTTTGGTTCAGATTAAGAACCGTAACACAAAAGGGAGTCCGAACTGTAGAGTGAGGCCCAAGGGCGCGTCTACAGTTTCTAGCGACTTTGCTGGGGAGTTTAGAGAGCTTGACTCGAACTCGAGATATCCTGTTTTGACTACATTTATATGTCTCTTTGCATTGCATGTGCATTGGTGCGCCTAGGACACCGGGTTGGCCATCTGCTATTCCTGAGCGGTTTGCCGGAGGCTTGTCTTGTCAAGGCATGTCCATAAGGCTAACCGGTTGCAGGCTCTGCCAGTATGGGAACACAAACCCCGGTTTTACCGGGGCACCATTTTTGACCATTCGACCTAGTGCATATTCGGAATCCATAGTGACCATTCCAAAATAGGACAGGTTGCTTACCCGATTTTAGGTTGTTTGAAGCTGCTGTGTGCATAGTGAAACCCTAGCTCCTGACAAAATAGGACAGGAAAATCCTACCCCAACATAGGGGTGTATTGGCTCTCTCTTACATGATTATGTGCTTTTAGAGTGTATCTCTACAGGGAATGCGCATATCAGTTTGCGAGTTTTGATATCAGGCATGAGGACACCAGTGACAGTATTTTCGGAATCAGTTATTTGTGGGTATCAGATTCAGACTTGGGGACAATACTCCAGAAACAGTAATCAGTATTTGAGGAATAGTATACCGAGTTCAGCGTGTTATCCAACCGTGTGTTGTTTATTTTATGCCGTTATGCTGTCCGATTTTCTGTTTATTTATACGCTTTATTTATCTTTTTATTAGGTAGTTGAGCACGATTGCTTCTGACCCGATAGATATCCCCCAAGCACCCTGGATTAAAGGTCGTCGGCTCCTTCGATCTGAGGATCTGATAGACGGACAACCAGTGTACTACTCACTACCCCCGGTTACTAGACGGAGGTCAGTCAGGCAGAGCACATCAGTACAGCAGTCAGTTCAGAGGGCTTTATCTACCTCACCTGTGTTCAGTAGGGATCAGGATTCTGTGTCATCAACAGAGAGAGAATATATACCAGTAATCCAACCAGAGCAGGATAGCATGGCTCGTTTGGAGGAAATGGTGCACCACCTTCAAGAAAGCATGAAAGCAATGCAGTAGGATTTCGCCAGTCATTCGCCGAACAGGCCACAGTTGTGAGGGAACAGGCAGAGACAATCGCCAGGCTAAAGCAGCAAACCGGAGAGTCTGCTTCGCATCAAGCTCCTCCCACACCAGGAGTTCCTAATGTCGGGGAGACAGCCAATGTTTAGACTAATATAGAACTCCCCACAGGACCACCACCACCTCCGACCCTACCTCAAATCCAACCTCAGCTATCAAAAACACCCACCAACCTACCAGACTCTCCCTTTTAGTTCAAGACTGATCCCACCACACTAAAGTTGAGCAAGCTTGAAAAGCTGTTCAAGAGATCCCAAGAGGTCAAGACTATCCCCGATATTGAAGATGGATACACCGATACAGCCGTGACGCTGCCCGATAGGTTCAAAATGCCTCATATTGATCGATTTGACGGGTCCGGGGACCCCATGGTGCATTTAAGACTGTTTTCAGATGTTTTAAGGCTGATGGGCCTCAGTAGGCTTCAGAAGTTGTCTTTGTTTGGCCGGACCCTGTCAGGTGTGGCGGCCATATGGTATGCCAAGCTAGAAGATGATGTCAAGAGGAATTGGGACGAAATGGCTGAGGCCTTCATCGCACAGTATTCGTATAATACACAGATTGAGATTATGACCCGTGATCTCGAGACGACTAGGCAAGAGCCTAAGGAGAGTTTTTCAAAGTTTGTAACCAGATGGAGGGCCAAGGCTTCGATGATGACCTTGAGGCCTACGGACAAAGACCAGATTCGAATGATTGTGCGCAATCTTCAGCCGAAGTTGATGCAAAAGATGATAGTTCTCCCATTTCCTACTTTTTCTGACCTACATGAAATGGGGGTGCAGATTGAAGATGCCTTGAAGCAAGGCCTGATTGATAATGACCGGGAGCAACCCCGATGAACTTTCAATCGTGGTAGCAATGCAGGCCCGAGTGGCGCTACTACTACGAGAGCCACCGAAGTAAGCATGGTCACCGCCAACCCCCCTCCAAGAAATACGGCAGCTGCACCATTCTCCGGCACGTCCGAAAGCAACCCACAAACAACCAAATACCCACCCAAGAACACCCGAACCTTCGCCCCACTTTATATGCCCCTGTCCAAGGCTTTGGGGGTACTAATCAAAAAGGGGCACTTGAAGCCCCTGGAGCCGCGGCCCTTACCAGAAAAACTCCCCCCTATCCATAACCCGGCCAAGTATTGTGCGTTTCACCAGCAGCACGGTCACGACACCGACCAGTGCTATCGGTTATGCCATGAAATTCAAGATCTCATTGATAACGGGGTGATTTTACCTCCCGAAAAGCCCAATGTTACTACAAATCCCCTCCCCACACATAATCAAGCTCCACCGCCCAAAAGACTTAATTTCATCCATACCGGCGCCGTGTCCTATGACCCTAGTATCTATATCACACCTACCCACTTGCCTAAACCGGGGGTGTTTCTTCCCGATTGCACCGACTTGTGCATGATGGATATCTCCATGACCCAACCTAAGCCAGTGGTGGTGACCGCCGAGGACAGGAGAGAGGAGATCCCGAAGGAAAAACGAGTTATTGAGCCAGAGTCTGCGGGATTTGGAATTTGTGTTGAGAAAATGTATAGTTCGAGTGACTACATTTCATCAAAAGGCCAAGATGGGCTCGGAGTAGAATTGCCAATAGGGGGAGAGTTGTGTGTGATCCAAGGAGATAGTTTGGGACAGGGAACAGATGATGTAACAGCTGTAGGGGAGGACCTGGCCGATCTCCAATTTTACAGTGACCAATACCCAGAGGACGCGGCAGTTGCGTGGTTCGATTATGAGGATTCAGCGGAAGTTACCGGGTGGTTGGACGATCAGCCCGATGTGGTAGGAGAATTTCAGGCAGAGCAGAGTTCAGCAGGAATGAGAATATCAGCGACGGCCGGAAGGGTCGAAGAGCAGAACACATCGCCGGGGGGCGCCGGTGTCAAGAATTTCGCCTGAGATTAGAACATTTTGAGTACGGAAGATGATTGAACAGTCAGCTATGTCAGAACAAGTAAGTTTTGAAGATTCCGAGAGAATCAGGAAAGCAAAGGCCCATGTGGGAGTTGAAACTGCTGCGTGCACAGGAACCGAGAATACTGCAGGCATGTGGATGGAAGATGCTGCAAGCACAAGAACAGTCATACCAGAGCCAGACAGGTGTCTGTTGGTCGCTGATGGAATGTGGTGGGAAGATGAGGACCTATGTCTTGCCCACACGGATGAAGATTGGGGGAATAACCAACCTGATAACACTTGGTACCTTGGAGAGGTCGACCACATGACGAGGAGTGGGCGATACTTCAAACCCCCACACTTGGATCAACCAGAGACCTCGGGGAAGGATAGGGAAGCCGAGAAGCAAAAGGAGAAGCAACTTGAGGAAGAAGCTGTACTCAAACAGCTGAAAAAGATACAAGCAGACATCTCCATTTGGGGACTGCTCATGGCCTCGCGAGTACACAGCATTTGTTTTGGATGACCATGGATAAGGCCAAACACTCCATAGAGACTACACCAGAGCAGCTGGTTGGACTGGTCTTCCCGGGAGGAGGTTCCCCGGCATTGACCTTTTCAGATAAAGAACTTCCGCCTGAGGGCATAAATCACAATAAACCCCTCTACATCTCCGTGGAATGTAGAGATAAATGGATACCGGTGGTACTTGTCGATACCGGGTCTGCCATCAACGTCTGCCCAGCGAGGACGGCGTATGCAATTGGCTTGAAAACTGCAGATTTCATACCAACAGCTCAAGTCATCCGGGCATACGACAACACAAGTAGAGAAGTAATGGGAACAGTTCAAGTTCAGACAAAGGTTGGACCAGGGCAGCACGAGATAGATTTCCATGTTCTAGAAGTTCCCGCAACCTTTAATTTGCTTTTGGGGCGGCCGTGGCTGCATCAAGTGAAGGCGGTGTCATCTACTTTGCATCAAATGGTGAAGTACCCCTACGGGAAGGGAGTAGCCATTGTCTTTGGGAATTCATCAATCCACCCGCCACCAGAGGTATCTACGCATGTTCTAGAAATCAAGCATGGCATGGAGGATGTATTCATATCAGGTTTTACCTTGGCCGAGGCTCAGGTTGTAGAGAATATCATGGCCGCTAACGAAGGAATATATGCCAGTGCCCAAGCAGTGTATCTCATGAACAAGCTCCAATACATCCCCGGGATGGGATTAGGAAAGAGCGGCCGTAAGGGCATTGCAGCGTTGGCCGAAGTGCCACCTAACCCCCATACCTTCGGCTTGGGTTTTCTGCCCACCAAGGAAGATTGGGTAAGAAAAGGAAAAGAGATGGCAGGAAGAGCCAAAGCAAAACAGATGGGGAAACCTTTTGAATTGATGCATCGGCCCATCCAGGGTACCCTGAACGGACGCTTCATCCGGGAGGGGGAAGACTTTCCATTATGTGGTTTTCCTGAGCCATGGCTGAATGAAGAAAAGAAGCGCATGCCGGGGTTTGAAATTTTCTTCGACCTAAAGTTATCTGGGGATGATGTTGCTGAAGAGCAAATAGACCCAACAGTTGAGACTGAGCATAACAAGGGATCAGAGTCTGCGGACACAGGGTTTGAAATGGGGGTAGCACTGGCATGTCTACTTTCAGATCCTTCGATCGATTAGTTGTGCTTGGGGGATAACTCCTCGGTGTCCATGATCAGAGATGAAACGACTGCGGGCCTACCATCAGCTATTTTGGAAGCATCCATCGCACCCTCCCTCACCAGGCAGTACGAGGAGGGGTTTTTGTCAAGCAGCACCGGGTTAGGTAGTGAGCCGGAATCTGATTCCACCGAGTCTTGTGAGTCGGAATCAGGTTCTAGCTCGTTTGAGTCTTAGTTCGGTATTCCTGGGGTTGATGACCCGGATGCCACAGTCCTGTCCAGGTCGTCTTTTTCTTTCTCTTTTGAGTCTGTTGTAACAGAAGAATTGGACGGTCCGGAAGTATCTAATGAGAATGAGGTGACTGTGGTTTCCGAGTACTTTTCTGTGCCTTTGGTTTATTGCTTAAATCAGGACTTTTAAAATTATGATGAAAACAACGAGGATGAAATTCCTCCGGTTTTGCAACGACTAATTGAACAAGAGCAGGAGAGGTTTGTTAAACCCTTAATGGATGAAATCACTACCGTGAACATTGGTACTGAGAAGGACCCGCGGCTGGTCCAGATCGGGTCCATGTTGTCTTCGGAGGAACGCGAGCGCTTAGTCGCTTTATTAAAAGATTTCAAAGATGTTTTCGCGTGGTCCTACGAAGACATGCCTGGAATCGATCCTGAGATTGTACAGCACCGGATCCCTCTTGACCCTGAGGCCCGACCTGTCAAACAGAAGCTCAGAAGGATCCACCCTGATTGGGCCATTAAAATCAAAGAAGAGGTCACCAAGCAGATTGACGCAGGCTTCCTGCTGGTATCCGAATACCCGACTTGGTTGGCCAACATTGTTCCAGTGCCGAAGAAGGATGGCAGAATCCGGGTATGTGTGGACTTCAGGGATTTGAACAGAGCCAGTCCGAAGGATGACTTTCCCTTGCCACATATTGACGAGTTGGTAGATTTCACAGCGGGGCATGCTTTGCTCTCATTCATGGATGGCTTTTCAGGCTATAATCAGATAGTAATGGCACCCGAAGACCGGGAGAAGGCCAATGCTCTCATTCATATCAACGGGCTGCAACCACAATATTACATGACATGATCCATAAAGAGGTCGAGGTGTATGTGGACGACATGATTGTCAAGTCCAAAAAAAGAGAGGGCCACTACACCGCCTTGCAAAAGTTTTTCCAAAGGATCAGGGAATTTCGGCTGCGGTTGAATCCTCAGAAGTGTACATTTGGTGTTACAGCGGGGAAAATGCTGGGATTTCTGATTACACAAAGGGGCATCGAGGTCGACCCTTCCAAAATCAAGGCCATCTTAGAAATGCCCCCACCAATGACTGAAAAGGAGGTGCGAGGCTTTCTAGGTAAAGTGCAATTCATAAGGCGGTTTATTTCAAAACTAACCTTAACTTGTGAACCACTTTTTGGTCTTCTAAAGAAAGGAAAGAAGTTCCAATGGGACGGCCGATGCCAAGCTGCATTTGAATAGATTAAAGAATATCTACAGAACCCGCCCGTGTTGTCACCACCAAAGCCGGGAAAACCGTTGATACTGTACCGATCAGTAACTGAAACTACAATGGGCGGCATGCTCGCACAAGAGTCGGAAGATAAAGTGGAAAGGGCCATCTACTATCTGAGCAAGAAGATGCTGGATTACGAGACCCGCTACACTCCGTTAGAGAAGGCTTGTTTGGCCTTGGTATGGGCTACCAGAAAGCTGCGGCACTACCTGTTAGCTCCCTCTGTAATGTTGGTTTCACGACTTGATCCCATCAAATATCTTTTTGAGAAACCAGGGCTTACGGGTAGGCTAGCTCGTTGGTTGCTGTTGCTCTCCGAATTTGACCTCAAGTATGT
The DNA here is from genome assembly GCA_025200525.1 of Camellia lanceoleosa. Taxonomy (NCBI): domain Eukaryota; kingdom Viridiplantae; phylum Streptophyta; class Magnoliopsida; order Ericales; family Theaceae; genus Camellia; species Camellia lanceoleosa. The sequence goes on along the minus strand of CM045769.1, from coordinate 13,213,012 downwards.
GACGCGCAAGTCGGTAAAAGGAAGAGCAGTAGCAGAGTTCCTTGCCGACCACCCGGTTGAAGGGGATGAAGCGGTTGAGTACCTGTTCCCAGATGAAGCCATTCTGCACATCGAAGATGAAACTTGGACGATGTACTTTGACGGAGCGTCAAATCAATACGGGTATGGGATAGGGGCGTTGCTGATAGCGCCTGACGGTTCCCGTATCCCTTTAGCATTCAAGCTTCGATTCAAAGTCTCGAACAATGAGGCAGAATATGAGGCATGTATTGCCGGTCTAGAAGCTGCCCTAGAATTAGGGGCAAGGCGATTGGACATCATTGGGGATTCGAACCTAGTTGTGTCTCAAGCTAAAGGAGATTGGAAAGTAAAAGAGGAAAAGATGATAATTTACCACCCGACCTTGGATTTGTTAATTCCTCGGTTTGAAAAGCTAAATTTCACTCACCTAGCAAGAGAAAACAACAGGTTTGCAGATTCGCTAGCAACTCTATCTTCCATGATAGACATCCCATCTGGGGTCCGGATGCGTCCAGTCATTATTGACCAGAAATTTGCACCTGCCTACGAGTCAATCTCTGCCATAGATGAAGTGCAGGATAACAACCCTTGGTATCACGATATATGGAACTTCTTGGAAAAGGAGGCATATCCACCAGGGGCAAATGCCAAGGACAAGAGGGCAATCAGAAGAATGGCTGTTCAGTTTATCATCTGCGGGGGTAAGTTGTACAAAAGAGGTCATCTGGGAATGCACAAGCTGTGTGTGGAAGCCGAAGAGTCGAAGCGCCTGATGGAGGCCATCCATGGAGGAGAATGTGGGGCACATATGAATGGGGTGATGCTGGCACGAAAGATCCTCAGACAGGGCTACTACTGGTCTACCATGGAGGAAGATTGTATCGGCTTTGTTCGGCGATGCCACAAATGCCAGATTCACGCAAACTGCATGAACATCCCGCGTCAAAGCTGTACAACATGACGTCGCCATGGCCATTTTCAGTTTGGGGGATCGATGTGATTGAGCCGCATTCAAGGGGTCGAATGGGCATCAGTTTATCTTGGTAGCAATAGATTACTTTACGAAGTGGGTCGAGGCCCAATCTTATGCCGTGTTGAAGGCTTCGCATGTCGCAAAGTTCATCAGGAACAACATTATCTGCCGTTATGGAGTCCCGAATGAGATCATTTCGGACAATGGCTCTCACTTCAAGAAGGAGGTGATTGACTTGTTGGAGAAGTACAATGTGGCTTTTCATAAGTCGTCCACGTATCGGCCGCAGGCCAACGGAGCAGTTGAGGCCGCCAACAAAAACATCAAACACATACTGCAGAAGATGGTGGAAACCTATCGGGACTGGCCAGATAAGTTGCCATTTGCTCTGTGGGGTTACCGAACATCAATTAGAACTTCTACCGGGGCGACTCCGTATTCCTTGGTATATGGGATGGAGGTCGTTCTACCTATAGAGATTGAGGTTCCGTCTTTACGAGTACTGGCTGAGTGTCCGATAGCTGAGGCAGATTGGCAGCAGAGCAGATTCGAGGAACTCATGCTCTTCGATGAAAGGAGATTAAAAGGACTGTACCATGTCCAAGGATATCAACGCAGAATCGCTCGGGCTTTTAATAAGAAAGTTAAGTCTAGGAATTTAAAGGAAGGAGATTTGGTGCTCAAAGACAACCGAGCTCCCATCCACGACCCAAGGGGCAAGTTCAGGCCTAATTGGATGGGTCCCTATATCATCAAGTCTATCTGGTCAGGTGGAGCTGTGGTTCTGATGGACCTAGATGGCCTAGAGTTCTCCCAACCGATCAACATGGACAAGTTGAAGAAATATTACCCCTAAGAGGCTCGCTAGGCCGAAAACCCGAAAGGGCGACCTAGGCAAAATTCAGAGCACAAAAAATTAGAAAATATAAAAACTAAGCTCGCAAGGTTGAAAACCCGCAAAGGGCGGCCTTGGCAAAAGTTAGAGCACAAAAGGAGAGTGAAAATACTCGAGTGAACCCAAGCCTGAACTACGTAAGGCTTGATTCCCATCATTGGGATACGTAGGCAGCTTCATCCCGAAGTTCAGCCATAAACTCTTCCCCGATCAACTTTGTCCATTTGATCATCTTGGTCATCTTTGCCCATCAGCATTTATCGCAATCTCCGGTACAGTGCTATTCAGACTAGGGGCAACTTTCCGTTGCCGTACAGTGCCGCGGTACCATTCAAACAAGGGGCAACTGTCCGGGGTTGTGCATCTCAAGAATAGATTTGGCGTGTCCGTTCTCGATCCATATCGAAAATAGTTTTGAAAAGTTTTAATAAAGATGACTTTGTTCAAATAAATCTTTTTACAACTAAGACCATTTCTGGACCAAAACGGAAAATTTTCAGTACCACAACCTTCAATTTCATTGATTTCAAATAGAGTTCTCTTGCTCTTGCATACAATTGAAGTTGCTTTTTATTACATTCATAAAGAAAACTTGAAAGTACTAATAAAGCAATAAATCCGGGGCATGGTCAAGTCAAATGTCCCTGCGCCCCCTCCCAGAGCTGGTCGAAGCCTCTGATGCCAAAGTGGGCCCCTCATGTGCCTCTTCATTAAGCCAATCCAAGCACTCATCAGACAAAGTGCAACTGAAAGCGGGAGCGGGGGCCATGAGTTCTCTCGTCCTCCATGCTGTGACATATCGGGCCAGCTATGCGCCTCGAATCGGGAATGCAACCGGGTACTCTATCCCTTCTGGCGGACAAGTCTAATTATGACCAAACTGGCGCAGGATACGGAATGGGAAATAGAAGACACAGTGAGTCAAGCCAATCAATTGGATCTCGAGTTAACGGGTCATGCTGTAACTCATCATTGGGAGATTAAGCCAAGGGCACCGCCAAGCAATGCGGTCTGCGGACAAACTGTACATCCATTCAAACCACCAACCCTCATCAAGGGCGTCAACTAGGCGTTGCCTGAAGAAGTAGCCGCGAACTGAATATGCTGGGCAAGTGTCCACAACCTTCAGTTTATCCATCAACCACACCTGGGGAGGGATGAAAAATGAGAGAATAAAGAATAGAGAGATGTACGATGAGAAGAAAAGTGAGAAAAGGGTTTTTGTGAAAAAAAAAAAAAAAAAAACCGAGCCTGAGGGCCGAGTGATGCGAGCAAACATAAATGTGAGATTGGGTGGGAAACATTACCTGTAGTAATAGTGGACTCCCTGCTAATCTGATCGTCTCTCGACGATAAAAGGCGTCTAAGCCCAGCAATGTCTCTGCCAGGATCATGGCGATGCAGCTTTTGCCCCTCTTCAAGCCTTGGGCAACCTCAATCAACCGGACACTAGGCCCTCCGGAACCGAAGATGAACAAAAAATGAGATAGCATGCATAGACAGAGGGCGTGTCGCCAAAAGCCTTGCCAGTCATGGTCGCCGCGATCACCAGTCTCAGAAAAACGACAAACCAAGCTCGGAACATCTAATGTCCCGTCACAAATCAGAGAACGAGTGTAGACGTCCCCCGTGGGGTTTCCATCTAACAGTTCGAGGACTCGATTTTGTGTCAGTTCTGAATCTTGAACCAAAGAGTCCAAATCTGGCAAATCGTTTGAGAAAACAAATTTTTGAAAAAGTAGTGCCAAACATGGTCTGCTTTGCCAGATTACAGAGTCGCCACCTAAATATTTTAAAATGGGAAATTTAGGAAACCCTGACTCGGTGCCGAAGGCCACATGTCCGTCATCACCAAAGTGGTCTTAGCTCGGGTACGATCGGGGAAGGTCAGCTATGAGCACCCCTTTTCGCCTCGTCAAGACCGCCTCATCGACCGTGATATCCGTTTTGAAAAATTTATGCGTTCTTATTCGGTTATTAACCTAGAATTACTATGTGATGCACAACACAAAAGTATAGACTAGATTACCTAACTTGAAAATAAACATTGCATATCCGCTTTTGTCTCGAAAAACGTGTTAGATTTTGCTACCGCAAGTAGGCTAAAATACTGATTTCAACGAGTTGTTCCAACTTAGGCACTCCAACCTCCACCCACAGGCATTCAAACAGTAATATCACATAAGCATTTAGCCGCATGGTAGACATACTGTCATGTTAACATTCACACGCATGCGACATGCTAAAGCATAAAACTTACATTGTACTCCGTGCCAAAACAAGAAACCAGTTAGCAAAACATGCATGACCTAGTTTATGTTAAGTGACTAATGCATCGCATACAGAATGTAATCTAGACAGGCTCGGCTATCCTAAGCATGGCACGTGAAATGCAACAACTATCACGTATTCAATTTGGAATTGAAAGTACGATGCAGTTTGTATGATGTACCGAGCCCGACGTATGTAAACAAATGCATGAATGCACGCATGCATTGCATAAGGTATGCTAATTTAGATGTGCCCTAATCTACCATTGTAAGCAGGTAAATAAAAGGGAGAAAGAAATGGGGGTTGGAAGACATACACCCACTCACCCACACTTATTACAGATTCGCCCTCGCTCGGAGGGACCGAAAGAATAATACAGTCCAAAGAATAAATGAATAAATTATTACAAAATTCTAATTACTAAAATTAAATCAAGTGAATAAGAGAAAGGGGGCCTCAGCCCTGCCTCGGGATGCGCGAATGATGCATGCTCGTCGCGACTCGCCCGGAAAACCCACACCGCACCATCACGACTGCTTTTATCGCCTCGCTTCTCCAAAATTTTCCAAGGTCCCAGGAAACCTTCCTCGTGTGCTGCTGAGTGCCACCGGCTGGGAGAAATTACCACCGGCTGCTTGTGGTGGCCACCGGCTATAAAATAGTCTGTCGGCTAAATCTTGGTCGGCACAAAATTTCGCAGAAGACAGCTTTGACAAAGAATAAAGAAAAGAAGGCATGGCATTGGATTTTTGAGCATATTTATGCATGACCAATGATTCCTATCATGAATAGGACTCAAGGAGACATAGCTCTTGGTTCTAGGGCTATCAATTGTGCACCTTGGTGCATGATAGCCTAAGATACCAAGGTTGCACTTTTAATGTAAAAATGCATGCAACACAACAATGATAACTAAGTCCCCATCATGCCAAAGTCAAGGGCCTTAGTGACATGGGAATTAAGGTGTGTTTTGTCACTTGGAGTACAAACACCCCTCACTTCCCACATTTGGTTTGACACCCCAAACCAATTAATGAAATGCAATCCATGCAAACATGCATGAATAATGCATTATGGAAATTAGGATGCTAGCAAACTAAGTACCATACAACTAACATATTAGGCTTGCAAAATGCCAAAGTGCGTGAGATGCTAGTGTGATGCAAACATGAGCCAAGTACGCAAAGGAATCAATGTGTTACAACACCTAGTGGACCAAACATGCAACAAACATATAATGAGCATACTATGGTGGCCTTAACCACCATGGAGGAGGCCTCAAACCTCCCCAAAACAGTGGCCGAAACGGACTGAAATTATGGGCAAAATGCCATACAAGCATGGAAGCCAATAAGCCCAAAACCAAGGGCACTCAAGAGAGCATCTAACCATCCCTTACACAACCACTCATGGCATAAATCTAACAACCAAAAAAAAGACTTCTATCATGCAAAATGACACCCAAAACCCACATATGGCAGCCCCAAAATGTGTTAATCATGCAAGCATACACAATGCCAATTCCTAGACATAAAAGGGGACACCCTTGAGGCATGAAAATGGTCACACATGTAAACATACACACATGATTTTTGGACTGAAATAGGGTCATAAATGATGCCAAATCATGAAGATGATCAACGTTGAACATGCTTAGGAACCAAAATGCATAAGGCTTACAAGCCTAGAATACAAAACAACCATGTCAAGCACATTATATATGGCAAAATCAATGGCTCACGGCCCTAATACATGGTAATATGATGCTAATACCCTCATGGAACCAAGCTAAAACATGCAAAGAACATGGCCTAGATGTATGGCATGCTTTTAGGTATAAGAGAGCATTTCAAAGCAAGTATAAGATACATATTAAAGGCTACAAATCCGACCAAAAACAGAGGTTAAACATGCTCCAAAACACTCAAAAAAATTCTGAAATGAAGCCTAATTCAAGTATGCATGCATGCTACTCTTTAGGCCAAATACAAAGGCAAGCAAAGGACGAGGGGGAGAGGGGTGTCCCTCCCCTATTTGAGACTTGGAAGTACCTTCCTCACCACTGAAAACTCACTGGTTTTCAGTGGTGAGAAGACCAAGAACACCAAGCAAGCAAAGCTTCAAGAAAAGACACCAAAATGGCCAAAACAAGGCCTAAGAGGGTGAGACTCTACCCAAACCACAAAATGACCTTAATGAATGTTCAAGAGCAGGTAAAAACAAGAGTTTTTCATGTTAAACAAAAATCCAAAAACACAAAGCAAGAGGGGTAGAAATTAGTTGCAAGAATGGGGAAACTAAAGCAAAAAGTTTACCCTTGAAGATCCAATGAAGAACAGGTGGAGCAGCCCTCCTCTAATGATCAAAACCAGTCCAAGATCACACAAAACAACCTTCCAAGTCCCTCAATCTCGGAGCTAGGTGTAATGGTATGTGTACAAGGGCAAAAGTAAGGTAAAAACACACTTTTTAGGCCTAAAACACACACAAGAGAGGAGAGAGAGGGAAAATATAGAGAGAGAAAGTATATCACACAGATATATAGATATAAGCTCTGGTTTTTTGACCTAAAATGGCTAACCCTTGTAAAGGGAGATGAGATGGACTTATATAGGCAAGAAAAGACTTGGTGGCTAAGCAAGGGAGGGAGGTCAAGGGGTGCAAAAGGGTCCAAGGGGTTCTAGGGTTTCTAGAAGGTCCTGGGACAGCTGGCCAAGCTTCTCCAAGAAGCTTGGCCAAGGGTTCAAGCTCCATGAGGAGAGAGGGGGTCAAAGGGACCAAAGGGTGCACACCCGGGCATGGGGAGTGGTGACGGTGCACTCCAGCTGTCACAGCTGGCATGCACCATCCCTGGGGGTGCAAAGGGGTCACACCGACCAGCCAAAACAGTCGCCGGCACAAAACACTGCCGGTCGGCAACACACAGTGCCGACCGGCCAAGGATTTGGATAAAAAGGTGCCGATGGCCACTAGGGAGTGCCGGTGTAGGTGTGGGGCAGCCGGTGGGCTTCAGGGATGGCTAATAAGCCTTCCCCTACCCTCAGATGCAAAACACACAAGTCTTGGTACAAAACCAAGCACAGAACAAACCGGTTGAGAGGTCCTGAGGCACGGCGCGCAGCCGGGGCCTCCGGGAACTCAAAACAAACACCAACATGGATAATCACCGAGTGTTCCAGCGGTGACGTCCAAGTCTTGAGGACGGTCAAAAATAGGGTGTCTACAACGAGCATCGGGCATTGAGAGCCCACACATTTGTCCTAAGGCTTGAGCATGGCCAAAACGAAGTCGGGGCAGGATCTCCTCATCGCGCTCAGATTCCATTAGAGCTTGGAAATCTTCAAAAGTGGGACACACCTCTTGCCCGCTAAAGCTAAAGACATGTGTTACCGGGTTCCAAAACCTTGTCGCGGCATGGAGGAATGGAGAATGCAGCGGGGTACGGCGCAAAGTGAATAGTGCGTGTATGCCGAAAGCCCGAAAATTCAGCTTTTCCGAGCCATCCAAGTTGTTAATCCAAGTTGCGAGATTTTGGGTAAGAAATTCTTCCATTTGGAGCAAATCAGTGTGGAAATGAAGAGAACCACGAAGCTGAGGCCCTTTTGAAGAAGATAAGGTTGAGTGAAGGACAGATGTCAACATTCTGCTGGTGCTGACAGTTTAGTGCCGACCGGCCAATTATAGTGCCGACCGGCCATCTGTTTTGGCCGATGGATCACCCTTTCGGCCGATGGCCATTCCTCAAGCCCGGTAGCCTTTCTAATGGGCCGGTGGTTCTCTCCCTTGTCCTCTGAGCTGTTTACGTTAGGAATTTGGAAAATTCCACCACTCCCAATACCCTCCAGTGATCAATTCTTATGAAGGCACGCCCATTTGCTTATCGAGTTGTTGCATATTTGCTTATTGAGTTGTATTTCATTCTCTTTAAGTCTTTGTAATGTTTATCAAGGTGTACTCGCATTTGGCTAGTTTGCTGAGTCCCCCTGTTTTGCTTATCGAGTTGTAATTGGTTTACTACCTGATTATTACGATGCGATGCTTTGTTTTCAAAACGCGGTTTCAATTTCAGTCACATTGTTGTGTGATGCCTTGCGATGCGACGCATAGAACATGCAAATGTAACACCTTTTGAACAAATAGCTGTTTCATTTCCATCATATGTTTTGCAAAAAACACACGCTTTTGAGAAATAAAACCTGCCCGAGGCAGTGCAATGTGCTTAAACTCCTAGTAAAAAGGAAAGTAAAGCAGAATAATAGCAGGGTAGCAGAGTGCTAGGTTTGACACCGGTAACCTCCCCCTTTCGGTCATCGTACCTTTTGCGCCCTTGTTCGGGTCAGTCACGTGATTTGGCACCTTCATCACTTAAGGCAGTCCAAGAAACTGCGCCTTCAGAACATAAGTGGAGCTCCGAGTTAACCTCGTACCACAACTTTTGTGAGCAATGCTCGGGACATGCGAAGGACGTCCCTTCCCGTATCGTTTTATATCTTGTGAATTCTCTAAATCATTTCAATCATGCTGAGTTGCAGTACGTTGTATTCTAACATCATGTTTACCTTGATCAGTTTCAAGTTCCTTTTTATACACATTGCATTGTATGCGTGCTTTGCTTTACTGATATGTGTTCAAGTTCCCTTTTATACACATTGCATTGTATGCGTGCTTTGCTTTACTGATATGTGTTCAAGTTCCCTTTTATACACATTGCATTGTATGCGTGCTTTGCTTTACTGATATGTGTTCAAGTTCCCTTTTATACACATTGCATTGTATGCGTGCTTTGCTTTACTGATATGTGTTCAAGTTCCCTTTTATACACATTGCATTGTATGCGTGCTTTGCTTTACTGATATGTGTTCAAGTTCCTTTTTATACACATTGCATTGTATGCGTGCTTTGCTTTACTGATATGTGTTCAAGTTCCTTTTTATACACATTGCATTGTATGCGTGCTTTGCTTTACTGATATGTGTTCAAGTTCCCTTTTATACACATTGCATTGTATGCGTGCTTTGCTTTACTGATATGTGTTCAAGTTCCCTTTTATACACATTGCATTGTGTGCGTGCTTTGCTTTACTAATATGTGTTCAAGTTCCTTTTTATACACATTGCATTGTGTGCGTGCTTTGCTTTACTGATATGTTTTCAAGTTCCTTTTTATACACATTGCATTGTATGCGTGCTTTGCTTTACTGATATGTGTTCAAGTTCCTATATACACATTGCGTGCATACGTGCATTGCTTTACTCACATGTGTTCAATCCTACAATCTTGCTGTACACATTGCATGCATTGTCACGCACTTTCGACTGCCTTGTCATGCATGTTGCTAACAACGTTGTACCTGTTAAGTTTGTTTTCTTTGCAGGCACGATATTGTATGTACGGCTCATTTGAGGCTGGTGAAACCGAACGAGCCGCACAGGTATTGTATCCCTCGCGTGAGACGTACAGAGAATGGTATAATTCTTTTACATCCTTTCTGTATTGTAGTATAGTCTGTTGCATGCTAGCTTATAACTGTTGCATGTATGCTTCATTACCGCTTTCTTTGCATGATTTTAAGTTATGCTTGGCTTCTTGCATTTTCAGTTGCATTTTGCTCCTCCCTTCGGGCGCATATCTTGTTGGTCTTGTATGTTTGTCCAAGTCTTCGGCCTTGTCAAAAATGGGTCGTCTCTGGGCTTTGACATTCACTCCCGTCATTGTTATGACTTTCGAGTTCTATCAAAGAGGGGCAACTGTAGACACCCCATTTTTGACCGTCCTCAAGACCTGGACGTCACCGCTTGAATACTCGGTGATTATCCATGTTCGTGTTCGTTTGGAGTTCCCGGAGTTCTCAGCTACGCGCCTTGCCTCAGGACCTCCGAACTTGACCGTTTTGTGTCTGGTTTTGCACCAAACACTTGTGCTTTGCCTTGGAGGGGCAGAGAATGCCTTGTAAGGCATCCCCACACACCACCGGCAGTGGCTAGAGGCCACCGGCTGGCTGGTGTTGCCATCAGCACTATATTGTGCCGGTCGGCACTCTTTTGTGCCGGTCGGCAGTAAATTTTGTCAAAATGACAATTTTACCCTGCCGACTACTGTGCAGTTGCTTTTTCAGATATTTTTAAGCAGCTGTATCGCACTTTCTTCCCCTCCATACACGTGTCTGGAGGGATGAGCCTCTTGTTTGCTTAGTGGCTAAGCTTACAAGATTGCTTCCTCTATAAGAGGAGGCCTTGTCTTCTTGGTTGAGAGGTTGGCCATTTGAGAGATTAAAAACCAGAGCTCATATATCTCTCTCTCTCTTTTTTTTCCATCTCTCTCATCCTTGTGTGTGTGTTTTAGACCTAAATAGTGTGTTTTACCTTACTTTTACACCATTAGACACACTATTACGCCTAGCTCCGAGATTGGGGGACTTGGAGGTTTGATTATGGTGGTTTTGGACTGGTTTTGATCATTAGAGGAGGACTACATCACTTCTTCTTCAAGGAATCTTCAAGGGTAAGCATGTTGCTTTAGTTTCCCCAAACTTGCACTAGCTTTCTACCTATCTTGTTTTGTGTTTTTGGCTTTGTGTTCAACATAAAAAAAGTCTTATATTTTCTTGCTTTAGAACCTTCATTAAGGTCACTTGGGGGTTTTAGCACAAACTCACCCTCCTAGGCCTTGTTTTGGTCTTTTTAGTCTCTTTTCTTGAAGCCTTGTTTAACTTGGTGTTTTTGGTCTTCTTACCACTGGAAACCAGTGGGTTTTCAGTGGCGAGGGAGGTATTTCGGAGTCATATATAGGGAGGGACAACCCCCCCTCCCCTTTGTCCCTCTTTGGTCTTTACTTTGGCTCACATAGTAGCATGCATTTTTAGCCTTATATGCCTTCATTTCAGAGCTTATTTGGGTGTTTTGGATCATATATCATCTCTGTTTTTTGGTTGGTTTTGTGGTCTTTAGCATGCTTCTTATACTTGCTTTGTAATGCTCTAGTTTGCCTAGAAATGAGCCATGAGTTTAGGCCATGTTTCTTGCATATATGAGCCTCACTTCATGAAGATATTTGCCTTATTTTGTCAAGCTTAAGGGCTGGGAGCCACTATTTTTGCCATGTTTGGTGTGTTTGATGTGGTTACTTTGTGTTTTGGCTTATAAGCTTTAAGCATATTGACCTCTAACATGCTTAGCTTGGACCATCCCCCATGATTTGGCATCATTTAGGGTCATATTTCAGTCCATAAATCATGTTTGTATGTTTGCATTTGTGACTCATTTCATGCTTTTGGGGTGTGCCCTTTTATGCCTAGGAATGGGCCTTGTGCATGCTTGTATGTTTAAAGCATTTTGGGGCTACCATATCAAGGGATTTGGGTGTATTTTTTATGCTAGAACTTTGTTTTCATATGTCTAATATGTGCCATGAGTGGTCATGTTGTTGGTGGTGGAATACCCCTTGTTTATGCCTTGGTTTTAGGCCTATTTATTTGCATGCTTGCATGAGTATTGATCTACCATTTTGGGCACATTTTGCCACTATTTTGGGGAGGCTTGAGGTTTGCCCTATTGTGATTAAGTCCACCATTGCACATTTATTTGTTGCTTGTTGCATGCTTGGTCATTGTAGCCTTGGCATATGTTAGTCCTATCGCCTAAATTGCCCATGTTTGCATTGCATTTGCGTTTTGCATGTTGCATTACATTTGGCATGTTGGCATTTTAGTATTAGGTTGCATCATGGAGCCATGTTTGCATAACATGCATTGCATTACTTGGTTTGGGGTGTCAAACCAAGTGTAAGGGTTGAGATGAGTTCATACTACAAGTGATGCAACTTGTCTCAACTCATGGTCACCAAGGCCCTTGACCAACACATGATAAGGCCTTGGTTTCATTTGTGTGTTTGCATGCATTTTTTTACATTAAAATGCAATCTTGGTTCCTTGGGCTATCATGCACCAAAATGCATAATTGATGGCCCAAGAACCAAGGGTCATGCTCCCTTGAGTCCCAAACATGATTGGGAAGCATTGGCCATGCTTACATATGCCTAAAAATTCATGCCATGCACTGTCTGTCTGCTATTGCTGTCAAACTGTCCTCTGCAGGAATTTTGTGCCGACCGGCACTATATAGATGGCCGATAACCTCATTGACAGCCGGTGGATATTTTGGATGGCCGGTGAACATTTCCTCCAGCCGGTGGTGTACAGAACCATGCAAGGAAGGCATCCTGAGACTTTGGTAATTTTTGGAGAGACAGGGCAGTAAAGACAGAAGCAACAGTGGCATGGCGTGGGTTTTCCGGGCAAGTCGGATTCGAGCATGCATCATTCGCACATCCCGAGGCAGGGCTGAGGCCCCCTTCTTTTTTACATTTGATAATTAGAAATGTCTGTAATAATTTACTTATTCTGTATTTGGACTATATTATTTTTGGACTGTATATTCTTTTGGTCCCTCCGTGCGAGGGCATAATTGTAATAAGTGTGGGTGAGTGTGGTGTATGTCTTCCAACCCCCATTTCTTTCTTCCCTTTTATTTACCTCCTTATGATGGTAGATTAGGACATATTTAAAATTAGCATACCTTATGCAATGCATGCGTGCATCCATGCATTTGTTGACATACATCAGGCTTGGCACATCATACAAACTGCATCGTACTTTCAATTCCAAATTGAATACGTGATAGTTGTAGCATTTCACATGCCATGTCTAGGATAGGCGAGCCAGTCTGGATTACACCTTTGCATGTGTTGCATTAGCCACTCAACATGAACTAGGATCATGCATGATTACTAACTAGTTTTCTGTTTTGGCTTGGAGTACTAGGTAAGTTTTTTTTTTTTTTTTTGCTTAAGCATAACACATGCGTGTGAATGTTGCCATAATAGCATGACTACCATGAGGCTAAGTGCTTATGTGATATAACTGCTTGAATGCCTGTGGATGGAGGTTGAATTACCTAAATTGGGACAATGCATTGAAAAAAACCATGAGTTTTTAAGTCCACTAGTTAGTGGCAAAATCATCTTTTCTAAAGCCCACTTAAGGGTGGCAAAACTTGTATTTTAGCCTACTTGCGAGTAGCATACCGTTCTCAAAACAAACATGTAGTGTTTTTTTCCAACTTAGGCGATTTGGTCTATACTTGTTTGCTGCGTGCATAACATAGTAATTCTAGGTTAATAATTGGAATAAGAACACATAATGTTTTCAAAAACGGATATCACGGTTAGTAGAGGCCGGTCTTCGGACCGGGCGAAAGGGGGTGCTCATAGCTGACCTTCCCCGATCGTACCCAAGCTCCCGAGCCAAGACCACTTTGGTGATGAGCGTGACGCCTTGACCTAAGACCGAGTCAGGGTTTCCTAAATTTCCCATTTTAAAATATTTAGGTGGCGACTCTGTATCTGGCAAAGCAGTCCATGTTTGGCACTTCTTTTCAAAAATCTGTTTTCTCAAAACGATTTGCCAGATTTGGACTCTTTGGTTCAGATTAAGAACCCGTTGGCTTATTTTTCCTACGAAGGAAAATATTATAAATGCGAGCGTGCCAGCAGGGATTGAAAAATCCTTACAGATTAAATTCAAGCCAATTATCAAGCGATTGTGTTGACGGTTCTTTCGCCTCAACGAAGAGGACTTCAAAATTGCCAAAGTGTAGAGAAAAGAAAAATTAAAAAAAGAAAGGGAGATGGAGAAAGATGATTGAGTGAACAATCAAAGTAATAATTACTTACCTCTACTCCTATGCTTCGAAAAGGAAGTGCATGAAAATAAATGCTTCGAAATATAAATCTATGTTAAACTACTCCTAAGATAAGGAAAATGACAAGAAATATTGAAATCAACTGTCTTTGATTTGAGTTCTGGATCTTTTACAATGTAGCCATTAATGGCTATTTATAGAAGAAAAAATACAGCAATAACTACTTAGTAACTACCCATTTCTTCCATCTTCATTCTTGTCTTGCCATGTGTCATTCCACTCATCCACTTTGTCCTTCATATTCTCCATTATCTCTATAACTTCTTTTAACTTCCAAATGAATAAAAGGATGCCACGTGTCCTGCAATTATATAAATAATAAATAATAAAAAAAATTGCAGATTTATGGTGCTAACATTACCCCCCGCGGCCCTTAAAAATGATGTTTACTTGAATTTTTGAAGGGCCGAACCAAGCACATGACTAATCTAAGCAATAAAATGCTTCGAATAATATCAATAAAGTGCTTCGAATGATATAATAGCACCAATGAAGTGTTTCGAATGAGTATGAAATTATGACTAGATGTCTCGAATGCTGGCTATTACGGACTAGTAACAAGCTTCGAAGGTGGTACAAAGGACCAAAATCATCTTTCGAATGTTGAAAATGCCGACAAAGGACAAATTACATCCTTGGAAATATTCGGCAAAGCTTCGAAGGTGGTACAAAGGACCAAAATCATCTTTTGAAGGTTGAAAGTGCCGACAAAGGACAAATTACATCCTTGGAAATATTCGGCAAAGCTTTGAAGGTTCACAACCACCATTATTGTTTCTTCGAAGCTGTTAATGTAAGATGGAGTGCTTCGAAGCTTACAAAATTATGGCAAAAGGGCTTTCGAAGCAACTTTGGCCAACATTGTGGTTATTCAAATTTTGTATGTTCTGGTTCATACATAGTTAATGAAAATATTAATTTTGTACTTCGAACCAATTATCAATTCTTCGAAGACACCAAAACTGTTGTTCTTCGAACCAACTTATCATGCCAAAAACAGGCATTATTCGACAATTAATTTAATTGTCATTTTACATATATTTGAAGAGATGTACACATTTCGAAAGTTTTTCAAAGCTTTATACAGTTTCGAAAGTGAAGTAATCAACCTTCGAAACAACTCTTGATGTTTCGAATGTATCTTCAAAGCTTCATACAGCTTCGAAGGTGAAGTAATCAGCCTTCGAAACAACTCTTGATGCTTCAAATGTATCTTCGATGCTTTGATTGTGTACATACAAACAACTGGCCATCAATTTGAAAAGATTAGCCATTTTCAACCATTTATTTAAATGCACAGGCTTTTTCTAGCCAAGTTCATGCATTTTGAATGGTTATCCCTTGTTCTTAGTGCTTCGAACTCATAAGAACAATTTGTTAATTTTATTAGCCACATCATCAAAATTATATTTTGATGTGAACCACAAATCCAAAAAGGATTTTGAACACCAAAAGTCATGGTATAGTGTAACCATGAAAATTCATACTTTTTGACATTTTGAAAAATGTCAAAAATTTTGAATTCATGAACAGTGGCTTGTTCATTATTCTTGACCATGTTTGGTTTAAAAACATGACTTTCGCCGAATTGATTTTCATAATTCTTTGGCAAAGTGGGTTGTTTTTCCATGTTAGCCATTAATGGCTTATGAAAATCACCCATAAATATATTATTTTGATGACTTGAATCTCTAAAATTTGGTTTTTGGACCCCCCGAGTCATACATGGAACATCATTTTTAGCCAAATTTGGCTCAAGAACATGCTCTTTCGTTGTGTTAATTTCATAACTTGGCTCTTTAAAAACGGACTCTTGAACCCCCCGAGCCATTGATGAAATCAACTCTTTGCTTTTGCTATTTTCAACCATGGCAAAATTCTGAAAAAATTCACCAATTCCAGCCATTAAAACCTCAATTAAAGACTTGGTAGTGAGAGTTGATAACTCATCATTCCATTGGCGAATTTCCATATCAAGTTGATGAATTTCTCTAATTAAATGGTGTATTTTTTCTTCCACCAAATAATATTGTAACGGATGAAAGTTTATTTCATCAAGAAAATGGATCTCTTCTTGAAGATCCAAAATTTTTCTTCCACGCCAATATATTTCGAATTGACAAGTTCGAATAGCGAAATCCAAATTGTTTGTCATTTCTTACACTTGGTCATTCCAAGCCAAAAATGTTGGCTTATTTTTCCTACGAAGGAAAATATTATAAATGCGAGCGTGCCAGCAAGGATTGAAAAATCCTTACAGATTAAATTCAAGCCAATTATCAAGCGATTGTGTTGACGGTTCTTTCGCCTCAACGAAGAGGACTTCAAAATTGCCAAAGTGTAGAGAAAAAAAAATTAAAAAAAGAAAGGGAGATGGAGAAAGATGATTGAGTGAACAATCAAAGTAATAATTACTTACCTCTACTCCTATGCTTCGAAAAGGAAGTGCATGAAAATAAATGCTTCGAAATATAAATCTATGTTAAACTACTCCTAAGATAAGGAAAATGACAAGAAATATTGAAATCAACTGTCTTTGATTTGAGTTCTGGATCTTTTACAATGTAGCCATTAATGGCTATTTATAGAAGAAAAAATACAGCAATAACTACTTAGTAACTACCCATTTCTTCCATCTTCATTCTTGTCTTGCCATGTGTCATTCCACTCATCCACTTTGTCCTTCATATTCTCCATTATCTCTATAACTTCTTTTAACTTCCAAATGAATAAAAGGATGCCACGTGTCCTGCAATTATATAAATAATAAATAATAATAAAAATTGCAGATTTATGGTGCTAACAGAACCGTAACACAAAAGGGAGTCCGAACTGTAGAGTGAGGCCCAAAGGGCGCGTCTACATTCTCTAATCAATCTATCCTCCCAAACTCATCATTCTCTCTACACTTCTTATCTCAAATTCATCTCCCAAAATCAAGACTTGAACTCTCCTTATATAGGCAATGCAAGTGGAGCAATGGTGGAAGACAAAATGGAGAACTACTGGGAGCATTATCTTCAATGGATCAAGCACTAGGCAATGGAGGTTGAGTATACATACATTCAATGCATATGCATAAATGGGTCAAAAAATGGGGTTGTGAAGTTCTCCACTCGAACCAACAAAAATCTAGGTTGCACTATCCTTGGGTAGTCGACTGACCAGGGAGAATTTTGTCTTTTTGCTTCGGTTCAATCCCACTTTGCTTCGGTTGTCCGACATGGCTTAAACACTTGGCCAAAGCAGGCCTAGGGTTAGGAATAAAGCTCAAATTTCATCTCTGATATTGAAGATAATGTGAGAAACACATTCTGATTTTCATCATCGAGTAATCAAAAGAAAGTGCCCAAGTTTTGGGGCCAGTCAAAATGGGGTGTGTACAGTTGCCCCTCTTCAATAGAGCTTGAAGTCATTTCATGACGTGAGTAAATGTCAAAGCCAGAAAGCAACCCTTTTGACAAGGCTGTAAAACTTGGGCAAACAAACAAACTGCAAATGCAGTTGGTTAAACTCGAGGGTTGCATACGTAACCCTTTGCAATGAGTCAAACCAACGTAGTTCAGTGGTAAGATGCAAATGATAATCTTGAAATGCAATTGAAAGTTGGACTTACATGCTTCGCGAAGTCAATTTTGTTTCTTTTTGAAAGTTCATGATTTATGTAATGCAATGCAACAGGTAATATGCGAGGCAAGCCTTATGCAAATGATATGAAGCATAACAAGGGTACAATGCAATCACACTCACATAAGAGAAGGAAATGAAGGTTTTAATCAACAAACGAGATCCAAACCATACCTCAATATGAAATAAGGGATTTATTTCAACTGGGTAAAGGAGACATGGGTCTTAATCAACAAGTGAGACCTAGACCGTACCTCAATACGAAATCAGGGATTGATTTCAACTGGGTAAAGGGGAAATGGGTCTTAACCAACATGCGAGACCTAAATATGAAATAGGGGACTGGTTTAAACTGGGTAAAAGAGAAAAAGGTCTTAACCAACAAGTGAGACCTAGGTCGTACCTTAATATGAAATAGGAGACTTGTGCCAACCGAGTAAGGAAGAAAAGTTTCTTAGCCAACAAGCAATACCTAGGCTATACCTTAATATGAAATAGAGGATTGGTTTCAACCGGGTAAAGGAGAAAAGGGTTTTAACAAACAAGAGAGACTTAGACCGTACCTGAATACGAAATAGGGAATGAGTTTCAACCGGGTAAAGGAGACATGGGTCTTAACCAACAAGCGAGACCTAGACCATGCCTCAATACGAAACAGGGGATTAGTTTCAATCTGGTCAAGAGGAAAGAGTTGTAATCAAATGTCAGGATAATTATAGCCAAGTGATGTGAATAGATTCTTGCCAAGTGATGTAATAGTGTGACAGTTCTAACCATGTATGATAAACGTAATAGACAGTTGTAGACACCCCATTTTTGACCGTCCTCAAGACTTGGTTGTGCTCGCAGGTACATCCAGCCACAAGTTCGATTGCTCGTCAAGTACGCAACTGTCGCGGCGGAACATCACAAGTTTGAGCTTTCCAAACCCTGTATCCTTTCTGCCCCATTTTTGGACCATGTGTTGCTCCTTTAAGCTTGATTCTCATAGTGCACTGCCGGCCACAGTTTGGCACTGCCGGCCATGCATTTTTCCTTGCCTGCTATTGATGATGCCTGCTGGCCATCAGTAAACCACTGCTGGCCATAGCTGATGGCCGGCAGAACACTTTGTCTCAGTAGATTTTACTCCAGATCTTTTGAGCCAGCTAGTTTTCACTTATCTCTCCTCCACACATGTGTATGGAGGGATGAGCCTCTTTTCAAGCTTGTTTAACAAGCTTTGCTTTGCCTCTCTTCTATATAAGGAGAGTCTTCTCCTCCATTTCAGAGGTTCATAAAATTGAGGCTTGAAAGATAGATATACATTTGTATCTATTCTTCATTGTTTGCTCTTGTTTTGTGCTTAAAAGTGTCATTTTGTCTCACTATTGCACACAAACACACACTCAAACACCATACTCTTGGAGCTGAGGTCCCTTGAGGTTGTTTTTGAAACTTTTGGACTGGTTTTGGATCAAAAAGGGTGCTGGAGTTGCAGCCTTGAAGGTGGTCATCAAGGGTGAGTTTCTAACCTTTAAATCCCCTATTTTTTCTTAAGTCTTTAGCCCCTTTTGTGTGCTATTTTGAGCTTAGCTTCCTACTAAAAAAAGTTCTGAATTTTGGTGCTTAAAAAGTTTGTTTGAGGTCACTTTTTCGTTCGGGGTTGTTTACCCCCTCTTAGGCCTTGTTTGGCCTTGTTTTTGTCCCTTTTTTGTGAGCCTTTGGGACCACCTTGTTTTGGCCTTCACACCACTGAAACTCAGAGGAATTTCAGTGGTGGGAAGGGTGTTTTGAGGTCCCAAAAGGGAGAGGGTCATCCCCTTTCCTTATGTCTTCAATGTTTGCTTTGAATGCCTCATGTGTAAGCATGTTTGTCAAGCTTATGTTGGCCATATCTTAGCATGTATTTGGGCTTATTTTAACATGGCATGCACTTTTTTTACTTGGTTTTGTCACTTCATGCATGTATAATACAGTTGTAGTATAAATCACACAAACTAGCTTTGTATGCTTCATGAAGTAGCATGACATTGTAGCTTGTTTTGTTTCTATTTCAGCATGTTTTTGGTGATGTTTTGCCATGTCATGACTCTGTTTTGGTTTGGTTTGGTTGGCCCTTGCATGCTCCATGAACTTGTAGTGTAATTCCATGAATTAGCCTAGTGTGTCTCATGCTTTAACATGTCATTCTAGCATGCTTTTGGCTTAACTTCAAGAAGCTTTTATCCATGTTTTAGCATGCTATAGCTCTGATTTTGATTTTTTTTTGGTCATGCATGCCATGCCTTGTATAGCTATGGTTCAATCTAGCTTGTTAGCTTTGTGCATTGAGTCCATTAGCATGTATTACTTGAAGTATTTTCATGATTTGGCATCATGTGAAATGTGATTTCAGTCGATGTTTCATGGTCACACATTTGCATCTTTCACCTATTCCATGCTTTGGATAGTTTGTGTTTTATGCCTTAAAATAAGCCATTGCATATGCCCTCATGCCTAAGCTTGCAAGCTACCATTTCAGTGTTTATTTGGGGTTATTTTGCCATAATATAACTCTAATTTTTATTGGTTAAGTCATCCCATGCTTGGTGCTAATAGGTGTAGTGTAATCCACCTTGTTTGCCTTGCATTCATCATGCCTTATGCCCTTTATTCTACCATGTTTTGGCTTCCTTCCATGCATGTTTTAGACTCATTTTAACATGTTCTAGGACTATTTTGGGTTGCCTTTGCCATATGCTTCATGCTTTGTATAGTTGTAGTGCAATTGGCCTTGCTAGCTTTGTGTTTTGATTACTCATGCATGCTATCTTTGAGCTATTTAGATGATTTGGCATTATTTAATACTTCATTTCAGAGCTTATAGCATGACCATGTTCCCACTTCATTCATGCTTTGAATGCCTTTGAGTATTGTGCGTTGTTGCCTTGTTTATGGCCTAGCCCGTATGCTTGCATGCCTAGGTCTTTAAGCCTCCATCTTAGCATGTTTTGGTCATTGTTTAGACCTATTTCAACTCTGTCCATCATTGGTTCATGCATATTTTCCATGTATTGCATGCCTCCTTTGCAGTCCTCTTTATTAGCCTTCATGCTTTAGGACATTGGCATGCTATACTTGTGTTTGTTTGAATGATTTGGCATCATTTCTTACTTAATTTCAGTGCATTTAGTGTTGTTACACTTCTGCATTTATCACTTCTTGAGCCTTCTTGAGGGTTGTGCTCTTAGGCCTAGTTGATTGGCCAACGCATTGTGTATGCATGCCTTGTCTTTTGGTGCCTTTGTTTTGGTGTTATGGCCACTAATTTGGGCATGGCTGAGGTCTACCCATTTTGGTTTAAGTCCATTGAGCATTGTGTATGCTATGTACTTCATTGCATTGTGTATGCCATCTAGTTCATGGCATTGTGTATGCCATATAGTTCATTGCATTTGTGTATGCATGTTCATTGCATTGCATATGCTAGTTGTCATTTAGCATTGTGTATGCTAGTTGTTGTTCTTAGCATTGTGCATTGTGCATGCCATTAGCCTTGTTAGGTTGTTCATGTTGTTTGCATATTTTGCATTTTGTTCAATCGGTTATCGTATTGAACACAAGACAGATTAGCTCATTTCATACTTGAAGTGATGAAGTGAGCCAATCACCCTTGGTCTCCATTTTCTTTGACTTCCCATGATAAGGATATGGTCTTGATGTCTTGTTTGTCATGCGTTTATTGAATTTGCCCAAGTTGGATCTTTGGCCATCATGCATCGAGACGCGTGATTGATAGTCTTGGATCCGATTATGCCTCTCCCTTGATGTCTTGAGGCGATATGGAGTGGCATAGTGCGTACATACCCTTGGGAGACCCTCTCTTTCCTCTGTTTTGAGCTCTGTTGCAGCTTGGTGTCACAGCACACTAGTGGCCGGCGCCCTCTCATTTTTTGCCAGCAGCCCCTTCATCCTTGGCCGGCAGTGTGCGTCATTGGTCGGCAAGGGGATCGGCAGAAGCTTCTCATGGCCGACAGGCCACTGGTGCACTCCCCAGCACTGTTTTGGTAAGATCCAGTAGCTAGTTCTCAAGGACACCCTGTAGACAGAGCCTCTAAAGAGCATTTGGAGAGCTTTCGGGACAGGAATCGAGCATGCATCTTCAACTTCTTCAAGGCAAAGCTGAGGCAGCCTAGTTTACATATTTTAATGCTTACCATGAGTTTGTAATTTAATTAATTCATTTGTTAATTAGTTAAAGTTTTGTAATAATTAGTTGTAGCTAGTTATTCAATTTGTTGTGTAATAATTAGTCTAATTAGCTTAATTAGATTAGTTAGTTAGCTTAGCTTAGTGTAGCTTAGCTAAATTCATTCGGACCCTCCGTTGAGAGGGCGAATTTTGTAATAAGTGTTCGTGTGTGTGTGTGAATGTCTTCCAACCCCACGTCTTTCTCCCTTTTATTTACCCACTTTCAGTGGTTAGATTAGGGCATGTTTCAGTTAGCATCCTTATGCTATGCATGTTTGCATCATTCATCTATATTGCATGCACCGGGCTCGGCGCATCATACTAACTGCATTGTATTTCAATACCAAGTTGAATACATGTATCAATTGTTGCATTTCACGTGCCATTTTAGAATAGTCGAGCCTATCTTAGTTGCATTTTGCATGTGTTACATTAGGCATTGTTGACATAGCTAAGATCATGCATTGATTACTAACTAGCTTATATTTTGGCTCGAAGTACTAGGTAAGCTTTTATGCTTTACCATACTGCATGTGCGTTATTGATTGCCATGTTTAGCATGCTTGCCATGAGGCTAACTGCTTAAGTGATATAAACTGCCTGAAGGCCTGTGGGTGAAGGTTGGATTGCTTGAATTGGAACAATTCATTGAAATCCTCGTTTTAGCCTACTTGCGAGTAGCAAATTCCAAACCATTTTCAAAACAAACAAATATGCAATGTTTTGTTCCAATTTAGGCGATCTAGTCTATACTTGAGTACTGTGCGTATCATATAGTAATTCTAGGTTAATAACCGGAATAAGAACACATGTGTTTTCAAAAACAAGATATCATGTTAGTAAAGGCTGATCTTTGATCGGGCAAGTGGGGGTGCTCATTGCATGACCTTCCCCTCTCGTACCCAAGTTCTTGAGCCGAGGCAACTTTGGTGATGACGGACACGTGGCCTTAGGCACGAGTCAGGGTCTCCTAAATTCCCCCAAAACAAAATATTTAGGTGGCGACTCTGCATCTAGTAAAGCAGTCCATGTTTGGCATTTCTTTACAAAATATTTTCCGGATTTGGACTCTTTGGTGATTTATCGATCTAGCATTACACTTTGCGAGATTAGATTCAAAACCGTGACAATAAGTCTGAACTGTAGTAAGCCCAATGAACAAAACGGGATTTCGCGCCCATTTTTGCGTGCGGAGCTTGGGATGTTTGGGCGCGTCTACAACAATGCAAGTATGACAGTGAATACAATAAACATGAAGGGTGCAATGTGAGACATATAATATGCAATTTGATGATTTGATGCAAAAACAAATGAATACACAAAATGATTTTTTCTTTTTTCTTTTTTTTCAATTTTTTTTATACATACCATATATACATATATAGATACAAACGATATATACAGATATACAAACATAGACATATATAGATACATACAGTCATATAGATACACATATACATATTATATACATACAGTATATAAATATACATATACATATAGACACATACATATAGATACACATATACATATTATATATATATACGGTATATACATATACATACAAACAAATGCATACAGATATATACATACGGTATACGTATACATATACAAATGCACAATGTAAACATCTCTCTCTTTCTCTTTCTCTCCATTGTTCTTGTCTCTCTCTTTCTCCTCCGTCTCCTTCAAATGTTGCGTTTGGCGCACGATTTCAACAATCACGGCGCCTGACTGACAACAGCTGGACTGGTCTTGATTTTCAACGATTTCCTCAGCAATCCCTCTTCTTTGGGTTCTTTTTCTCCTTCATTTTTTCCCTCTCTTCTTAAGGACAATCTGTGAGGGAGAGGCAGAGCAAAACCAAAAACTATAAAATCACTCTACAACTCTCTCTTTTGGCATTACTCTCATTTGCCATGGCCTCTTCCCATCATACTCTTTTGATCTTCCCAGACCTTAATGACTCCCTGATAGAGATTGCTGACGCCAACTCCTGTGAGCCTCAATAGAGAGCCCCTACCTCTGTTTCAATTTTCCTGCATTGTTAGTCGAGCAATTAATAGAAGCATAGTTTGGCATCAAGGCCAACTCTTACACTTTGAAATCCTACATGGAGATCATGACTGCAGTCTCCAATTTGTCCCACCGGCTGCAGGGTAGGACAAGCGAAGCACATTGGTTAAATGCACAACTCACCCTGCTCCAGCATATGTACAAGGATGCTTGAGAAGAGATTAACAACTTGAAAAAGAAAAACAAAGAGTTAAAATAATAGATGACCTCTGTGGCCTGATTCAAAGCTCCTTGGTGTTCTTCATTTGACGAATGATGGGGAGCAATCTCTTTAGGAAGCTTTGCCAATGCTGAAGCAAAGTCTTCAAGGGCTTTCTGAGAGTAATGATGAAGTGAGGCAACCGACAATGGAAGTGGGTGGTAAACCTAAAGTGTCAGCCAGTAACCTTTGTCGTCGAAAACACAAGTTGCCAGAAACCAAGAACAATGATTGCATTCTCTATTTTTTTATTTTTTATTTTTTATTTTTTGTATTTTTTCTTAGGAGTGGGAACTTAGAGGTTCAAATCTCTTTTGTATAACTTTGATGGAGGTTTGATCCTAACATTTAATATAAAAAAAAAAAAAAAGTTTTGTTTTGCAAATTTGAATGGCATGAAAGGCATTTGAGCATGAAAACCATTTTGTTTTGAATTTTGAAATTGAAAATGGTTGCATTTCAATGCATTCTGCACTAAAATATAACTCAATGAAATAAAAACAAAGCAAAAATCATCCCAAACGCACCCATTTACGCTTGCCGGAACAAAATGGATACTAAACAAAACATCACCGGTCGGCCACCTGACTAAAGGACATCGCCGAAGACAACTACTGTGCATTTTTCAACGAGTGCAACTTAAAGAAAAAGTACAAGTTAGTGTCAACTTGGTGACAAGGACTCAAGAGTGCGGGGAAATGACAGAAAACTTGACTTGACTATGCCCCTAGTTCATCACTTTGAATTTTTTCTTTTTTGTTGACTACTAAAAAGATTTTGATCAACATGAGAGTTAGATTAGCATGCTCGTTCCACTCTCTGTTTGAAGTCATGTAAGTTAGGCTGTGAGCACTGAATTTTTTTCCTTTTTGGTCTAAAGAATGGTTTGCGCCTTGCAAAAATGGAATAGTTTTTTAGAAAATCAATTACCCTCATTAAAAGTCCTCAACATTTGTTTTCACAAATGGCCACTACTCGGCCAACATGAAATCAACCTCGAGATGTACCAACTCAAATTAGATAACTTGAGTAGGATATATTGTATTACCACTGAATTTGCCTTGGAACTTAACTCGTTATGGAAGAAGAATAGAACAACTAAATCGAACTGAGATGGGCCAATCACACATGGATATGATAGCCGAGTCGAATAAAGATACACCAATCAAACATGGACAGGATGAGTGAGTTGAAAATGGTTGGAGCCGAACATCAAGATGAAGCTGTCTATGTATCCCAAAGATAGGAATCAGGATTTACGTTGTTCACGCTAAGATTCACTCGGGTATTAACACTCTCCTTTTGTGCTCTAACTTTTGCAAAAGCTGTTCTTTCATGTTTTTTACCTTGCGAGCTTTTTTTATTTTTTCATTTTTTATTCTTTCATTTTTCATTTTGTTCATTTTTTTCGTACTCTAACTTTTTCTTGGGTCGCCCTTCTCGATTTTCGACCTAGCGAGCCTCTCAAGGGTGGTACTTTGTTTTAGCTTGTCCACGTTGATTGGATATGAGAACTCTAGGCAATCTAAATCCATGAAAATGGCCGCTACACTTGACCAGATAGACGTGATGATGTAGGGACTTGGCTAATTGGGTTTGAATTTTCCTCTGGGGTCGTGGATAGGAGTTCAATTATCCTTCAGAGCTAAATATTCTTCCCTCAAAATCTGGGATTTGATTTTCATTTTGGTCTCCATTGGCTTGAGAAACAACCTCGTTGGAATCTCTGATCACATCCAGCCTTATTGCCCCTAGTTCAAGGGTTGCTTCCAATTCGGCAATGCAAGTCTCATAATTTGGTTGATTAGTGGACACCCATAATCAAATTTTGAAAGCTAGGGGGGTCAGCACTTAGGTCGAGAGTAATCCTATGCTATACAATCTCAAGATAAATTCCAAGCATGTCTTCATAGGACCATGCAAAAATATTTTTTGAAACCTTTTAATAAAGAAACTAATCACTCATGCTCCTCTGAGGACAATGTCGAACCAATCTAGACCAAGCTAGGACCCTTCTTAGTACCCACATTAATTGAAACAATCTCACCCATCAAGGGCTTAACATGCCTCACTGTCTCCTAGTCATTCAAATTTTGCAAATCCTAACAAATTTCTTCTTCTTTTTTATCAGAGTTTTGGAAAAAGTTTTGAAAATTGTGGATTAAGGCAATGAACTAAAGGCACAAAGACGTAGGCGGAATCTACAACACTTTTATTGAAAAGAAAGTTTGACTCAGTGATGACAACAGACTCAAAAGAAAAAGAAAAGACAAAAAATGGAAAGGATAATGATATTTGGGTTATCACCACCGAAATCACCAAACTTAGACTTATTAGAATGACTCGCGCCTGATCCTAACTCTACAGATTTTGTGGAATCAAACTCAAATTCAATGCCCAATTCAGAAATCAGAATAGAACCATTTTCAATAGTTAAGTGCAGGCCATCACTTGCACCTAGAAAATTCGTGCAATTCACATGTGGTCCACCCCCAATTGTTGAATCGGTCACAATATCTCCCGAGTTTACTGGTCTCGCGTTAGTCTCAAGTTCTATCACAGATTCAGCCAATGCCAGACCTAGAATTTTTCCCATGGTTCTTTGTTTCTTGATCACTCCATGGCTTAAGAAAATCATATAGAGGGAAGTGCATGCCCGTGAGAATATTTACCATAACATTCAGTTCTGGCTCCAAATCATTTGCCACAAGGGGGTTTTGGGGTTTTGGTTGGGATTGAGGCACATATATCATGAATAAATTAGTGCTCTATGGAATTAGCACCTCAGGCTGGGGCAAATGGAAAGGTGTGATGTATATGTTGGGGTGGAAAGTGAGTGGTAGGGTATAGATGAGGTTGTGCTGGGAAGATAGTGGGGGTTTGGTCACAGGGTGGCAATGGATTGGAGGTGGCCTTGCCTCTTTAGGGTTGAAGTAGAGTTATGGTTTTGCTATCAATGAGATCTTAAATTGCATGGTATAGACACCCCATTTTTGATCGCCCTTAAGACTTGGGCGCCACTAGTTAATTACTTGGTGATGAAAGTTTTGTTATGCAAAGGTTCAATTTCTTCAGCAAGGAGAGCTTCAAATCCAACCTAACACCCCATTTTGGACCAAAACCATTTTGAACAAAATGATTTTTAGACTTGAAAAACCCTCTCTTTAAAAATATTTTTGAAAAAGTTTATACGATGTTCCGAGACTCGCATTTCGTTAAATGTTGCACTTTTCGATAAACCGAGCAACGACAAAGTAGAAATAAATGAAAGAGAGGTGAACTCTTTCAAAAATATTTCAAAACATCTTATTTAGAGGTTTGGAGTGGAAGAAAATTGGAGGAGAGGGAAGAAACCTTGTTGGGGAAGAAGTTGGGCATAAACGTTAAGAGAGAACCGGGCAGCTGTGAACGCGCCCCGCGTGAGGGCCTCCGTGCTATAGTTCTGACTCAATTTGTCACGGTTCTTAATCTGAACCAAAGAGTCCAAATCCGGCAAATCGTTTTGAGAAAAACAAATTTTTGTAAAGAAGTGCCAAACATGGACTACTTTGCCAGGTACAGAGTCGCCACCTAAATATTTTTTAATGGGGGAATTTATGAAACCCTGACTCGTTTGCCTAAGGCCACATGTCCGTCATCACCAAAGTTGCCTCGGCTCGAGAACTTGGGTACGATTGGGGAAGGTCAGCTATGAGCACCCCTTCTCGCCTGATCCGAAGATCGGCATCTACTAACCATGATATCCGATTTTGAAAACACATGCCTTCTTATTCCAACTAATTAGCTAATCTTACTATGTGATGCGCACAACACAACAAGTATAGACTAGATCGCCTAATTTGGAACGAAGCATTGCATATCCGTTTGTTTGGAAAATGATTTGAGATTTGCTACTCGCAAGTAGGCTAAAACACGGATTTCAATGAGTTGTCCCAACTCAAACAATCCAACCTTCACCCACAGGCATTTAGGCAGTTATATCATATAAGCATCTAGCCACATGGTAAGCATGCTATCATGGCAACACTCACACTCATGCGAGATGCTAAAGCATAAACACTCACCTAGTACTCCAAGCCAAAACAAGGAACATGTTAGTAATTAAATGTATGATCCAAGTCCGTATTAAGGTGGCTAATGCATCGCATACAGAATGTCACTAGAATAGGCTTGACTAATCGTA
The DNA here is from genome assembly GCA_025200525.1 of Camellia lanceoleosa. Classification (NCBI taxonomy): domain Eukaryota; kingdom Viridiplantae; phylum Streptophyta; class Magnoliopsida; order Ericales; family Theaceae; genus Camellia; species Camellia lanceoleosa. Next base: position 13,184,800 of record CM045769.1, on the reverse strand, counting down.
GGATGGCATGTGGAATGCAACAAGTAGCACGTATTCAAGTTAGATTTGGAATACTATGATGTTAGCATGATGCGCCGAGCCCGGTGCATGCAATACTGATGAATGATGCACGCATGCATATCATAAGGATGCTAAATTAAACATGTCCTAATACTAACCATCAAAAGCAGGTAAGTAAAAGGGAGAAAGAAGTGGGGGTTGGAAGACATCCACACACGCACCCACACTTATTACAAATTAGCCCTCACTCGGAGGGACCGAAAGAATAATACAGATTTAACTAGCCTACAAGCTAATTAAATATTACATACCGATTAAACTAGTTAAGCAAATTAACCAATCTAATAAAACAGCAAACAGCCTCGGGAAGAGGACCCAATGCAATGCGTGCTCGGCTCCGCTCGAAAGTCCACTGCTATGCGCAAGTTGCCTCTATCCACACTGTTTTCCTTCTCTGATCATTGAAAAAGTCCCAAGGTGCACTCTATGAACCCTGTGAGACACCACCGGCCAAGGGAAATGGTCACCGGCCAAATGGAATGATCATCGGCCACCAATTGTTGGTCGATCGGCACTAAAGATGGCCGGCCGGCCAAGTCTTCGTGCAGAATCCTGTTTTGACAGTAGTAGAGGGCAAAACAAGGCATAGCAATGCATTTCAAGCAAATGTGTGCACCAACACATCCCTTATCATGTTTATAACTCAAAAGGACATGGTTCTTGGTTCTCACACCAACAATCGCGCATTTCCATGCATGATGTCCCAAGAAACCAAGTTATGCACTTTGATTTCAAATGGAATGCACATAAACAAGCAAGGAACTCAACCTTTATCATGCTCAATTCAAGAGGCTAAGCATGCATGCAATGATATGCAACCTAGGCATGTTAGCTAACATGCTATGGGGACAAGCATGCAAGTATGATCATGGGGAAAACATGCAAAAATGCAAGCATGTGGGATGCAATGCCAACATGCAAGTGTGCAAGACATGTGGCATGTTAAGCACCCAAAGCAAGGAGAAGAATGCATGCCAAATGCACTAAGATTTAAGCATGCAACACATGCGATAGGCCAAGTATGCAACAACACACAAGGTGAGCATGCCACAACATGCGAGAGTGGACTTAGACTAATTTAGGCAGCCCTCAAACAAGCCTAAAACAGTGGCCAACATGCTCAAGAATGGAAGCCAAAACACATACAAATAGGCATGAATGCAAGGTCCAACACTTGGGCACATAGAAGCAACTTTTAAGCACACTTAAAAAAGAATAAACAAGGGCTAATAGCATGCATTATAAGCTCTGAAATTGCATGGAAAAGAGGTGCCAAACCAACTAAACAAAAAAAGCTAAACATGCAACCAAGACTCACACATCCGAGGTCAATCAAGCCAAAATGTAAAGAGACTATACAAAGCATGTTGAACATGACCAAAGAAACTAAAAACAGAGCTAAAGCACACTAAAACAAGCATGAAAGCTTCACAAAGCTATGCCTAAATCATGCTAGAACAAGGGTCGAAGCTTAAAGCATATTAAGGCAAATTTAAGGCATTACAAGACAAGTATGCTAAGCATGCATGGTGTGTCTAAACCAAGTAAAAACAGAGCTATATTATGACATAATAAGCACAAAAAACAGCTAAGGCATGGCCATCATACACTTAAACAAGATGCTCACACATGAGGGTTAAATGGCCCTTTTCAAGGACAATAAGAAGAGGGGGTGGCCCTCTCCTTCTTAGGACCTCAAGACACCATCCTCACCACTAAAATTCCTCAAGATTTCAGTGGTGACGAGGCCCAAACAAGGTGGTCCCTGAGCTCACCAAAATAGGATAAAAATAGGGCCAAACAAGGCCTAAGAGGGGTCAAACAACCTCAAAGCTCAAAACACCCTTAAGTAACTATTTCAATAAATGTAAAACAAGACTTTTATTAGTTATATACAAAGTCTAAAAACAGTTTCAAGATAGGCTAAAAGACTATGCAAAAATGGGATAAAAATGAGTAAGTTCTTACCCTTGTTGACCCTTTTCACAAATAATGCTCCAACTGGTTCTTTGAGCTCAAAACCAGTCAAGAACTTCAAGAACAGCTCCCTAGCACCTCAGTAGCCAAGGTAGGGTGTAATGGTGGGTGTTTGTGCGCAATAATAAGACCAAAAAAACACACTTATACACAAAAGACAGAGAGATATAGAGATGGGGGATATGCAAACCCTAACCCTAAAACTCAGAGCTCTGGAAAAAATGTCTAACACCCCAATGGAGGGAGAAGAGGTTCTCTCTTATAGACAATCCCTCTTGTAAAGCTTTCCAAACAAGCTAGGAAAGAGGGAGATCCCTCCATACACGTGTATGAGGGGGAGCAAAGTGTATGCCGGCTAGCACAGCTGGCATAAAAATATCTGCAAAAGCAGATGAATAGTGGTCGGCCAGCCAAAAATGCAATTTGACCAAAATAGATGGTCGCCCGGACACAAAGAGTGCCGGCCGGCCAAACATTTGGCCAGTGGCAACAAACCAATGGCCGGTGATGTGTAGGGATGGCCAACAAGCCATTTCCTACCCCTCAAAGGCAATGCACAAGTGTTTGGTGTGAAACCAGACACAAAACAGTTAAGCCGAGAGATCCTGAGGCAAGGCGCGTGGCCGAGACCTCCGGGAACTCAGGACGAACACAAACATGGATGATCACCGAGTGTTCAAGCGGTGACGTCCAAGTCTTGAGGACAGTCAAAAATGGGGTGTCTACAGTTGCCCCTCTTTGACAGAACTCGGAAGTCATAACAATGACGGGAGTGATTGTCAAAGCCCAAAGACGATCCTTTTTTGACAAGGCCGAAGACTTAGACAAAGCATGCAAGATAAACAAGATACGCGCCCAAAGGCAAGGGAAAAATGCAACTGACAATGCAAGAAGCCGAGCATAACTTATGATCATGCAAAGAAAGCTGTAACGAAGCATATTAATGCAACATTTTTAAGCTAGGAAACACAAATCCAACTACACTACAATGCAGAAAGGATGTAAGAGAATTATGCAATTCTCGATACGTCTCACTCGGAGGATATAATACCTGTGCGGCTCGTCTGGTTGCACCAGCTTCAAATGAACCGTACATACAATATTGTTCCTGAAAGAGAAAGAAAACTCAATAGGTACAATATCGTTAGCAACATGCATAACAATGCAATCGCAAGCTGCGCGACAACGCGAATGTAGGATTTAAGGTCTCCTTAGACCAAGGGGTGCACAAACAATGCAATGATATGCAATTGAATCTAATGTAATGCAAATGATATGCAAAATTACAAAACAAATGTAAATGCAAAACATACAAAACTATGTATAAACAATGCATACAATATGCAATGCAATTGAATCATGATCCAATCATGAGCGGTTCAAAACCACACAAATGTCAAATAGATTGATGGAGGTGCAAAGTTCATCTACCATAGAAAAGGTGCCACAACCCTCAAACCAAGCTCAACATGGAATAGGCGCGTACACATGCAGAACTATGAGTGATGTAGATGAACACAAGGACAAGTAATTAGGTGGAATGACATAAGTGGGGAATAACCCACTAATGAAAGAACATGATCCTAATGCTGGATGCAAAAATTACACTACAATGTAATAGATACAATGGACATGGCATGCAGCTAAACCAAATCTTGCCTAGGAAAGGCATGTACACAAACGAACCGCGTCTAACACAGAAAAGCTGCCGCAACCCTCAAACGAAGCTCAACATAGAATAGGTGCGTACACATGCAGAACTGTGCTTTAACGTGAAAAGTATGGGCACATGTCAGACCAAGCTCAACATGGAAATGCGCAAGCCATAGATGGAGGTGATGCAATGGATGCATGCAAGCTACAATGCAATATATACACAATATGCACTGGAATGGAAAGGATACAATGGATAAGGCACGCACGCCAAACCAGATCTTGCCTAGGAAAGGCATGTACACAAACGAACTGCGTCTAACACAAAAAAGGTGCCGCAACCCTCAAACCAAGCTCAACATGGAATAGGTGCGTACACATCCAGAACTGTGCTTTAACGTGAAAAGTATGGGCACATACCAGACCAAGCTCAACATGGAAAGGCGCAAGCCATAGATGGAGGTGATGCAATGGATGCAAGCAAGCTACAATGCAATATATACAGTGATGCATGACACATGCACTATATACAATGATGGATGACACATGCACTATTTACAATGATGCATGACATATGCATGTTTACAATGATGCATGACATATGCATGTTTGAAATGAAATGCATGACATATGCACTATTTATAATGAAGATGGCCGGCCGGCCAAATCTCCCTGCAGAAACTAGTTTGACAGCAGCGGAGGACAAAGCAAAGCATGGCAATGTATTTCAAGCAATGTATACGCTAATCACATCCCCTATCATGTTTATGACTCAAAGGGATATGGGTCTCGATTTTCGAACCACCAATCACGCATTTCCATGCATGATGGCCCAAGGAATCAAGGGTGCATTTTGATATTGGAATGCAATGCACATAAGCAAATAAAGGGGCTCAACCTCTATCACAAGCAATTCAAGAGGCAAAGCATGCATGCCAATGCAATGCAATCCTAAGCATGTCGACTAGTATGCAAAATGAACCATGCAAGCAAACAATGCATGTTAGGCGCACAACCTAAAGAAGCATGTAAGGCATGAAGCAATGCAACCTACAAGTATGCAAGATGTAATCTAAACATACAAGTATGCAAGGCATGCAACATCATACAAATGGGACCAAGCATGCAACAACTCACAAGGTAAGCATGCACAACACACTAAGGGAGGGACTTACACTAATTGGACAGCCCTAGACTAGGTCCAAAATAGTGGTCAATGTTGTGGAAGTGAGATCCAAAACACACACACATGCATGCAAATATGGTCCAATTCCTAAGCATAAAGGGACAACTTCTAAGCACACTTAAAAGGAGGTAAACATGGACAATTAGCATGCAAGGTAAGCTCTGAAAATCATGTCAAAGATGATGCCAAATCAAGCAAACAAGACAAGCATAGCATGCAATTGGTCCAAGTACTCAAGGCAAGGTAAGGATGTATTGAACTACCCTTAACAAAACCAAACATGGCATAAATTGAATGACCAAAATCAGAGGTTTAGGATGTTGAAACAAAACTAAAACACAATGACATGGCGTCCTAGGAGGCCTAAACATGATGGCATGCATGGAGGCCTAAACATGGAGCATGAGATGACAACCTTATAGAGCATTAAAGGGACATCGAATGCAAGCATATAAGCAAGTCATGAGGTCTAAAATAACATACCAAGTGATTCCAAACCACTAAAACAAAGCAAGGATGGCATGCTAGAGGGGCCAAAGCTTAAGGCATACAAGAGGGATTGCATGGTAGCTATACAAAGCAAGACAAGAATGACTCAAATGACCTAAAACAGTCCCTTAGCACATCAAAATATGCATGTAATCTTCACAAAGCTCGGCCAAAACACATGAGCATGGTAGTCTAAATGCTATGCATATATTGAGGCAAATCATGGCGTTACAAGGCATGTATGCTAAGCAAGCATGGTGTACCAAAACCAACATAACACAATGCTATATTATGACATAATAAGCATAAAAAACAGTCAAGGCATGTTCAACACACACTTAAACTAGATGCTCCCTCAAGAGGCAAAAAAAGGCCCTTTTCACAGACAACAAGGAGAGGGGGTGGCCCTCTCCTTCCTAAGACCTCAAGGCACCATCCTCACCTCTGAAATCTTCAGTGGTGAGGAGGCCCAAACACAATGGTTCCGGAGCTCAACCAAAATGGCACAAAAATGGAGCCTTACAAGGCTTAAGAGGGGTCAAACAACCCCAAAGCTTAAAGCAGCCTTAACCAACTATTTAGAGCACTTAAAAACAGAACTTTTCTATGTTATATGTTAAGCTCAAAAATAGATTCAAGATAGGCTAAAAAGCTTTGCAAAAATGGGGTAAAAAGGGACAAAAGTCTTACCCTTGTAGACCCTCTTTACAAACAATGTTCCAGCAGCACTTTTAGTTCCAAACCAGTCCAAAAGCTTCAAGGAAAGACCTCTGGTACCTCAGCAACCAAGAAAAGGTGTGATGGTGGGTGTTTGTGCACAAAAATGAGACTAAACACACACTAAACACAAGAGAGATAGATATAGAGATGGAAGAGATACAAACCCTAACCCTAAAGATCAAACTCTGGAAAAAAATGTTGTCTAAAATTGTCTAACCCCTTTAAAAGAGAGAAGAAGCTCCTTCTTATAGACAATTAGTCTTGTAAAGCTTCCAAAGGAAGCTAACAAGAGGGAAATCCCTCCATACATGTGTATGGATGGGGTGAAAGTGCATGCCAGCTACACAAAAATATCTGCAAAAGCAGATGCACAGTAGTCGGCCAGCCAAAAATGCAATTGACCCAAAAAAGATAGTCGGCCGGCCAAACATTTGGCTGGTGGCAACAAAACACAGCCGGTGGCCTCAAGCCATGGCTGGTGGAGTGTGAGGATGGCCCACAAGCCATTCGCTGCCCCTCCAAGGCAAAGCACAAGTGTTTGGTGCAAAACCAGACACAAAACAGTCGAGTCGAGAGATCCTGAAGCAAGGCGTGTAGCCGAGACCTCAGAGAACTCAAGACGAACACAAACATGGATGATCACCGAGTGTTCAAACGGTGATGTCCAAGTCATGAGGACGGTCAAAAATGGGGTGTCTACAATCACATGTTGTAGTTCACTGCAAGCACACCGGCACTCGATGTTTGTTTGAACTTGAAAAACGTGCACACAAGCCATATATGTATCCATTTTGACTGTTCTTCAAACTGTATGTTGAGTATTTCTTCGCAACTGTTTGCTTTTAAATACAGGGAGATTCCCATGCCTTCTGGGGGTATGGGAATGTTGTCGCCAGAGATTGGTACATGGAGTTACCGGATGCAGTCCGCCACATCGTGGACCAGGCCGGCTTCGGCGCCTTCGGCAGAGGACTCTCGCGCCTCACTGCAAGCAGGCCGCTCCTTGCCGCTCTAGTGGAGAGGTGGTGGGACACCACCAACTCCTTCCACTTCTCTGCTACGAGAGACATGACGATGACTCCCCATGATTTCTCGATGCTCACCGGCATCGAGGTAGGGGGTGATCCGATCCCCTTCGACACCGACATGGATGAGTAGGAGGTCGCTCATGTTTACTTACTTGGCGAGATGTCACCTCTTGCACGCCCCGGCTTCATCAGATACTCATGGTTCGAGAGCCGCTTCCAAACTCAGCCAGGCTTGGCCGAGGAGGCACCGATGGCTCAGGAGGAGGTGGAGCAGTACGCCCGCGGCTTCCTGATGTTTCTACTGGGGACTACTATTTTCGCCGACCGGGCGAACACTGTGCCCCTCTGCTTGTTGAGCGCGCTAGTGGATGTGACAAGGATCCTGTGTTTCGACTGGGGTGGCGCTGCCCTAGCCACTCTATACGGATACATGAGCTCAGCTTCCCGTTGTAGCGAGCAGTTGCGTGGAGGTTACTGGTGGGCTTGGGAGGTACATCTTCTTCCTCTTTTACATTTATGCTTTACATTTTCTATACTCTGTACACTCTGTACACACTACGATCTGCTTTATCTTGTTGCGTCTTCGCACATATATATACGCTTTAATCGATTGTACCTCGCACACTGTACACTCTGCACAATACACTGCACAATACACGGTTCTACAATTTTCACTTTATTCTATATTCTGCTTTATCTGATAAGCACATTAATATTTACTCTGCAGTTGTGGGTCTACGCCTACTTTTCGAGACTCGCCCCAGTGCCAGACTTGGAGACTCCTCTCGGCGTGCCATTCCCCCGATGCTTCGATGTGAGATACGTGCGGAGACCACGGGAGACATTCATCTTCTTCTGTTGCTACTTCGACACCATCACTCCCGCGGAGGTATGTTTAACCTTAGAGTTTATTTAAGCTTCACTTTACACTGTATTTTCAATAACAGTAGATAACAAACTGAATGTCATTTACAGATCACCTGGCACCCTTGGGCTCTATTGCCAGCAGTGATTCAGGATCGATTTGCCGGTGCAGTGGAGACTGCACGTTTCAGGATCTTGCTGGAGGGCCTGGTCTGTCGAGCTTGGTACCTGAGTGAGCATTTCCTATGCCAGACCTTAGGTTTGCCAGAGCAGATAGTCCCAGGTCCGCCTCTCATACATATGAGGGAGACAGAGAGGTTCACACCCGAGGAGATGGCCGACTACACGATCGGCTGGGATGCGGAGGGCTTAAGGGGCGAGGGCGACTTCGAAGAGTATGTCCGGACCTACATCATGCGGCCTTTGAGCAGCGGCCGTCGGGCCAAGAGAGAGAGGCCTGCAGCGCCGGTAGTTGGAGCGGGTGTAGGGGTAGGGACATCGAGGATGGCTCGCGCCCGTGGCAGGAGTGGAGCTCAGAGGTGTCGGGGGGTTAGTTGGCCAGCACTACCCACGATGATAACATGCAGAGGGCGGGGCAGGGCGACTTATCAGATTCCTATTGCTCCCCCTCCGGCTGATCATAAGTTAGTCGGGTTCTACGGCTTACCTCCGGTATGTACTACTGCATTTTGCATTCTGCACAGTCATTTTATTTCAATTCATTTGATATTCCGCAGAATACTAAGACTTCTAACACTTTTGCAGGCTTCCTCCGAGTACACTTGCCAGTCGCTGGAGTTGACTGCTTCAGTGATGGGGATGCTTCAGCAGAACCTCGACCTCCTGGCTATTTACAGTAGTTCGGTATGTTCTTCTAACCACGGTCTCCAACCATATATAAACTGTTTCACATGATCTGATGCACAACTCAACACTTGATACACGACCCTCACGGCGTCTGACACACTGTAGCCCACAAACTATTCACAGCACTGCTCACGGTATTCATACACTGTACTCATACACTACATTTTGCACTGATACACTACTCACAACATTCATACACTGTACTCATACACTGCATTCTGCACTGATACACTGCTCACAGTATTCACACATTGTATTCATACACTACTTTCTGCACTGATACACTGCTCACAACATTCATACACTGTACTCATACATTGCATTCTGCACTGATTTACTGTTCACAGTATTCACACATTGTACTCATACACTGCTCATAGTATTTACACTCTGTATTCATACACTACATTATGCACTGATACTGATGCGTTTGCCATTTGTACTTTTCAGCCTCCCTTCCAGCTTCCAACTGTAGGAGGTGCTTCAGCTGGACCTTCCGCTCCTACCCGAGACGGCAGAGTATACCCCCGCACCAAACCGGGGCGCACTCATGTTGGGAGTAGCTCACGGGCGCCGATCCCGATTTAAACGAGTCCGAGGCGGAGGAGTAAGCGACTTGAGTCATCGAGGAAGAGACCGAAGATGGCATTGACTCGAGCTCGGATGATGGCCTATGGCGATCTTGCTCTGGACCTTCGTCCAGGAAGAGGACGAGGACAGACCCCTAGGCCTGAGGCCGCTTGACATTGATCTAGATTTTTGCTGCTTCTCCTCTTATTTCTTTTGTGCTTTTCTTTTTTTTTTTTTTTTTTGCTGGTAGCTAGAGTACCTTGTACTGCCACAGGCAGGTTTTGTTTTCTCCAAAACTTTGTACTTGAAATAGATGATGAAATGAAACAAAGCTTTTTATTTGAAAAAGTGTTACATTTTGGTACATTCCATGCATTGCATCGCATTGCATCACATCACATCACATCACATCACAATGTAAATGGAATTGATCTCCTGTCTGAAAGTCAAACATTTGTATTGCAATAACCAAGTAACGAACCGGCCAACGGCAAAACAACTCATACAACCCACTGCTTACCCTGAACACTCGGCCCCTATTTTGCTGGGAATTAATCTGCATATAGTTCATTTTGTTTATTCTGCACACGGTAAACCCTAAACAAACAGTCCAATCTGACAAGACGGAATACAAAGGTAGAATCAGCTGAAGTTAAAGCACACTCAGATGCCCCAAATTTTCCCTTTCTTCTTTTGCTTCGCATAAATGTGGAGAATGGCACAGCACTCTGAGCACAGCATGATTAAAAATTTTGAATTTGGAAAAAGGTTTTTCAAACCGGGGTATTGAGCCTACAACTGAACATAGTAAAAAAGGCTCAAATAGAAAGTACACGACCTAATCACAACGAGACACTCAGAAAAGACTCAAAACAAAAGTTGAGGTAAACAAAACAAAAGACACGACAAACAGACGTGGTATAAAGACGAGAGACCTCTAAAATCACGAGGAGCCAGTTTCTCTGGGTATTATTTCCCACCCTTTCTAATTTATGATTCTCACATCACTCGGCCCTCAGACTCGGCTTTTCTCTCAAAACCTTTCTGCTCACTTTTCTCTCATCGCACATCTCTCTATTCTTCAATCTCTCATTTTTCATCCCTCCCCAGATATGGTCCGTGGATAAACAAGAGGTAGTGGGTTCGGGCCCAACACTGTTAGCTCATGGCTATTTCCTCCCAGGACGTCTTGTCGATGTTCCAGATGGAGTATCTTGATCCATTCCAATTTGTGCTTCGCACTTGGCTTGATACCTCATTGCTTGGAGGTTGTTGAGAGTTTTCAGCCCTTTACTGATAACTTTAGTTGTGTCTTCTTCTGGCGAATGAAATGGCTTTCTGGCAAGTATTGACAATCGAGGGAAAGACAGGGAGTCTGGCTCAACTGTGCCCCTAGTACATCATTTTGACCATTTTTTGTTTTGGTTTTCTACTAAAACAGTTTTGACCAATATGAGAGTTAGATTAACATACTTGTTCGATTTTTGATTTGAAAATCATGCGAGTTAGGCTGTGAGCACTGAAAATTTTCCTTTTTTGGGTCCAAGAAAATGGTCCAGTTTTGGAAAATGAAATGATTTTTGAGAAAATGGTCAACCTCAGTAAAAATTCTCAAAAACTATTTTTGCAAACGATCAATGCTCAACGAGCACGGAACTTACTCTCGAGATGCGCAACCTTGGATCAGAGGCAATGGAAAATTGCCCCTTGCTTGAAATAGCTGCATGGCAACGGATAGTTGTCCCTGGTTCGAATGGCGACTCATGGCAACGGAAAGTTGCCCCTTGTTTGGATGATGCCGCAGCATTTTGTAAACAGTCCTCATTAGTGATGATCACGACCGAACTCTCGGACACGGAGACGACGAAGATGGTCAGAACCAATATATGGACACAGTCACTTTGAGAGCATTGGTGGCTAGACTTCAGGATGAAGTTGCCTACGTATCCCAAACATGGGAATCAAGCCTACGTAGTTCACAGTGTCGCAACCGAACTAACGGATTCAGAGAAGGCAAAGATGAGCAAAACCATTACATGGACAAATCGCTATGAAAGCGTTGGGGCTGGACTTCGGAATGAAGTTGCCTACGTATCCCAGATATGGGAATCAAGCCTTACGTAGTTCCGGTTAAGGTATACTCGGGTATTTTAACCTTCACTTTTTAGGCTCTAACTTTTGCCAAGGTGCCCGTTGTGGGTTTTCGACCTTGCGAGCTTCTGTTTTTCTTTTCTTTTCAATTCTTTTCTTCTTCTTTTTTTCTTTTTGTATATATATTTTTTCTTTTTTTTTTTTTTCTTTTTTTTTTTTCTGGCTCTAACTTTTGCCTGGGTCGCCCTTCCAGATTTTTGGCCCAGCGAGCCTCTCAAGGGTTAAAGTATAACAAGTCCATGCCAAATGGTTTTAGGGTTTTGAAGCCATCTGAATCCAAGAGAATGGCTGTTGTTATTGATTTGCAAAAGGATCCATCTCCGGATTTTCGAGCATATCGGACATTTTGGCCCTTAGTTTAAGGGGTGCTTCTGTTCTAGCTTCACAATCTTCTGTTGACGACATCTGATCTCTTGATCTGACTTTGGTGACTCTTGTTCGAGGGCTGCCTCAAATCTAGCCACACAGGCCTCTCTTTATGACCGATCGTTGAACGTTTTGAATGGGTTCAAGGTTTGAAAACAAATGGATTGAATCTCGAGGCTGAGAGCGATCCTAGGCTGCACAATCTCAAGAGCGATTCCACACAGGTCTTCGCAGGACTGCGCAAAACATTTTGTTTTTGAAAGTTTTTACAAAAGCGACAAATCGCTCACGTTGAAGATAGTGTGGAACCAATCTGGATCAAGCCACGGTCCTTCTCAGTACTCACGCTAACGAGCATGATTTTATTCATTAAAGGCTTAGCATGCCGCACTTTCTCTCAAATTGATCAAAATTTTTGTAAAACCCGAGGAATTCCTTCCTCTTCGTTTTCATCACCACAGTATTCAAAAATAGTTTTTGAAAACTTAGGTCAATACAATGAGTTTAGAGCACAGAAGAGTAAGTGAGATGCTCCGCCGTTTCATTCAAATCCTTTGGCACAACTAGCTCAAGGTAGCAATAAGCACAGAAACATGGTGCAGTTGGTGGCGAAGCCGCTATTCCGTAAGCGAGATCTGCCATAGACCTCTGGAGGTCACCAATCATCCCCATCAATTCAAACGTAGTGGGCTCACGAGCCTGATACAACTGGGGTTCCCAGATCGGGCGCGCAACAGGGTACTTGGGCAGATGCGGTACATCAACATTGGTCTCACTTTGCAGGCTGATTCCTTGATCTAATGCGACTGTCATAACCACGATTTCCTCTGAATTCTGTGTCATGATAAGTCCGCCGACCTTGAACAGTGACTAACGGATCAGATATCTGCCTTGCCTCAGTGAGGGAGAACACCGGCTATTCTATACTTGATTCTCTGAACTAAAAGAGGAAACATGCACCATTTCAGTCCAAACAGAGCAAACACAGGTGTAGCTGAACAGCTGTACTCTAATACTGATCATTGTTCCCCAAAAATCACTGCCCCAAAACACTGAATCGAATACCCGTAGATATAACTGTTTCTCAAAAACACTAATACTGATGCCCGCAGGCCTGATGCACAAACTCACAGACTGATATGTACATTCCTGTAGAGATACACTCTAAAAGTACATAGCAGGTAAAAGAAAGCCAAAACACCCCTATGTTGGGATAGGGTTTCCCTATCCTATTTTGTTAGGAGCTAGGGTTTCACTACGCACACAGCGGTTTCAAACAACCTATATTGGGTAAGCAACCTGTCCAAGTTTGGAATGGTCACTATGGATTCCGAATATGCACTAGGTCGAATGGTCAGAAAGGATGCCTCGGTAAAACCGAGGTTTGTGTTCCCATACTGGCAGAGCCCTCAACCAGTCAGCCTTATGGCATGCTTTGACAAAGTCATGCCTCCGGCAAATCGCTCAGGAATAGCAGATGGCCAACACGGTGTCCTAGGCGCACCTGTGCACATGCAATGCAAAGAAACACATAAGTGAAATCAAAACAAGATATCACGAGTTCGAGTCAAGCTCTCTAAACTCCCCAGCAAAGTCGCCAGAAACTGTGGATGCGCCCTACGTGAAGGCCTCCGTGCTACAGTTCGGACTCAATTTGTCACGGTCCTTAATCTGAACCAAAGAGTCCAAATCCGGCAAATCGTTTTGAGAAAAACAGATTTTTGTAAAGAAGTGCCAAACATGGACTACTTTGCCAGATATAGAGTCGCCACCTAAATATTTTTTAATGGGGGAATTTAGGAAACCCTGACTCGTTTGCCTAAGGCCACGTGTCCATCATCACCAAAGTTGCCTCGGCTCGGGAACTTGGGTACAATTGGGGAAGGTCAGCTATGAGCACCCCCTCTCGCCCGATCCGAAGATCGGCCTCTACTAACCATGATATCTGATTTTGAAAACACATGTGTTCTTATTCCAACTAATTAGCTAATCTTACTATGTGATGCGCACAACACAACAAGTATAGACTAGATCACCTAATTTGGAACGAAGCATTGCATATCCATTTGTTTGGAAAATGATTTGAGATTTGCTAGTCGCAAGTAGGCTAAAACACGGATTTCAATGAGTTGTCCCAACTCAAACAATCCAACCTTCACCCACAGGCATTCAGGCAGTTATATCATATAAGCATCTAGCCACATGGTAATCATGCTATCATGGCAACACTCACACTCATGCGAGATGCTAGAGCATAAACACTCACCTAGTACTCCAAGCCAAAACAAGGAAGAAGTTAGTAATCAAATGTATGATCCAATTCATGTTAAGGTGGCTAATGCATCGCATACAGAATGTCACTAGAATAGGCTCGGCTAATCCTTAGATGAGATGTGGAATGCAACAAGTAGCACGTATTCAAGTTATATTTGGAATACTATGCTGTTAGCATGATGCGCCGAGCCCGGTGCATGCAACACTGATGAATGATGCACGCATGCATATCATAAGGATGCTAAATTAAACATGTCCTAATACTAACCATCAAAAGCAGGTAAGTAAAAGGGAGAAAGAAGTGGGGGTTGGAAGACATGCACACACGTACCCACACTTATTACAAATTAGCCCTCACTCGGAGGGACCGAAAGAATAATACAGATTTAACTAGCCTACAAGCTAATTAAATGTTACAGACCGATTAAACTAGTTAAGCAACTTAACTAATCTAATAAAAAAGTAAACAACCTCGGGAAGAGGGCCTAATGCAATGCGTGCTCAGCTTCGCTCGGAAGTCCATTGCTATGCGCAAGTTGCCTCTGTCCACACTGTTTTCCTTCTCTGATCATTGAAAAAGTCCCAAGGTGCACTCTATGAACCCTGTGAGACACCACCGGCCAAGGGAAATGGTCACTGGCCAAATGGAATGATCACCAGCCACTAGAAATGATCACCGGCTACCAATTGTTGGTCGGTCGGCCCTAAAAATGGCCGGCCAGCCAAGTCTTCCTGCAGAATCCTATTTTGACAGCAGTAGATGGAAAAACAAGGCATAGCAATGCATTTCAAGCAAATGTGTGCACCAACACATCCCTTATCATGTTTATAACTCAAAGGACATGGTTCTTGGTTCTCAGACCAACAATCGCGCATTTCCATGTATGATGTCCCAAGAAACCAAGTTATGCACTTTGATTTCAAATGGAATGCACATAAACAAGCAAGGAACTCAACCTCTATCATGCTCAATTCAGGAGGCTAAGCATGCATGCAATGATATGCAACCTAGGCATGTTAGCTAACATGCTATGGGGACAAGCATGCAAGTATGATCATGGGGCAAACATGCAAACATGCAAGCATGTGGGATACAATGCCAACATGAAAGTGTGCAAGACATGTGGCATGTTAAGCACCCAAAGCAAAGAGAAGAATGCATGCCAAATGCACTAAGATTTAAGCATGCAACACATGCGATAGGCCAAGTATGCAACAACACATAAGGTGAGCATGCCACAACATGCGAGAATGGACTTAGACTAATTTAGGAAGCCCTCAAACAAGCCTAAAACAGTGGCCAACATGCTCAAGAATGGAAGCCAAAACACGTACAAATAGGCATGCATCCAAGGTCCAACACTTAGGCACATAGAAGCAACTTTTAAGCACACTTAAAAGAGAATAAACAAGGGGTAATAGCATGCATTATAAGCTCTGAAATTGCATGGAAAAGAGGTGCCAAACCAACTGAACAAAACAAGCTAAGCATGCAACCAAGACTCACACATCCAAGGCCAATCGAGCCAAAATGTAAAGAGACTATACAAAGCATGTTGAACATGACCAAAGCAACTGAAAAAAGAGCTAAATCACACTAAAACAAGCATGAAAGCTTCACAAAGCTATGCCTAAATCATGCTAGAACAAGGGTCCAAGCCTAAAGCATGTTAAGGCAAATTTAAGGCATTACAAGACAAGTATGCTAAGCATGCATGGTGTGTCTAAACCAAGTAAAAACAGAGCTATATTATGACATAATAAGAAAAAAAAATAGCCAAGGCATGGCCATCATACACTTAAACAAGATGCTCACACATGAGGCTTAAATGGCCCTTTTCAAGGACAATAAGGAGGAGGGGTGGCCCTCTCCTTCTTAGGACCTCAAGGCACCATCCTCACCACTAAAATCCCTTAAGATTTCAGTGGTGAGGAGGCCCAAACAAGGTGGTCCCAGAGCTCACCAAAATAGGATAAAAATAGGGCCAAACAAGGCCTAAGAGGAGTCAAACAACCTCAAAGCTCAAAACACCCTCAAGTAACTATTTAAAGCAATGAAAAAAAATACTTTTATTAGTTATACACAAAGTCTAAAAATAATTGAAAGTTAGGCTAAAAGACTATGCGAAAATGGGGTAAAAATGAGTAAGTTCTTACCCTTGTTGACCTTTTTCACAAACAATGCTCCAACTGGTTCTTTGAGCTCAAAACCAGTCAAGAACTTCAAGAACAGCTCCCTAGCACCTCAGTAGCCAAGGCAAGGTGTAATGGTGGGTGTTTGTGTGCAATAATAAGACCAAAAAAACACACTTATACACAAAAGAGAGATATAGAGATGGGCGATATGCAAACCCTAACCCTAAAACTCAGAGCTCTGGAAAAAATGTCTAACCCCCCAATGGAGGGAGAAGAGGTTCTCTCTTATAGACAATCCCTCTTGTATAGCTTTCCAAACAAGCTAGTCAAGAGGGAGATCCCTCCATACACATGTATGGTGGGTAGCAAAGTGTATGTCAGCTAGCACAGCTGGTATAAAAATATCTACAAAAGCAGATGAACAGTGGTCGGCTAGCCAAAAATGTAATTTGACCAAAATAGATGGTCCGCCGGCCACAAAGAGTGCCGGCCGGCCAAACATTTGGCCGGTGGCCTCACGCCATGGCCGGTGATGTGTAGGGATGGCCAACAAGCCATTCCTTGCCCTCAAAGGCAAAGCACAAGTGTTTGATGCGAAACCTGACACAAAACAGTCAAGCCGAGAGATCCTGAGGCAAGGCGCGTGGCCGAGACCTCCGGGAACTCAGGACGAACACAAACATGGATGATCACTGAGTGTTCAAGTGGTGACGTCCAAGTCTTGAGGACGATCAAAAATGTGGTGTCTATAGCAGCCTTCACTAAATCAGATATATCCTTTTGTACACTTCAAATCTAGTTGTGAGGCCACCACAATTGGAAAGTGGACATCTAGGACTTCATTTTTCACTTAAGAATCTCCTAAAGATGAGTTCGGATGAGGGAGATATGGCTAGTTGAAGTTCAGCATCAATCTGGTTACGCCAAAACTGAGCAACCTTCACTAAAATAGGCATATCTCTTAGCACACTAAGAATTTTGATGTGAGGCCACTTCTATTGGAAATGAGACTTCCGAAGCTTCAATTTAGGCACAAGAATGACCTACAAAGGAGTCTAGATGAAGGAGTTATGGCCGTTTGAAGTTAGGCTTGGAAGTAGATTTTTGGTAGCTAACTGGCCACCATTGATAGCCGACCGGCCACTACTGAAACTTGTCGACAAATAGTGAAAAACCAAGATATTTTTCTGCCAACTATCCCCTAAAAGCTTTAGTTGTCCATGGCTTGATATTTTTGACCTAAGCTCACATATTGCTATATATAGAAGACCTTTTCTATTGTTTTCAAGGTTGGGAATAATTTTGGGAGCCTCTCTCTGTAATCCTCTCTCTTTAGATTTCTCTCTCTAGACTTCTTTCTCTCTTGAGCTTTTGTGCTTAGAAGCTTGCATACTTCAAACTTTAACCTATCAACCCTTAACCAAAGTGGTTCATCTTTGGGCTATGGTTGATTGAAGCTCTCTTGGAACTCCTAAAGTGGGTTTTGGCTTGAATTGTGGCCTAGAATCACTCTTCCCTTCAAAAGGTATAACCTTTACCCTTTAAGCTTGTTTTTCGTATTTGTTTTGCCATCTTTCTGTATTGTTTTGGGGCTGGTTTTGAACTGAAAAAACCTCTATTTTTATGACCTAAAAGTGGTGGTTTGAGCCCCTTTCAAGTTAAGGGGTGGTCCACCCTTCTTGCTTCTTAGCTTGTTAAGGTTTTTGTGCTATTATCCATCACTTTCAAATCAAACTTTTTGGGCCTTTTAACCACTAAATCTCAGAGATTTTTCAGTGGCAAAAACCTTGTTTTGAAATCCAAAATTGAAGGGATTAGCCTCCCCTCTTTATGTCTTGCTTGTATGCCTAGTTAGCTTCACATGTTAGCATGTTTTTCTAGCTTAACTTATCTCAAGTCTAGCATGTTTTAGCCTCTGAAATAACCTATTTTAGCTATGTTTTGGGTTGGTTAGTTTGTTTGAGTTTGTTTGAGTCTTGTTTTGCATAGTTGTAGTGTAACCCCATGCATTAGCTTAATGTTTTAGCTTTTCGTGTCTTGAGTCCAACGTGATTTCCAATTGATTTTGAGCTATAAAAACTTTGTGTTTTTGGTCGGAAGCTTGGTTCTTAAAGCCATTAAAGGTTGAGGGGTTGATAGCCCTTCTTTGTACCTTGTTTTGGAGACCTTTGCCCTTGTGTTTCCTACACTTGCATCATCTTTTTTAGAGCTTTTAAACACTGTTTTCAGAGCTATTTTAGTGGCTAAGAACATATTTTGAAGTTCAAATTTGGAGGGGTTAGCCTCCCCTCCTTGCATCTTGCTTACTAGTCTAGCATGCTCCTTATTTTAGCCTATTAATCTAGCCTTTTCTAGCTTAATTTCAGCATGTTTTAGGAGCTGTTTTGGACTAATTTAGGACTATTTTGAGCTGTTGGCTACATTTGAGCTTTATTTTGTATATCTCTAGTGTAATAGTCCTCACAAGTTTGGTGTTCTAGGCCGTAGACACCTTGTTTGAGTTGCTATCATTTGTTTATGCCTTTATCACTCATTTTCAGCATTTAATCATTTCTGCAACCTTCCTCCTTTTTTGGTTTTACTTTTGTTGTGAAAGTGGATCAAACCATTTGCTTGCTTAAAGCATGAAATTGAGGTTTTTGTGCTTAATGGTTTAATCCCTTTGGGGGTTCATTACCAACGGAATGAGGTCTCTTTCATGCCAAAACAACTTGTGGTTTGAGCCTTCTTTCCATTAGAGGACAATTCACCATTTAGACTAATTGATTAAAGGATGATTTGCTAATTAAAATGTGTAAATAAAATTGGCAAGTAAAAGTGTACAAGATAAACATTCTGTGTTACATTGCATGTGTTCAAATCGGACGTTAATTTAAACACAAGGAAAATGAGACATTTCATACTCGAAAGTGATGAAATGTGTCATTTTCCTTGGTCACCATTGCCCTTGATCATGCCTGATAGGGTGATGGTCATTTGAGCCTTGTTTTGCAGTCATTAAACTTGTACAAACTTGTTTCTTTGACCACCATGCATGGAAATTGCTTGATTGATGGTTTGAGAGCCAAGAGTTATACTCATTTGAGCTTGTGTGATGATAAGGAGGGTAATAGTACAAACACTCCGTGAGAATACGCTATTTTGCTCTATTTTGCTCTCTATTGCAGCATGCAAGTGTGAACCATGCAGTGGCCAACCGGCCACCAATGGTAGCCGACCGGCCACCACTGGTAGCCGATCGGCCCCTTGTCCCCTTTGTCGCCCATCAATAATTTTTGCACAGTGTGTTCCTGAGGTAGAGCAGAGGTGTTCTAGAAGTTGGTACAATTTTCAGTGATCAAATATGTGCAAACAGAGGCTACAGTGGCAAAGCAGTGGCTTTTTCGGGTGAAGGATGTAGCATGCATGAATTCGTTGCTTCTTAGGATTAGCTAGTTAGTTTAATTAATATCTAACTTAGATGCATGTTGTAATTAATTAGTTGTAGCTAATTAAGTGTTGTAAATAATTAGTTAGTTTAACTAGTTATTTGATTTCGGTTTGTAATAATTGATTACCTAGAATAGTTAATTAATTCGAGTTTTATAATAATTAGTTAGCTAATTAGCATAGCTAGTTGGTTAGCTCATTCATTCGGACCCTCTCCTTCGTGAGAGCATAATGTTGTCATACGTGTGCGTACGTGTGTGTATGTCTTCCAATCCCAGGTCTTTCTCCCTTTTATTTATCCGTTTTTGATGGTTAGATTAGGGGATATGTTTCAATTAGCATATCGCGTGCTTGCATCCATTCATCTTGTATTGCATGCACCGAGGCTCGATGCATCATTCAAACTGCATTGCCATTTCAATATCTTATTTGAATATGTGTTTAATCGCATGTTCTCAAATTGAATCATATGCCATATTAGTAGTCAACCCTATTACTTGCATATTGCATGTGTTGCATTAGGCATCTTGTATAGTTAGGAATCATGCATATTTTTTCTAACTTCTTCCTTTCCTAGCTTGGAGTACTAGATAAGTTTTCAGTGCTTTAGCATCCTTACATATCGCATGAGTGTGAATCATGCCTTGTTCAGCATGCTTGCCATGAGGCTATGTGCTTAAATGTTAAATTGATTGAATGCCTGTGGATGAAGGCTTGTTGTTTGAATTGGAACAATTCAATGAATGTGTGTTTTAAACCCACTTTGTTGAGTGACAAATCATGTTTTAAGCCCACTATGTTTGGTGGTAAAACCGCGTCTTTAAGCCCACTTAAGGGTGGCAAATTCAAACCATTTTCGAAAACAAACAGGACTTGAAATGTTCCAATTCTTGCGACATAGTCTATACTTGCTTGTGTGCATCACATAGTAATGTTAGCTAATAACCGGCATAAGAACACATAATGTTTATAAGAAACATATCATGATTAGTAGAGGCCGATCTTTGATCGGGCGAGTAGGGGTGCACATTTCAGGACCTTCCCCTCTCGTACCCAAGTTCCCGAGCTGAGGCAACTTTTGTAATGACGGACACGTGGCCTTTGGCACGAGTCAGGGTTTCCTAAATTTCTCCAAGATAAAATATTTAGGTGGCGACTTTGTAATTTGGAAAAGCAATCCAATTTTGGCATTATTTGATTTAAAATCGATTTTCCAAAAAGGTTTACCGGATTTGGACTCTTTGGTGATTATCAATTTCACATTGCACTTGTGAGATTAGCTTTAGAACTGTGGGGGTCTGAATTGTAGGGCTTCATTCGAGCTTCCGAAAAGGGGCACCGAAAAGTCGAGCTACACATGGCGTAGGCAAAAATAGCAATCAATCGCATGACCATGTTGCTAATGAAAGGCATAGTATTTATTAGGGTCATGTCTGGCTGGTAGAATATGAATGAGAGGTCTAGGATCTAGGAGCTTGAGGTGCCCCTTTTCTACTAGGATTTCCATGGCAAGAGTTGGAGATGTGTGGAGCGGATGAAAGGGTTTATTTGGGGGTTGGGTTGACTTGGCTGTTTGTGGGCTAGTGTTGGTGAAGGGATTGGCTATTTTTGCAGTGGTGGCAATGACTGTGTTGACTTCTGAAGGTATAGATTTGGCAACTGTGCTACTATTGGGAGTAGCATTGGAACTGTGAGTGAATATGTTTCTCACAGCTCATTTCCTTTTGTAATGATTCCCTATTTGATAGCTTCCTCAATTTGAACCCCAATCTCACAGAGGTCCTTGAAATTGAAGAGTGAGAAAACTATCATCTTTTGCAGTAATCTTTGATGCAAATTATTGACAACCATATGGACTTGATCTTTTTCCAAGGGCCTGTTTGTCATCATGACTGCCTTTGTCCTCCACCTGGTGATAAATGTCATGAAGCTCTCGTTGGGCTCTTGTCGGGCCGCCTCTAGTTCCCGAGTGGTTACTTCGATCTGAGTATTACAGGAGTATTGTGTGACAAATGTTTCAGTTAACTCCTCCTAGTTTTGCTTGACCAAATCATCTAACTTGGTGTACCAAATAGTAGCCACTCCTGACATGGTTCTTCAGAACAAGGAAAGCTGTTGACCTCTAGATAAGCTTATGGACTTCAAAATGTCTGCAAAGATGCAGATATGAACCACAGGGATCACCAGCCCTATCAAATCTATCTATGTGCAGCATTTTGAACTGCTCGAGCAACCACACAGTTATTTCCGCAAACCCATCCTCGACGTTTAGAACGGAGTTGATCCTTTGTGATTTTTTGAACATTTTCTCTAATTGTGGATATTTTCAGCACAACCGGGTCAACTTCATCAACATCTGTAGGGAAAAGTCCTCCCATTTGTAGATTAGGTTCATAAAGTTCCTCAACTGTAGAGGTGGTTCCAGAATCGGATAAACCACTAGAGGTAGATGAAGTGTAGATGCCCCAGATGGGTGGTAAAATCCGGCAAGAGGCTCACTGTTGGCAGCAACCCTATTGGTAAGAGCATCCAAGCTTCGTTGAAGAGATAAAAGCAAGTTTGCTATATCTACCAGAGGTTGGTCATCTATCACCATTGGAGGTGGATTCACCACAAATTCTAGAAATTATAGCTGGAAAGGTACTGATTGTGAGGTTTTAGTCTTTCTCCTTCTAACTGGCGGTAAAGAAACTAACACTGGTTGTCCCTAAACCAAATTGGTCTAACGGCACGAGTCTACAAAACTTGGGGGATATTAGATCGTTCAGAAGCTATGGTGCTATGACTTCCTAGCAAAAATAAAAACAAAACTCGCAATCAAAAATTCAGTAGCATTCCAGCTCAACTGATCATTATATAACACGCTGAAACATTGAACTCAACCCCACAAACTAAAATGCCTAAACTACTCATCTGAATTTGAGAAACCCGATATAAATCCCATACAATGCACATAGCAAGAAAGAGAACAAACACCCCTATGAAGGGTAGGGTTATACTGTTCTACTTTTGAAATGATTTAGGGTTTCACCATTCAAACAAGTGGTATCATAATTCTAGAAATGGGAGAGCATCATGTCCTAATTTTGGAAGGTACTAGGGCTCACAATATGTACAAGGTTAGCTCTACGCTAAGGGATTGAAGTCATGGTGACGTCACAAAAGAGTCAACATAGCCTCTCTTCGAAGTCTAATAACCTTAGATAGCAGACCTACCTTTTTGACTGATCTTAAAAAGTATTAACACAAGTTCTCAAAAGTAACGTGGAGATAGGTATAGCATCACAAAAAGTTTGCCTGTGTTCCTATCAATATCTGGGCAACATAGGGATTGTAAGTGCACCAATGCATGCAATGCAATAAACATATAATTAAATATAAAAGTCATATCGTGGAGTTCAAGTCAAGGTTTCATAAAATCCCCAGTAGAGTTGCCAGAAACTATAACATGCTAGAGGGTACCCGCGCGCGTTAAACAATTTGGATCCTTAATCTCATCTAGTCTCATGAGTGCAATGTGAAACATAGATAAGAGTCCAAAACTGGAAATTTTTATAGAAACTTCATTTTATTTCAAAACCTTTGCTAGAAATGGACGACATCACCAGATTTTAGAGTCTCCCCCTAATATTTTACAAAATTAAGAAACTCGTGACTCATGCCATGGCCACTATTTGTCGTAACCAAAGATGCTTAGCTCGAAACTTAGGTATGAGAGGGAAAAGTCATTAATTGAGCACCCCCACTTACCCGATCGAAGATCAGCCACTACTAAACCATTATATGAATTTTATTAACATTATATGTCTATATTCCGATTATTAATAAATCCTACAATTTACCATGTGAAGCAAACAAGTATAGATTATACCATTCATTTTGAAACAACTTGATTTCATGTATTTTGAAAGAGGTTTGAAGATGTACAACTCAAAGGAAATTGAGTTTACAAATATGAAAATCAACATCATTCCAAATTAAGCGACAAAACCTCCATCCATCTGCATTCATACAGTTATATCAAGTAAGCAAATAGCCACATGATAGGATACTTAAACATAGTAAGAAAAACACACACAACCAGGATGCTGAAGCATAAAAACTTACATATTTACCGACATCCCGCAAACAGCTACAAAACAAAGTTAGTAAAACATGCATGATCTTATATACAAAATTCTAATGCAATTCACTCATTAATGCAACTAAAAATTCGGCTTCTAATATATGATATGTGAATCATCTCAAGAACATGAGGCAGCGCACATAATCACATAAGAATTGATTAAATCCAGAGATACAAACTTAGCCGAATCAAGATGAGTGAAACAAGGATACAAAACATGGATATGATGAAAAGAAAAAATATGATGCTTATGCACAAGTAAAGAAAGCAAGTAAAGAATGGAATAGAAAGAAGCGGGATGGGAAAATATCACAACACTTTGAATAAATAATTACAAACCAAATGAGAGAGAGAAAGAGAGAGAAAGAAAATATTACAACAAAATAAAAAAAACCTCACAAAACACTCAAATGAAGACAAAATAAAAGCATCATGTGTCTTAAAGACCACTTGTTATGCCCAACACCGGAAGACTACTCCGTTCTGTCCAAAAGAAGTTCGCCAACTAGCCTAAATAGGCTGGCCGACTGACTAGGCCTGTCAAAACTTGTCTTGTTACAACACTGAGAAAAGAACAAACAGGGAATATGTAGGTGACTCAACTAACCACTTCTAGTTAGATTACAACAAGTTTATAATATGAAATCACAGCAAGAAAATTAACAACAAAATTGACTTTTTACGGCACCACATCAACAGAATACAATGAATGCAAGCCATAATTTCTCACTTTTACGACTTTGTTTTTTTGCATGTCATAAATAATATACTAACCACAGCATGTCTATTGCGTAGGCGATTAATGGTAAAAATGATAAATTTTTTTCGGCTTGTAATTTTAGTCATAAATAATAAAACTTTCTACAACATACATATGGCATGCCATTAATACATCAGTTATATACGACACACGTATGACAGTCGTTAAAAATAAGTCACTTTTTACGGCTTACCATGTGTGTCGTGAATGGTATGCCCAAAAAATTTCGAGCGCCAAAACCCAATATTGCAGCGCCACTTAACTATATATATTTAATTTATTTTTTTATTATCAACCATACTGATACAGTTCAAAAAAAACAAAACAAAACAAAACACACTGAGTTTCTAAGGGGAAAGCAAGCTTCAAACACTTGATCTTTAATCAATTGAATCGGTGGAGATCAAGATGCCTGGCAGTCCATTGACGCCGTCCGCTTCCTTCATCAACAAAGCAATCATGCTTTCCATTGAATCAATTTGTAATCTGCTTCGACTGCTTCGACTTGGACTTGGCTTCAATTTCTGATTCCATCAGTTCAATTGAATCAATTTGTAATATGTTCTATTCGCGTAGGCCCGTTCGAGGTTCATCAAAGCCACATGCTGGTAAGGCACTCTCTCTTCTCTTCCTTCTTCCTAAAACCCTTGTTTCGTGTCTATCTTTCTCGGTATATATATATATATATTTATATCCCCCTCCTCCCATCTTTTCTCTGTTTTTCTGTTCTCTTCTCTCTATACATACATACATACATACATACATACATACATACATACACCTTCTATATCTATCTACATTTTGGGGGTTTTTGTTTCATCTTTCATTTAGGTAGCATCAGCTCTCTCCATTGCCATCATTTTTTGGGGTTTTTGTTCTCTACCATTTTCACTTTTTTTTTTTTTGGTTTTGGTTTTGGTTTTTATTTTTTTTTTTTAGGATTGCTGTTTATTGATGATGTCTCGTGAATAAATTTTCTGCCAAAGCTGCATGACATTTTTGGTTTATTTCTCTTTTGAAGCCAGGGAATCGAGATGGAACCATTCAGTGCTTCATTAAGAGAGACAAAGATAATTTAGCTTACCGCCTTTTCCTTTGCCTTAGCCCTGGTAAGGAAAGATTTCTTTTAACCATTCAATAGTCATCTTAAACTGAGTAGAATCAGCTTCCCTATTTTTCTTTATTTAATGATGACTTGGAGTTGGGCAAAAGTATAATCATTTGATTCATAATTTTGTAATATTTGCATTGGGTAAGATTTGTTGAACTGAGTTTACTAATGCAATGTCAACGTGGAATAATGCAGCTCATGCTTCTTTTGGCTTTAAGAATCTATTTTGAAACATAGATGAATCTTATCCTCCTTGTTTAGCCTAGAGCTAGTTGCTTTCTATGATATGTGTGACAAAACTTGCTCCTCTATGGGACAAGAATCCCAGCATTGTTGTTCTGAATCTAACATTGGTTTGTGGAAATCCTAGTACACATGAATGCAACAGTAAAAGGTTCAATCAATGTATTAATGAGACCGCAACGAAACAGCTGACCATATCTTTTGCATCTAATCTTATTTAAATATGTTATGCAACTCTGTCAGAGTATTGTTGTAACCCTTTGTTTTTTACTGTTATTAAGTCATTCAACTCCCCCTCCTCATCTATGTGGTTACTATTGAAATATCATTCGTTCTGAATTTATCTGTTGGAAACTTGTCCCAATTTTCTATACAAGCCAACCATGCATTTGTTAATTGTTTTGACTAAGCCAGCACCACGGATGGATAATCGTGTTGTGATTGTCCACTTTAAAGCTTCCAAGTGTTACTTACTGAACATAGTTGCCCAATTTTCTCTTTTTGTGATGAAATTGTATGAAGTTCTACTTGCGTGCTTCCTAGAATTTCATTTTGACCATCTGGCCTTGTCGAGCAATTAGCTCAACTATAACTGTTGCCACTGCTTTGAGAGGAACAATATATTTATTCAATTTCTATTTATATGTGTAGCAAATCATGCATTCTCTATCTCAGATAGGGTGAGTTAAGTAAGCCAAAAAAAACCGAACATTTCTATTAGCTAAATAAACATAAAGTTCAATTAGGTGATTATTCAGTAGCCTTGACTTCTCATAGTCTAGTGCTAGGGTTAATCCAATTATTGCACTGGATCTTGTTGAACTCAAATTGTCTCTCAATCAATAGCCTTCAATTTATTTTTCCTAATATTCTTTTGCGATTTAATGCTTTGCTTTTGCAGCCTTGCTTGTTGAAAATGGGAAATTTCATTTTCTAAACTACTACTACACTGCTCTGCTCTGTGTACACTCTTGTTCTAGGAATCGTTATATGGATATTGTGCTGGGAACAATTTGCTCTGGCCTTCTGTAGCAGTTTTTTCAAAGTGCTGCTAACCAGCTATCAAAGCCTTCTTGTCAAAGAGCTAAAATAATTATATTGATCTATGAGAAGGAAGGAATCAAGCAATTTCGAGTTTACAAGGTAAACTTTGTTTTTATTTGCCTAAAGTTCGTTAAACTTTTTCCCAGAATAATTATCTGATTGTCATCTAGTATGTTACTAAGTTGCCTATCAAACACCAAAATTGATATTCAATTGTTTGTTGCGTACTTGATATTTCCAGAATTTAATGGTATTTGATTACAATTCTAGATTCTAGATTATTTGAAACTCTAAAATACCATCTTAGTGTATTTGCTAATCATTTTGGGCATTGATGCTATAACTAATTTTAGTAGTTTTTGTGGATGCAATTTGTTAGCAAGTGGAAAGTTCAAGATGGACAAAACATGGGTACATTTTCCAAGGTTTATTTCTAAACACAACCATAAATATGCTTTCAAATGGTAAGTTGCTCATTTTGTTTGGATGGAATTAATAATAATTAAAGTTTTCAGAGTATCGAATGAGTATGTGAACGAAGTGAGAAAATTTGTCAACATGGCTAAGGCAAATTGAGGGATTACCGATATGATCATATGCCCTTGTGGAAGTTGTCAAAACCTGTCACAACAACATTGTCATACTATTTTCGAGCATTTGGTCATGGTAGGGATGGATCCTAAATATACATCACGGGTTCTTCATGGGAAACGACTAAGTGAATCCATAAAAGTTCAGGACATTGTCGAAATTCATGAGACATATAAGCTGTTTAGGGATTCCATGTACACCGTGATATGTTCTACTTATCTATGGTAGGCTGAGCAAGTCATTGTATTATATATTTTACGGTGCCCAATCAGCGTTGTTATTTGTCCCACCAAATAACGGCACGCAAAAATGGTCATAAAAAAAAGTAACAACGACACAAAATCGGCTGTTAAATAGTTTTGAACGGTGCACTAGCATGTCGTAGAAAAAGTAACAACGACGCGCAAGATCTGTTGTTAAATAGTTGTTAACGGCGTACTATAGCATATCGTTGAAAGTGAATGACTTTCCATGACAGGTCATAATATGACGTCCTACTACACGTCATAGTTGTGATAAGAAAGATAATAGAAGAAAATTTAAAATCCACCTTCTAAAGAA
Organism: Camellia lanceoleosa; assembly: GCA_025200525.1. Lineage (NCBI taxonomy): Eukaryota > Viridiplantae > Streptophyta > Magnoliopsida > Ericales > Theaceae > Camellia > Camellia lanceoleosa. The sequence continues at coordinate 13,156,594 of CM045769.1, read as the reverse complement.
AGGATGAACTACTTGATTTCCAAACATTCTTTTGATCACCCTCAAGGTTGTGAAGTATGTTCTCAATCCTCAATTCAAAAGCTCATAATTTGAGCTAGAATGGTGACTTGAATTGCATAACTCTATATGTGGGGGAAAATTGTTAAACTCTTTGATTTTCTCTCTTTCAACAACAATTACTCTCTCTTTGATCAAAGCTCTAGAATTTGACTACAACAACATGACTAGGATGACTTTTGTAATAGAAGATGAGATATGGTGTGCAGCTTGAGAAAATCGAAGTTCATAACTGACACTAAATTTTGGCCACTTCTTGAATTCAAAGTTTAGACTCTTTCTTTCTCTATCTCTAGCATTCTCTAATCAATCTATCCTCCCAAACTCATCATTCTCTCTACACTTCTTCTCTCCAATTCATCTCCCGAAATCAAGACTTGAACCCTCCTTAAATAAGCATTACAAGTTGAGCAATGGTGGAAGACAAAGGGGAGAACTAATGGAGCATTTATGGAAGATAATGCAGCTAATAGAGTAGTAAAATAGAGCATTATCTTCAGTAGATCAAGCACTAGGCAATGAAGGCTAAGTATACATGCATTCAATGCATAAATGGGTCAAAAAATGGGGTTGTGAAGTCCCCTACCAAAACCAACAAAAAACTGGGCTGCACTATCCTTGGGTGGTCGACCAGTCGAGAAGAATTTTTCTATTTTGCTTTAGTTCAGTCCAGCTTCGCTTCGGTTGTCCGACAAGGCTTAAATACTTGCCCAAAACAGACTTAGGGTTGGGAATAAAGCGCAAATTCTATCTTTCTTACTAAAGATTATATGAGAAACACATTCTGATTTTTATCATCAAGTAATCAAAACAAAGTGCCCAAGTCTTAGGGCCAGTCAAAGTGAGGTGTCTACACTAATCTTTATCCATCAATCTGTGGATATCCGCCTTCACTAGAGAGATGTCAAATGCACGACACTCTCACTCCTCAAACAGAACTCATGAACTATTTTGTGATTTTGGTTTAGACTTGATGATTTTGATGAATGAACAAATGTGAATGAATCATTAAGCAAACATGAGAGAAATATACAATGTAACCTCACCACAACTTTCTCTCAAAAGACACACTCAAAATACAGACTCAGGGGATGCACCTACACAACTGAAATAGACTGCTATATATAGGCACTAAATCATTGCGGGCACTATACATTACATCGTAGGTGCAATGCATGAACTTTGCAAGTGCTAACACTCTTCACGAGATGCAGAGAAAATGTACTGGGAGTGTATTTTGCTTGCAGCCTCTTCACGACTTTTGCGCGACCTTCATTTGCATATATCACGGGCGCGAGGTCCTATTCGCTGGCACAAAGATCAACTGAAATGGAGATACGGAGAGCATGTTTTCATTGTGGCTTGATCGAGGGAGCCAAAGTTCCAAACCCAGCGAGGTGATATGTCTCATGGCCATGATTACATATTGCAGACAACCCAAATTGCTGACATTTTTTTTCATGTGCTTGAGGCATGATTTTCAACAACTTTTCATCAGTCAACCAGACAACCTTTGGCCATGCTTTCCATCCTTACACATGCTTGATATACATTGTTTTCCACTTTTTGACCATCCAACACAAATCTCGTTAATCTAAGATAGATATAGAGAATAAAAATAAAAAAAAACTAAGAGCATGATTGTCAAATCTCTTTTCACAAAACCCAACTTTTGAGATTGTTAAGATAGATAGACCAAAATGGCACTAAGATAAAAACGCGTGTTTTGTGAGGAATTTACCAAAAAAAAAAAACAAAACATAAGATTATAATCCTAACATAAAGCACATGCAGTGTGTGATGCTAAGATTGAGGGTTGGTTTGGGAACTAACTATTTTAGTTAGCTTTTTAGCTTTTACTAAAAAACGTGAAAAATAGTAGAGAGGAGAGTTGACTATTTAACTTTTTAGGTATATTAGGTGATTGCTAAATCAACCCTAAATCTCTTGAGATGTCTCAAATTCAATTGGATGAGCAAGTCATGAAGGTAGCACATGAGCTGAAGCATGCTAAAGCTACTATTGGTCTTTGGAACAAATGATTAAAGACTTTGAAAAATATCATAGGCACATAATAGATGGGGTTTGATAAAAGTGAACTGGGCTTTGCTGATGACAAAGTGCAAAAGTGGAGTGTATCCACTTCTAGTGATACAAGGACCCAAAGAAAGGGGAAGCAAAAGATGTAACATTAGAAAATGTAAAAACCTTTTTTGTTTTGTTTTATTTTTAATATTTATTTTATTTTATTATCAATTAGTTAGGCTGCCAAATATTTTATGAATGGTTTCGAACAAGGTGAATGGAGTAATTTTGATATTTGAAAGATTCTAATTAAATTCTATGAATAATATTTACTGATGATTATATATATTGTGACTAAAAATAATATTTTGCTTATTGAAATTTTTAATTCACAATGCTAGAGCTTGTTTTGTTTTAAGAGCCTGATTTGTCTCCTAGGTGGGATTGAGAATACAACATATAAGAGTTTTAGAGATCAAATGTTTTGATTTCTAAAAGTGAAAATTTTGTTGTAAAAGAAATTTAGGGACTAATTTCCATCGTTATAAGGATAGTCGCTAAAAAGTCGTCCCGAAAAGTAAAAAATAAGGCTTTTACCGACAAAATTTTGAAAATGTCAGTAATAAATAGACTTTTAGGGACCAAAATAATTTGGTCTCAAAATGATTATTTTTTGAGACAAAAAATTGTCCCAAAAGGATAATAATTCATCACTAATGTCTAATTTTGTTGTTAAAAATATAATAATGACACTTTTTGCAACAAAATTATTTGGTCCCTAAAAAATAATCTTGTCCATAAATTTTGGTCTCTAAAATCTTAATTTTTTGTAGTGTGATTAGACCATCTTCTCACTTCGATAATCTATTTTATTTATTTTTAAGGCACTATTTTTAAATAATATGAAAGATAAGGATTTGATAAGATAATCACATGATATCATTTATGTTTCTTCTCAAATAAATGAACGATACATATGATTTAAAAAAACTATTACAACACTAATATGATAAAATTATGTGATTATAATTATTAAATTATTTTTTTGATACGTAACCAACACAGAGAATCCTAAAAAATGAGTAGGCATAATCATCGTAGATGTAGTTATAATGAAAAAATTATTAGGTACTCTCGGAGTATCACGTGTACATTATTTCATTAATCATCATTCATCATGCTCCCTGATATTTCTCAATCACTTAATATAAAATCATAATACTATACTTTTTTCACCAATTATAATATCATAAAACACCATATGATCTTGCTCCCAGAGTAATGGACCACAAACCCAAATTGAATGGTCCATTTAAGTCTGCCAACTAGAAGCGGAACCATTTTCATAAATCTACCTTAAAAATTCAAAATTAAACAACTTTTATACCATTTATTTGGGTTTACAAAATTTTAGTTTCATGTACTTGCCTAGTCTGACTAAGGCCTTGGTTGGGAAGTAATAATTTTAGTTTAAAAGTCAAAAAGTTACTAACAAAATCAAAAAAAAACCCATAACCTATACTAAAAAGTCAAAGATTCCATTTTCTCTCTACATTTTACATATCTTTTCGTAAAAAATTAAAAAATATTCCAAACATACAAATTTTTTTACCCTATATTTTAGCTAAAAAACCAAAAAATTACTAAAATAACCTATTCTCAAACGAGGCCTAAGTTTATCAAACTCTTCAGTTGTATTTGTTGAACAACAATGTTAGGGATACTAAATATTTTATCAAAACAATTTATTAAATGCTTAAATTTTTTGGTAAAATATTTAGGGGTTCGTCCATTTTTCTTTTTTGAAATTAATCAAAGTACAAAAAAATAACATCATTTAACTATGAGATCAATTTGATTTATTTTTCACAAATTAATAGCGGTCCAAGGTTTTTTTTTTTGAAACTCTAGGCTAATTGTTAAAATTATACCTTATTTTACCAGGCCATTGAAAATTCAGATCCTTCAGCAATAAGAATTTTTTGCTATTTTTTTAGTGACCTTAGACAACATGTTGAGTGACCTAATAGTTAAACGACCTCTATCATAAATGATCTGCGGAAAGGTTCAACATAGGGCCGATTGAAGCCTAAAGCAATTGAAGCAATGGCTTTAGGCCTCAATTGCAAAAAGGCTCCAAAATTTTCCTATATAACCGTAAATCAAATACAATTAAGTTGTTTCTCATAAGGTCTGCTTTGTTGAAGGCCTCCACAAAACTAACACAAGAAAAATGAAAAAAAAAAAAAAGAGATATTTCCGCGAGCATAATTACAAGTTTTAAAATTTTGGTAAAAACGTCCATCGGTTTTGTATATGTTTGTCATATGCACACATTTTTTCGTTTTTGTTCCTTATATATATGTATGTATATGTAGGTTCACATTGAAAAGGATTCCATAAATTTTAAAAAGTATATAATATATAATTTTAAGACGGCTCACTTTAAAAGAAGCCCCCACCAATTTAAAATGGGTTCTTCAAACCTTTATTAGTTTTTGTTTTGAATTTATAAATTTTATTTATTTGATAACATTTGGCACTTTTAATTAATTAAAAAAATTTTCTCATAACTAAATATTTTAAATAACTTTCAAATTTTAGGCATGACAATGGAAGAGACATGAATTTTACATGATAATTTGCTAAAAATAATAAATATTATTTACATGTAACTTTAAAATACAAAAAGCCTTGCAATAAAATTTTGCTTTAAGCCTCGCAGAGGCTTAAGCCGACCCTGGTCTAACAAAATGAACAATCCAAACATCAAAGTGGCAATTGTGGGGAGTCCCACTGTACACTATTCTCCCTTTATTTTAGGAAAAATTACAAATTAGTGAAATTGTGAAAAAAAAAAATTATAGATAAAACATTTTCTAGTGCAACTCTGACACGGAAAAATAATTTGAACCATGCGGACAAAAAATTTACAACCTTCATGAAAATGTAAATATTCTTTTACTATCCCATTAATTTACAATTTCCCATACTTTTTATGTGTATCTTTATATAAGTTAAACATACTTTTTGACTTTTTACAAAAAGATGTGTAAAAAATAGAGAGATGATGTGACCCATAAAAAATAAAAAGATAAAAAGTGTATACTTATTAGTTTATGCCAAACCAGGACTCATCATATCATAATATAAGAAACGAAGTGTTTCATTAAAATATTTCAATTATATATAAATTATTAAAAAAAATGGTGCAATTTGGATGTTTGTTTATCCATTTAATCCTAAATTATGTCATTTATATTCATGATCAATTCATCAATAACATATTTGAAACCTAATAACCCATTGAGTATTAAACTTCATCAGAGTTCATTTTGTCATTATCTTCTATTTTCGGAATACTATTAATATGATTTTTTTTTCTCATTTCATTCATGACTATTTAATTTCTGTTTTCAAAAAATAAAAATAAATAAATAAATCACTTCAACTCAACACTATTATACTGCATTGAGATTTGCACCTCTCTTTGCAATCCATAAATGGCCACTTAATTAACCAGACATGCAAATCAACACATTTTAAAAAACGTTGTGGTATACCTCAATAGTCATCACGTTTTTCAAGGCGTGATGCTTGTTGATGGTCTTAATGAGCCAAGTCTGTTTAACTTAACAGACACTTAACCCCATTCCAATTACAAAAGTAACACACAATCTCTCTCATAAACTGCTCTTCTCTATCGTGATTAATATCGATATCTCTCACTCTAGCTGTTCTTCATCCAACTCTCTCTCTCTCTCTCTCTCTCTCTCTCACTCTTTCACAAATCGCATATCCGAAATCGAAAAAGAAAGTCGATCTAATCTGATCGAAATCCAAACTCGATCTGATCTGATTTGATCTAATTTGATCTCTCTTGCATTTTGTTAGATCTGATCTCTCTCTCACAAATCGCAGATCTGGAATCGAAAAAGCAAGTCGTTTTTATTTTGTTTTTCATTAAAAAGTGTTAATCAGTGTTTGATTTCTTTGTAGGTGGCAATGAAGTGTAGAGATCAGTTACATGAACCTGTAAAGGAAGAAATAGAGAAGAAGGATTCGAGTACGGAGGAGTGGAAGATCGCGATGGGGAGAAGCTTTAATCGCATGGACAATAAGGTGATTGCATGGAACGACAGCGTTCTGCGCGCTGAGAAATATCGATCCGTTGTTGAAGGATCTGAGTGAGAAGAAGCAGAGCTTCCGGCGGAACGTGGTGTCGTTGGCAGTGGAGCTCAAGGAGGTCCGAAGCCGTTTCACTTCACAGGAGCAGTCATTTGCTCTCGAAACCCTAACAAGATAGGCATGTGAATTTGTATATTTGTTTATATGTTTCTATGTATATTTGTTTGCATCTGTATGTACTTTGGAAATAAAATCATTTCATTTCACCTTTTTGTTCTTCTCTGTAAAGTGATGTTCTTTGTGGGACCATCTCTAATTTTGTGTATTTTTGGTTTTTTTTTTCCTAGGCAGAGGCCCAAAGTTAAGAAGATGGATGAGGAGATGTATAGATTGCAGAAGAGCTTAGAGAAAAGAAATGGGTTGCTTCAAGCATCAGCATCTACTATTGGGAAGGTATGATTTTGCTCTGTTTTCTTTTTATGCACTGGATTACATAGCTTTCTCTTGATTTCTATTAAAGTATATATATATTGAATTTAGTTATTAATTCCATGATTGGGCTTTGGTTGATTTTGCATGAGTTTATGTGGTTGATTTGTGTATTTCCAACATCTTGTTGTTTGAGGCTTCAACTTGCCGGACGCATCTGATCCTCAGCTTTTTAGCTTTTCTTATTTGTTTTCTGGCTGAGTGAGAATATTATAAGATTCATGAGATTCATGATTAGATATTATTGTTTCTCTTTGTGGTTTGATTAGTTCAATAACTGTGACTTTATTTATTGGGAAAGTTGGGAAAAGAAAGAATATTATAGTAGGAACTCAGAAACCAAACCATTTCCAGCTGGGTGAGCCATTTTATTATTTGTCAGGTAATTTGTGAAATTTATATATATATATATATATTTAAAGTAAAATTCTATTATTGTGTGTGCACATACATGTATACAGTTGTACTGTTTATTGTGTCAATTTGGTTATTATAGTTTTAATTGCATCAATTTTGTCCTTAATTTTTTCAATGTATCAATTTAGACTTATTGATAGCATACTTTGAAAATTGGACCACAATTATTGGAAAAACTAGTTCATTTACTCTCCTTAAAGAACATAACATAACAGGTTTTAACAGGATTAGCACCAGGAAGGTGAATGGCTCCCTGAATGGCTCCCTGACGTTGGAATTCTCTATAAAGAACATAACACGATTAGATGCATATGAAATGTAGGACCTGCCATAAAAATAATGAATATTTTATGGGAATGCTGAGATCAATGTACTTCTAATGTCAAATTAGTATCAACTAGGATAAAATTAAAGCAGTAGATTGGAATTTTCTTCGCTGTCAAGATAATAGCCATGAATAGTGAACCTACATCAGGATTCCAATTGAACATTACACCTGGTGAGGGAATGCCTCATCTTTTAGGCCAATTCTTGGTCTTAAATGAGAGGATCTATTTAGGGATTTTGGTTTAATACAGTTCTGTTTAGTAAAGGTTGGGCAAAGGCTCTTCCAAGGGTAATTAGTTAATGCGTGGAAAAGAGGTCATTGTTTTACCAAGCAGGGAAATGCAAATGATTCTAAAGCCAAAAACCACATTAAAGGTTTTGTTTTTATTTAGGGTGTGTCTAGGTTTTGCTTCTCTGTCTGAAAGCCCTTATGGTAAGCTGGCCAATTAATCTATTTTCTCTAGTTGTAAGACATAATTAGGAGCCACAATTTGGTTTGATTCATAAATTCTGTTTGATGATGATTCGTATAGAAATTTCAATGAAATAGGGCTAATTGCTATAGCCCTTATGGTAAGCTGGCAATTAATCCTTCTTCACTCACCTGATTATAGCAATCAATCATATAGATATCGTGGATGCTCTCTGGTAGATGATCTAGTTATGGAATTGTTCATGACCAAAAAAGAAAGTTTTCCCTAACAACCTGTTTATTAATTATTTTTTTTCCTGGTTGTCCTTTCAATTATCAAAGACATGCAGGAGCTCAAAGATTTTGCTAAAAGTCAAGGCACTGTAGAATCTGAAGAATTGACCCACTGGGACATTAATTTCTGGAGTGGGAGACTTCGAGAGTCAAGTTATAACTTAAATGAGGTAGGCCCTCTCTCAATATGTCTTACAGTAGTAACACGAATATCAAGTGAATTGCAAAAGGGGAATAAACTCCACAGGCCCTCTCTCAACACTTCCTTTGTGTGCATTCGAATGTGCACATTTTAACTACCTATTATACCATACAATATATTGGATTTAAAAGAGTAACATGTTTTACTTTAGACATGGAGATATAAGCATGTGGAACTTTTAGTTGTTAAAGTCTTCTAATCGGGGGTATGATCTGACTTTTGATTCTGGTAATTTAAGACGATCGGCCAGGTAGATAACAAGCTTATTGATGGAGCAAGTGATGATCCTTAACTTAAATAAGTGTAAACCAAGCACTCTTGCAACAAATCTGGCCATTATTTGGGTGTGTTTTGTTTTAACAAGCCTTCACAGGCTTTGGAAAGCATATACAAATGTAGGTGAAACTCTTTTGGGAGGCAGTAACAAATGGACCTGTATGGATCTGTATGTTTTTGAAACACCTTATAGGATTACTTGGGATTATTATTTCTCTGCCCGAGACCATACTTTGAAATTTGTATCTTGAGAGGAAGAAGCAGAGCCGAAATATGCATTATTGTGTTCATCTTTTTTCTTTTTATTCTTCTATAGAAATCAGTTATAAAAGGTTGGCTCAAAAGCCTTCTGGTTTGATTGGATTTGGCGATATGGTTCTATTATGGTCATTGCTTTGGAATTATAATGGTTTCATTACATAGGTAACATAACATGTGGATAGTGTGTTGAAAGTACACATGCATAGTTTGCCATAATAACAAATGGCAAATGGATGAGCAGCCTAGCATGACTTGTACTATGCATAGTTTGCCAGAATTATTAATTTTAGGAGTCACTTTTTTCGTTCGTTTTATTTTTTTGTGCTTTGACAGTCATCTTCATTGTTTTATTTTTGCCAACGAAAAAATTCTATGTAGTTGATACCATCATTCATTTGCATTATATGTGAATAAATGCGAGGATGTTGAGAACTTTGCTAAATTTCTAACTGGCAGACTCTGTTCATAGGTCATTTCTGTCATGTTTATGTGGACTAGAGTGCAGCCAGCATATGCTGCAAATATGTGGAATGAAGCTCTAAATAAGCGGCTTGGAACTGAGGTACTTTTCCTATTCTTGAATGCAAAAAACTGTTGTGCAATGACAAAGTACCCTTTCATCTTTCCCAACACACCAACCCTTCATCACCCAGTGGTGTGATGTTGATGAGAATCTGTGTATTGTTGTATTGGTAAATTACTTCCATCTTTGTGGTAGGTAGTTTAAATTTCAATGGGTATTTATCATACAAATGGGACTTTTTGTTGGACAATCTTCACTATATTTAAACGATTTAATTCTATTGTGTACAAAACAACAATTAGAATTTAATTCTATTGAGTACAAAACAACAATTAGAATTTAAAGAAATAAAGAAAATGAGAGAAATTTGTTTGATTACAAAAATCAAACTCAAAATAAAAATAAAATAAAAAAAATAAAAACAAATTTTATTTTGTTACAAAAACAAAATTAAAATCTGATTTTAATAAACAAATAAAAAACAGAAAAATAATTTAATCAACTTACTTGGTTAAATACTTCGAATAACTTTCTGATCAAGTCCAGTGTTTAACACTGTGTCCTTAAGACAGAACAGCTCTCTCCAAGGTGCTTTCAGAACTTGGACGTCTATCTCCCAGGATGAAATGATCTTATCAACAATTAAATGCAGCACTACAATTTAATTGTTCGTCGAACACACTATGTGTTTACACTCTTTCTTTCAGAAATAAAATGCAGCAATATGGCAGAGATTTAAAGCAGAGATGGAATACGAAAATTGGTGTATTAATCCAAATGGGAGGCTGGTCTATTTATAGATGTTAAGGTGGCTGTAGGATTTGAATTGAACAGGTATGAAACCTGTTGGGTTTGAATTTCAACAGATTTGAATCTGTTGGTTAACTATTCAAACAGATAAAAACGGGAAGGGCCCTGTTTGGATGAACCAAAATGCCAAACCAGTTTAATTCTGTTTGAAAACGGGAAGGGCCCTGTTTGGATGAACAAAAAATCCAAAACAGTTTATTTGAATTAAATTCAAATGTTTCTGGCCCAAAAAGATTAGTATTGGGCGAACAAGCCCACCAACCACACCACGCACCAGCCCAGGCCAGCCCAGCCACGCACCGGCCGGGACGGACGGTGACGGCAGCAGCAGCGATGTGTGGTGATTTTGAGTCCAATGGGTCTAGCCCATTTTGCCCATAACCTCTCCCTCTAAAACACTTGGGTACCCCTTGGGGCACACCCCAAGTACCAAACCCAAGCCTTATAAACCCTTTCAAAACCTCCCACCAAATCAATGTGGGACAAGCCTTATTCAAGCAATAAGGAATTTTCACCAAAACTCCATTTCCATGGAGCACACTTTGGCTTCAATTTCCTATTCACTCGGTAATGGTTTTAAGCAACCAAATATACCACGTGAATCACGACGAGGCATAGAACCCGTTACCACTTTGACCCGTAAAACGACGACGGGCCCACCTAAAAATTAGACCAAACTTAGGAAAAAATTCTGGTTTTACCCAGAATTTTATAACCATTTCCAACAATCCCCCACATGAATGGAATTTGATGACAACGGAAATGCAACAATATGCAGACTTAACGAAAGAGTATAAGTCGAAAATATCTTGCATCAGGATAGGTAGTTTTCGGCCTTGAACCTTCCCTAGTGATAACCTATCGGACTTACTGGCTAACCAATGGACGCGATGCCTTGAATTGTTCAGCCGTTTGTGTAAGCCAAGACAATAGATTTCACACAAAATATTTTCTAACACATCGTGGTTCTCACTGTTGTGTTCATTTTGGCCTTGAACACTCCTGGTTTTCATGAGTGTTTCTAGAGAATGTAGCCTCTTTCATTCTCATAGAACCGGCCCCAGTTCAACACTCATATAGGTGATTCTTATTGTGAGTATCTTCTTATACTCGTCTTGATTTTATGCCTCAATCAAGATATAAGTAATCATTAAAAGCAAAGCTTATCCTTATGCCCCTGCAGACATCATATGTTGCAGATATCACTCTCACCATAGGAATGAGTAGGGAATTTTAATCCCTTGGTGATTTCTGGCGAGCCATACATAACTTAGTTGTCCCTTTGAACTTAGTTCTTGGGATCTCCAGTCATATAAGTAGGGTTACCATTATGACGACTCTTATGTAATAGGCTTTAATCCCATTCCCTTCGATGAACTATACACTAGCTCTTTTGTCAAACCTTTTGTAAATGGATCCGCAATATTCTCTTTAGATTTTATATAATCTATTGAGATTATTCCGTTTGACAACAACTGCCTAACGGTATTATGTCGACGACGAATATGTCGCGACTTACCGTTATACATATGATTTTGTGCCCTGCCTATTGCAGATTGACTATCACAATGAATGCAAATAGCTGGCACAGGTTTTGGCCACATTGGAATGTCTTCTAAGAAGTGACAAAGCCATTCTGCTTCTTCATCTGCTTTATCTAAAGCAATAAACTCGGATTCCATTGTGGAACGTGCGATGCAAGTTTGTTTCGTGGACTTCCAAGAAACAGCAGCGCCTCCTAGAGTAAAGACATATCCACTTATGGATTTTGAATCTTTAGTATCCGATATCCAATTGGCATCACAATAACCTTCAAGTACTGCTGGATATCGAGTAAAGTTCAAACCATGATCACGGGTGAATCTTAGATATCTAAGAACCCGAATGATCGCTTTCCAATGGTCTTCTCCGGGGTTACTAGTGTACCTACTCAATTTACTGATAGCATAAGCTATATCAGGACGAGTACAATTCATTAGGTACATTAGGCTTCCAATGATTTGGGAGTATTTTAACTGAGACACTGCATCACCTTTATTTTTCGATAAATAAAAACTGATGTCTACAGGTGTCCTTGCTAAATTCAAATCATCCTTGATAAATTTATCAAGAATTTTCTCAATATAATGAGATTGAGATAATGCATATCCGTCAGATGTTTTAGTTATTTTCATTCCTAATATAACATCTGCGACCCCCATATCTTTCATATCAAATCTATTATTAAGCTTTTGCTTAGTTGATTTGATCATGTTTTGACTGCTTCCAATGATAAGCATGTCATCCACATAAAGACAAACTATGACATATCCTTGGTCAGTGTTTTTAACATAGACACATTTGTCACATTCGTTTATCTTAAACCCATTAGTAAGCATTGCATGATCAAATTTTTCATGCCATTGCTTAGGTGCTTGTTTTAATCCATAAAGAGATTTTACAAGTCGACAAACTTTCTTTCCTTGCCCTGATACTACAAACCCTTCGGGTTGTTCCATATAGATCTCTTCATTTAGATCACCGTTTAAGAAAGCTGTCTTAACATCCATTTGATGTATTTCTAAATTAAACAACGCTGCTATAGCAATAAGCATGCGAATGGATGTTATTCTTGTCACAGTGGAATATGTGTCAAAATAATCCAGACCTTCCTTTTGTCTGTAACCTTTAACTACAAGTCTTGCTTTATACTTGTCAATTGAACCATCTGCTTTCATTTTTCTCTTGAATATCCATTTATATCCAAGAGGTTTAGAACCTGGTGGAAGATCCACCAATTCCCAAGTATTATTTTGCATAATGGATTCAATTTCATTATTAACAGCCTCTTTCCACAAAGGTGCTTCAGGACCTGTCATTGCTGCCTTAAAGCTTTGAGGTTCATTTTCTAACAAGAATGTCAGAAAATCTGGACCAAAGGATTTTGATGTTCTCGCTCTCTTACTTCTTCTTGGTTCATCATCAGTTAAATCCTGTTGGTTGAGACCATTACTAGTCACTTGTGCTTGATTGTCATTAGTCTCTTGACTTTGTGTACAATCATAAGTTCTTTTCTGTGAACTTAATTCCTGTCCTTTTTTGTAAGGAAAGACATGTTCAAAAAACACAGCATTCCTTGACTCTATAATAGTGTTCACATTTATATCGTATTTCGATTTATAAGTCGAAACCGATATGCACTACTATTCGAGCATAACCAATAAACACACAATCTCTGCTTTTGGTCCAATCTTAGTCTTTTAGGAACAGAACTTCAACTTTTGCCAAACACCCCACACTTTCAAGTATTTGTAGGAAGGTGGTCGACCTTTCCATAATTCATAAGGAATGCTTTTGGTTTTCTTGTGGGGTATTCTATTAAGAACATAATTAGTCGACAATATTGCTTCCCCACAAGTTCTCGTGGTAAGCTGAACTTAGTAACATGGCATTCATCATTTCTTTTAGAGTTCTATTCTTCCTTTCAAAGAATTCCATTTTGTCGTGGAGAATAAGTCAGTTTGGTGAATAATGCCATGTTGTGCAATAAAATTCATTTAATGGTGCATCATATTCACCACCCTATCACTTCTAACCATTTTAATGGTTTTACCAAGTTGATTTTCAACTTCTGTTTTGTAGAGTTTAAACATATCTAAGGCTTCATCTTTACTTCTAAGTAAATAAACATAACAATATCTTGTGCAATCATCGATAAATGTTATGAAATACTTTTTGCCTCCTCTAGTTTGAATAAATTTTAGATCACATACATCAAAGATGAATTAATTCTAGAGGTTCAGTTTTCCTTTCAACTGATTTAAATGGAGCCTTAGTTAGTTTTGCTTCTACACAAACTTCACATTTATGATTAGGATTAATTTCAAACTTTGGTATATAATCCAAACCAATTAACCTACGCAAAGCATCATAATTTACATGTCCTAATCTACCATGCCATAAATTTGACTCAAGAATATAAGCAAAAGATGTGTTATTCTTATTCATAGTAACTTTTGGTACAACTGTCATTACATTAAGTTTAAAGAGACCATCACTCATGTATCCCTTACCAACATACATACCACTCTTTGTTAATACAAACTTATCAGACTCAAAAACCAAACCTAAAACCATTTTTACTTAACAAAGAACCGAAACTAAATTCTTCGGATGTCGTACATGCAAAGACGTTGTTGAGGGTTAGTTCTTTTCCGATGTCATCTTCAAGATCACTTTTCCTTGTCCACCACGAGAAGTAGAAGAATTTCCCATAAAAAGTTGCTCACCATTTGCGGCCTCATTGTAGGTAGTGAACATCTTCTTGTCGCACATATGTGACGAGTTGCTCCAAAGGTCAACCCACCATTCTTTGGGATTTCCAACCAAGTTAGCCTCAGACACCACAGAGAGAGGTTGATGTCATTCACTCCGTCAGAGATGTAATCCAATTCTGTCACATTGGCTTGATTGGTGGTCTTCTTGCTTGTACTTCCATGATCCTTCTTAGGGCGGCGGTCAGCAGCTCGGTGTCCAGTCTTGCCACAGTTATAGCATTTTCCTTTGGACTTCTTGGTGCCATTGTTGGTGCCTTGTTTAGGACCATCTCCAGTAAACTTCCTCTTTTTGTTATGTGGTTTTTGAACTTGTTCAACCACATTAGCCTTGGACTCAATGGGATTTTTCCCATGCCTCTTGTCAGCGTTTCGGTTATCTTCCACAATTCTTAATCTTACAATTAACTCATCCATGGTCATCTCTTTATGCGTTATGTTTTAAATACTTTTTAAAATCATTCCAAGCCGGTGGTAACTGTTCCACCATAGCAGCAATGTGGAAAGATTCTCTAAGAGACATACCTACAGAATGAATATCATGCAAGATTATCTGAAAATTTTGAACTTGAGATATTACCGTTTGGGAGTCTAATTATTACAAAATCTAGAAATTTACCGACGACAAATTTCTTCGTGCGGCATCTTCTGCTTTTGTATTTCTTCTCTAAAGAATCCCATAATTCTTTTTGTCGACTTCAGAGGATCAGATACATTATACAAAGATGTTGTCAAGGCCATTGAGGATGTAGTTTCAGTGAAATCTGAATGTTTCCAAGCATCTACAATGCAACAACTTGCCGATCACTCTCACCCTCTTTCAAGGTCTTGGAGCATCTTCATGAAGAAACCGGCCAAATTAAGAGTTGTAAGATAGAACAAAGATCTTCTGCCGCCATCTCTTAAACTTCGCATCAAGTAAATTTTTCTGGTTTTTCTCCATGATTGATTTGTACATGAACATGGTTCTGAATAGGAACCGATGTTGGTGTAACAACAGGAGTACCACTGCCAGATGCAGTTTCAGTTGTAGTAGCCATAATTTCTGATTACAAAAATCACGAAAAATTAAAACACAAATTAATTTTCTAGTTACTAATACCAGAAAATAAAATATAACACAAAATAATTCTATTTTCCTTGTTACTAAAACAGGAAAAATAAAATACCAAAATAACTTTCTGTAATACCAATTAATATTCTGAAATTGTTAATGACAAAGATCGTACTACTAGTTGTCAAAGAAAAGAGACAAGATATATTACTATCTGTCAAATAGCATAAATCACTATTTGTTTTTCCAACCAGAATATTACTTTGAAGAACAGAAAATTAAATACAATGAAGATACCAAAAAGGAGTCTGTCTTAAGATTGTTGGACAATCTTCACTATATTTAAACGATTTAATTCTATTGTGTACAAAACAACAATTAGAATTTAATTCTATTGAGTACAAAACAACAATTAGAATTTAAAGAAATAAAGAAAAGGAGAGAAATTTGTTTGATTACAAAAATCAAACTCAAAATAAAAATAAAATAAAACAAATAAAAACAGATTTTATTTTGTTACAAAAACAAAATTAAAATCTGATTTTAATAAACAAATAAAAAACAGAAAAATAATTTAATCAACTTACTTGGTTAAATACTTCGAATAACTTTCTGATCAAGTCCAGTGTTTAACACTGTGTCCTTAAGACAGATTCGTCCTCGCCAAGGTGCTTTCAGAACTTCGACGTCTATCTCCCAGGATGAAATGATCTTATCAACAATTAAATGCAGCACTACAATTTAATTGTTCGTCGAACACACTAAGTGTTTACACTCTTTCTTTCAGAAATAAAATGCAGCAATATGGCAGAGATTTAAAGCAGAGATGGAATACGAAAATTGGTGTATTAATCCAAATGGGAGGCTGGTCTATTTATAGATGTTAAGGTGGCTGTAGGATTTGAATTGAACAGGTATGAAACCTGTTGGGTTTGAATTTCAACAGATTTGAATCTGTTGGTTAACTATTCAAACAGATAAAAACGGGAAGGGCCCTGTTTGGATGAACCAAAATGCCAAACCAGTTTAATTCTGTTTGAAAACGGGAAGGGCCCTGTTTGGATGAACAAAAAATCCAAAACAGTTTATTTGAATTAAATTCAAATGTTTCTGGCCCAAAAAGATTAGTATTGGGCCGAACAAGCCCAACCCAACCACACACCCGTGCCCAAGCCCAGGCCCAGCCCAGCCGACCGGATGGACGGCGGCGGCGGCGTGCGCGCGTGTGTCGTGATTTTTGAGTCCAATGGGTCTAGCCCATTTTGCCCATAACCTCTTCCTCTAAAACACTTGGGTACCCCTTGGGGCACACCCCAAGTACCAAACCCAAGCCTTATAAACCCTTTCAAAACCTCCCACCAAATCAATGTGGGACAAGCCTTATTCAAGCAATAAGGAATTTTCACCAAAACTCCATTTCCATGGAGCACACTTTGGCTTCAATTTCCTATTCACTCGGTAATGGTTTTAAGCAACCAAATATACCACGTGAATCACGACGCGACATAGAACGCGTTACCACTTTGACCCGTGTAAAACAACGCACGGGGCCCACCTAAAAATTAGACCAAACTTAGGAAAAAATTCTGGTTTTACCCAGAATTTTATAACCATTTCCAACACTTTTATCCTCTAAAGTGGGATAAAGTTGAAAAAATTGTGTTGTATTTAACTACACATGTTGGCATTAGGAAGGAGGAAATGATTGAATAATACTTGATTTGAGACTCTGAGCATAATGTTGAACTTGGATTTTTATGTTCCTTGTAGAAAAAAGCAAGGGAAACACTCCCAGTTAGGTTTGATGCGAAGCTTGTGATGGGGAGAAACTGTGTTCACTTCAAATGATCTCAACCAAAGAAAAAAAGGGATTAAAATATAGTTATAACGCTAAAACCAACTTTGTTATGGTCAATATATATTCTGAACCACATGTTGTACAATTTAGTATGGAAAACTGAAGCATTAGTAGCTGTTTAAGTTGACTTAAGATCGACAGTATGCCTTTTAATTTCTAATAGCAGTAATTATTTTTGTGAACCATTCCAGTTATTGTGATGGTTGTCACATTTGCATTTTGCACCTTATTTCTTTTTGTTTTTTTTTTCCTTTTACTTTCTCCTCTTAGGATTTGGACTTGTATGGAATTCTAGCTGAGACTGAAAGGCAAGGCATAACCTTTGATCAATTACTTACAATTCCGGAACAAGATGACTGGTTCTACAGTGATGGGAAATCAACAACATGCGTAGCCTTTATTTTGGCAATGTATAAAGAGGCGGTAATCCTTGGTCCTTATGCCAACTCTATTCAAGTGACCGAGTTTACAGTAAGTATCTAAGACCATATAAGCGACGACTTGTTGACCATTATTGTCAAATCACAAATTGAATCGTAAATTGTTTTGCTAAAATAGTGGATCAGGACTCGTATCAAATCGTGATTCTCAAGATTCATTTTATTTAGCATAATCTATAATTATATATATTACTTCACAATGTTTAAAATGAAATAAATATTAATATAATATATCTAAATTGGAAAAATTCATATTTTATTAGTTTGCTAAATACATTATTAGGCTTTTCTAATTATATAGTTGCGTTGTTAGTGCCTCTAAGAAGGCTGTAATTGATCTTCACAAGTAATAATGAATAGTTTGTCGGTGGTGAAGCAACTACTTCATTTTATTATTTATTGTTTCTGCATAATTAATGTGTTCTTGCATTAGTAACATTTATTTTACCTTTTAACAAGTTCTGGTGGTGCTCTCCATACTCGAACTATCTGTAATCTCTCTTATGAGTATATATTTATGTGATGAACGTGAAGTTTGAATGTGGTGCTTGCAAGTGGAGCTGAGAGTTTTGAACCTAGCTTGCGATTGACGTGCCAACTTTTTGCTCACTTTATTATTGGCAATGATTATAATTTGCTAACTTTATATATATATATATATATGGGCTAGTTTCTTTATTTTTTTATGACTAATTCTAGTTTGTTTTTTTTTTTTTTTTTAGGAGCATTGGCCAGCTTGTTCCTTGAAATAAGCATTGGCCCATGAATGAGTTATCCAATATTTTCATGGTTTTTTTAACATTTTTTGGGGTATGGTTTGTGGTTAAATATAAATAGGAAGGAAATGTTACAAATTTTCTTCTATTGTTTGTCAAGTGTAAAGTTTTAGCAATCTGGAAGAGGAATTAAACTTGTTTGGTTTATTTTTAGTTTATGTGTTTCTGTATAGAATCCTTGACTTTTAGATTTGACCTTATTTAGCTAATAGTGCAATTTAACAATTGAACCCTTATTTTGCGACTTTTTTTTTTTTTTTTTTTTTTAGAAGCATTATTTTGCAGATTTAGTGAGTGCAAATGAAATTTATTTATAATTTATATTTCTTTCTATTTATAAGCAATGTTTTTTTTTTAAATAAGGAGAAAAGATGGCGTTTTTGAAAAAGCATCATTAAATGTCGTCATATGATGTCAGTGACTGTAACGGAAAAGATGGCATTTTTTTAGAAAACGTCACTAAATGTCGTCATATGACGTCAGCTTTTAACTGTGACAGTTTTCCCATAAAGGATGTTTGAGAATTTATGGCATTTTAAAAAACGCCGGCTAAAGTCATTAGTGACGTTTAATAAACGTCATATACCTAAGACGGCGGCCGTATCCTCGACGTAAATTTATAAATGTCATTGTAGTCTTTAACGGCGTTTTTAAGGCTTATAGTGGCGTTTTTTAAACGTCACTACTGCCAAAAATTCCTGCACTGTCACATACAATTTCACATATCCTTCTGGTTTCTGGATCTAGATTTTACAATAGATTTGTACACTCAATATCGTCCAACAAATCACTAGCCACAAGAATCACCAACACCAACACAAACAATCTCTTCAAAGACATATTTTCCAAACCTAAAACAAAGGGAAAGGAAAAGAACTATCTATAACAGATTTATGAACTCTTCACATTTAATAAGACATTTAATTAGAATTGACATTAAAATTATGTCAAACAATGAACTATCTATAACAGATTTATGAACTCTTCACATTTAATTAGAATGTATTGACATTAAAATTATCAACTGAAATCTATTTAGATCACGGCATTAATTATGCATTAAAATTTGGTTATTTGAAGGAACTGCAACCTAAACATAATTTAATCCCTCTTGACATTGACACGTGTTGGATTTTGATGAGATTCTCTTGTTTATTCCTTCAAATTAGCTTCTTTTTATATTTTATTTTTAAATATTTTGTTTCTAGTAATACGTTTGTCTAGGAACATCCACTTTAGGTGTTCCATGTTTTGGCACATTTTAAAACTTTTTAGCATCCAAATTTGGGATTTAAAGACAAGTTTGTCAATTTTGGTTGCAAAAGTAATTGCAAAAATTGCAAGTTCTTGCACTGTCTGTCAAGAAATTAGCATAAATACTCAAATTTTCTCTTAGTTTTTTAGTTGATTCCCAATTCTTGGATATTGACATTCATTGTCCAGTTTTTCCACGTGTCACACAACTGCCATCACTTACGATTATTGGCATTATTTGTTTGAGAATAATTTGGAAACAGATTTTTTTTTTTTTAAGAAAAAAAAAAACAAAAACCCATTTCTTCATTGAGTTTTTTTTTTATAAAGAAAATAAAATGAAATCCAAGGGAAAAACGAAGAATTTTGATCCTCTCTCAATTTCATAAGATTACAAGAAGTTATCAAATACATGTCAACAGTCTATAACTAACATGATAATGTAAGTATTATAACTTCTATTAATCATTTCTTAATTTGAAATCAAAAGAAAATACCATTTCATTGGAATTTAGAAGAAATATTGCACATTGATGAAAAACTTTGCAATATAAAAAAATTAATTCACAAAATTTTCCATTAAATTGAGATTATTTTATGAAATATATTGAAATACTATTTTCCCTAAAATCAATATTTGTGGATGTAGTTTTTAATTTTATTATTATTTTTTTAATTTTTATCTTTTGGTTCATCCAAAAAAACACTACGAGAAATAAGACTTTTAGCGACCAACTTTTTGGTCGCAGAAAGATGATATCTGGTTGTTAATAGTTTTTAGTGACCAAAAAAATTTGGTCACCATTTAGTCGCCAAAAGCTCATCACAGAAGTTTTTTGGCGACCATAATTGAAGTTGGTCGCTGAAAGTTACCATTAGTGACCATATATTTTGGTCACGAAAAAGATTGAAATTTCTTGAAGATTGATCATTTGCGACAAAAAAACAAACTGGTCACAAAAATGGAGGTTTTTGGCACCACAAATTAAGTTGGTCCCAGAAAGTCTATGTTTTAGCAACCACAGTAGTGGTCACTGTCACACCCCAAATTTTATTACTCGAAATCTTTTCCAAATCCTCTAATTTAGGTCCTTTTTTTTTTTTTAATACAAACATCCATTACCCTTGAGTAATAGACTTACAACGACACATGTTCTCTCTTCCTCAATGAATACTACAATGATAACATCACATGTCAATCTCTTACTGAGAAGTTACAAATAAATAAAATCCAAATACAAGATCCATTACATCTACAATGAAATTACATACAAAGTAAATACATGGACTCCTTAATGCTTCAATCACAGAATCCACACTTTCTTCCTGTAAAAAGGATAAAAACAACAACGGGGTGAGCACTAATGCCCAGTAGGAGTCTCATAGTTCTAAATCAATGACTAACACATAGATAGAAGTGATCATGCATGCAGGGTAATACTATATAGTAGGGTGACGTTTGATACCTTATATAGACTATCTTTTTCTTAAAAATTCATTTGAACCCTTAAGGAAAATCTTCAACCATCAAAACTCTTCCTTTTTCATTAGGAAACCATAAATCCTTTTTAAAACATTCATGTTTAAGGGACCATATCACTTTATGTTTATTAACTCATTCCAAAACATTTCTCAATTAATTTCTCATATTTAATATACTCCTTTTTCTTTCCTCCTTCTCTTCTTTTCATTATATTCAATTAGAACTTCATTATTTCAAGTTCAAGTTTCATTTTTAATTGACTAATAATTCCCCTATGCCCAATTCACTTTATTATTTACACTCTCACGTTTCACTTCAAGACAACACAAGATTAATAAACCCTTTTCAATCTAACCTCTTATTTATTTACAGAACAACACTCACAATCTGACTTTGTTGTCACAACTACCGCATTATATTTACCATCATCAATCCATAATCCCCTTGCTCAGTTCTGGGTTCCACACATTACGAATAATGCCAATGTACATGTCCTCTTTAAATCAATATACACCTCAATCCGTAATTCAAAGATTTATCACAAGTCACAAATAGCATCATCAACTAAACACATACGTATCAACACACATATATATATATAACAACACCATCCACCTTTTGCCGACTTACTACGGCGGGATAGCGGGCACCCAATCCATAACACTTTCCACCTTTTGCTGGCTATTATACGGCGGGAAGTGAACTCCCAAAAACCATTTTCTCAAAAGCCATGTTTTTCCAAAAACCCTGTTTTCCAAAAACAATAGCCATTTTTCAACCTTTGAAAACCATCCCCCACATTAGCCGGCTACTATACGGCGGGATGTGGGCACCCAAAACATTTTCGAAAACCATCCGTTTTTTCACTTTTGCCGGCTACACTACGGCAGGACTATGTGGACACCCAAAAATCGTTTTCCACTTTCGCTGGCTACTATACGACGGGACTGTGTGGACACCCAAAAATCTTTTCCCACATTCGTCCAGCGATAAGCCTAGACAGGGCAACTGGGCACCTTTAATTCAAACCACCCCCATATTTACCGGCTATTAATACGGACGGTCATGGGCACCGAAAAACCTTTTTCTTTTCAATTTTCAAAACCATTCCCCACATTACCCAACATAACTCAATCCAAACTCAACACGCCCACACATACAATTCAACTCAACATAATTCACATTATTCAAACATGATTCGTCATAGTTCAACACAACTCATTTCATCATCATCAAACAAAACTCAGCATTCTCAACACAATGAAACATAATTCAATTCAACACCACTGAATATAATTTAACATAATTCAAGGTAAATCCTTTGATCTCATTTCAACATTCCATAGCCAAATTAGTATCATCCACATCATCAGCAAATCCTTTTCTCCCAATTTCATTTCATATTTTAAGGGTTCGAAACTCGCAACGAGTATTTCTTCTATTCTGTTTTGTTTTGAGATATATGTGTCTCATACATATATATATTTGTTTGAATATCTGATCACAAGAGTAGCTTGGCTCAGTGGTTTAGCTTAGTGGTTTGGGCTGTGGCCTGAACTGGAAGTCAGAGGTTCGAAACCCCATATCTCTATACTTGTAGCTTATATTTTTTTTCTTTTTGCGTGTTTTGCTTACGCGCAATGACATCAGTTAACGAAATATTCCGTCGTGGTAACGGCATATGCTTAATTTGTGTTTGATCTCTTAGGTTATTATAATATTAGTGTGATGAAGAACAGTGTTGGTAAGGTATCGTCTGTTTTGTGATGGTTGACGGTCACTATTTGAGTTGGTGGTTAACGCTTTTGAAGAGTTATTATTTCATTTTGTTAAGGTCTCGGAGTAGTAGTAGTTATTTCAGCCTTGGTGTGCATTGGCATTAGGCGATGGATATAGTTCGTTGAAGTTAGGTTATCGCCAATAAGAAATAAGGCCTTGGTATTCTGGGGAGTCGTTTTGTTATACTTAAGGGATTGGATCCTATTTTGTAGCTTTGGGTTATCAATGTGAATAGAAGGATCATTTAAAGGTTTATACTAGTACGGATTTTATAATTAATTGTTGTGCAAAAGTAATGGTTTGGTTCGTTACCGATGTGACTCGTTGAGACTCATGTAGTAGTCAAAGAAATTTTGTTAATTACATTGGTAATTATCAGAGTGAGTTTGTGGGCAACTGTAGAATGGAGTACATTACTTGAGCTTAATTTCAAGGGCGAAATTTCCTTAAGGAGGGTAGGTTATAATGACCTAATATATATATATATATATTTTAATTTTGCGAAATAAAAAGATAGTCAGATGGGTTTGGTGGAAAATAGAATATATAAGGATGAATTATGGGTGTTATCTATTATAGCATATGTTTTCAGTAGGATGGCAATTGGGTTATTATTTATTTAAAGATAATAGAGAGAGTCGAGTGATGTGCAAGAATTGAGGGAAACAAAATGCACGTGGGCTGTTTATTTTACACTTTCGGTGGGTCTAATATAGAATCATTTTACTCTCTTTCTTTGGTCTTTTATTCAAAAGCAAGGTGGAGAATCAGTAAGTTATATTAATATACTCGGTGGTATGCATAATGAACATAGAGAGAGCATCTGTGTGGAGGGACTACACACAGCAGAAAAAGAAGAGAAAAATAAATAAATAAATAAAGATGTGGGGTGGGTACTTAATTTCACTTCCAGCAATCTTCAGTAGCAAAACTTGATACCCATGTCTTTCAATCCCTTCTAAAACCATCAAACTCCATCTCTCATGCTCCTTCTCTTCTTCACTAACCTCCTCTTTATCCCTCAACAAGATGACCCATTCTTCCTCTATAGTCGCCTTCGTTACACAAACCTCACATTGGGATCAACAAGGAAAAGACACGACAATCGTTGCTAAAGAAGAGTTCAGTTGGGGAAACCCAGAAGTTGGTGATACAGATGAAGAAGGGGCAGTGGAGGTGGTTGGAGACGCCGGAGAGAGTGGCGTCAAAGAGGGGTTTGTGGACGGAGAAGGATAGGAGTCGTATCCGAAGCTGTCCGAGGATGCAAAGATTTTGTTGGGAATTTGCACTATGAGGTTGATAGTGAGAAATTGGCTCAGCTATTTAAGCAGGCTGGTGTTGTTGAGATTGCAGAGGTTATTTACAATAGGGAGACTGATCAGAGCCATGGGTTTGGGTTCATGATGATGAGCACTGTTGATGAAGTTGAGAAGGTTGTGGAAATGTTCCACCGTTATCTATGCAGAGAGCAAGGCTCGGTGCAAGCTGAACGGGCCACGGTGAGATTGAAGGCAGCATGGTGGATGGTTCTTTTTATTCACCAGAGTGGCATACTGCTCGTTTGGCCAACCTTGAAACTTCTCACACAGTTACTTGGGAAGAGTTCAAAAGGAAGCAAAAAGAAGATGAAAAGAGAAGTGGATGGGATACATGATGATGTTTCAGTGGTGGCAATAAAATAAGTAAAAGAAGGGAATATATATTACTATACTATATATATTTGGTTCCCTTTTTATTTTGGCTGTGAAGTCATGTAAACTGAGAAGGTATTGCATCCATATTGGTGCACCATCCTTAACATTCGCTGTCATACGGTATAGAAAGTGTGAGAAATCTGGGTAAGACCAAAGAGATAGCAACTAATAGTAATCATTAATTAGATGAGGTGGCACTTTTCTCCGGAGCAGAAAATGAACAGAATCCCGTCAAAGATCTATGTTGGTGGAAATATCAACATTATTTCAATCGCCAAATATTCGAATTCAGATTCATGATTTTGGTGGAAATTGGATTTTTGCTTGGTTTCCTCTTCTAACTCGAGGTAGAGATTTTTTTTGAGTTATATATATATATTTTTGCAAGATTTAAATAATTTTAGAAATCATCTTTTGATTTGTTTTCAAAAATATATTGTTGATTCAAGAAGGTAAATGATTTTGAAAGTGGTTTACTTTCTTTTTCTTTCAAAAAATAGAAATTTATATTTTTGAACTATGTTGATGAAAGAAAGATGTTTTTGGTGAGATCTTCTCAAATAATTGAAGATGAATGGCTTTTGGTAAGAAAACCTCGAAATTAAGAATTTTTAAGAAAGATGCTGAAAATTTTTAGAATATGTTGTTATATTTATTTTGTGTGCCAAAATAAATGATATTTGAAAATTGTTTATTTATTTACATATAAATGATATTTTCATGGAATATGAGGATTATTGAAATTTTGGGCATTGTTGTTTAAAAGTATTAATATAGTCTTGAGATGACTAAATTGTTGAGATTATTTGAAATGTGGGAATTATGTTATTCCTTTGATGAATTGAAATAAGAGTTTTTATTCATCCTGTGAAATTGCATTGAAATGAGAATTTTGATCACAATGGGAATATTGTGTGGGAGTATCGAAAGTGAAAGAAATATTGCATTACATTTTTAACATGGTATTGGCATATCATTTCATTTCATTACATTACACTTTGATGGTCGATTTGAAAACTTGCATTGAGAAAAGAATGTTGAGAAATAGTTTTCATGAAATGGTTTTGGGGTAAATAATGATGGTAAGTCTTGACAGGTGGTGTAGAATTAAGTTGGCCTGCGGGTCCGGGGTGAAAGACCGAAAAGTCCGCACGGATAGTTGATTGTTGATTTTTTTTTCCAGTTGCGATTGGTAAAAATGACAACTTGAATAAGTTGGCCTGCGGGTCCGGGGTGAAAGACCGAAAAATCCGCACGGATAGGTGATTGTTGATTTTTTTTTCCAGTTGCAATTGGTAAAAATGACAATTTGGTAGTACTTGTATAGTCTACTTGCAGACACCGGCCTAGGGATTACCAGAGACGTATTTACCGCCCTTGAAATAAATGGTTAAGTTTTGAACAATTGAAATTGCATGACATCATTGAGCATGATGGTTTTTCAAAGGATAAATATGTAAATTATCTTCAAAAGGGCATAGCATGACATGTGCATTTCATCTCTTGAGACTTATATAAAATGTATATACTTTGTTAAGAATTTTTTACTGGGCTTTATGCTCACCCGATAGGATTTTTGTGCAGGAAATGATGTAGTGATTCCGCCTAACTGAGGGTGTGAAAGTATGTGAAGAGAGCATGGTGTGCTCGTTAGCTGTGACTCTGATTGTAAGCCAAGGGCTTTATATGTGTGGGTTTGAATAACCGTTTTGTGAAACCAGGCTAAGGCCTTGGGACTTGTAAACCCATGAGGGTATTTATTTGTTTTATGTTATTTTGATTTGAAGTAAATGTATCATCATTTGGACATGAAAATTGGGGCGTTACACTTGTTGTGTCACAATAAGTAGCGCATATTGAAACAAACCAATGCCCATGTGGTTGCTCCTTTGATCCTGGAAAATTGTAGTCCAGTTGCAGTCTTTCAGAGCACCCTTCCCCTAATCCATTAAAGATATTTTATCCAGCAAATTATATGATTGATCAAAAAGCAGCATAACAAAAAAGAAATATCACATAACAAAAC
The DNA here is from genome assembly GCA_025200525.1 of Camellia lanceoleosa. NCBI lineage: Eukaryota > Viridiplantae > Streptophyta > Magnoliopsida > Ericales > Theaceae > Camellia > Camellia lanceoleosa. The sequence goes on along the minus strand of CM045769.1, from coordinate 13,129,696 downwards.
ACATAATATTAAGTACGAGAATAAGAATAATGGCCATGGCAAAGGGGTTGTTGAAATGAAATTGCACAATATAAATATTGCTTTTGAATGTAAGAGTAAGTATAAAAGGAAAATTAGAAGCCAAACAAAAGAAAGAGAGATGATGCGGATTAGCAATGTGACACCGCACCCACCAATTGCTGAACTAAACTTTAAAAAAAAAAAATACCAAAATACAATAGGGATATACCATAATCTATAATTTGACAAAACTGAATCAGACCCATCTCCAACAATCCCTTTCAGATACCTTTCTTATTATTATTACTCACCCCACTCTCATATCTCAGTTGAAAGTTGAAACCATTACATAAATCCCTTACACTTTCCAAAATAGTGTATCTCAACTCCAAAAAACAAAACATGGATGACCACTTCATTTAAACATAATCCATTAGCATCTCCCTTCACTCCCCCTTTTCTCCTTTGAAGACAACCCTTTCATATCACCTTCTTTTCAAATGTGTATCCTTCACCTTAATGACATACAAACACACAAAATGGCCATTGGCCTCAAATTCCACATCTTTTTTTATCTCTTTAGCCATTGACCTGTCAAACCAATGTTCCAGAATTATCCACCAAACGGCTCTTCATAGACTAACACAAAAGCTCATAACATTAGGCAATCAAAAAAGTGGTAGTTATTATTTTTAAAAGCACCATCAAAAGTAAATTGACACGCAACAAACTCTTATGAATTAAATTCAGCAGAATCGAAAGGGCAAAGCAAGGCCGAAATGAACATCATAGAAAAACCACCGGTAGTCAATTCAATTTACTATGATACTGCCTTCGATGCATAAGCCATGCTACCCTTCATGCAACCCATCCACAATGCACGGTCTATTTGTCATTCAGGGCTAAGAATTAATTGAAATGACCATATAATTTTCTCCATATGACAAAATATATTTGGAAACAAATCATGAAAAGTTATTACAAAGATGTAAAATATAGACCAAGATTCATTATATGAAAAAGAAAAAAAAAATTTGTAGAAAAAAAATCTTTGGAACACCTTGCGTCTATCGTTTTGGTTGATATCACAGATGTAAAGAAATTAAGGATCAAAAGAAGTTTACCTAGATTGTAAGACCTCATCAAATTTGCTAAGGGAAGCACATAAATATATAGAGGGTTAAAGGTTAGCCAAAGGACTCAAGTCTTTATGTATAAGACCCAAAAAAAAAAAAAATCCACTCTTAACAATCAAAAGCCATATTCAAAATCAATATCAAAGTCGAGAACATGTAAAGATAACAATATAATTTCCCAACCAATAAAAAAAAGGAAATAAAGCAAATAAACAAAGTATCACATAAACTAAAAAACCACCGGTGGGTCTTTAACTTAAAAAAAGAACTTACAAAATCAAATAAAAGCTTCAAAATCAAACCATAGCTTCTGTTCCAAATCATTTCCTTTTCCAACGATATTTGAATAGATAAAGGTAATGTAGCTTTATAATGTAACTTAAGCTAATGAAACAGCCAAAGCTCCACATAAGAAGATGAAGTTCACACTACCAATGTGTAAATCATCAAGCACTATAACGCAGCGGAATAAAAATTAATAAGATCATACCTTTTTAGATATAATCTGAACTCTGATGGATCTCGTGGGTAAATCACGTGCTTCCTGAATCTAGTCAATCAACCCAGCAGTGGGGTGATATTACAATGGTGAATATCACCCACACAAATCACAGTGCAAATGGCTTCTTGATCGTTGTTTATGGGAGAGAGTCAGTATATGGGAAAAACTTAGATCATACGTTCTTTTCTTTAGGAGAGAGTCTGTGTATCTCTTGATCTCCTATAACCCATATATCAGATATATAATGTTATTATTATCTATCCATATCAGTTAATGGAGATAATATCTATACCTGAGTGGTTATCCTAAACAGGTTTGAATTCAAATTCAAAACCAATTTGGTTAAGGTTCAAATTCAAATGTTGAAATGGTCATGCCACATGGGCGCCCATTTCTAACATCTCCCACTCGCACATGAGTTGGCATGACACTGCCACATCTCTATCTCAATCTCCCCAAAAAGAACAATCTCATACTAGCCAATGCACCGTATGCATCACGAGAACACCTGCATGTGGGAGCTCTATACTAGAAACTCAAAATGAGCCAGCATAGAGACATCAACCCAAAAGGAACAAAAATAGTGTCTCATATACCCCAGACCCATCTAATTACACCGGTCCAAAAAACATCTCTAATCCCTCAAAAGGAGCATGTTTGACCCTCTCAATTCTTGCAATATATTCACACTCAATTCGCCTCTCATACAGAGCGATGTGAGTTGCCGGCAATGAATATACAACAGTGGTGGTGTAATACTAGATGATCTTCCCTTTGCACTCATGCCATTTAGTTTAGGATTGACCGCTTTCCCAGTGATGTCCCTTAAGGCCGAATCATACATGACCGCAGGCAACATACCAAAGTAGCAGAACATCAACCCCTTACCTTATGACATAGTCAAAAGTCACAAAAGGGTACATAAATGAAAGTCATATCAATAATGACACGTAAGACTCACACGGTGAAGAAACAGGGATCCATTCTCTCACCTCATTACTTGGTCGCCAAGCACATGTAGTATGAATACATGCTACGGTGGAGTAACTCTTCCAAAAGAGTGACGTCATACTCGATACACCGTACAGATATTAGTCTAGTCGCTTTCTAGCGCCTAACCCGAATTCTCTATTTGCTCGCCTTCTAGGCGCCAAATGAGATCTCGCATCTGGCTAATTATAACAGGCACAACATAGAAAGTGGGTACTAACATCCATGTTTGGTCCTTAACACGACCTCATCTTGGTTGTAACCAAGGTGACATTCGTAGTGGATAATTTCAGTCTCTCTTGGTTCCAAACAAAAATAAACCACTAGTCTCATCCTTGCTCGCTCCCAAGCGCCAAGGGCGATTGCTCGTGTGAGTGAGCTAATCTTGCCTGCTGACATCATCATCTGCTAATCATTATGACACAAACCATAATAGTGTCAACATCCCATCATCTCAAAATAAGTGATCGAAAAAAAAATGACCACAGCTTGCGCAATTCTAGATTCCAAACATAAGCCTTATCAGCACCTCTTGCGATAAGTATATACAACGGAATCCACCATGTACGCCTCACATGAAGTGATTCAAAATCACAATTCTAAATTCCAAACATAAGCCTTATCAGCACCTCTTGCGATAAGCATATACAATGGAATCCTCCATGTGCGCCTCACATGAAGTGATTTAAGATCACTACCTATTGCTAATTACCTCTCTAAAAATGATTTGGTGACCACTTTGCGTTCATTCTTGATGCGCCCAACTAGCGCAGATGCGCCCAACTAGCACATTGAATCTTACAAGGAGCAAATTAATATACTACTAGTAAAGCATTTTATCCACAGTCTAATGAGCAAGGTCAATGTCTAAACAATTCAATTGACCATTTACCAAAGATAACACTTATCATGCCGAATACGCCCACATAGCGTACTTTAGGCTCTCACCACAAAGAAAAAGATCAAGGAATATAGGTCATTTGTTTATCTTAAAGACAATCCGAGGATTCACTCAATAGCTAAGGCTCTAGCTTTTACCGATAGGTAAGTCAATGGGTTTGTAATTTTTGCATCTAGAATCATTCTAGGATATTCCTTATGTAAGTCATCAAAGACAAAATAGGAATTCTCCCAAAACAATCCCTAAGGATCGTACATCCGAGCATATAAATTACATCACCCATGTCCATCATATCTAAAATAGAGGACTGCCCACCCTAGGTGGCGACAACCCTATAAATTCCTGGCTTATAATGATTAAGTAAGGAAAAACTTCTTTTGGACCATTGATCATGCCTCAGTGGTCTTCATCGATCATCGTCGGCCTATCATGGCTTAACGAAATCTAAGAACCACTATTTGGATAACTGTTTTAGGTTGTAAAAGATTTATTGGAACTAGCAACCTTTTTGCGCTCCTAACTTTTCACCATAAAAACAGAAGATAAATCCCTACGGATCTACTTATCCAATTCTCCAACGAGAAGTTGGGTCACAATGTCCACAAATCAATGTTCCGAACTTATGTCAATCATAACCTAAGTCAAAATAACCTCATTCCCCAGGAGGAAGTCAAAATAACTTCACTCCCTAGAAGGAAGTCTTCTCATGGTCTACACCTTCCTCAATGGTGCGACTTTTCGGTGTCTAGCGAGCCTTATGCCTCAATAATGACTATCCAAATTACGCATAACTTTAGAACAGTTTCGCGTCATAATAGAAAGTCAACCAAATTATAGAAATGGTTAATCCTCAAAGACTTTGTCTTAAACTGCGCAACATTAATCCACTTTCTAAAAACAGGGGACTAGAGCCTTTGGCATTATCCTAGGCTCTTTATCATTTTGCGGAGCAATCATGAATATTTCCTTCTCAATCACCCAGTGATGACGTGGAAAATTTTCACATTTGCTACCACGCAACTATGAATGTAGAGTATTCTTCTCTAATGGAGTAATCCATTAGTAAGCACATCGCTCCCACTGTCCCTAGGATATTGGAAATTTCTTTCCATTCTCAACTAGGCTACATAAAGCGCTATGCTTAGAATTCTCTATCTTATAGAGTTCCAAAACTCTATTCACGTCACCTTTACTAAGAAAACTTTATGTGACTTAGTTACACTACCACAAAGCTGCTTACTTATATGCATATGACCCGGAGGATTTACATGACATCATACAGTAATGCGCCACATAACCCTATGTGTTTACAAGACAGCATACAATAATGCACTATAGAACCTTAGGTCTTAACTTCGCAATCTTATGAGAAGTAGAATAAAGATAAGTCAAGCCCAAGTTACAGATGGCTCTCCGCTAATCCATTACTCAAATGGAGTGTAAAATCGATATGGAGGGCATTTAGTTAGGGATATAGGCAGCAAACTAATGCAATTCCTAATTGGGAAACATTTTGCCATTATCCACCTAACATTAACAATATTTAATTCCTTATCTCTACTACACCATTGTGTTGTTAAGTATTAGGAATAATCAATTTTCTAAGCATCCATTTCTCTTCACGAGTTCTCTAAAATAACTCAAATAGATACTCGCCACCTTGGTCAAAACTAAAAGCACAAAAGTCATTATCTAATTGATCTCAACCTCATATGTGCAATGTCAAAAATCATCTCAAAACTTTTTGACTTATGGGAGATCAAATAGTCTTGACTCAGATCGTGATCGTAATCTATAAATGTGTCGAGATTGAGGCTTAGCTATCATACCTTACACATATCTAGTCACAAAAATCATAGTGGACTAAATGCGCCAATACAAATGACCTTCTATGGCTTTCCTACTTACTTGTGCAACCATTGCGAACAAAGTTACACATTCACATGAGAACAGAATGTCATAGCGAGTGGGCCCGAGAAGGCCTACTCAAACCATCGTGTCATCATCTCATTAATGTGATTAAGTATAATAAGCCACCGGTTCATGACCAACGTCATAAACTAATTCCAATCATCTTTATGTGTGAGTTCTCGAAAACAAGTTTTAAAGGTTTAGGCCCAACTAGGTAATGACTCACAACTAACTCATATTTACTAGATCATAAAAGGATGTCATGGAGATTTCAAGTGCGCCTAAATCGCAAATTTAACTAGTAAGTGCTAATCCCCTGCACCTTCAAGTCAATTTTATTCTCCATACACTTTAATGCATCTAGTTGAAAGATGACGATACTCTTCTTGCCATATCTATTTCTCGCTTCATAGTTACTTGCAATTAATTCTACTATCCACAAGAAGGAGAGAATAAGCTATCAATCTTTGACAGCTCTTGAAGTAACTTAAGCGAAATTAGGCTAAAGAGTCTAATTCAACACAATGCTCTCACAAGCGATGCGTCAAATTCTTAGAGTCATAACAACCTTGTCGGCCTTGACCTTTTCATTACTATGCTGCAACGTTTGCGCTTAGTGGTAAATGTTATTAAAAACGTTAGCCTAGCTAAGGAATCATACAAAGAAGCCCCTCCTCATGTCTCGCACCTAAGTGTGGAAACAGTAAGTGTCCTGACTTAGACAAGTTGGCAATGCTCATAGATTTTGCAGCCACTAAGCGCTAATCTTTTCACTTAGTGTTAATAGATTTTGCAGCTTCTAAGCGCTAATCTTTTAACTTCATGTGATATTTCAATGCACACTATAATAGTGCATGAAATTTTGCTCTATCCACTCCCAATAATTGGGTAGAGAGCAAAACACTGCTCATACTGGCTACTCGTCTTACACTTAATGACTAATTTATTTAAGCTTGCATTTCTTGAATGACGTGACTCTTGAATGTTACTTCATCCAATGATGTAACATTATTAACAAGTCAAATTACAAAGTCAATCCGCGCAGCTCAATAGTCAAGATCATATCTGAGATCTATTGAGGGCTTACTAATTTCATAACTCCAAAACTCGCCAACCAAAACTACGTAGCATGCCGCTAACCATAGCGCACACATTAGTTTTATTGTGCCAAACAAGGCAACAAAACCACGGCGACTTTGAGTCATGTTTCCTTACTTTGGCCAATTAAGGTTTGACCTAAAGTCTCCAAGACTTTTGCTCATCTAAAGAATGGGATTAGTTTGTTCACATTTGAACATCTTTACTAAGTCTAGGTCAACCAAATTAACTTCCATAAGCTATGTCAATTTAGAGAGGAATTCGCATTGGGATTAATTTGATTAGCAGAATATAATTTTGCATAAAAATCTAAATTAAGTAGTGATAATATTACACAAGTCGCAAGATCGAAAATCCGCTAAGCTCGTAATCATCTCTTGCATACAAGTGACAATTATCCAAAATTTAATTTAATTTATGCGCAAAATATTGGTTTTCGGGAGCTAATCTAAAAAAAATTTCTCTCAACCGAATAACCTCCCACTGACTATGGCATATACAAAGCATGATAAATTCCATACAATAGCATCTTAATGTAAATTTACAAATAACTCATGTTATATTCATTTAATAATGGAATTCTAATAAATAAATAAATAAATAATCATGCTCCTCTAATTTCAACATATTAAAAATCCAAAAAATATGTTGTATCCAATATTCAGATTATGCCATAATTAAAGTCTACATCATTTTGGAATTTTCTGGAATTTTCTGAAATTTTCTGGAATTTTAAATAACTAATAAACAAATAAAATTAGAAACAAAAAATCCAGAAATTGATAAACTGAGACAATATTCAGATTATGTCATAATTAAAAATGTACATCATTCTGAAATTTTCTGAAATTTTTTCTGAAACATTCTGGAATTTTAAATAACTAATAAATACACATAAAATTAGAAATAAAAAATCCAGAAGCTGATAAACAGAAAAATATTCCCAGTAAATAGTAAACCATTTCAGAAGTCCACAATAAAAATTTCAACCCCAGAAAATTATTTATGCAATACCAGAATCATTTTAAAGCATAAAAAATGAATTATTAACACAGAAAAAATATTTTTTATTTTCGTAAAATTTTCAAAATTTTACAGAACATAGAAAAATTTATTCTGAGTCTAACAGTACAAACCACGCATAAAACAAATAAGTAATGAATTAATTATGACCATTTAACGCAATACAGAATTAAAAAACAGGACAAACAGTGCCTTAGGCATCATCAGCCAAGCCAGCCAAGCCGCCGGGGAAAAACGGCGCGGCTCGTATGGGCTCATCAGCGTTTCGAGCGGCTCGGCGCCGCTCAACAAGACGGCTCGGACGCTGCTCGGCTTTCGCTCCAAAGACGCTAGCGTACGGCGAGGCGAGGCGCCGATGGCGTGGCGTGGATTAGCGTGGGAAGCGCTGGCGGCGATGGCGTGGCGAGCTTACTGCGTTGGGTGGCGCGTGCACACCACGCGCCGCCTTCCAGGGTGTTTTCTGGTCCGATTTTTGTACTTCCAGACTCCCTTTTTGAAAATAAAACTATTTATGGTATTTAAAAGAGCATTAATGATCATAAAAAAAATATTTATGCTCTTAATCTAATAAAATAGATTTTTTTTTTTTTTTTTACAAACAATCATGTATATAATGTATACATATACAAAAAAAAAACTATACACATGATTAATAGGAAAAACACGAAAATACCCATGATTGCTCTGATACCAATGTAAATCATCAAGCACTATAACGCAGCGGAATAAAAATTAATAAGATCATACCTTTTTAGATATAATCTGAAAACTGATGGATCTCGTGGGTAAATCACGTGCTTCCTGAATCTAGTCAATCAACCCAGCAGTGGGGTGATATTACAATGGTGAATATCACCCACACAAATCACAGTGCAAATGGCTTCTTGATCGTTGTTTATGGGAGAGAGTCAGTATATGGGAAAAACTTAGATCATACGTTCTTTTCTTTAGGAGAGAGTCTGTGTATCTCTTGATCTCCTATAACCCATATATCAGATATATAATGTTATTATTATCTATCCATATCAGTTAATGGAGATAATATCTATACCTGAGTGGTTATCCTAAACAGGTTTGAATTCAAATTCAAAACCTATTTGGTTAAGGTTCAAATTCAAATGTTGAAATGGTCATGCCACATGGGCGCCCATTTCTAACACAATGTGTTTAAATGTTATGTAAAGCACCCAAAACTCCACATAAGAAATGCATCTAGTAACAACAATAAACCAAATGAAAGGTCAGATTTTTTTTTCCCCTTGAACTCACCACAATTGTTTTCTACTTTAAACCAAATTGCCAAGCAAGGCAACAAATGTTCTCTGAAGAACTGGTAACAACAATAAATAAATAAAAAACGTTCATGTGATGATTTTGACCGTGAGTTGGACCTTCCCTACATGTTCAACTTTTTGGGCTGTAAAAAACTAAGAGCAAAAAGTGATCTCTTATTGTAGTAGCAGAAAACGTGAAGACCAAATGGGAGGCATTTGGATGAGAAATGTTTGGTAAAGCTAATATTTTAGTGAATAAAATTCAGATTTGCAGTGCCTATATAAGCATCTTTGTTGCTGCTTTTATTTTCTATTTTTGGGTAGAAATTGCTTGCTTGAAGTTGAATAGATTTGCATGTGTTGTGTTTGTGCCTTGTTATGCCATTGACATGTTTGTGGCTGTTTCTTTTAATGATTCTTCTACATGTATTTCACACCAAATCCCCCCAACACAGATTTATAATTAAAAAACAGTGCATTCATAATATCTAAAAAGCAATAACACCATCAATGGATACAATAGCTCTGACAAAAGAAAAAAATAGTGAAATAGCATGAACAATATCTTGTATAATGGAACAAAAAAATTAAAATCCCTTAACTAGACAATAACCAAAAACTTAGAATTAGATATAGAGGAACAATCAATCTATAGCAAATTCAAAGAAACTGACCAAGCTATAATGGTGATTTGTGGTACAATTAGAAGAAACATTCATGAGTGTTGACCTAATTACCTTGTGTGTGTCACCAAGAAACACATGATCAATCATGTACCTCCAATCTTCTTCGCTAAAAACAATTTGGTCCTCTAAAAACAATAGGTACATTTATCTGGCTAGCAGACATGTAATTTGATTTTGTAGCAGAATTAATGATGTCGTCAATTGCCTACAACAAAATGAAGATTAAGATCCCTTGGAGACATTAACTGGGAAAGAAAGGCACCCAACAAATTATAAAGAGCAACTCATATGCAACAAGAGTTAAGATAAAAGATTTTAAATTAATTAGCTATTAGTTAAAGCTCCATAGTAAGTTCGACCATTGCAACCAAGTAAAACAAATATAAATAGAATATCAGAAATTTTCTCTTTGCAAGGTATTGGGAATGACAAAAATATAAAACAACTCTGACCTGCATCGAAAAATTAAACGTCATAAACTCTACAACAGGCCAAAGACCATAATAAGCAACGCCTACTCCAAAGCCTGCAAATCTAGCCTGCAAAACAAGCATTTATACATGAGACAGAAGAATTATGGAAAAGCAAAAAGCATATGTATATACACACAAAAGTCAATCACCATTGCAGAAATTCAAGAATTCAAATCAGCAAGTTTACTTAAGAAGAGAGAATGAAAATAATTTGGTAAATTAAGCATGGAAATTAACAAAAGGAGCAAGCCATAGCAAGTCTAATAATAGGTCCCACCTCTGTGATTAGAGTATCAACGACCCTGTTGGGTCCATACTTCTCCAAGAACCCTTTGGAAATCTATACAAAGGTAGTATAAATTGACGGTTATATGACCATGGACATCATCTATATTCTTAAGAGAGAGAGAGAGAGAGAGAGGGAGAGAGAGAGAGAGAGAGGTATAACCTTGTATGCACCTTGGTACTTCCCAACCTGCAATAAGAAAAGGGCACATAAGGAAAGAACAAAGTGAAATCTTATTAAAAAGTCAAAAAATTTGAGATGCTACTAAAATAGCATACTTTTTGTCATTTTATATTTTTTGGGTCATATCACTTCTCTACTTTTTCTGCACATCTTTTAGTAAAAAGTTAAAAAGTTACTAATATAGCATTTCCTCAAACAATCCCCTATCACGATTCCTTACCTCTTCACCCATTAAAAAAAACTCTAGGATCAACATACATTTCTTCATCAAGAGCAGAGTTTAGAGCATCTCTCATAGTCATCTGTTTAAGTAATATCTAAAATGTAAATATCAGTGTTTTTATGAAAGAAAAACAGCACAACTGCAAGCATGAATACAAAAAGGAAAAAGAAAAAGATTTTCAGATTACTTCTATAAATAGAATTAGTAACACTACAATACGAACTAACTATCTATATGACTAGGTTTTGCTTTCCTTCTTGTTTTATTTTTGGGTAAGATATTAAGTACCCCTTTTTGTATTTCATATTTAGCAAAGCATCTGAAGTGATCAATTCTAACTCCACCAGTGTCATGCTTAGTGCTTAATCTTTTATATAGAGTCGGTCGCACTTGATTGGAACACAAGGCTTAATTTGGTTTGGCATATGAAGTAATCAATTCTAACACATCTAAGTCTATGTCTACACAAATTGTAAATTATAAGAGGGGAACCCAGCCAAAAAAATATAGAAATACGGACAATGGCGCTCACATGCAGTCACAGGATCAAACTAGAAATTTATAAAGATGGTTCACATGCGAAAACAATAACCTCAAGTCCAATGTCGATTCCCCCGAAACCCCCCAAGTGCAAACCCTTTAAGCCAAAGCATAATAATGTACATATAGAGCAATTTCCAAAACACAAACAAGTTGAAGCTTTACAAAGATCCAAATTAAAGCCTACTTCACAGAAAGCAGAATCACCAATGACTACACCTTAACATGTGATGGAATAAGCAGAAATGACATAACACAATAGAGACCCTTGAACCAACCATAGCTTCGTAATTTGGGTTTTTTTTTTGTAGACTTAAGAAGGTCAATTGTTTCTCACAAAATGGCAATGAAATGGTGGGTATTCAAAATGTGATGAACAAGTGAAAAGGGTCGAAAAGCGTGGGACAAAACGTGAAATAGATGAGCAAAAAGAGATCAGAGAACACTCAGTTCACCTGAATTAGATGCAAGCGACCCGTTTCAATCATTAAATCTCATATCTTTATGTGTGTGTGTGTGTGTGTGTAAATACACTTTCACATGAACTTCACGGTTGGCTTCTTTCTCGAAAATGATAGAAGATGGTTGTCACACACATACACACACAGATATATATATATAGAGACTAACTTGGTCAGGAGATACAACGATGAAGAGAGCTGAAGATGAAGAGGCAGCAAAACAGGGAATGAAGTGAATGGAGATGGTGGCTAGGGTTCATTACTCATTGGGAGTGTAGAGAGTGAGGAGATACAACGATGAAAAGAAAAACCAATCTGACTATGGAGAGTCGAATGAAGAGAGCAACAATGAAAAGGAAGCTCAATCGATTGAGGAATTCATTTTTGATTTAGTTAATTTTGATACAAAATATGGTTGTTTTTCTTTTTCTGACCACGATAAGTTAGTCACCAAAGGTTTTGACATCTGCTTTTTTTATTTCTCTCTCTCCCGCCATTACTTTCTGCGACTATATTACATTTTTTGGTAGCAAAAAATTACTTACTAGCCACTACAAAGTTGTTGGTCATGAAAACGCAACCTATCAGCAACCAAAAAAATGTTAGTCGCAAAAAGTGAACTAATATGCGACCAACTCAAAAAAGGTGGTCACCAAAAGTGTTTTTTCTTGTAGTGAAAGAACTTTATTAATGAAATCTAAGTACACAACAAGAAATATCTATAATAATAAAACAAAATAGTTTTGAAAATCTCTATCTAAGACAATTGGTTAGAATAGTTCAGATCAATTCATCCATGAGATTAACTATATTGCCCCCAAATAAATAACATAAAGATAAATCTGATTAATCCATTTAATTACACTAATCTCAAATCAAGTGGTCAAATCTCTATATTTGTATTCTATTCATGATAGGATTTATAAAAGGAGCCCACATGTAATACAAATTCAGACTTCAAAAGAGTGAATCTGTAGCATGTGTGGCAATGAAAACAAAAGAGAATAAAGCAACAAAATAAATGCCCCAAGGGCTAGAAGTTCCAAAACTTAAACCTGGTTATACAAAAATGGACACACACCCATACAAATAAATGTTGTATAAAATGTGTATTTAAATAAAAATAAACAATTTCATATTTAATTAATTTAAATTACAGAATAAGGAATCAAACCTTTGAAAATCAGTTTAAAAGGCAAGAAAAGAGTGTAGAACAAGGGTGTGAGCTATGAAGTAGAGTGCAAAAAAGGGTGTTAACCCTTTCTACCCTTTGGTAGCTATTCAAACCCAAGTTCCAACACTTGAAATAGGATCAAAACAATACAAAAACACAAGAAATAGGCAGAGAAAGACTTTGTAAGGTCGGAGATCTTGTTCGGGGACAACCAGTGTTTGCCTCACTGTCACCAGTTGCAAGGCAAAGAAGAGTCAGGCAAAGTTCACCAGTTCAGTTCTTTCAGTAATCACCACTCAGCTCACCAATACTCAGTCCACCTCAAGCACAAGCACCTACTCCTAGAATGGCTCAGTATCCACCATATGATTTGAAGGAACTACTACTCTGTTTACAGCAGTTAGTCGACTCACACCAACACAACATGACCTGTCAAGCTAAAGTCACAAACAGGTTATAACAACAAAAACAACAGCAACCAGCTGCGGCTATTGCTTCGCACACACCTAATGTGACTATCCCCAAACCCGGTACTACTACCAATGCTGTTACAGCTTAGGATCCACAAACTAAGGGAATTCTGATTTTTCCCTTCCTAGCAGACCCAATTCCAATACAAACTTCTAGAGCCCCAGTCTACCAAACTGAGGCACCTTTTGAATTTGAGGTTGACCCAACTATGCTCAAAGTCAACAAGCTAGAAAAACTATTCAAAAAGGCACAGGGGGTTAACTCCATTCCAAATATAGAGGATGGGTACACCAAATCTGCTATTACTTTGCCGAAGCAGTTCAAAATGACGCATGTTGACTGCTTTGATAGTGCTGGGGACTCGATAGAAGATCTACTTTATTTTCGGATATCCTACGACCAATGGGTTTAACCAGACTGTAGAAGTTATCACTCTTTGGCCAAACCATGTCAGGTATAGCTACCATCTGGTATGCTAAGTTGGAGGACTCTATGAAGCAGAACTAGGAGGAACTAGCCGAAACTTTCATTGTTCAATGCTCCTACAATACGCAGATCAAGGTCACAACTCGTAATCTTGAAGCGATACGTCAAGAGCTGAATGAGGGTTTTTCAGTGTCCGTAACTAGATGGAGGGCCAAATCATCAATGATGACCACTCGCCCCTTAGAGAAAGACCAAATCTGGATGGTTCTTCGGAATCTTCATGGTAAGCTGCTACAGAAAATGATCGTTCTCCCCTTATTTACATTCAAGGAACTTCATGAAATGGGGTTCAGATCGAAGACGCAATGAAGCGGGGGATCATCACTAATGACAAGGAGTCGGCCAAGAGGCCTTTTGTTTGCAGTTCCAATACTACTAGGGGTAGTACAACTGTGAGGTCGTCAGAGGTGAGTGTTATCACCACAACCAAAACTATCGACCCCTTTACCAACATGGGCTTACAAACATCCAATCCTACCTGACCTCCGGGAAGGACTTTCAACCAGCTCTATATGACTCTATTTTGAGCCATGCAGGTGCTAATCAAAAAAGGGAATCTAAAACCCCTAAAACCTTAACCAGTTCCAGACCCTCTTCTACCCAAGCACAATCCCACCAAATATTGTGCTTTCCATCAACAGCACAACTATGAAACGGACTGATTATTCTGTCTACATCATGAGATTTAAGATCTCATCGACAACAAAGTCATAGCTCCACCTCAAAAGCCAAATGTAACCACCAACCCACTCCCTGCCCATAACTAAGTCCCTCCACCCAAAAATATCCACCTTATCTATACACTACCATCGGCCTTCGACTCGAGCATCTATATCACCCCCTTCCACCTACCAAAGCCAGTGTTGTTTATTCCAGAAGGCACGCACTTGTGCATGATGAACACATCCAACCCACAACCTGAGCCTCACAAATATGTGGTGACAACGCTTAAAGAAGATGAGGTTTGTCCCTCAGAAGGAGGTGTCGGTCTGTCACTAGGAATTCCCAAGGAATCATCTGAGAGGGATTATGACCTAAGCCACTACATTGTTCCCATCACTCAAACCAAGCCTGAGGTAGTACTGCCAACCTCAATGGACATTAATGTGGTTAGGGAAGACGACCCAAGCCAAGATGGATGATCTTGCGAATCTATAAGAAGATTTAGACAACCTACAATTCTTTGAAGAATAGGAGTGAGGCAATGTACAAATTGGTTGGTTTGAGCTAAGCCAGTCGACTAACAACAAGAGATGGCTGAGTGATGAGTCCGGTAAAGAAGAGGAAACTGGAGTTAAACCAGAGAAAAAGGAAGTCGGGGCAACTGTGGTAGCCGAGAAAGTTGAGGAGAAAGGAAAAGGGCCAGAGAGTAGTAGTACAGAAAAATAGCCCGAAGAATTGTGTGTTGTGGAAACTACAAACGCTGAATGGAAAGCTATGTTGGGGTAGTTTAAACAGGATAGGATCAAAGATAGCCAGAAGGCCGCAACATCTTGTTTCCTTGAGAGGGATAATTGTATTGTAAGAGTGATCCGAGTTAAGTCGAACAACTGTTTGCTGGCAGCTAAAGATAAGTGGTAGGAAGACAACGACTTGCATCTCGCCCATACAAATGAAGATCGGGGAGATCATATCCTAGACAGTACTTGGTATGCGGAGGAAATAGACCACCTCACCAGGAGTGGATGGTATTTCAAACCTCCACATTTGGCTCAAGCTGAACCCTTAGGAAAAGACCAGGAGGTTGAGAGGGAAAAGAAGAAGAAGCTGGAGGAGGAGCTGGTTTTGAAACAACTCAAAAAGATCCCGGTTGATATTTCTATTTGGGGCATCCTCATGGCTTCGCGAGTACACCGACAGGTAGTATTTGTTGGCGATGGATAAGGCTAAATTATCCATTTATACTATGCCTGAGTAACTTGTTGGCCTGATATTCCCAAGTAACACCAAACCCATGCTCACCTTCTCCGAAAAAGAGTTGTCGCATGAAGGATCAGCTCTTAACAAGCCACTATACATATCTGTCGAGTCTAGAAGGAAGTGGGTTCTAGTGGTTTTAGTGGACACCGGCTCTGTAATCAACGTCTGTCCTTCTTGCACTACCTACGTGATAGGCCTAGTAGATTTCATCCCCACAGCCTAGGTGATCCGGTCGTATGACAACATGAGCAGAGAAGTTATGGGAACAGTGAAAGTACAAGTCTAAGTGGGCCTTTCCGAACATGAGATTGAGTTCCATGTAGTTGATGTGCCAGCTACCTTTAACCTACTTCTTGGGAGGCCCTAGTTGCATTACATGAAGGCAATGTCCTCCACCCTCCATCAAATGCTAAAATACTATCATGAGGGAGGAGTGACAACCATTTTTGGGAATTCATCTATTCATCCACCGGCAGTAGTAACTACATCTTTGTTGGAAATCATTCACGGTGATAAGGTTGTATTTCTTTCAGGATTCACTCTGGCAGAAGCCCAAGTGGTACAGGCCATCTTAGCCGAGGACGAAGGCATGTATGTTAGTGCTCAGTCCAATTACTTCATGAACAAGTTACGGCATATTCCAAGAATGGGGCTCAGAAAGAGCGGGAGGAAAGGTGTTGCGATGCTAGCTGAGGTGCCATATAATCCACATACCTTTGGGTTGTGCTATGTGCCCATCAAAGAGGACCAGAGAATGAAAGGAGAAGAAATGAGAGAAAGGGCCAAGGCCAAAAGAGACGAGAAACATTACGAGCTAGTCCACAAGCCAATTTGGGGAACGCTGAACGGGCGTTTTGTCAGAGAATGAGAGGATTTCCCCTTCTGCGGCTTTCCTTAGCCTTGGGTGGATTCTTCAACGAAAAAGCATTTCCCAGGTTTTGAAATCTTTTTTGACCACCAACTTCAAGACAATGATAAAAAAGGGACTGATCTAAGTATCAAAGCTGGCCAGAGCAAAGAGGACAAGACAATAGTGAGGCTGGAGTAGAGGCAACATTAACCAATCTCATGGTAGATCTTGAGACCAGTATGGAGAACTTGGGGGATACCTTTACTGTCTCTATGATCGAAAAGGAACTGGTTGTGGATTCCACTAGTTACATTCTGGATGTGTCGAGGGTGCTACGTCTTACTTGGTAGTTAGAGAAGCGCTTTATTGCCAGTTCTGAATCGGATAATGATTTTGAATCTGATTCCACCTAGTCCATTAAGTCAGAATCAGATTCGAGTCTATATGGGGAGTTTGAGTTTGGCACTTCTGGGGGGTGGTAGCCTAGGTGCCAAGCTCCTGTCTAAGTCCTTTTTTTGTATTTGCTTTTGAGTCTGTTGTAACTGAAGAGCTAGAACTTTTGAATGAGAATACCGCAGATTCCATTTACTTCTTGGTGCCGTTAATTTATTACATTGACCAAGATTTTTAAAATTTTAATGAAAACGAAGAGGAAGAAATTCCTCAGGCTTTGAAAAACTTAATTGATCGAGAGAAGAAGAGGCATGCTAAGCCTTGCGTAAATGAGATCATTACAATTAATGTGGATATTGAGAAGGATCCACGCTTAGTCCAGATCGGGTCTACGTTGTCTACAGAGGAATACGAGCGGTTAATCACTTTATTAAAAGATTTCAAAGATGTTTTCGCGTGGTCCTACAAAGACACACCTGGAATCGATCCTAAGATTTTATAGCACCGGATCCCTCTTGACCCTGAGGCCCGACCAGTCAAGCAGAAACTCAGCAGAATCCGTCCGAATTGGGCATTGAAGATTAAAGAGGAAGTCACCAAGCAGATTGACACTAGTTTTTTGTTGGTGTTTGAATATCCGACTTGGTTGGCCAGCATTGTTCCGATTTCAAAGAAGGACAACAGAATCAGAGTTTTCATCGACTTCAGGGATCTAAATGAGGCTAGTCCGAATGATGACTTTCCACTAGCGTACATCAACGAATTGGTAGACTTTATTACCGACCATGCCTTGCTATCGTTCATGGATGGATTTTCGGGGTATAACCAGATTTTGATAGCGCCTGAGGATAGAGAGAAGATTACATTCACTATGCCGTGGGGTACCTACTACTACAAAGTTATGCCTTTTGGGTTGAAGAACGTCGGGGCTACCTATTAGAGAGTTACAACCACCATTTTGCACGACATGATCATAAGGAAGTCGAGGTGTATGTGGGTGACATGATTGTAAAATCCAAAGAGAAAGAAGGCCACTACACCGCGTTGGAAATTTTTTTCGAATGGATCAGGGAATACAGACTAAGGTTGAACCCACAGAAATGCACTTTTGGAGTGACTATAAGGAAGATGCTGGGATTTCTGATTACACAGAGGGGAATTGAAGTAGATTCATCTAAGATCAAGGCCATCTTGGAAATGCCACCACCAATGACTGAAAATGAGGTGTGCGGCTTTTGGATAAAGTGCAATTCATAAGAAGGTTTATATCTGAATTAACCTTGACTTGTGAACCACTATTTGGTCTCATGAAAAAGGGAAAGAAGTTCCGATGGGATGATTGTTGTCAGTTGTCTTTCGAACAGGTCAAGCAATACCTTCAGAATCTACCTGTATTGTCGCGACCAGAACCGCAGAAGCCGCTGATCATGTATTTGTCGATAACAGAGTCAATCATAGGGTGCATGCTAGCACAAGAATCAGAAGCTAAGGCAGAGAAGGCCATCTACTACCTGAGCAAGAAGATGTTGGATTACAAGACCCACTATACTCTTCTGAAGAAGGCTTGCTTAGCCTTGGTTTGGGTAGCTAGGAAGTTGAGACACTACCAGTTAGCTCACTCCATAATTCTGGTTTCGAGATTAGATCCCATCAAATATCTCTTTGAGAAATTGGCACTTACAAGTAGGCTAGCTCGTTGGTTGCTTCTCCTCTCCTAGTTTGACCTCAAGTATGTCAAAGGAAGAGCAGTAGTGGAATTTCTAGCAGACCACCCAATGGAGGGAGATGAAGCAGCAGTGTACCTATTCTCGAATGAGAAGATTCTACAAGTAAAGGAAAAGACTTGGGCAATGTACTTTGACAGAGCAGCTTCAATACGGTTATGGGATAGACATGTTGTTTATAGCACCCGATGATTCCTATATACCCCTAGCATTCAAACTCTGGTTCAAAGTATCCAACAATGAAGCAGAGTATGAGGTGTGTATCGCTAGATTGGAAGTTGCACTAGAACTAGGGGCAATAAGGTTGGACATCATCGGAGACTCAAATCTGGTTGTTCTCAAGCCAATGGAGACTGGAAGGTCAAGGAAGGGAAGATGAAGGTTTATCATCAAACCCTGGACATTCTGATTCCAAGGTTTGAAAAGCTGACATTCACACATCTGCTAAGAGAGAACAACCGGTTTGCTGATACGCTGTCAACACTATCTTCCATGGTAGACATACTGCTCAGGGTTAAGACGCGTCCGATCATCATTAAACAAAAGTATACGCCTGGTTATGAGATTATAGCAGCAATAGATGAAGTGCAAGACAAAAACCCCTGGTATTACAACATTTGAAACTTTCTAGAGAAGGATATGTATCCACCAGGGGTAAATGACAAGGATAAACGGGGAATACGACATCTGGCCTTCCAGTTCATCATCTGCGAAAATAAATTATACAAGAGAGAGCATCTAGGAATGCACAAGCTCTACATCAAAGAAGATGAGTCGAAGCGTCTCATGGAGGCCATCCACGAAGGAGAGTGTGGGGCATACATAACTGGTGTGATGTTGGCTAGGAAGATCCTCAGGCAAGGCTATTATTGGTCAACTATGGATAAGGATTGTATTAACATTGTTCAGCGATGCCACAAATGTCAAATTCATGCCAATCACATGAATATCACGTCATCACAGCTCTACAACATGACTTCACCATGTCCTTCCTCTGTCTAGGAAATTGACGTCATTGGAGCAATCTCGCCAAAGGGCTTAAATGGACATGAGTTCATCCTGGTAGCGATCAACTATTTTACTAAGTGGGTGGAAGCGCAGTCATATTCAATATTGAAGGTGTCACATGTGGCCAAGTTCATCAGAAACAATATCATCTGCAAGTATGGGGTGCCAAATGAGATTATATCGAATAATGGCTCACACTTCAAGAAAAAGGTGGTGGATTTGCTCGAAAAATACAACATGGCTTTTTGCAAGTCATCAATATACAAACCATAGACCAACGGAGCTGTTGAGGCCGCCAATAAAAATGTCAAGAACATCCTACGAAAGATGGTGGAAACTTACAAAGACTGGCCAGATAAGCTGCCGTTTGCATTTTTAGGGTTATAGAACGTCAATTTGAACATCTATAGGGGCAACCCCCTACTCTCTAGTATATTTGATGGAAGTTGTTCTGCCAATCAAGATTGAAGTACCGTCACTAAGAATCATGGCCAAGTGTCAGATAGCAGAAGCACATTAACAGCAGAACAGATTCGAAGAATTGATATTGTTTGACAAGAGAAGGTTGAAGGCGCTGTTTCACATCCAAGGATATCAGTGCAGAATTGCCAGGGCCTTTAACAAGAAATTCAAATCCAGAAACCTCAAAGAAGGAGATATGGTGCTCAAAGACAACTGAGCTTCCATCCATGACCCTAAGGGCAAGTTCAGACCCAATTGGACTGGTCTTTCCATCATCAAGTCTATCCAGTTAGGAGGAGCAACCATCCTCATGGATTTAGATGGTTTGGAGTTGTTACAACTGATCAACATGGACAAGTTGAAGAAATACTATCCCTAAGAGGTTCACTAGGCCAAAAACTTGAAAGGGTGACCTAGTCAAAATTAGAGCATAAAAAATTAGAAACAAAGAAAAATAGAGCTCGTAAGGTTAAAAACCCAAAAGGGTGGCTTTGGAAAAAGTTAGAGTGCAAAAAGAGAGAGTTAATACACGAGTGAACCCTAACCGAACTACATAAGGCCTGATTCCCATATCCCGAAGTTTGGCCATTACCGTCTCCAACTCAATTGTCCTGTCCATTTGTTTGATCGGTCCATCTTTTTCCATCGTCTGTTAGCTTGGTTGTGTTACCTCCGTTTTGGCAGAAGGGCTAGGTGTAAGA
Source organism: Camellia lanceoleosa (assembly GCA_025200525.1). Lineage (NCBI taxonomy): Eukaryota > Viridiplantae > Streptophyta > Magnoliopsida > Ericales > Theaceae > Camellia > Camellia lanceoleosa. The sequence continues at coordinate 13,108,820 of CM045769.1, read as the reverse complement.
CAGAGTGGTGATGGTGAATGCAGTTGTGGCCAGTTATAATCTTTTGATTTGGAGTTGTACATCTTGAGGATTGATTCCATGTATGTCAGGTAGTGACCATTTTCAAAAATTGTTTTGAAAAGTTTTAATGAAGCTGATTTTCTCAAAATTTTACCTTTTACAACATAGACCATTACTTGGACCAAAAAGGAAAATTTTCAATGCTCACAACTTTAATTCCATGATTTCAACACAAGTACATTCTCTAACTCTCAGGTTAAATCAAAGTTGCTTTTACATCATAAAACTTGAAAAGAAAAGTCAAAGTAATAAACTAGGGGCACAGATGAGTCAAATGACTATCCTCTACCTCTTGTCCGCGCTCTCGGAAATCTATGCAGCTAAGGATGGCCCAACCTGTGCCTTGTCCTCAAGCCAAGCCAAGCAAAGCAAAGCACTCGCCAAAAAGGACGTAATTGAAGCTAGCAACAAGGGCCAAAAGCTCTCTTATTCTCCAAGCAGTAAGGTATCAAGCCAAGTGCGAAGCACGAACTGGAAATGGAGCAAGGTATTCAACCCCCTCATCTGGACAAGTCTGATCACACCTAAACTAGCATCTAAACTGGAATGGGAAGTAGAACACGCAGTGTGTAAGACCAATCAACTATATACTCTACTGGCGGGACATGCTATTGCTCATCTCGGTCAAGTTCAACTAAGGGCAACGCCAAGCAATGTCGACTACAAATCTACTGCACATTCAATCACACCACAATCCCTCTATGGGAAAGTCCACTAGCCGTGGGCGAAAGAAGTATAATCTAGCCGAATACTCGGGGCAAGGGTCCACCATTTTCAGCTTATCCATCAACCACACCTAGAAAGGAATAAAAAGAAAAGCTATTAAAGAATAAAGAGATGTACATTGAGAGAAAAAGTGAGGAAAAGGGCTTTAAGAGAAGATATAGAGTGAGTGCCAAGTGATTTGAGAAATCATAAATGAGAAAGGATGGGAAGCAATACCTGAAGAAGTAGTATACTCCCTACAAACCGAGAAATCTCATGCAGATGGAAAGCATCCAAACCTATGCAGCTCTTACCCTCCTTGAGACATTGGGCCACGTCAATCAACCTAATGCTAGCTCCGCTATAACTAGGGGCAAGTAGGAAGTGTACAAGTAAACATAAGCATAGGGCATATTGACGATAAACTCGCCAGAGAAGGTCACCTCTGTCTCCAATGCCGAAAAATCGATGAATCAAGCCGGGTATATCCAACTCCCCATTATGAGCCAAGGAACAAGCCTCGTGTAAAGTAAACCCACACATCCATTCAAGGGCCCGTGCATGGCCAAAACGGGGTTGAGGCATGATCTTTTCATCACGTCGGGACTTCATTAATGCTTGAAATACTTCGAGAGTAGGATAAATTTCTTCTGCTCCTAATCGAAACATGTGTGTAACTAGGTTCCAACATCAGAAAATAGCATGAAGGAACGAAAAACAAAGCGAAGTACAGCTCAACAAAAAAAGAGCATTTATGCCAAAACCGCAGAAATTTACCTTTTCCGTGCTATCCAAAGTGGTCGTTCAATCCTTGAGCCTCTTGGCAAGAAAGATCTCCATTTCTAGAGAAAACAGTAGAAAAGATGATGTTCTGTTGAAGAAAAGAGCAAGAGAAGAACTTTATAGAGGATAAGGTTGTGTGAGTGGTTGATAGTTGTTGCCAGCTATCCAGCCACTGGTATTGGCCGGCTGGCCACCATTTCCGGCCCGCCGTCCACTCTAATGGTTGGCCGACCAACCTTGCTGGCCAGGTAGCTAGGCAATAGTGTTACATTTGGCCCTTTTTATTTTTGAGTCTTGTTTTGAGTCCTTTGTTTCTTGCAAGTGTAAATAGCTGTGTTTAGGTTGTTTTTACTTTGTTTTTCCTTTATTGAGTTGTATTTTGTATTTTGGTCAGTTGAAGGCTCAATATCTAGTTACGAGCATCATTCAAATACAAGCATTTTCAGTTTCGAATTCAGTTCCAATTTTATTACAAGTGTGATGCCATTCTCAAGATGTTATGTAAGACAAAACTCCTCTTTTTATAAACTGCAGGGTTTTACGCCGATCATAGTTTTTTACAAAAGAGAAAGTACAAGTTTTAAAAATAAAAGTAATAGTCCTATCTGAAGCTATACAAAGTTTTAAACTACCAAAGAAAAAGAAAGAAAAGGAAAATACAAAAATCAGAGTCAGGCCCGAGAGGCCCTCTTCGTCCTCTTCTGCAGGGGACTCAGGCACTGTTACCATCAGCACCACTGTCATCAAAGGAGTGCGACTCAAAGCCAGAGTCAGTGTCATCCTATCTTCTCTCTGATCCAGAGCCAGCATTATCATCTTCGTTCCCAGACTCAGAGCACTTGCTCACTGTCTCCTTAATGCCACTCAAAATCTGCTCTGAGGATGAGGAAGTCTTCTCTACCTGAGACTCTCCATGCCGGGCTCCCCTACCTCTGCTCCAGCCTCTACCCTTGTCTCTACCGTGTCCAGGAGCCTATTTACCTCTCCTCCCATAGCCGGAGGAGGTATCGCCAGTGCCGCAGGTGCAGATGGAGGCTGAAAGCAAGAAACAGAGTGTAAGAATAATATCAGTGTAGAATTAGCATAAGTATGGAAAATCTGGTGAGTATTGGTGCAGAACAATATGAATATGGAATAAAGAGAATCAGTGCATGTCAAATGAGAAAAGAAGGCTACCTGATAATCGTGGAGAGTAAGTAATGCCTCCCTCCTCCGCATCATTTAGACCAAAGAGGCGACCAACTAAAAGAGGCTATTTACGTAGCCCACCAGTACATGTAAATGAGTTTCAACATTAGTATCCAGAAAAGGCAATGTGATATACAAACTGTGAAACGAAGTGCATACCTGTTACACGTTAAGGTCCTTGACGTACACATGCTCCTCCTCTGACTGCTCAATCCGAATCTGGTAGGCAGTTCCATTCGTGTGCCAATATGTGATCACAATCAAAATCACAGGAAAACCTGCCACATGAACAATAGAGGGAGTCCCTCCAGCATCAGACTCGATGGCGTGAGCAACACTTTGGGCTGCAAGTACATCTGTAGCACCTCCCGCATGAGCTCTAATCAAGGGTAGCATGAGATGAATGTTGATGAACTCGGTATAGTCCTTGACCCCGCGGAAAAGGTCAGCGTTTTGCCCCGTTATGAACTACACGATGGCCTCAACTAGTAGACCATCAGCTACCATCATCGATGTAGGGGGAAGAACAGGAACAACAGGGATAGATAGGCCCAAGGTCTGACACACGAACCTCTCCCAGAGATCAGGTCTTGCATAAAGACCCTCCAGCAAAATCCGCAGCCTGAAGGTGTCCCACGACCCGGTGCACTTGTCCCGCGTCCCGGCTGGCATTGCCACCCACGGCTGCCACATAACCTACGACCAGAAAATTCACAGTTGTCAATTGTCTCAATTTTTAGAGTATGGATCAAAGTAGTGGCAATGTAAATAGAGCAGAAGTGAGTATGGGTCTCAGATTACCTCACGTGTCACCATTGTATCAAAGAACCGGCAGTAGTAAGCAAAGATAGTATCACCACGATGCCAAGGGTTCCACCGGCCGTTGTACCACCTGGAGTAAAGCACAACAGCCACTACCTCATCTCTCGGAATGGGGGCATGCGTGGGAAAGTTTGCATAAACCCAAAGCTATAAGAAAATATCAGTTTGTGAGTGAACAGACAGAAATAGAAATAAATACAAAAAGTGTAAAGCATAATTTATGAACATAAATGGAAATAGAAAGTGCAGTGTATACCTTCCAAGCTCTTCAATCGCCCTTGACCTTATTCCCCTTCTTGCTAGAACCAGAGCTCATGTATTTGTGTAAAGTGGCTAGGCAAGAGCCACCCCAGTCATAGAACAACACTCGCAGCAAGACCACCAGGGCACTCAGCAAATATAGACCCACGGTATTCTACTTGTTCGCAAACAAGGTGGTATCGAGGAGATAGATCAAGAAGCCCCCGGTATACCGCTCGACCTCCTTTTGAGTCTCAGGCTAGCTCCTGTGGAAGTGATCATAAAACCAGCAATATCTTACAATAGCCGGCCAATCCAAGGGAGGCTGTGCTCCAAGTAGATAAATCCAAGCTGCCTCCCACTGGCCCATGTCAATGTCGAAGGGGATCAACCCCTACTCTCAACCCTATGATCATGGAGAAGCCATAGGGGGTCATCGTCATCTCCCCGGTAGAGAAAAAGTGAAAGGAGTTAGTGGTGACCCACCACCTCTCCACCAAGACACCAAGTAAAACCCGACTGGCCTACAGTCGCACGAGTCTTAAGCAAAATAGGCCGAAGCCTACCTCATCGACCAGCTCTGTGACTCGAGCGGGGAGCTTCTAATACCAATCCCTCGTCGTCACGGCCCTGTAACCTCTCCAAGCGAGAGCATCACCCTGTGTTGAAAGACAAGAATGTGTTAGATGGATAACAGAATGAAAGATTGTAATGAAATATCAAAGAAAGCAAATTGCATAAAAAAGAGCAAAGTTTCTTACCTCAACGACATCATGGGAGAGATAAAAGGCACGCCCCCTCAAGAGAAAATCCTCAGGTACACCCCTGGCAAAGTTCTCAAAAAACAGCATGCCTCCGGGCGCCATCGCATGCGCACGTGAGTGGTAGGTGGCCGAATCGAAAGGACTCACCTACAATGGTAATAACTCGAGCTCAGGCCCCAGAGGGTAGATCTCCTCCATGGCAATGTCAGTGGTGATGTCCACTGTTTTCCCGTCAGCTTCATCAATCACCGGTTCCTCGACTTCTGCAGCAGATGGAAGCACATGTACCTCGAGAGGAGCATCATCATGTGGAATGTCATCCGCCATAGAGAAAAATAGTGGGTGGTGAGAGAAAATGAGCAAAATTGAAGGAAATAGGCAAAAAATCCGAAAGTCAAGCCCTAAGAAAGACAAAAATAAAGAAAAAAAAGTCAAAACTTGGGAGAAAGTACCAAAAGCCCAAAAAAACCCGTGAGAATGAGCCTAAAACAATGAAAAGCCCAAAAACTCAACCAAAACAAAATCTAATCGATTCAAAGTGTAGAGGGCTATGTGCATTTTACGAAAAAAGTTTGTGTAGTTCATTGGGTAACGTTCGTAGGTTGAAAATCTAGAGAGAAAGAGAGAGAGAGAGCACCTAGAGAGAGAAGGGGAGTATTTTTGGATGTTATAGATATGAAAAAATGACCCCTTGTTATGTTTTAAAGACCTACGGAGCCGAAAACCCCAAACTGCCCCGCTGTTGCATCGGGTGGCCAGTTGGCCAATTAAGTGGCCAGCCATCCAATTCTTTTGGCTAGTCCACTCCTCAAATGGTCCAGAGTGGATTTTGACTGAGATCTTGTATATTCTATGCATGGAGAGTCTTGTGTTCATCTTAAAGTGGAAAATTGAAGAATTTAGGTTTGTTTTGACTTCTGACAATTGCGAATTGTGATTCCAATTGCACTGTTTCAAGTCCTGTCATTTCTCTGAGGTGGGAAAATGCCCCGATCTTAACTGTAAACAAGTTGTACCCTTTTTCAGCATTTGAGGACCTCTGAATGGTAAGTCAGAGATCCTTCTGAGGTGTTTTCAAAATACTATTTTCTATTTATCTTTTTAATTTTTTTGTCTATTGTGTTGCATGGAACATACATTGTGTTGTGTTTCGCATCGGTTACAGCAATTATATTGCATTTATGTTGCATTCATGAACATTGTGCTTTGCATTTATAGTGCTTATCTTTATCACACGTGTATAACTTGGCTTACACCCCCATCCCCTTTCTGCACAAAGCGTAGTTTGGCTTGTACCGTTTGTCTCACCTCCTCTCTGCATAAAACGTAGTTTGGCTTGTATCTTTTACTCGGTTAAAACCTTCCCTCTCTCCATATGAAATACGGTGAGATACGACTGTTGGTTACACCACCCTTGTTCCTCGGTTAAAACATTCCTTCTCTCCATATGAAATATGGTGAGATACACCTGTTGGTTACACCACTTTCACGTCCTTTCCCATGAAACGTGTTAGTACATTGCTTTTCCTGGTTACAACATAGAGAGATATGTCTGTTGGTTGCACTATTTTTCCTCTTTTCACGTGAAACGTGTTTGGAATTGTTATTTTCTTACTCCTTTTCATGTGAGGCATGGTTAGATTTGTTTTAATTTAAGCTTGAGGCTTATTTCATTCATATGTTGTCATCTTGATTATTTCTCATTGCATTGTCTTGCATGATCATGGATTTTCAAAATAATCGGCTCTGCGAAGCGTGTAAGTCCAATTTTCAAAGTATATTCTTTATGCATACCATTTGTATCTTGCCCCTAAGCTACGCTGGTTTGATTCCTTGCAAAGGGATACATAGGCAACTTTCGAGTTCAACCAATTACATTTACATTTTGATTGCTTGCCTAAGTTTTACGACCTTGTCAAAATGGGTCATCTTCGAACTTTGACATTCACTCACGTCATTTCATGACTTTGAGCTGTGTCAAAAAGGGGCAACTGGAGACACCCCATTTTGGCCACCTTTAAGACATGGGCGCCTCACGTTGAACGCTCGATGATGAAATGTTACGATGTACGATCAATCAAATTCTTTAGTAGAAGACTTCAATTTTCAAGCTTCAGAACCTAAATGTTGCACCCCCTTTGAACCAAAACCTAATTTTTTCTAGCCTGACCATCCAAAGACCTATTGGCCAACAAGTAGCCGACAGGGCATTTTTGGTTGGCTGGCCGTCCACCTTTATGGCCAATACAGATATTTCCGATGTAAGATAGCGTTTTTCTATAAATAGATGACCATCCCTCATGGTTTGAGGTTAGAAAATTTTGGCCAAAACCAAAAACTTGTCCAACACACTTCCTCTCTTGCAAAATACATATACTATCTATACACTTCCTAAACCAAAAGCTTGAGTCTTCTTGTTGAGATTCTTGACCCTAAATTTTAGCTCTTAAGAGTGTTCACCTTGTGGTTTACTTAACCAAAAGCATCTTCTCTTCAAGAGGTATAACCTTTGCCATCTTTTTCCTTGTTTATGCTACTTTTCTCTTCTCTTTTTCTTGTTTTTTATACACTGTTTTGGAATGGTTTTAAGTGCTGAAACTTGTGATTTAAAAGCTACCAAAGGTGGAGGGGTTAACCACCCTTTCTTGAACCTTATCCCATAGCTTGTATTCTTGTTCTTCCCACTTGTTTCTTTGCTTTTAGCTACTATTTTTTAGAGTTTACAGAGGCTAAAATATGTGATTTAAAAGTTCAAAAAGTGGAGGGGTTAGCCACCCTTCCTTAGGCGTGTTTCCTAGCTTTGTTCTTTTCCATTATTGTCTATATTTTCCCCCAATTTTCAAAGTGATTTTAGCACTGTTTTGTGCTATTTAGGGGCTATTTAGAGTGTTTATTTAGTTTATTCTTTGAATACTATGCTTGTCTTGTTGTAAGTCCTCATAGATTTGGTTGTTTAGGCTATAGACACTAATCTATTTGAGTTGATAGCTCTCTTTACATAGTTTTCAAACATATACTCACACTTCGAATAATCACCTCTACAATCTCCCTCATTTCTTTGCTTTCTTAGATTAAGAGTTGTATCTAACAGTAGGTTGTTGCTCAAAGCATAAAAAAGACACTTTTCATGCTTAATGGTTTAATATCTTTAGAGGTTCATTACCAAGGCATTACATCTCTCTCATGCTAAGCACAACTTCTTGTTTGACACTACTCTTTATCGGTTTGTGCACTTATTGGGCTTAATTATCACTTTTGGACAAAAAGAAAGAAAAAAAAGAAAAAAAGAAAATGGCATGGTAATGTAAAAAAGGCTAATAAAATTGGGGTAAAAGAGGTAATAAAATTGAGTTGGGTTCAATCGGACGTTATATTGAACCCATTGAGTCTTGAATCATCACATACTTTGTAGTGATGTTTAGTGATTCAAGAAGCAAAGTCTATCCCTTCCCTTGAGATAACTCCATGATTGGGAGGATGTGTTGTCGGTCTTTCATTTTTTTTTATTTTTTATTGAGCTTTTGTCCTTTTGGTTCATAGATCATCACACAATAAATTTGCGATAATTGATGATTTGTGAATCGAATCTACTATTCCCTTGATCATTTTCATGATAGGGAAGGGCCTAGAAGATAAACATCTCCTTGAAACACTCTGTTTTGCTCTGTTTCAGATTTGTTATAATAAGGTAATCCCCAAAAACAGTGGCCGGCCGGCTACCACTCTGTCCACCTGACCACTTTCCAACGCCGGCTGGCCACCATTTTTTATAGGCAGTGGTATTTTTGTGGCAAAACAAAGCAGAAGTTTAGGCAAAAATAGAATAATTTTCTGACTGCAAAATAGAACAGGAGCAGGCAGCAAATAGAGAGGTTTTCGGGAAGATGTTCTTGGCTGTGCGCTTGTGGGTCCTCGCCTCCCATTCCATTAATTTAGTGTTTTAATCTTAGTGTGTTGTAATTAATTAGTTAGCTTAAATCGAATTTGTAATAATTAGTTAATCTAGTTTATTTGTTTCTTTGGTGTTGTAATAATTAACAAATTAGGACATTTCATTCAGCCCCTCTTGTGCGAGGGCCAATTTGTAACACTTGTAATATTGTGTATATTTTCCAACATTCATTCTTTCTCCCTTTTATTTACTTGCTTACGATGGTTGCATGTAGTATCATATTTTGGTTTCATATTATTACCATGGATAAAATATCCATTTTTGCAGGCATCGGGTTCGGTTCACCATTCTAACATTATTGTCATTTCCTACTTACTTGGATACGTGCGCTATCGCATGCTTTGAGTTGAGCCATATGTCATGCTAATAAATCAAACCTAGTAGTTGCATTTTGTGTGTGTTGCATTAGTCATTTGCATATTAGAGCATGCATTTTTCTAACTATTTTCTTCTATTTTGGCTTGCCTCGGGGTACTAGGTGAGCATTTTTGCTTTAGCATATTGCATGTATGTTTGTGTTGCCATATCAAGCATATTTACCATGAGGCTAAGTGCTTATTTGATATATCTCTTGAATGTGTATGGATTAAGGCTATTTCGCCTAAATTGGGATGATTTGATTAATACACATATGAGCTTGCTTTTTCAAGTGGCACATAGACAAAACTCTTTTCAAATAAACATGAAATCAAAGCATTCCAAAGTGGGTGACTTAGTCTATACTTGTGTGCCTCACATAATAAGTTAGCATAATAATCAGAACAAGAGCATATACTGTACATAAAAAATCATATTATGATTAGTAGAGGCTGGACAAGTAGCCTTTGGCACAAGTCATGAGTTTCTTAAATTTTCCAAAAATATTTAGGTACCAACTTTGAAATCTGGCAATACAGTCCATTTTTGGCATTTCTAATGATAAGTGGATTTTCTAAGACTTACCGGATTTGGACTTTCATTTGTTTAAATCTATTTTACATTTCACTTGTGAAACCAGATTCAGAACCACTAGAATCTTAACTGTATGGCTATCGTATCCGAAGAGACTAAATCCTCCGAGGAGCAGGAAAAACCAACTACACTTGCGCTCGAGCGAACTTTGAGAACATCCAGTTCTTTTGCATATCTATAAAACTACTAGGAGTGAGGTGTTTTTAGCTCGAGCGATTTTTCTTGCACTAGAGAGGTCTTGGCTCGAGCGGTCTTTCTTGTGCTCGAGAGGTCTTGGCTCGAGCTGTCTTTCTTGTGCTTAAGCGGTTAGCCTCTATCTGCAAAACTTCTGGAAGGGTGTCATTATCCGCTCAAGCAGTAACTTTATTTATTGTGTCTGGTTGCTAAAGCGGTGTTTTGGTCGCTCGAGCAGTCTGCGCATATATCAGTTCATAAAAGTCACTTTTTGGATCACTTTTTCATTTCCATCTCTCTCTCTCTCTCTAAACATTTCAAAAACCTAGATCTACTCTCTCTCTCTCTCTCTCTCTCTCTAAGACTCATCTTTTAGCTTCAAATACACCTTGATCCATTGATCTCTACACCCTAATCCCTTTGATAAAAAGGTAGAGCTCACCTAGAGCATCATTCTAATCTGAGCAAAGTTGGTTTTCGGCTTTGTTGAGGTTTCTCCATTCTCTGTCTTGCCTTCCAGCTTTGAGGTAGGGACTTCTCCACACTTTAGCATGGTTTTTAGCTTGGTTATTTGTCTTTTTAAACAAATCATGGGATTTGGGGATTTTGGTTTCAAATGAAAATAGGGGTTTTCAAGTGAAATCTGGAAAATGGGTGTGGGATTATAAATGTAGTTGAGTTGTGATAAAATGGTGTATTTCTATATTTGGAATTGATTTATAAAGAGATGGGGGAATTTGCCCTAAAATATGAATATTTGATTTTGTACAGAGGAAATGAAAATGATATTGGATTTTGTGAAATTAGAATGATGTTAATGATGATGGTGGAGTTGGATATGCATTTCACTCTCATCTCGAGATTTTTGAAAGTAAATCTTTAATGGAAATTTATTTGTCTGCTTAGAGATATCTGTTTTGAGCTATCGGTGAAGGATAGCTATGATTGTTTTAGAAATTGCATGAGGATTAGGTGAATTGAAACTAATTTCTCATTCATTGACATTGGGCATTGTTGCATATTTAACACATTGAAAATGTACATTATTTTGAGAAAAATGGGATAATACCTTGGTGAATTTGAGTAGGAGGTGTGGTTGTGTTATTATGTTGGCCTCTGTGTCTTTAGTAAAAGTCCATAGACCCGCACAGATAGGTACTGAGCCTTCCAGTTAGTACCGGAAAAAATGACAATTGGTAGTGCTTGTATAGCCTACATACAGACACGTACCTAAAGATTCACAGAGTGTGTACTCACTAACCTGTTTTCTGTTGTAAATGAAATGTTTTTCATGAATTGCGATATAAACTTGGCATAGCATGGTTTTGAAAAAAAAAATGTAATATGTTTTTGGCACGAGCATTGCATATGCATTCACCTTATAATTTTGTTAAGATTCATACATTGTGTAGAGTATCTCTACTGGGCTTTGACTCACCCTATGTGGAAAACCATTTTCAATACTGATGATATGCCTCTGCCAATAACATAGCTTGGAAGGAAACTTGGAGCTAAAGGCTTCTTTTTGTTATTTGTTGTATTTGTTCTGTACAAGCCTAAAGCTTTATTTGTATTGAGTTGAAACTCATTTTTACTGTAACCAAGCATTATGTTAGAAAGTTGTAGCCATTAGGGCATTACTTTGATTGTTTAACTTTTATTCTATATCTTCCACACTTGGCATATGTTATAGATTCAGGGTTAGAACTTATGAATGTATAATTGCATATGTTTTTTTTTTTTTTTTTTTTTTTTTTGCATAATGAAATCATGTGAATGGAAAGAGTATTATTTTGGAATGTGGTTGTTAATCATTTATATTGTGGATGGGTTATCATTATTATTTCGAGCGTTACAACTTGGTATCAAAGCTATCGGGTTTGAATACTTTGAGATCGTGGGATATGGTTATTACCCCAATGTCTTATCTTACTAGTTTATATTAGAAGTAAACCTGGTATGCTATGTGATAACATGCTTATGTGATTAAGTGGGTATGAGATTTAATTTCTAAGATATTGATTGGGCTTATGAGTTTCTAGAATTCCAGTTAGAAGAGCACTTGATCACTGCTATTTTTAACTAGAACTATGGCAATGTCGCAGGATGATCCTTATCTAGAATGGAAGTTCATATGTGTTTATGTGACTACGTGCGTATGTAGAGTGAATTATTTGTTGTCCATCACATTAGGACATGAGTGACTTGGCGTCGGCATATTTATGAATGTGCTAATCTCTTGTGATACATTCATTAGGATGTCAGGATGTGGACGTGGTGGTGTGGCAGGCCTAGACGACAAAAGGTGCCATTATCGAATGATATTCCGGCACAAGAGGAAGCGGTTAGTCAGGCTAATGTGGCCGAACCAGTTGGTTAGCAGGCCATGGACGCATTCGCTCGTGAAATGGTCGAAGCTTTGCGGGAATCCATGGACATTCTCAGAGCTGATAATCAAGTTTGGGCCCACGTTGTTGAGACAGGGCCATCTTTTTTGAAGAGGGAGTTCTTCCGATCGAATCCAAATCAGTTTTTGGGTGATCCGAAGGAGCCGTTGAAGGCAGATGGGTGGTTAGAACAGATGGTAAAGACGTTCGAGATGCTTGGCATCGGGGACTACGGGCTGAAAGTGACCTTAGCATTATTTCAGCTGAAAGGAGATACGGGTCAGTGGTAAAAGTATGCGCAAGATCGCATTTGGGTGACTTGCAATGCCTTTGTCAATGCCTTACAGGACAAATTTTTACCTCTCACTGCTAGGAAGAAGTTGAGACAGCAGTTTCTGAAGCTCAAGCAGCTTAACACATCGGTCGCTGAGTTTGAGGCTACCTTTACTAGTCTGACGAGGTTTGCACCGGAACTCGTGGTGATGGAGGAACGTCGTTGCATTGAGTTCGAGAAGAGATTGAGGCTTAGGCTTCTTTTCAAAGTGGCTGGGTCAATGATTAGAGATTACGGACAACTTGTGGAGACAGCGGCTAATCTTGAGACCATGATCCAATTGAAGGAGTAGATGAGGGGCTCCAAGCAGAGGAGTTGGGAGGTTCAATGGGAGACTCAAGACAGTAAGAGGCAGAGGGGTTCCACCTACAGCAGTCCTAGGGAGCACAGTCTAGATCCACTTTTTCGATAACAAGTTTGGGTTCTGGGAGAGGTGGTCAGGGAGGAATCACTTGCTTTAAATGTGGTCAGCTGGGCCACAAGTCTTTTGTTTGCTCGCAGAAAAGAGGAGGGAAATAGTCTGTGCCGTCTACGGTTCGTTCTTAGAGCTAGAGTAAGGGGAGAGGGAAGCCACCTACCTGTTATTGGTATAGGTAGTCAAGGCATATAAGAAGGTTTTGCCCTCAGTCGGGTGGCACATTTAGTGCGTCTGGTTCGAGGGTGACCCAAAATCATCAGCCTACACCGTCAATATAGGCCTCAAGGGGCAATTAGGGAGCCTCTTCGACTCAATCTATGTTTCAGACTTATGCTCTGAGGGATGAACAGGTAGAGCAGAGACCTACACGGCGTGTGTATGATGTTATCACGCTAGATTTGTTGCCAGCACCTTCAAACATGAGAGGTAACTTCTTGTTCTGTAATTCTATTGCTAATGTGTTGATTGATATGGGTGCATCCCATTCTTTTATTTTGTCTGCATTTGCATCAGCCTTGGGCTTAGAAGTGGTTTAGTTATCTTCTCTACTCAGGGTAGAGTCACATGTTGGTTGTGAGGTTGTGTTGGATCAGGGATGTCGGGATTGTGAGATAGAGGTTGCCGGTCGTCGACTTCTTTTTGCTTTGTGTTGATTGATATAATGAGTTTCGATGTCATATTGGGCATGTATTGTTTATCATCCTATCGGGCCATTATAGATTGTTACTGTCAGAGAGTTACGGTATGCATCTTGAGTGCTGACTGTTTTTATTTCCTAGGAGACCGAGTTGATAGAGCTTTATTGCCAATATATGACCCACATGGTCGGGGCAAGCTTAGTCTCATAGTTGCTACTTTTTCGGGTGTTGAGAGTGATGTGGTCCGAGTTGAGTTGCCGAGGGTAGTTTGTGAATACCCGGATGTCTTTTCCGAGAATCTCACTAGTTTACCACCTCACCGTGAAATCGAGTCCTCTATTGATTTAGTACCTAGCACGGCACTGATTTCTATGGCACCGTATAGATTTGCACCTGTCAAGTTGAGTGAGTTGAAAATTCCACTCCAAATTTGCCCTAGTACTTCGCCTTCGAGAGCACAGGCTCTTTTTGCCAAGCAGAAGGATGGCACTAGAGGTATGCATAAAACCGTAGAACCCGACCCATCCGACCGACCCACCCTGGACTTGACGTTCTGCAATCAATTTCGAATTAAGGAGCGGTCGGCAGTAATTCCATGCATAGCAATTTATCGGATTCACGATCGACGCCAATTTTTTATTCCACCAACCCGTCGAAATCGACCAGACTGAATATATACAAATAAAAAAATATAAATTTATATAATTTAATAATATTCCAACTTCCAAGAAGACTCCTTGAAAACAGAGAGTTGTCTCTCAACTCTCTCTCTCTCTCTCTCTCTCTAATCAAACGTTATTTTTCCCCCTCTCTCATTACCTTCTCTAGAAAACCTCTTTTCTCCCTAGAAACCCACCATACTTTTCCTCTTCTTCCTCATCTATTCCCCTCAGAAACCCCTCTTCATTATCTCTTTTTCAAAATCCTAAAACATAAATGCTCCTAAGACTTTCTTCAAAATTCTTCACCTTTGTCTCCTTTCAAAACCCTAAAATATGAAACCTCTCATAATTTTTCTGTTTCTTCAATTTTTATTGCCTTTTTCTTTTTCTTTTTCTTTTTTCTCTAAACGACTAAAACCCTAAATCTTGACAATGTAACCCTAAACCTTACCTCAATCTTTTCCTTTCAATTCAATTCTTCAATATTCTCTTCTGCCATCTGTTTCATCTGCTAAAAACATAAGATTTATGTATTTGATTCCTCAACAATCCTTTTGATATTGGCTTTCCCTGATAACAAAGAGTTAGAGATGATGATGGTGGTAGCGATGCGAAATGAATGTGGGAGTTGGAGACAACGATGTGCATGGTAAATCTCCCCTCTCCTCCTTTCACCATTTTTTCTTTCCACTATCTCTTTCACAAATCTGTATTTATATATAAGTTCTAAGATTTTGTTGTTTGTACTTCAAACCTCATTTTTTGTCAATTTATTTTCCTTTACTTTCATTCTATAACAGAGATTCAAAATCGACCGATCAAACTGTGAAACCAAGTGATTTGATTCGGTCAATTTCGAACCATAAATCGGTCGATGATGGTTGAATTTTTGGCAACCCGATTATGTCAGTTCAACTGATAGATTAGGGGTAAACTCGAGCCGAACGGACCCATGCACACCCCTAGATGGCACCTTGCGACTTTGTATTGATTATTGGAAGTTGAACCTAGTAATTGTTAAGAACAAATACCCGTTGCCTTGTATAAATGACTTGTTTCCATAGTTGAAGGGGTCTTGTTGTTTTTCTAAGATAGGCCTAAGATCGGGTTATCACAAGTTGAGAGTGAAAGAGAACGGCATCCAAAAAACGGCATTCCGTACGTGGAATGACCATTATGAGTTCCTAGTGATACCTTTTGGCTAACCAATGCACCAGCCTTGTTTATGGATTTGATGAATCAAATATTTCATGAGTTCTTAGACCTTTTTGTGGTTGTCTTTGTTGATGACATCTTGATTTACTTACCTTCTGAGGAGGAATAGGAGAAACACTTGCGGGTTGTGCTTGAGTTTCTTGGAGCCCACAGATTGTAAGTTAAGTTTGGGAAGTGTGAATTCTAGTTGATGGAGGTGAAGTTTTTAGGCCATGTGGTATCCAGAGAAGGGGTTACTATAGACTCTTCTAAGATAGAGGCAATGCAAGATTGTGAACAACCTAAGAATGCCTTTGAGATCCAGAGTTTCTTGGGGTTAGTTGGGTATTACCGTTGTTTTGTGAAAGATTTCCCCAGATTAGCCTCATTGTTGACTAGACTGACGAGGTAGGAAATCAAGTGTGTGTGGAATGAGACTTGTGAGAAGTCATTTCAAGAGCTTAAAGTTAGACTTACCACTGCTCCAGTATTGATTATTCTGGAGAGGGGTTTGGGCTATTCAGTGTATTGTGATACGTCTCAAGAAGTTTTGGGTTGTGTCTTGATGCAAGAAGAGAAAATAATGACATGGGGCTCACATCCATTGAAAACACACGAGAGAAACTATCCTACTTATGACCTAGAACTAGCAGTAGTGATTTTTTCCTTAAAGAACATGAGTCGTTATCTGTATGGTGAGAGATTTGAGGTATTCTCCGATCACAAGAGCTTGAAGTATCTGTTTTCACAGAAAGATTTGAATTTGAGATAGAGAATGTGGATGGAGTTTATGGAGGATTACGACTTTGAGTTGCACTATCATCTGGGGAAGGCCAATGTAGTGGCTGGTGCTTTGAGTAGAACATCCATTAGCAGTGTAGCTAGTATTGCCATCAGGGAATGGGAGATGTTGGGCGCTATAGTCGAGTATGACTTGCATCTTGGCAAATGTGTTGAGTCGACAGCTTTGTTTACCATAGTTGCACAACCTACACTTGTGAGCCAAGTTATAGAAGCACAACGAGGTGATCATGAGGTAGAAACCATTCGGAAGAAGATATCTAGTAGGCAAGTAGAGAAGGGCTTAAACGTGTATTTTGACTCTAGTGTTAGATATCTTGACCGTCTTTTCGTGTTGAAGTCTTGTAGAGAGGAGGTACTCCAAGAGTTCCATCATTTGCACCTTGCGGTACACCCAGGAGGCACAAAGATGTATCATGACTTTAGTAGCCAGTTTTTGTGGAGGGGAATGAATAGAGATGTAGCCTTGTTTGTTTTGAGGTGCCTTACTTGTCAATAAGTGAAGGCCAAGCATCAGAGGCTAGAGGGTTTGTTGCAACCCTTGTCTATAGCTGAGTGGAAATGGGAGCTTATTATGATGGATTTTGTTGTGTGTCTTCTGAGAACTCAACAGGGTAATGATGCCGTATGGGTGATAGTTGATCGGTTAACTAAGTCAACACACTTTGTACCTATGTGCACAGGTGATAGTTCGACTTCACAAGGTCCTTGTGACTATTGTTTCGGATAGAGATTCATGTTTAACATCTCTTATCATCCTCAAACTGACGAATAGTCAGAGCGTACCATTCAGATCCTTGAGGATATGCTTCGGGATTACGTTCTTAATTTTAAGGGGTCGTCGGAAAGGCACTTGCCTTTAGTGGAGTTTGCCTATAACAATAGCTTTCACTCGAGTATTAGCATAGAACCTTTTGAGGCCTTGTATGGTCGACCGTGTGGATCTCCAGTGTGTTGCGCCAAGGTGGGTGGTGCACCTATGATAGGTCCTGAGTTAGTTCGAAAACTAATAGAGATGGTTGCGCTTATCCGTAAGAGGTTGGTTTCAGCTCAGAGTGGTGAGAAGAGTTATGCCCACCGTAGGAGAAGACCGTTTCATTTGAGGTAGGAGATCACATCTTCTTGAAGATATCACCTAGATAAGGTTTGATAAGGTTTGGGAAGTGCGGGAAGTTGTTTCCTAGATTTATTAGGCCTTTTGAGATTTTAGAGCGTATTAGGAAGGTAGTTTATTGTTTGGCCTTGCCGCCATAGCTTTCCAGGATTCATGACGTGTTCTACATTTGTATGCTCCGAAAATGTAAGCTGGATCCTTCACATGTGTTGGATTGGACCGAGTTAGAGGTAGATGAGGATGTCTCGTATGAGGAGAGACCGGTTAGAGTTTTAGACACTCGAGATCAAGTCTTGAGAGGCAAAGCAATCCAATTGGTTAAGGTGTTGTGGAGACACCATGGTGTTGAGGAGGCGACTTGGAAACGTGAGACAGAAGTCCGTGGGAATCATCCAAACCTTGTTGTTAATGTTTGAACACGTGTATTGAAAATCTTATTATGTTGTGAAATGTGAACATCGTATATGTTTTGGAAAGGTGAATTGTATATTCAGTATTGAAAACTTTGTTTATCATTATTATGAGGATGAATGACCGGTGAATGGGTTATGGTTATGAGTTCAACTTGTTATCATTGTTGTAATTGGTTTAAACACAATGTTGTTATTTGATTTAAATTTCAGGGATGAAATTCTTTAAAGAGCGGAAATTATAGTATTCTTGTTTAAACCCGACTTGTTTGTTGTTTTGGATTCGGGAGTCCTTGTCTTATTTGATTGTTCATGTCTTTATTCTTCCTATCCCTCATTGAGTTTAGTTATTGGAGTATCATTGTTGTGTTTGGAATAGGTTGGGAGTGAGTTTTTCAAAATTGTTGTTGCCCAGGTTTTGGCCTGTTTGTTTGAGCAAACTTTCTTGCGCTCGAGTGAACTTTGAGAACTTCCAGTATTTTTGCAAGTCTACAAAACTACTAAGAGTGTGGTGTTTTTATCTCGAGCGGTTTTTCTAGCGGTCGAGAGGTCTTGGCTCGAGCGGTCTTTCTTACACTCAAGTGGTTAGTCTCTGTCTGCAAAACTTCTTGGAGGGTGTCATTATGCACTCGAGCAGTAACTTTGTTAGCTCGAGTACTCTCACTTATTGTCTGGTTGATGGAGTGGTATTTTGGTCACTCGAGCAGTCTGCGTCTATATTAGTCCGTAAAACTCACTTTTTGGATCACTTTTTCATTTCTCTCTCTCTCTCTCTCTCTAAACGTTTCAAAAACCTAGATCTGCTATCTTTCTCTCTAAAACTCATCTTTTATCTTCAAATACACCTTGATCCATTGATCTATACACCATAATCCGTTTGATAAAAAGGTAGAGCTCACTTAGAGCTTCATTATAATGTAAGCAAAGTTGGTTTTCAGTTTCGTTGTGGTTTCTCCACTCTCTCTCTCTTGCCTTCAAGCTTTGAGGTAAGGCCTTCTCCACACTTTGGTATGGTTTTTAGCTTGATTATTTGTCTTTTAAACAAATCATGGATTTGAGGATTTTGGATAAAATTTGGGGTTTTGGTTCAAAATCAAAAGAAGGGTTTTCAAATGAAATCTTGAAAATGGGTGTGGGATTGTAAATGTGGTTGAGTTGTTATAAAATGGTGTATTTTTATGTTTGGAATTGATTTATGAAGGAAAGGGTGATTTTGCCCTAAAATATGAATATTTGATTTTGTAAAGAGGAAATGGAAATGATATTGGATTTTGTGAAATTGGAATGGTGTTGATGATGATGGTGGAGTTGGATATATATTATCACTCCCATCTCGAGATTTTTGAAAGTAAATCTTTTATGAAAATTTATTTGTTTGTTTAGAGATATCTGTTTTGAGCTATCGATGAAGGATAACTATGATTGTTGCAGAAATTGCACGAGGATTAGGTGAATTGAAACTAATTTCTCATTCATTGACATTAAGCATTGTTGCATATTTAACACATTGAAAATGTACATTATTTGAGAAAAATGGGTAAATAACATGGTGAATCTGGGTAGGGGGTGTAGTTGTGGTATTATGTTGGTCTTTGTGTCCTTGGTGAAAGTCCAAAAACCTACGCAGATAGATGCTGAGTCTTCCGGTTAGTACCAGTAAAATTGGCAATTGGTAGTGCTTGTATAGCCTACTTGCAAACACGTACCTAGAGATTCACAGAGTGTGTACTAACTACCCTGTTTTCTGTTGTAAAGGAAATGTTTTTCATGAATTGCGATATAAACTTGGCATAGCATGGTTTTGGAAAGAAATGTAATATGTTTTTGACAGGAGCATTGCATATACGTATTCACCTTATAATCTTGTTAAGATTCATACTTTGTGTAGAGTATCTCTACTGGGTTTTGACTTACCCTATGTTGAAAATCATTTTCAGTGTTGATGATATGCCCCTACCAAGAACATAATTTGGGAGGAAACTTGGAGCTGAAGGGTTCTTTTTGTTATTTGTTGTATTTGTTCTGTATAAGCCTGGGGCATTATTTATATTGAGTTTAAACTCATTTTTCTTGTAACCAAGAATTGTCTTGGAAAGTTGTAGTCGTTAGGACATTACTTTGATTATTTAACTTTTATTCTATATCTTCCACACTTGGCAGATGCTATATATTCAGGGTCAGGACTTATGATTGTATAATTGCATATGTTACTTTTGTATAATGAAATCACGTGAATGGAAAGAGTATTATTTAGGAATGTAGTTGTTAATCATTTAATATTATGGATGGGTTATTGTTATTATTTTGGGACGTTACATGAAGCATCCATAACTTCCTTCATTCGGAAAATTTGGATGCCCTAAAAGGCTCATGCCCTTATCAAAAACTTGGGTTTAAATACCCATTAATACTTTCCTCTACAACAAATGTGGGATAGGTGGTTATACACCATTCCCATTACTTTATTCATGAGGCCAACTTTATGAGACAATTTCGCATTCAAAATCATAATGGCTTTTGGTCATTCTTTTTGTGGTGTAAAGATCTTGTTACAAAGTATCTAAACCTATTTGATCCCATCTCAACCGATGGATGGGTCCTATTTTAATTTCACATCAAAGTCATCATAAAACCATTTTCTCCAACAATAAAGTCCTTGGCTTGTCACAAAATAGTCAACAAAAGAAATGAGTCTCGTGCCCTACAAATACCTCCACACCTCTAGTTAGGTGGAATTACCACATCTTTTCCTATACAAATCCACTAAGAGTGGGCACAAAACCCAATAAAGATATCTTAACAAAGTATATATGTTTAAGCAATCTCATATACATGGATCCAAATGTCATGTCGTTCTCCAAAATCATAAATTTTATTCCTTACAAATACATGTGCAATGATCTTTTAAAGACACTTTGTTGTCTTAATAAATTTCAAACTTTAAATACAGGGTGATAAATATAACTTAAGTAATCCCTAAAGTGGTGTCTGCAAGTAAGCATAACAAGTACTACAAATTCCCTACTTTACTGGTTCATAACCAAAAGGCACGTGATACCTTCTTCGCGTATATTTTCGGTCTTTCACCTTAGATTATAAATTACAAAACAGTCATGTTATCCCATAATTTTGCCCCACCAATTCCACCTCCAATGACGTGGCTAAGACCCATGTAAAGCGATCTCACACACACACACACACACACACACACACACTCTCTCTCTCTCTCTCTCTCTCTCTCTCTCATCTTTAACTCCCTTCAATTCCACACCATTAGAGGTGGAATTGGGAAGCAAAATTAGGTGATGAATCATTTTGCATTAAATGACCCTACTTAATAAATATTTTATTATTGAAAAATCTAAAAATTTTATTTTGTCTTTATAATGTGTTTTATTTCATTGTGTATTTAAATTCGTATTAAATTCTGATTCTCAATCTTACCAATAAAATTATATGAGTATTAGATATACTGAAAAAATAAAATCAGATAAATTAAATAATAACACCTCACTACAAATAATAATAATAGAACAAAATAATATATTAATTAAGTTATAAAAAGAACTTAGCGAAAACTTAAAACAATCAATTAGAAATTATAAACGAAATCTAGCATATAATACTAGATAAAGACAAACACGTAACTATTGTAGAAGATAAATAAGAAAATATTATAGATAATTACCTTTACCATTATAAAGAAAATTCACCATAGGAACTTATTCCCACTTTTTAAAGACAGAACAAAAATTTAAAGATATTTTTTGACATAAATTTTAAAACAAAATTCAATTTACCATCTTGTGGTTAAGCACTGGAGTAGTTTATCGTTCTTATAGTTCAAATATAAGCAGAGACAACCCTATGATTTTCGGATTAAGTGCAACCTTAACACTTTCCATCCAATTTGATAGAGATTACCAAGAACCGAACTATTCGCGAACTGGTTCGGCTCCACTCAGCTTATTTATATTTATTTAAATTATATAATAAATATATTATTTATATATTAAATTATACATAAATATATTTAAATTACTCCCTCCGTCCCAAAATAATGGTCCCTTTTGGGGAATCCAATTTTTTTTGGTAGTACAATTATTGCATTTGAAAAAAGTTGATTTTTCAAAATTATCCTTTTGATAGTACATTTTTTGGGAATATCAATGTCATAATTGTACTTTTTATTTTGTTTATTAATTTAAAAGAAGGGCAAAATAGAAAATTTATATTATTTTTGTACTTGATTTTTGAAGAGGGACTAATATTTTGGGACAATGAAAAATGGAATAAGGGACTAATATTTTGGGACGGAGGGAATATATAATAAATATATTATTTATGTATTAAATAATATAACTTAAATATCTTTATTTAAATAATATCAGTAATAAAAAAAATCTTATCAATCGGAGCCGAATTGAACTTGAGTTTCATAAATATTATCAAGTCAAGCCGAACTCGAATCCAGTTATTTATAGAGCCGAACTTGAGCTCAATAAATGAGTTCGATAAGCAAACGAGCTGAGTTTGAGCTCAGCAAAACTCGGCTCAGTTCATTTGCAAAAAAAATTCAATTAAAATAAAATTTTATTCAAAAGGACATTTTTGCCCTTGACTTCATCTTCCTTCTTCGTTCCTTTTGAAAAACATAACATTTCCCTTTCCACTAGACCAACCTCAGACATCCACATCCATACCTCAAAGTGTCGCAATGCAATTCCAGCTATCTACAAGTGTTGAACAGATTGCTCAAACTCTCACCCCTCTTCTCTAATCTCTACTTTTTCTCACTAGATTATGAACAAAATATTAAAATCATAAAAATAAATATCAATTTAAACTGATGATGTATGTGTCAAATTTGAAATTAGACCCTTTTTTCCTCAATAATTTGAAATTAGATTAAAATTATATAAATATGTTTATTAATTAAGTTTAAAAATTAATAAATATTTATAAATAAAGTTTAAGAGGTTTTAAACAGAAATTTTATTTTGGTAAATTAAAAATAAATAAATATATTTCTTTTCACAACAAACAATTTGTAGAAGAAGACAAAAAGGGTATAAATGTCTTTTTACCATTAACCCTAATAGAATTAGTATTTCAATTTGGTCCAAAATCACATGGGATATCTTTGCGTATATTAGAACTAGAGGGGGATAAAGTGATTCAACCCATAACTACATGGGGGCAAAGTGAATTTAACCCAAACTTTTAAGATACAAGATTTTTATTAATTTATAATATTTATGAGTTTATATTTTACTTTTGTAATCATTTTAGAGATTAAATATTTTTAAATTAAATAATATAAAATATGTATAAGAAATAGGATAAATATGTTGGAACAATCTTCTGTGTAAATAAAATAACTTGAAATAACTCAAACAAAATAAATAAATAACATACTAGATTTATTTATCAAACCGAATAAAAAAAAAAGACCAAGTCGAGTGTATGACACTCAGTCTTTAAGACAGATTCGCCCCGCTATGGTACTTACGGTTGAGTGGCGTCTATCTCCCAGGATACAATGATCTTCACAAATTGTAGTAGTACTCCAAACAATTTATTCGGCGAACCAAACCTGTGTTCTAACTCTTTGAAATTTATACTAAATCTAATATGAAGAATAATACAAAAAATGCAGAATTTATAACAGCCAAAGACAAAAATCAAACTGTTTTTTTCGGATACAAAAAAAAATCATCCGCCCAGACTGTCGGAATGATGGGTATAAATAGGCAAATTAACACAACCCAGGTTCCAAAAATGAATGAAAAGGTGCACACCAATTCAAACATTGAATTCTTGACCGTTGCACACCGTTGCACTATGAACATTTTCAAACAATTTGAAAAGAACCGTTGGACAAAGTGAAACCTGTAGGTAATATATTATTTAAACTATTTCAAATATATATATTAAACTAATTAAATATATATATATATATATATTAAACTATTGAAATAGTTAAATAAATAAATGAAGAGGTACAAACTTTAGGAAACTTTAAAAGAACCTAAAATTTGAATTTAGAATTAAATTAAATTCCCACAATTACAAATTTTAGGAAACCACTTAGGAATCCAAAATTTGAATTTAGAATTAAATTAAATTCCCACAATAATTTTTATTGAAAAAATTCAAATGAATTTTATCTAAAAAATTAATGTTAGACCTGAAAACGACGTCAACTTCCCATTCACTCATAAATGGTTTTGACGTTCCATCTTCACCGTGTGACTTGCCACGTGGCAAGGAACACTTCACCTCTTCGGACCCACCCCAAAAGACGTTTGGGGCCCACTCAAATCTTGGGCTCAAAAAATATGCCTATATTAAATCATTTTTTTTCCAACAATCCCCCACATGAATGGAATTTGACGGAGAGAAAATGCAACAACATGATCTAATCAGAGAGTACAGAAATTGGTAATATTCTGTAAAGGATAGGTAGTTTTTGGCTTTGAACCTTCCCTTGTGAGACACTATCGGATTTACTAGCTAAACAGTGAATATGATGTCTTGAACTGTTCAGCCGTTTGAGTAAACCAAGACAATAAAACTCACACAGTATATCCCCAGACACAGTTTAGTTCTTACTATTGTGCTCATTTTGGCCCTGAACAACCTGGTCTTTCATGAGTGCTCTAAAGAATTGTAGCCCTTCACAAATCTCATAGAACCGGCCCAGTTCACACTCACATAGGTGATTCTTATGAAGAGTATCCTACCATACTCCTCTAGGTTTACCTAGATATAAGAATCATTAAAAGTATTACTTAACGTAAAACGCTGCAAACATCACTATTTCATCCTAGAAATGGGTAGGAGTTGGACTCCCCAGTGATCCTTCTGAGTCAATCACAACTCGGTTGTCCCTTTGAACCTAGATCTTGGGATCTCCAGTCAACAAGGTTGGGTTGCCATTGTGGTAACTCTTATTTAATAGGCTTAAGTCCCATTCCCCTCGATGAATTCTCAACTAACTCTCTTGCTAACCCTTTGGTTAGTGAATCCACTATGTTGTCTTTAGACTTAACATATTCTATGGAAATAATTTTATTAGAGAGTAGTTGTCTTACGGTGTTATGTCGACGACGAATGTGTCGTGACTTACTGTTATACATATGACTCTGTGCCCTACCTATAGTTGATTGACTATCGCAATGTATGCAGATAGCAGGCACCGGTTTTGGCCATATTGGAATATCTTCAAAAAAGTAACAAAGCCATTCTGCCTCTTCCCCAGCTTTGTCTAAAGCTATGAATTCAGATTCCATAGTAGACCTAGCAATACAAGTCTGTTTGGAAGATTTCCAAGATACAGCCACCCCCCCAATAGTAAAGACATACCCATTGGTGGACTTAGAGTCTCTAGTATCCGATATCCAATTTGCATCACAGTCTCCTTCAAGTACTGCTGGATATCTAGTATAATTCAGCCCAATGTTACGAGTAAATCGAAGATATCTTAGAACCCTGATAATTGCTTTCCAGTGTTCGACTCCTGGGTTACTCGTATATCTACTTAATTTACTTACTGCATAAGCTATATCTGGGCGAGTGCAGTTCATCAAGTACATTAAGCTTCCAATAATTTAGGCATACTCTAATTGAGAAATACTTTCTTGTACATTCTTAGAAAGATATAAATTAACATCTACAGGAGTTCTAGCAAGATGATTATCATCTTTGCTGAATTTGTTAAGTATTTTCTCAATGTAATGAGATTGTGACAAAGTATAACCTTCTGATGTTTTGGTAATTTTCATACCAAGAATTACATCAGCAATGCCCATGTCTTTCATGTCAAAATGTTTATTCAACATTTTCTTGGTAGTGTAGACACCCCATTTTTGACCGACCTTAAGACTCAGACATCACCGATTGAGCGCTTGGTGATGTTGCATATTGTGCTCGTTCTGAGGTTGCGGAGTCCCGGCTGCGAGCCTTGCCTCCGGACTTCCGAACTCTTTTGTGCTTTGCCTCGGTTTGTGAACCAGGCTCCGTTTTCTCTGTTTTCTCTTTTCGAAGGGATGGAGAGGTCTCGTAGATCATCTCTCAGTGGCCGTAGGCTACGTTTCGTGGTCGTAGGCCATTTTTCCCGTTTGGAGCCTGGTTTCCGGTTTTTCGGAGCCGACGGCCGTGTGCCTCGGTTCGGGACCGCTTAACCACCTTTGTTTGCTCTGATTTTTGGCACACACCTTATTTCCTCCCTTTTGAGGGAGACTGTGGTCCGAGAGACCAACTTCATGGTTGGACACCACTTCCGGTGCCTAACTGCCCACTTTCGGGGCCCCGAATTGCGTATTTTGGCTCCCGAACCTTCATTCTGCATTTTTGGGCTCCGAGATGAACTTGAGATAGTCATATTTTGAGGTCCTTTTCATGTTTTATTGAGGACCTTTTGCCATTTGAGATCTCCTACCGCCACTTTGTTCTTTACCCTTCTTTTAGGCCTTTTCTTGCATGATAGTTTAGGCCTACTTTTATTTATTTTCCTGGCTTGTCATAAACTACAAAGTGTCTTATTTTGAGCCCCTCTTCAACTTTTTTGAAGGGATCTCTTCGGTTTGAAATCTCCTACTATCACTTGCCCCTTTATCTCCCTTTTAGGCCAATTTTTGGGGAGAAATTTGAATTTCATTTCCCCTCCATTTTTCCCCCTCTTTTCCACCCTCTTGTGTCTATATAATAGACCCCCCAGCTGTATTTTAGGGGTTAGAAAATTTTGGTGGAGCTCTCACATTAAATCTCTCTATCTCTCTCCCTCTCTCTCTCTCTCTCTCTCTCTCTCTCTACATTCTAACCATCAAAACCCTTTGATTCTTACACCATTTTTACACACCAACCCATAGCCCCACTCTTCCATCTTCCATTACAGCAGCTGGAATTGGTTTTTCAGAGGCTAGGAGTGCTATATTTTGGACCAAGAGGCTGTCAAAGTTGAGTCTTCAAGGGTAAGTCCTTCTCTCCTCTTTTTGGTCCTATTCTTGCATCATTTCTTAGCCCCTCTTTCTTGTATATTTGAGCTCTAGACATAACTGAAAATAGCATTCTTTTGAGTTTTATTTCATGTTTCCTTAAGGGCCTCTCATTGTTTGAGGCCTCCATTTTGCGCTTGCTTCATTATCCCTCTTGTATGCCTATTTCTTGTGTAGCATTTTAGGCCTGTGTATAATCTATTTTGAAGCATGATGTAAACTGTAAATAGGCTTATTTTGATCCCTTCTTCAACATTGTAGAAGGGCTCATCACTGTTTGAATCCTCCATGTACCACTTGCTTTGATATCCATCTTTTGGTCCCATTTTTTGCATGATTTATTAGCCTTTTGTGCTTCTGTTTTTAGACTTTGGTCCGAACTGAAAATGGTCTTATTTTGACTCCATTTTCATGTTTCATTAAGGGTATATTACTGTTTGGAGCATCTTTTGTATACTTTGTGTTGTAACCTCTTTTTAGGCCTTATTTTGCATAGCGTTTTGAGCATACTTGTATACTTTTTTGGGTCTGATCATAAACTGTAAAAAGTCATGTTTTAGGTCCCTCTTCAACTTTGTTGAAGGACCTTCATCTATTTGAGGCCATCATGTATCAGTTGATTCTTTGTCTCCTTTTTGGCCCATTTCTTGCATAGGAATTTTTCCATACTTGTGTCTGTTTTTGTGGCTTGACATAAACTGTAAAACATCATATTTTGGGCCCCTCTTAAACATTGTAGAAGGGAACTTCTCTGTTTAGGGCCAGCATCTGTCAGTTGCTTCATTATCTTGCTTTCGGGGCCATTTTTGTATGCTAGTTTAGCCCTTTTTGTGCCCACTCTTTGGCCTTGCTTTAAACTGTAAATATGCTTGCTTTGGGGCTGCCTTGCTTCTGTCTTTGCACTTCATGTTCAAATAATACATGCATTGCATAGCTATAGGTCATTCCGTATGCTTAATTTCATGTTTCGAGGCTCGTTCCATGCATCGGGTACCATTCTGCCATGTTTCGGGGCTGTTTTGCATCTCATTTTGCTACTGAAATTTGCATGATAGTGTGCCATATTCCATGTCTTGCCATATCTTGTTAGAGTGGCATTTCGGTGCCTTAGGGTCGGTCCTCGGTTTGCGTGCACACGTGCACGCATCTCGAGTTGTCTCATTTTCATCTAATGGCCTCTTACGTGAGTGTGGCTAAGGTCCACTTGTGTTAGTGTAAGTCCATATTGCATTGTGTATGCCATTTCATTCCATAGTATTGTGTATGTTAGGATGTGTGTTAGCGCATTGTGTATGTCATATTACCTCGTGCATCGTGTATGCCATTTCATAGCATGTTGCATGTTAGGATGTATCTTAGTTGCATTTCATGCATGTCATGCATATTGCATTGTGTTCGGGATAGGAATTAGCCCGAGCACGGGAAACGAGGTACGTTTCGTACTCCGAGTGACGGAACGTGTCTCAATTCCCCAGTCACTGACACTCCGGATTATCCATGATGGAGTTAGGTTTTAGTTAAGTTTTCATGTGCATTCATTCCATATTGAATTGTGCAATTCGACTCCTCGGCCATCATGCATCGATATGTGTGATTGTTGGCACGAGGATCGAGGCATGCATACATTTGTGAAAATACATTGCCATGCCCCTTTTCTGCTCTCTGTTGCAGCAAATCAAGAATTAGCAGTCTTCCGGGGCTTGGCGCGCTTTCCAAAAACCATTGCAAAACAGAGGCTAATTGGGGCATCACAGTGGATTTCCGCGCAAAGTCAACCCGGACATGCATCATTCATCATCTGAAAAAGAGTCAAGACAGTCCTTGGCTTGCATGCCAGTTTATTATTTTTCTTAGTTAATTTGTAAATTAATTAGGGATTTGTACATATTTGGACTGTATTATTTGGACTGTATATTATTTATTCGAACCCTCTGCACGAGGGCATAATTGTAATAAGTGTGCGTGCGTGTGATGCGTGTCTTCCAACCCCACGTCTTTCTTCCCTTTTATTTACCTGCTTATGATGGTTAGAATAGAGCATGTTTCAATTAGCATACAGTATGATAACATGTTGCATTCATTCATCTATTTTGCATGCACGGGGCTCGGCGCATCATACTAACTGTATTTGTATTTCAATTCCAAGTTGAATACGTGTTAGCTGTAGCATTCCATATGTCATGTTTAGAATAGCCGAGCCTGCTATAGTTGTATTTTTGCATGTGTTGCATTAGGCATTTCTGTATACTTAGGATCATGCATGGATTTCTAATTAGCTTCTTTTTTGGCTTGGAGTACTCGGTGAGTTTTATGCTTTAGCATCCTTGCATGCGTGTGAGTGTTGCCATGAATAGCATGCTTACCATGAGGCTAACTGCTTATGTGATATACCTGCTTGGATACCTGTGGGTGGAGGTTGGCTTATTTGGATTGGAACAATTCATCAAATGTTTGTTTTAAGCCCACTAGATAGTGGCGAAATCATGTTTTCTAAGCCCACCTGAGGGTGGCAAAATCCGCATTTTAAGCCTACTTGCGAGTAGCAAACCATTTTCACAAACAAACATGAAGTGTTTTGTTCCAATTCAGACGACTCAATCTATACTTGTATGCTGTGCGCATTACATAGTAACCTAGGCTAATAACCAGAATAAGAACACACAATGTTTTCAAAAATAGATATCATAGTTAGTAGAGGCCGGTCTTTGACCGGGCGAGCGGGGTGCTCACGAATTGACCTTCCCCAATCGTACCCAAATTCCCGAGCTGGGGCAACTTTGGTGATGACGGACACGTGGCCTTAGGCAACGAGTCAGGGTTTCCTAGATTTCCCAAAAATAAAATATTTAGGTGGCGACTCTGTATCTGGCAAAGCAGTCCATGTTTGGCACTTCTTTCAAAAATCTGTTTCTCAAAACGATTTGCCGGATTTGGACTCTTTGGTTCAAGATTAAGAACCGTGACACAAATCAAGTCCGAGCTGTAGCGAGGTCTCCCCTTGAACTTTATCTCTGATTCTGGCGACTCATTTGGGATTTAGAGAACTTGACTCGAACTTCGTGATATCTGGTTTTGACTACACTTGTGTGTTTCTTTGCATTGCATTTGCATTGTGCGCCTAGGACACCGTGTTTGCCATCTGCTATTCTGAGCGGTTTCTTGGGAGGCTTGTCTTGTCAAGGCATGACCATAAGGTGACGGTTCTGGCTCTACCAATATGGGAACACAAACCCGGTTTTACGGGGCACCCTTCGACCATTCGACCTAGTGCATATCGAAATCCATAGTGACCATTCCAAACTAGGATAGGTTGCTTACGATATAGGTTGTTTGAAACCGCCATATGCGTAGTGAAACCCTAGTTCTGACAAAATAGGACAGGAAACCCTACCCCAACATAGGGGTGTTTTGGCTCTCACTTGCTTGTTATGTGCTTTTTAGAGTGCGTCTCTGAGGAATGCATGTATCGGTTTGCGAGTTTGGGCATCGAACTGCGGGCACCAGTTCAATATTTTGGGGTTGATTTTACCCAAGGTATCAGTTGAGCGAAATTTTGGGAATGAAATTGATAAAGACACCGATCATCTGTTATGCTCATATCTGTTTTGGTGAAGTTAAATTTGAGATCTTGCATGTTTTCTCTTTTGCTAGGTAGTCTGGAACTATAGCTTGAAGGCTCGATATCCCCGAGGTTCATCGGACTTGCGATAGACTTTGTCGGTCGATTGATTCAAGGGAATCGGTGTTCCTTTGCGAGGCAGGTAAAAGGCGATCAACCTGAGATCACCGGTTCGGCGATTACGGATCAGTGGCCCTTATCCACCCTACCAGTGAACAGTCAGGCTGAGGTCTCAGTTTCTGCTGCAGGGATAGATATAACAGTCAGTCAGATAGATCAGTAGAACACGTCAGGGATGGAGGCAATGATGCGTCAGATGCAAGAAAGTATGAAGCTCATGCAGGAGGACGCTGTCCGCCAAGCGGAATTTTCCAAGCAGTAGGCTGTAATCATGGCTCAGCAAGCCGAGCTCATCACTAGATTGCAATAGCAGAACGGAGCATCTGTTTCGCATCAAGCTCCTCCACCACCAGGGGTTCAGACACTCGGGGAAACACCCAATGTCCAAGAAGGTACGGACATTCCGGTAGGGCCGGCTCCGCCCCCAACTTTACCCCAACTGTCCAAAACACCTACCAATCTACCGGACTCTCCCTTCGAGTTCGAGGTCGACCCTACAGCATTGAAGTTGAGCAAGCTTGAAAAGTTGTTCAAGAAATCCCAGGGGGTAAAGTTCATTCCGGACATTGAGGACGGGTACACCGACGCAGCTGTGACTTTGCCGGATAGGTTCAAGATGCCTCACATCGACCGTTTTGACGGGTCAGGAGATCCCATGGTCCACCTGAGTTTGTTTTCAGATGTTCTGTGCCCGATGGGCTTGACAAGATTACAGAAGCTCTCCCTTTTTGGCAAGACCCTGTCAGTGTGCGACCATCTGCACGCCAAATTGGAGGATTGATGAAAGCGAAATTTGGGAGGAGATGGCCGAGGCCTTCGTCACACAATATTCATACAATACCCAAATTGAGATTACGACCCGTGATCTTGAGACGACGAGGCAGGAGCCTAAGGAGAGCTTCTCAGAATTCGTGGCCCGCTGGAGGTCCAAGGCCTCAATGATGATCATTAGGCCAACATATAAGGATCAGATACGGATGGTTGTACGCAACCTCCAGCCCAAACTAATGCAGAAAATGATCGTGCTCCCTTTCCCTACCTTTTCTGATTTGCATGAGATGGGGGTACAAATTGAGGATGCTATGAAACTGGGCTTGATTGACAGTGATAGGGAGCAACCCAGGAGGACCTTCAACCGCAACGTAAATCTGAGCGTGGCGATCTTGAAAATGCCAGAGCTTCAGACGTGGGCATGGTTACCACCACCACACAAAAAAAAACCACCTCATTCACCGGTGCGTCTGGAGCTAGCTCGCAAATAGCCAAAAACCCACCTCAGAGCCAAAGGGTGTTTACTCCACTATACATGCCCCTATCCAAAGCTCTGGGGGTTTTGATCAAGAAAGGGCATCTAAAGCCCCTAGAGCCGCAGCCACTACCAAAGAACCTCCCTCTCTCACACAACCCAGCCGACTACTGTGCCTTCCATCAACGAGCTGGCCATGACAGTGACATGTGCTTTCATCTTCGCCACGAAATACAAGATCTGATTGACAACAGAGTCATCCCCGCACCGGGTCCTGCAAAGTCTATCGGCACTTGATCAGTGAACTTGTGGGGGATAATATGATGTGGTCAGGAGATGAACCACCTGCGAGCGGCGCTCAGTTTACTCCAGCTGTGGGGATGGCATGCACCATTTTGAGCATTTGCGAGTGCTGTTTACTTTACTTTCCGACTTGGGTATTGGGTCAGTCTTGCCGTTTTGTACAGAGTCAGTCTTTTCTTATTGAGTCAGTTGGGTCTGTCTTGTTGTACCGAGTCAGTCCTATTTTGTTGGAGCCGGGAGATTTCGAGGGTGTTACCTCAGATATCACTTGCTTGTTTTGTGTTTGTCTTTTCGTTTTCTTTTGAGTCTGTTTCTGCCGTGGAGCCAGTAATGCCAACAGATTTTGAATGAACAGCAGTGGTTTTTCACGCTTTTGTGCTTATACGCCTTGTGCAGTTGTGCGAGAGTTTGAGCAAGCGACAATATTTTTTGCCTACTTTTCTGTGCCTCGAACTCATTGCATTGACCTAAGTTTTTCAAAACCTTTTGAACACTGCGATGAAAACGAAGAGGAAGGAATTCCTCGGGTTTTGCAAAAATATGATCAACTGAGAGAAAGAGAGGCGTGCTAAACCCTTAATGAATGAAATCATGCTTGTTAATGTGAGTACTGGGAAGGATCCTAGCTTGATCCAGATTGGTTCTACACTGTCTTTAGCGCGAGTGACTGGTCGCTTCCTTAAAAGATTTCAAAAAATGTTTTTGCGCAATCCTGCGAAGACCTGTGTGGAATCGCTCTTGAGATTGTGCAGCCTAGGATCGCTCTCAGCCTCAAGACTTGACCCCTTGCTTTCAAACCTTGGACCTTAATTCAGAGTGTTCAACGGTCAAACGCAATGTGAGGCCTGTGTGGCCAGATTCGAAGCAGCCCGCGACCTAGGGGCAGAAAAATGTCAGATGTGCTCGAAGAGCCGAAGATGGATCATCCTGCAAATCAATGAAGACTGGCAAGAATGCCAAATCCCAGAGGGAGGAAGAAGAAAGTATTGCTGAAGAAAAACTGAGTTCCGATCCACAACACCAGGGGCAAATTCAGCCCCCATTGGATGGACTCCTGCATCATCAGCGAACAGTAGCCATTCTCTTGGATTCAGATGACTTCAGGATTTCAAAACCATTTGACATGGACAAAGCTACACTTTTACCCTTGAGAGGCTCACTAGGCCGAAAACCCGGAAGGGCGACCCAAGCAAAAGTTAGAGCAAGAAAAAAAAATGCAAATAATGAAAAAAAAAAAAGAGAAAAGAAAAGAAAAAAAGAAAAAACTGAAGAAAATGCAAAGAAAAGAAAGAAAAAAAAGAAGAGAATCAGAAAAACAAAGCTCGCAAGGTTGAAAACCCACAACAGGCGCCTTGGCAAAAGTTAGAGCATAAAAAGGAGAGGTTAAATACCCGAGTGTACCTTAACCCCGAACTACGTAAGGCTTGATTCCCATCTTTGGGATACGTAGGCAACTTCATTCTGAAGTCCAGCCATAAACAATTCAAATTTGATTGTGTCCATGCGATGGTTCTAGTCATCTTTGTCTTCTCTATATCTGAGGATTTGGTTGCGTTCACTACTCTGAGGGCTGACTACAATGCGCTACAGTACCATTCAAACAAGGGGCAACTTTCCGTTGCCATTCAATGCGCCGCGGTGCCATTCAAACAAGGGGCAACTTTCCGTTGCCATTCAATGCGCCACGGTGCCGTTCAAACAAGGGGCAACTTTCCGTTGCCATGCAGCTCTCTTCAAGCACGGGGCAGTTTTCCCTTGGATCCGAGGTTGCGCATCTCAGAAGTAGGTTTCATGCTCGTTGAGCAATGGCCGTTTGCAAAATAGTTTTTGAGAATTTTTACTGAGGTTGACTATTTTCTCGAAAATCATTCTATCTTTTCCAAAACCGGGCCCTTTTCATGGACCCATAAAAGGAAAATTTTCAGTGCTCATAGCCTAACTTGCATGATTTTAAATCAAAAATCGAACAAGCATGTTAATCTAACTCTCATTTTAGTCAAAACTGTTTTAGTAGAAAGCAAAGACAAAAAATGGTCAAAATGATGAACTAAGGGCACAGTTGAGTTAGGTATTCTGTCTTTTCTCCTTTGTCAAAATACTTGCCAGAAAGGGCACCATACTTGCCAAGAAGGGCACTCTACCTGTCGGAAAAGAGCACCACTGAAGCTAACCACAAAAGGGTCGAAAAGCTCTCACACCTTCCGAGCAACAAGGTGTCGAGCCAAGTGCGAAGCATGAACTGGAATGGGGCAAGATTTTCCACTCCATCATCTGGACAGATCTTATCACGTCCAAACTCCCCAGCAAAGCATCATCAACTGATGTTAGCTGCAGATTTACTACACACCCAAATGTAGCGCAACCCTTCTATGGAAGGAATTCACTAACTGTGAGCGGAAGAAAGAGAATCTGGTGGAATACCAAGGGCAAGAGATCGCAACTTCATGCTTATCCATCAACCACCTAGGGGAGGGATTAAAAAATGAGAGATTAAAAAATAGAGAGATGTGCACTGAGAAAAAAGTGAGGAAAAGCGTTTTGTGAGAAAAGCAGAGCCTGAGGACCGAGTGATGTGAGAATCACCAAACAAGAAAGGGTGGGAAACAATACCCGGAGAAACTGGCTCCTCGCAAACTGAGATGTCTCTCGTCTTTGGAACACATCTGTGTGTCGTGTTTTTTGTTTTGTTTGTCTCGATTCTTGTTTTGAGTCGTTTGAGTGTCAACAGATTGTGTTTAGATCATTTTACCTTGTTTTTCCTTTGATTGAGTTGTGTTTAGGTTGTTTTACCTTTGTTTTCCATTTTGGCTGTGGTCAGTTGTAGGCTCAATACCCGGTTAAGAACCCTTTTCTCATTTCAATTTCAAAAATGGTTGTGTGCTCAGAGTGCCGTGTTGTTCTCCACAATTGTGAAAAATAGGATTGGTTCTTTCATAAAGCTGCAGGTTTCAACCCAGGTCATGTCAGAACAGTAAAACCAGGACCTATCTGAAGTTATAATGGTTCCGGACTGCAAAGCAAAAGCAGAAGAGGAAAATGTCGGGCATCTGAGTTTTTTCCGACTTCAGTAAGCTCCGAGATCGCATTCCGTATGCACTTCGTCAGGCCTTGTCAATGCTCCGAAGTATGAGTGTGCCTCTAACTCAAGCTCAAGATCGAGTCTGCTTCAAGCCAGAATGGCGATCAAAAGTGCTCTCCTTGAGTACCGTTCCCTGCCAGAGGCATCTTGGCCGTGTTTGCAATGAGTTCCTAGGAGACCAACTGCGACAGTGGAAACTAGAGTTCGGACGGCTATTGCCTAGAACGCAAAGGTTCGGGATTTCCGAGACTAAAGTCTGGTTTAAATACCCAGGGGTCTATCCTCGGCTTGAAATCTGTATGGCAGCCCCATAGATTGAGATAGCATATGAATGCGCCTCAATTCTGGATACTGAATCAACCTAGTCTGTCACCCCGTTGGAGAATAGGGAAAGTTGTGAACATGGCCAGGAAGGAAAGGTAGTAACTGCGGTTTGGAAGTACAATCAAGAAAGTGCAAGAAGAACCCACTCTTTTCAGCTCAAAATGTTTCTACGGAATTTTCAAATCATGTCTTCGATGTGTAGCTCATTGTCAGTCGACGTGCACGAGGTGTATCCTTTTTGGAATGAATCGTGACCCCTCCGAGAGGTAAATCGGAGGTTGCGTTTGGAATTTGGTCTCCTTAAGGCTTGTATTTCCTTATTCAGTATTTTTGTTTCAAACGGGCGTTGTCACGCGCATTCCTTTAGCATTGTTATGCTCATTTGTTGCATTGTTATGCACATCCATCTAGCATTGTTATGCTCATTACTTGCATTGTTATGCACATCTATCTAGCATTGTTATGCTCATTACTTGCATCGTTATGCACATCTATCTAGCATTGTTATGCTCATTACTTGCATTGTTATGCACATCTATCTAGCATTGTTATGCTCATTCGTTGCATTGTTATGCACATCTGTCTAGCATTGTTATGCTCATTACTTGCATTGTTATGCACACTTCACCTGCATTGTTATGCACCTTTTCACTTGCAATTGTCATCTTTTCTCCTCTCGCATGCAGTGCGTTAGGACATCTTCGGTTTTGAACATTTGGACGAGTTCCGGTCTTTGTTCACCTTTCTTCTCTTGCGTGTGATATGCTAAGAAATTCACCTTTCCTCTCTTGCGTGTGATATGCTGAGAGGTTCACCTTCCTTCTTATGTGTGTGATACGCTGAGAAATTTACCTTTCCTCTCTTGCGTGTGATATGCTGAGAGGTTCACCTTTCTTCTCTTGCGTGTGATACGCTGAGAAATTTGCCTTCCCTCTCTTGCGTGTGATACGCTGAGAAATTCGCCTTTCCTCTCTTGCGTGTGATATGCTGAGAGGTTCACCTTTCTTCTCTTGCATGTGATACGCTGAGAAATTCACCTTTCCTCTCTTGCGTGTGATATGCTGAGAGGTTCACCTTCCTTCTTATGCGTGTGATACGCTGAGAAATTTACCTTTGCTCTCTTGCGTGTGATATGCTGAGAGGTTCACCTTTCTTCTCTTGCGTGTGATACGCTGAGAAATTCGCCTTCCCTCTCTTGCGTGTGATATGCTGAGAGGTTCACCTTTCTTCTCTTGCATGTGATACGCTGAGAAATTTTCCTTTCCTCTCTTGCGTGTGATATGCTGAGAGGTTCACCTTCCTTCTTATGCATGTGATACGCTAAGAAATTTACCTTTCCTCTCTTGCATGTGATATGCTGAGAGGTTCACCTTCTTTCTTATGCGTGTGATACGCTGAGAAATTTACCTTTCCTCCCTTGCGTGTTTATGCTGAGAGGTTCACCTTTCTTCTCTCGCGTGTGATACATTGAGAAATTTGCCTTTCTTCTCTTGCATGTGATACGCAGAGAAAGTTACCTTTTCTCTCTTACGTGTGATACGTTGAGAGGTTTACCTTCTTCCTCTCCTGTGTGTGATACATAGAGAGATGTTGTGTGTGAGACTCTGGGTACTCTCGGTAGTCACTTTTAGCCTTCTCTGCATGAGACGCAATGAGAATTGCATAATTTTCTTACATCCTTTCTGCATGAAATGTAGTTAGATTTATATTCACTTGCTTAAAACTGTTGCATGATAAGCTTCATTACAGCTTTCTTTGCATGATCATAAGTTATGTTCGGCTTCTTGTCAGTTGCATTTTGCCCCCCCTGCGGGCACATCTCTGTTTATCTCACCTGTTTGCCTAAGTCTTCGGCCTTGTCGAAAATGGGTCGTCTCTGAGTTTTGACATTCACTCCCGTCACTTATGACTTTCGAGTTCTGTCAAAGAGGGGCAACTGTAGACACCCCATTTTTGACCGACCTTAAGACTCAGACGTCACCGATTGAGCGCTTGGTGATGTTGTATATTGTGCTCGTTCTGAGGCTGCGGAGTCCCGACTGCGAGCCTTGCCTCCGGACTTCCGAACTCATTTGTGCTTTGCCTTGGTTGGCGAACCAGACTCCGTTTTCTCTGTTTTCTCTCGCCGAAGGGAGGGAGAGGTCTCGTAGATCATCTCTCAGTGGCCGTAGGCTATGTTTCGTGGTCGTAGGCCATTTTTCCCGTTTGGAGCCCGGTTTCCGGTTTTTCGGAGCCGACGGCCGTGTGCCTCGGTTCGGGACCGCTTAACCACCTCTGTTTGCTCCGGTTTCTGGCACACACCTTATTTCCTCCCTTTTGAGGGACACTGTGGTCCGAGAGACCAACTTCGTGGTCGGACACCACTTCTGGTTCCTAACAGCCCACTTTCGGGGCCCCGAACTGCGTGTTTTGGCTGCCGAACCTTCATTCTGCATTTTTGGTCTCCGACCTGAACTTGAGATAGTCATATTTTGAGGTCCTTTTCATGTTTGATTGAGGACCTTTTTCCGTTTGAGATCTCCTACCACCACTTTCTTCTTTACCCTTCTTTTAGGCCTTTTCTTGCATGATAGTTTAGGCCTACTTTTATTTATTTTCGTGGCTTGTCATAAACTACAAAGTGTCTTATTTTGAGCCCCTCTTCAACTTTCTTGAAGGGCTCTCCTTGGTTTGAAATCTCCTACTATCACTAGCCCCTTTATCTCCCTTTTAGGCCAATTTTTTAGGGGAAATTTGAATTTCATTTCCCCCCATTTTTCCCCCTCTTTTCCACCCTCTTGTGTCTATATAACAAACCCCCCAGCTGTGTTTTAGGGGTTAGAAAATTTTGGTGGAGCTCTCACATTAAATCTCTCTCTCTCTCTCTCTCTCTCTCTCTCTCTCTCTCTCTCTCTCTCTCTCTCTCTCTACATTCTAAACATCAAAACCCTTTGATTCTTACACCATTTTTACACACCAACCCATAGCCCCACCCTTCCATCTTCCATTCCAGCAACTGGAATTGGTTTTTCAGAGGCTAGGAGTGCTACATTTCGGACCAAGAGGCTGTCAAAGTTGAGTCTTCAAGGGTAAGTCCTTCTCTCCTCTTTTTGGTCCTATTCTTGCATCATTTCTTAGCCCCTCTTGCTTGTATATTTGAGCCCCGGCCATAACTGAAAATAGCATTCTTTTGAGCTCTATTTCATGTTTCCTTAAGGGCCTCTCATTGTTTGAGGCCCCCATTTTGCACTTGTTTCATTATCCCTCTTGTATGCCTATTTCTTGTGTAGCATTTTAGGCCTGTGTATAATCTGTTTTGAAGCATGATGTAAACTGTAAATTGGCTTATTTTGATCCTTTCTTCAACATTGTAGAAGGGCCCATCACTGTTTGAATCCTCCATGTACCACTTGCTTTGATATCCATCTTTTGGTCCCATTTTTTGCATGATTTATTAGCCTTTTGTGCTTCTATTTTTGGACTTTGGTCCAAACTGAAAAGGGTCTTATTTTGACCCCCTTTTCATGTTTCATTAAGAGTCTATTACTTTTTGGAGCATCTTTTGTATACTTTGTGTTGTAATCTCTTTTTAGGCCTTATTTTGCATAGCGTTTTGAGCATACTTGTATACTGTTTTGGGTATGATCATAAACTGTAAAAAGTCATGTTTTAGGTCCCTCTTCAACTTTGTTGAAGGACCTTCATCATTTTGAGGCCAGCATGTATCAATTGCTTCTTTGTCTCCATTTTGGCCCATTTCTTGCATAGGAATTTTTCCATACTTGTGTCTGTTTTTGTGGCTTAAAATAAACTATAAAACATCATATTTTGGGCCCCTCTTAAACATTGTAGAAGGGCCCTTCTCTGTTTAGGGCCAGCATCTGTCAGTTGCTTCATTATCTTTCTTTCGGGGCCATTTTTGTATGCTAGTTTAGCCCTTTTTGTGCCCACTCTTTGGCCTTGCTTTAAACTGTAAATATGCTTTCTTTGGGGCTGCCTTGCTTCTGTCTTTGCACTTCATGTTCAAATAATACATGCATTGCATAGCTATAGGTCATTCCGTATGCCTAATTTCATGTTTCGAGGCTCGTTCCATGCATCGGGTACCATTCTGCCATGTTTCGGGGCTGTTTTGCATCTCATTTTGCTACTAAAATTTGCATGATAGTGTGCCATTTCCATGTCTTGCCATATCTTGTTAGAGTGGCATTTCGGTGCCTTAGGGTCGGTCCTCGGTTTGCGTGCACACGTGCACGCATCTCGAGTTGTCTCATTTTCATCTAATGGCCTCTTACGTGAGTGTGGCTGAGGTCCACTTGTGTTAGTGTAAGTCCATATTGCATTGTGTATGCCATTTCATTCCATAGCATTGTGTATGCTAGGATGTATGTTAGCGCATTGTGTATGCCATATTACCTCGTGCATCGTGTATGCCATTTCATAGCATGTTGCATGTTAGGATGTATCTTAGTTGCATTTCATGCATGTCATGCATATTGCATTGTGTTCGGGATAGGAATTAGCCCGAGCACGGGAAACGAGGTACGTTTCGTACTCCGAGTGACGGAATGTGTCTCAATTCCCCAGTCATTGACACTCCGGATTATCCATGATGGAGTTAGGTTTTAGTTAAGTTTTCATGTGCATTCATTCCATATTGAATTGTGCAATTCGACTCATCGGCCATCATGCATCGATATGTGTGATTGTTGGCACGAGGATCGAGGCATGCATACATTTGTGAAAATACATTGCCATGCCCCTTTTCTGCTCTCTGTTGCAGCAAATCAAGAATTAGCAGT
The DNA here is from genome assembly GCA_025200525.1 of Camellia lanceoleosa. Classification (NCBI taxonomy): domain Eukaryota; kingdom Viridiplantae; phylum Streptophyta; class Magnoliopsida; order Ericales; family Theaceae; genus Camellia; species Camellia lanceoleosa. The sequence goes on along the minus strand of CM045769.1, from coordinate 13,068,752 downwards.
CTTCCGGGGCTTGGCGCGCTTTCCAAAAACCATTGCAAAACAGAGGCTAATTGGGGCATCACAGTGGATTTCCGCGCAAAGTCAACCCGGACATGCATCATTCATCATCTGAAGAAGAGTCAAGACAGTCCCTGGCTTGCATGCCAGTTTATTATTTTTCTTAGTTAATTTGTAAATTAATTAGGGATTTGTACATATTTGGACTGTATTATTTGGACTGTATATTATTTATTCGGACCCCCTGCGCGAGGGCATAATTGTAATAAGTGTGCGTGCGTGTGATGCGTGTCTTCCAACCCCACGTCTTTCTTCCCTTTTATTTACCTGCTTATGATGGTTAGAATAGGGCATGTTTCAATTAGCATACAGTATGATAACATGTTGCATTCATTCATCTGTTTTGCATGCATCGGGCTCAGCGTATCATACTAACTACATTTGTATTTCAATTCCAAGTTGAATACGTGTTAGTTGTAGCATTCCATATGTCATGTTTAGAATAGCCAAGCCTGCTATAGTTGCATTTTTGCATGTGTTGCATTAGGCATTTCTGTATACTTAGGATCATGCATGGATTTCTAATTAGCTTCTTTTTTGGCTTGGAGTACTCGGTGAGTTTTATGCTTTAGCATCCTTGCATGCGTGTGAGTGTTGCCATGAATAGCATGCTTACCATGAGGCTAACTGCTTATGTGATATACCTGCTTGGATACTTGTGGGTGGAGGTTGGGTTATTTGGATTGGAACAATTCATCAAATGTTTGTTTTAAGCCCACTAGATAGTGGCGAAATCATGTTTTCTAAGCCCACCTAAGGGTGGCAAAATCCGCATTTTAAGCCTACTTGCGAGTAGCAAACCATTTTCACAAACAAACATGAAGTGTTTTGTTCCAATTCAGACGACTCAATCTATACTTGTATGCTGTGCGCATCACATAGTAACCTAGGCTAATAACCGGAATAAGAACACACAATGTTTTCAAAAATAGATATCATGGTTAGTAGAGGCCGGTCTTTGACCGGGCGAGCGGGGGTGCTCACGAATTGACCTTCCCCAATCGTACCCAAGTTCCCGAGCCGGGGCAACTTTGGTGATGACGGACACGTGGCCTTAGGCAACGAGTCAGGGTTTCCTAAATTTCCCAAAAATAAAATATTTAGGTGGCGAATCTGTATTTGGCAAAGCAGTCCATGTTTGGCACTTCTTTCAAAAATCTGTTTCTCAAAACGATTTGCCGGATTTGGACTCTTTGGTTCAAGATTAAGAACCGTGACACAAATCGAGTCCGAGCTGTAGTGAGGTCTCCCCGCGGGCCTGTCTACAGGTAGTTTTAATTATGTCATTATTACTACCAATGATGAGCATATCATCTACATAAAGACATACAATGACATAACCCTTATCTGTGTTTTTAATATAAACACATTTGTCACACTCATTAATTTTAAATCCATTTGACATCATTGCCTTGTCAAATTTCTTATGCCATTGCTTTGGCGCTTGTTTTAAACCATATAATGATTTAATCAATTTACACACTTTCTTTTCTTTTCCTGGAACAGAAAACCCTTCTGGTTATTCCATGTAAATTTCTTTATTTAACTCACCATTTAAGAAAGCGGTTTTCACATCCATTTGATGAATTTCTAGATTGTATAGAGATGCAATAGCAATTAGCAATCTAATGGATGTTATTCTAGTAACCGGTGAGTATGTGTCAAAGTAATATAGACATTCTTTCTGTCTAAAACCTTTGACTACAAGTTTTGCATTGTATTTGTCAATTGATCCATCCGCTTTCAATTTTCTTTTGAAAATCCACTTGTACCCAAGAGGTTTACAACCTGATGGCAAGTCCACTAATTCCCAAGTGTGATTTTGCAATATGGATTCAACTTCACTGTTGACAGCTTCTTTCCATAAAGGAGCTTCAGGACTGGACATAGCCTCTTTAAAAGTTAAAGGCTCATTTTCTAACAAATATGTTAGAAAATCTGGACTAAAAGATTTTGAGGTTCTAGCACGTTTACTACGCCTAAGTTCCTCTTCCTCATTTTGATCTAACTCTTGTTCTTGATCATGTTCTTGATCCTGACTAGTAATAGCATCAAAAGATCTTTTATTAGTACTAGTCTCTTGTCCAGTCTTCTTTGGAAATACATGTTCAAAGAAAGATGCATTCCGAGACTCAATAATAGTATTTACATGCATTTCGGTATGTTCTGATTTATGAATCAAAAACCGATATGCACTACTATTCTTGGCATAACCAATGAAAATGCAATCAATGGTCTTAGGACCTATCTTAGTCTTTTTAGGACTAGGAATAGCCACTTTAGCCAAACACCCCCACACTTTTAAGTATTTGTAGGATGGTACTCTTCCATGCCACAATTCATAAGGTGTTTGATTCACTTTCTTCGGGTATTTTATTTAAAATATAATTAGCGAAAGTATTGCTTCCCCACAAGTTACGAGGTAATCAGGCTGATTAACATGGCATTCATCATTTCTTTTAAAGTCCTATTTTTCCTTTCAGCAATTCCATTTTGCTGAGGTGAGTAAGGAGCAGTGGTTTGATAAATTATTCCATGTTCTTTACAAAATTCACCAAAAGGTGATTCATATTCACCACCTATATCACTTCTAAGTTTCTTGATTTTCTTACCAAGTTGATTTTCAACTTCATTCTTATATTGAATGAAAGTTTCCAAAGCTTCATCCTTGGTTCAAATTAAAAAAACATAACTATATCTAGTATAGCCATCTATAAAAGTGATTACATACTTTTTCCCACTTCTGGTTTGAATTGATTTAAAATCACAAATGTCGTTATGAATTAATTCAAGTAGTTCCGTACTTCTTTCAATTGAATGAAAAGGAGTTTTAGATAATTTTGCCTCAACGCAAACTTCACATTTATGATTTGAATCAATGTTAAATTTAGGTAAACATTCCATATTAATTAATCTACGCAAAGATCCATAATTAACATGTCTTAGTCTACCATGCCATAAATTTGAAGACTCAAGCAAGTAAGAAGAAGATGTAGTATTATTAATAACTGAGGGTACAACGGTCATTACATTTAACTTGAAAAGGCCATCAGACATGTAATCTTTTCCTACATACATCCCGTTTTTGGTAAGTACAAACTTGTCACTTTCAAAAACTAACCTAAACCCATTCTTACTCAACAAAGATCCGGAAACTAAATTCTTGCGAATGTTTGATACATGCAGCACATTGTTGAGAGTGAGTTCCTTTCCAGATGTCATCTTGAGTACAATCTTTCCTTGTCCTTCAACTTTGGAAGTTGAGGAGTTGCCCATTTACAGTTGTTCACCATTGTCCACTGTAGAGTAAGATGTGAACATCTTTTTGTCGGCACAAATATAACGAGTAGCACCAGTGTCCACCCACCATTCTTTAGGATTTCCGACAAGATTTGCCTCGGAAACAACTGCAAAAAGATTGATGTCATCGACACCATTGGAAATATAGTCCACTTCGGTCATATGGGCTTGAGCAGGCTTCTTGCTTGTTCTTTTCTTACCTTTGCCTTTGCTACGGCAATCTTTGACCCGATGTCCCTCTTTGTCACAGATGTAACATTTGCCATTAAACTTGTATTTTTTATTATCCCCCCCTCCCCCCCCTTTAGAGCCTTGTGATGAACTTTCTCCAGAAGACTTATATTTCTTGGTTTTTGAAGCATGTTCCATCACATTTGCCTTAGACTCCATAGGATTCTTACCAGCCCGCTTTTCAGAATTGCGGTTGTCTTCCTCAATTCTCAAACGCACAATTAACTCGTCCATAGAAATTTCTTTGCGATTGTGTTTGAGGTAGTTTTTGAATTCCTTCCAGCCTTTTGGTAATTTTTCAATTAAGGCTGCAACTTGGAAGGATTCACTGAGAGACATGTCTTTTGCATGAATGTCATGCAGAATGAGTTAGAAATCTTGAGCTTGGCTGATCACAGTTTTTGAATCAACCATTACAAAATCCAGGAATCTGCCAACCACAAATTTTTTTGAGCCGGCATCTTCCGTTTTGTACTTTTTCTCCAACGATTCCCAAAGTTCCTTTGCTGTCTTGATTGGACTGTAGACGGCGTACAATGTGTTGTCAAGTCCGTTCAAGATGTAATTCCGACAAAGAAAATCGGCATGTTTCCAAGCATCTACCGTAGCAACCACTTGCCGATCGGGTTCATCCTCTTTGAGGATAGGAGCATCTTCACGGAGAAAGCGAGCCAGGTTCAGAGTTGTAAGATAGAATAACATTTTCTGTTGTCATCTTTTAAAGTCAGTTCCTAAGAACTTCTCTAGCTTTTCTCCATGATTTATTAGCACTGTCACCACAGGAAAGGGGGTTGGCGTCATTGCAGCCACCACAGTAGTACTTGTTTGGGCATTTGTTTCAGTAGCCAGTAATTCTAATTTATAAAACAAAATTATAATTAGAATTTACACTACACAGAAAATTAAACCAAATTCACAGAATTAAATTCTATAAAAATAAAAGAAACAAGAATGTAACTTTTATTTTCCAATTAATTGGAAAATAAAATAAAATTTTATTCAAACAAATTAATTCCACACAGAAAATAAAAGAAATAAAAACTATAACTTTTATTTTTCAATTAATTTGGAAATAAAATAAAATTTTATTTAACCAAAATAATTCCACACAGAAAATTAACTTCTGTAAAATACAAGAAATAAGAATATAACTTTTATTTTTCCATTAATTTGGAAATAAAATAAAATTTTATTTAACTACATTAATTCCACCCAAGAAATTAAATTCTGTAAAATAAAAGAAATAAAAATATAACTTTTATTTTTCAATTAATTTGGAAATAAAATAAAATTTTATTTAACCAAATTAATTCTACACAAGAAATTAAATTTTGTAAAATAAAAGAAATAAAAATATAACTTTTATTTTTCAATTAATTTGGAAATAAAATAAAATTTTATTTAACCAAATTAATTTCACACAGAAATTTAAATCTCTTGTTACACTCTAATAATTAAAATACTGAAAACATAATTTTAATTAATGAAAACTCAGAAAATAATTTCTAAAACCCAAAATTAATTTCTGAAAAAATTTCACAAAAATATATTCTGAATTGTTAATGACACCAGTATCGTACTACTAGTTGTTGTCAAAGAAAAGAGACAGTATATTACTACTATCTGTCAAATAGCATATAATCACTATTTGTTTTTCCAACCAGAATATTATTTTGTAAATCCACAGAAAATAATTTTCTTTCGAAATTATTTACGAAGAATGAAAAAGGGAAACAAACGAAAAATTCTGTAAACAAAATAATTGGAATCTGTCTTAAAATTGTTAGAACAATCTTCTGTGTAAATAAAATAACTTGAAATAACTCAAACAAAATAAATAAATAACATACCAGATTTATTTATCAAACCGAATTAAAAAAAAAAAAAGAAGACCAAATCGAGTGTGTGACACTCTGTCCTTAAGACAGATTCGCCCCGCTATGGTACTTACGGTTGAGTGGCATCTATCTCCCAGGATACAATGATCTTTACAAATTGTAGTAGTACTCCAAACAATTTGTTCGGCGAACCAAACCTGTGTTCTAACTCTTTGAAATTTATACTAAATCTAATATGAAGAATAATACAAAAAATGCAGAATTTATAACAGCCAAAGACAAAAATCAAACTGTTTTTTTCGAATAAAAAAAAAAATCATCCCCCCAGACTGCCGGAATGATGGGTATAAATAGGCAAATTAACACAGCCCGAACAGGTTCCAAAAATGAATGAAAAGGTGCACACCAATTCAAACATTGAATTCTTGACCGTTGCACTATGAACATCTTCAAACAATTTGAAAAGAACCGTTGGACAAAGTGAAACCTGTAGGTAATATATTATTTAAACTATTTCAAATATATATATATTAAACTAATTAAATAAATATATATGTATATATATTAAACTATTGAAATAGTTAAATAAATAAATGAAGATGTACAAACTTTAGGAAACTTTAAAAGAACCTAAAATTTGAATTTAGAATTAAATTAAATTCCCACAATTACAAATTTTAGGAAAACACTTACGAATCCAAAATTTGAATTTAGAATTAAATTAAATTCCCACAATAATTTTTATTGAAAAAATTCAAATGAATTTTATCTAAAAAATTAATGTTAGACCTGAAAATGACGTCAACTTTCCATTCACTCATAAATGGTTTTGACGTTCCGTCTTCACCGTGTGACTTCCCACGTGGCAAGGAACACTTCACCTCTTCAGACCCACCCCAAAAGACGTTTGGGGCCCACTCAAATCTTGGGCTCAAAAAATATGTCTATATTAAACCTTTTTTTTTTCAACAAAATATGTTATTTATCTATTTAAATTATTTATATGTAAATAATAGCTAGCCAAGATAATACATTTACATAATAGTAGCAGTATATATTATTATTTTAGTAAGATATTGACTTTTTTTAGTATGTTTATATATATTGTATATATAACTATATAATCAAAATTTCAATTGTAACTATAGTCTCATACACAAGTATGAATTTATAATTTTTTTTGGTTCATTAAAGCACGTGAACAGACTTAAGCTTGAGTCAAATCTAAGCCAACTCGGCTCAAGCTCAATTCGTTAAATTTTTATTGAGTTCGGACTTGAATTCGAGCTTGTTAAAATATTAATAAACAAGTCCAAACATACTAAAACTCGACTTGGCTTGGCTCGTTTGCAGTCCTACCTCCCTCAAGTTTTGGAAAATTACACTACTACCTCTATTTTTGTAAGTATTTGTAAATATATCATAGAATTGCCTCTTAAGTTTTTAAAAATCGTTTTACTAACTTTATATTTCATTAATTTTTCGCAATAGATAATGAAATGATCTCTATTTATTTCGTATAATACTTAAATAGCATCAATATGATGTACTCAATTTTATTTATACAATAAATCTATGTCACTTCTTTTTATTTTTAGTTGAAAAAAAAAAAAAAAAAACTCTCCATAGTTTTATTTACTAGATAATGTCAACTAATACAATGCCTTCATTAATAGTTTATAGCTTAAAAAATAAAAAATAAAAAAAGGAAGAAGTTAAATGTATTATTTTTATTCATAAAATAATTTTTTTTACATCCTTCATGTAAAAAATTATTTTCTATTAATAACGTACCAAATATATTTATTATTTTTTTTTTCAACACCTTGGCCCCCTTACACATAATTTCTAGTTTCGTCCATTCCTACATGAACTATTGCTATTTTTTTTTTTTACACTTTTGCCAACCACATTTTTGCTGACTAAATAATTTTTAATTACGAAAATATCACATTTGCTGACTAAAAAAAAAAAATGAAATCAGTTACTATTTTGACCATCTTTTCACTTTGTTTATATTGTAGTTATGATCATTTTTAGATCTTTAATTTTTTTATTTGTTTTTATATTTCTATAACTTTAGGGAACTTGTGGAGTAACAGAATCAATGCGTTGGGACAATGGAGTTGTATTGGGGAAGTTCTTAGAGCATGCTGTAGAATTAGGAACGATGCTTTTTCAAGGAAAGAAGGTCATTGAATTGCGATCTGGCTGTGGATTAGTTGGGTAATAATAACAACTATTTTTAAGTTCCATCTTTGTCATTATACCGTACCATATGAACAAATAGAGTCAATTTATTTTCCAGTTTGTGAAATGCTTTCAAATGAGGGAAACAAAACTTTTATTCTAATTCTAAGCTGATGAGATGGTAGACAAACTAGTATGGGTTTGATGTCTGAAATATGGTTTGATTTTACTAGGTTCATATATTTTTTCCCCTCTTTTTCCTTTCTCTTTCAATAGTTTGAGTATGAATTTGTTGCTGATATATGCACTTTCAAATTGTATTTGTAATTTTGTTTTGAAAGTGCTCCATGTTTAATGCATTTGGATAGAATGGATGCATTTGTTTGATTTCTAAAATTAGAATCACAACTGGGGGTAAATTACAAATACACCTTTGCAAATATTTTGTAGTTTTGTATTGTATAAATTTTTTGTACCATTTGCTGATAAATAAGAATTTGCAGTAGGTGAAAGGATACTTGGGTTGACTGACCTATGGAGTTGAATGCTTATCAAAACTTTCTAAAGCAGAGATAGTTGATTTGGCTAACGGCTTCCTCAAAAAGAATACCAAACTTCTATATCTTATGCATTAAATTAGAATTACTCTTCAAAAAATATATATAATTTTTTTTATTTAATAAATTTGTTACAAAATTCCCGAGCATTACAATCCCATTTTATTCTTTATATCTATTATTTGGAAAAAGTATTTGGGTGTGCAAAGTGCATATCATATGCACTTGCATGAGTTCTTAGAAATATACATAAGTTACCTCACAAAATTACATAAGTTCTTACAAATATATGTAAGTTACCCCACAAAATTATGTAAATTTTCACACCTTATGTATATTTGTAAGATTTTACGCAAGTGCATATGGTATTCACTTGCAAACTTAAGAATTACCCATTGGGCTATTGTTACAAATACAAGTGTCTAATGTGTGTGAGTAATTATTCAATAGTGTTGAAATATCATATAGTATTATTTGTATGATATATTTCAAACTTATAACATTAACATAAAATTTTAGAGATTAGCTCTCTTCTATACTTTCATCTCTCTAGACTTCTCTTGTAGACTTTAATTTGAACATGCACAAATAATTCAAACCGTCTATCTCATGGCACTTTAAATCCATGCAAAAAAGTCAACTTCATCAGACAATTATAAACTTGGAAACAAATCACATTTTATTTTATAAAATGAACTACAAATATGATTATAAACTTAGAGTATTTATTTTATAAAACAAAATGCAATTTGTTCATGTGTTTAATTGTCCGTTGAAATTTATTTTTTGCATAGATGACATTTATTGTAGAACTTATGAGATATACTGTTTAGATTATTGGTTTGGATCTATATTAGGGCCTACAAGAATGGTATGAAGAGGTATGAATAGATGAGGTATGGAAGAAAGCATATCTCAAAATTTTACAAGTGAGATATGCTATGCGGACTCACCTTTGTTAGGAAAATTATGAGACAAAGGAACTCACTTAATCTAGAGGAAATAACTGTACAGTGACACAGTAAAAAATAATGATAATACATAATCATGAAAAAAATATATCATTTTAATTGTTAAAGTGTATAAACTTTACCATTAATTTATAATTTTTTTTTCCGCTATCACTATGCTATTATTCCTCTATTGCCCCCAGAAATTCTTGGATTTTTTACAATATGAGATTGAATGCCATAACTCTTATTGTATTTTACTTCTTGTTGGTGTCGTTGGGAAATCTGCACAGATAGGATCACCGCTAAAGAATCACCTAAGGGAAGAATGGAAATGAGGTCCTTATATTAGAGTTACATCCTAGCCGCCTCACCTTCTTGTTATTGTGAGGTAGTGGCATAAACTTGGATTGGGCAAGCGCTCAAAAAGGGTGGATGCTTGCACACCCTGCCTTCCCAATTTTCTCAAAGTCAATCTCTCGCTGGTTCTTCTTTTTCTTTATAGAGCTAAGAAAAGGCGTGGTTCGGGTCTCAGTTAGAAAGCTTGTCATCGATCAATCGGGTTTCTGTCACTATCTATGAGATTTCAATCTACATGTTGAGATTATACATGATATTCCGAAAATATCTCATATTTTATTGACGATGCTACCAATTTCAAAAAGATTCGTTATTTTAGTTGCAAATATGTCACGAAGACACAGAGACATGTAAAACACACAAAATAATATTTCAATTTTTGGAAGAGAACTATTGGAATTAAAAAAAACAAAAACAAAAACAAAAACACAAAAGGAAAAAGCATAACAGGGCAACAAATTTTCAGATTTTTTCATTCAAATTTCAAGCTATTTTTGGTTTTTAGTGAGGAAAAATATTTATTATTAATTACTACAAATTTCAAGGTAAAGAGTATTTATGCAAGGAAATTTACCAATTCATTACAAATGGGTCCCCTCAAATTATCTTTTGGAATAAATATTTAGGGTCAGTTTGGGATCAATAAAAAAAAGTCATTTTTTAAAAAAAGCGCTCAGTCCATAAATTCAATTTCAAATTTCTTCAGTCTAAAAGTGCTACTAAATTACTATGTTCATAAGGACACACTTCTTTAAAAAGACCAAACTACCTATATATATACCTATCAATTCATGTGCGTCTTATCTATTCAAATTGAACTCTCTACAATCAAACCCCTCCTATCTGGAAAATAGATTTACGTAAAATGATTCATGGACGGATGGCCAATAGCCAATACTGTTGACTAGGAAGGAGAACATATGAACTAACTGTATATTTGTGCTTCAAATCACTAACCTCTCTCATCAAAACCCTAAAAATGGTTGACCCATACTCCTCCTCTACAACCACCACCACCGACTTCAATTCCCCTCAATCTCACTCCTCCATCTTCGCAGACTCCTTCCTCGACGACAAACGATGACCTTGACTTCACTCGCAGAGCTGGTGACGGTGGACCTCTCGAAGTATGGGTGGTGGATCAACCAGTCTTGTCTCCACCACCCATAGTTCTAAATATTAGCGTACCGGCCGATTCGTACCGAAAAATCATATCACCGATTCGGATATTGACCGGTATACCGGTGAGAATGAAATTCACAGCCGTACCGTCCGAGTACCGATATGTAGCGGCCCGAATCCGATACATGCGACGATACAGTCCGATATAGATTTGTTGTGCTCTGTTTTGTTGATGTTGTTGTGCTCCGTTTCTGGTCTCTTATTCTTCTTTTTTTCTTTTTCTTTTTTTTTGTCGATCTAAAATTTGAAATGTTTATGCAGGTTGGCGGATTCTGACTTAGTCGGCGTTTTCTGAGAGAGAGAGAGAGAGAGAGAGAGAGAGAGGATAGGTGGTATGGGTGTCTTGCTTCTAGTCAACGTCTTGCAGTCTTGTATTATGGTTTGGGTGTCTGAGGTTGGAATGGAAAAGAAGAGAGATAATTAGGTACATGGAGGTGTATTGGGAGTATGAGATTGAAATGGATAGGAAGGGAGAGGTACTTAGGTACATGGGAGTGCATGTATTTATGGTGGATTTGTAGATTGTAATTGTTTAGATTTTTTTTTTCTTCTATTTATTTGTTTATACACCTACACCTCTACTTATATTAATATATATATATATATTTTTTTTCTCAGTACAAGAAAAATAAATAATCAAATTAATTTTTTTATTAAAAGTTTAACATATGTCAAAAAAAAGTTTGAGACTAAAATAAATACATATCATTTAGTTGAAAATGAGTCAAAAATACTCCTACATATCAAAATTTTGATTAAAATGTAACAAATTAAGGCTACAGGAGTCAAAAAAAATACATAAAATTTAGTTTTAGAGGGATTACTAATGATTTTTAAAATTTCACGGTCGCGACACCCAATTCCGATTTGTACCGGCCGATACTGCCGATATCAATACTCCGCGATCGATACCGTTACATTACCCGATACCGCGATTTAGAACTATGCCACCACCACTAACTTCGACTCTTCTCTCTGCCAAGCCGACCAACCTTCCCCTTCAAAAACCAATACCTTTACATTATGTAAACCACTAAGTGTTAGGGAAAATCGATGATTCCCCACAAGTAAATCAATCAATGGGAATATAAACTAATGCGGAAAAATAAATCAAAGGCAACACAAGAATTTTTTACGTGGTTCCCTCAATGTGAGGTACATCCACGGGATCGAAATCCGATTCCACTATCAACCAAATAAGTTCCAAACGATTACAAACGAGACACTAATGGTCTCACAAAATCACCCTTAGGTGTATTCCAAATAATCACAAAATAAATAAGAGGAAAGACCTCACCAAATAGAAGAACCAAAATCTTCAGAATCAAAGTTGAAGACGACCCAAAATAACGAACCAGACACCAACCGAAATTGCTCCCGAAAACCGAGCGTCAAAACCGAAATTAAACCAACACCCAATGTTCGGCACTGTGACCAACGTGATAGAGCAGCCGCCGTCACTCTTCTTTCTTGTGTATATTGAACATTTAATAATATATATATATTATTAAACTTAGGTTTTGTAATCAAACCCTAACTGTATTCAAATTGGGTTGGGCCTCCACAAATATAATATATAAAAATATATTATACTAAACCAAGTCCAATTAAAACTCTTTTTCCAAAACCAATTGGGTCCCACACTCCACTAAGGAGGTATACCCAACAATTCTCCCCCTACCGACTTAGGTGGAGACATCAACCATACCCGCCAAAGTTCGACACTTTAAATGTTTGTCCCTCGACAAAGTCTTTGTCAACATATCTGAAAGATTATCATCTGTGTGAACCTTTTCGAGTTGTAACAATTTCGAATCTAACACATCACGAATCCAATGGTATCTCACATCAATGTGTTTCGATCTCGAATGAAAGGTAGAATTTTTACTCAAGTGAATAGCACTTTGACTATCACAATAAAGCACATACCTTTCTTGCTTCAAACCCAACTCTTGCAAAAATTTCTTCAACCATAACTCTTCTTTGCAAGCTTCTGTAATGGCAATAAATTCAGCTTCGGTAGTTGAGAGAGCAACACATTTTTGTAATTTAGATTGCCATGCCACAGCTCCCGCTGTAAAAGTCATCAAATATCCCAAGTAGATTTCCTAGAATCAACATCACCACCATGTCGAATCAGTGAACCCATCAAGCATCGGTTTACCATCCCCAAAACACAAACACACCTTGAAGTCCTCGAAGATATCTTAGAATCCATTTTACGCGCCCAATGTTCTTTACGGATTAGAGAGAAAAGCGACTCACCACACCAACGGCGTGAGCAATATCCGGCCTTGTACAAACCATGGCGTACATCAAAGAACCAAGCTATTTGAAGCATAAGGAACTTTCAACATCTCTTCTTTGTCTTTCTCACTTGTAGGACATTGATTCGAACTAAGTTTGAAGTGACCCGCAAGTGGACAACCAACCGGCTTTGCTTTATTCATATTGAACCTCTCAAGAACTTTCTCAATGTAGCTTTCTTGAGACAACCAAATCAGTCCCTCTTTGCGATCACGAACAATTTTCATACCAAGTATTTGCTTTGCCGGCCCCAAATCTTTCATAGCAAAAGATTTGCTCAACTCCAACTTCAACTTGTTAATCATGGTAGAATCTTGACCCACAATTAACATGTCATCAACATAAAGCAAAAGAATAATAAATTTGCCATCCGGAAAATTTTTCACAAACACACAATGGTCCGAAGTGGTTTTAGAAAAATCATTATTCATCATGAAAGAGTCAAATTTTTTGTACCATTGCCGTGGAGCTTGCTTGAGGCCATACAAACTTTTCTTCAATTTGCAAACAAATTTCTCTTTCCCTTTTTCCACAAAACCTTCCGGTTGCTCCATGTAAATTTCTTCTTCAAGATCACCGTGAAGAAATGCGGTCTTTACATCAAGTTGTTCAACTTCAAGGTTCATACTTGCAGCCATGCCAAGTACAACCCGAATAGAAGACATCTTCACAACCGGCGAGAAAATCTCGTCAAAGTCAATTCCTTTCTTTTGCCCAAAGCCTTTCACTACAAGACGTGCTTTGTACCTCAGATTCTTCCTATCATTCTTCAATTTGAAAACCCACTTATTTTTCAGAATTTTCCTCCCTTTAGGCAACTTCACTAAATCATAAGTGTGATTTTCAAGTAAGGAATTCATCTCCTCTTCCATAGCCTTTTTCCAATCACCTTTCTTTACATGCTCAATTGCTTCTTGGTAGCTCTCCGGCTCCCCTTGATTAGAAATCAACACAAATTCATTGGGAGGATACTTTCTTGAAGGTTGTCGGTCCCTTGTAGATTTCCTCAACTCAAGTTGTGGTGGCGGTTCTTGAGTTGGATGCTCTTCCTCAATTTCTGGCTCAACTTCATTAGGATTAGCATCATCCTCCACATCTTCAATAGGTGGCTGCACATCTCCCCCATTTTCATCATCAACTGAAGATGAAGGAGATGGATCCATGTCAATGAGATCACTAGTTTTTGGCTCCGGTTGATCACCTTTACCAAAGTCTTCAATTGTTTGGTCTTCAAGAAACACAACATCACGGCTTCGAATGACTTTCTTGTCGACCGGATCCCATAATCTATACCCGAATTCATCACGCCTATAGCCAAGAAAAATACATTGTCTTGACTTACTATCAAGCTTGGACCTCTCATCCTTTGGAATGTGAACAAAAGTTCGGCAACCAAACACTCTCAAGTGCTCATAAGACACATCTTTGCCAGTCCAAACTCTTTCAGGAACATCACCATTCAAAGGATAGCAAGGAGATAAATTGATCAAGTCAACCGCTGTACTCATTGCCTCTCCCCAAAAGGGTCTTGGCAATTTAGCTTGTGAAAGCAAACACCTTGTTCTTTCCACAATGGTGCGGTTCATCCTCTCGGCAACGCCATTTTGTTGAGGAGTCTTCTTAACTGTCTTTTGATGCCGAATACCTTGACTGCGACAATACTCATCAAATGGCCCAATGTATTCACCACCATTGTCTGTTCGGATGCACTTCAATTTACGCCTGTTTCTCTTTCAACCATGGCCTGAAAATGCTTAAATACTTCTAGAACTTGATCTTTAGTTTTTAGTAGATAAGCCCAAACTTTCCTTGAATAATCATCAATGAAAGTAACAAAATAAAGTGCACCACCATGTGTTCTAACTTTTAAAGGACCACAAACATCCGAATGAATTAACTCCAACACATTTTCTTTTCTAGAAGCAACATTTTTATGAAAAGAAACTCTATGTTGTTTACCCGCCAAACAATGAATACAAGTTTTAAGATGTGTACCTTTCAAACCGGGTAGAAGCTCTTTCTTGAACAATACTTGCAGCCCCTTTTCACTCATGTGGCCAAGCCGCTTGTGCCACAATTCGGTAGAAGTATCATCTTCAAGTGCATTGACAACACCTTTACAAATTTTTCCTTGCATCGAATAAAGTGTATGAGTCTTTTTGCACTTAGCCACCACCAAAGAACCCTTTGTGAGCTTCCATATTCCATCACCAAATTTGTTGTTGAAGCCTTCATCATCTAGCTTCCCAGTAGAGATCAAATTGAGGCGAATGTCGGGAACATGCCTCACATCTTTAAGCAACAACTTGCAGCCCAAATTTGTTTCCAAGCAAACATCACCCATACCGATAATATTGGACAAACCTTCATTACCCATTCGAACAGAACCATAATCTCCTGCAGTGTAGGTAGTGAAGAAATCAACTCGAGAAGTCACATGAAAAGAAGCACCAGAATCAATCACCCAATGACTCTCTTGGCCCACAAAATTGATACAATCATCTTTACAAACAACCATGATATCATCGGTAGTAATTGCTGTTGTGTCTTCTTGCTTCTTATCCACACTTTTGTCACGCCTTTTCTCTTTGTTCTTGAGCTTTCGGCATTCTCGCTTCATGTGCCCTTTCTCATGGCAATAATGGCACTCAATGTCTTTTTTTGAAAAATAACCATCTCTTGACTTGTCACGGCTTTGATCACAACCATGAGGAGTCTTACTCCTCCCCCTTGTTTTGCTTCGGCCTCTCACAACAAATGCTTCTGAATGAGGGGTACCGGCTGATTTTCTTCTAGTTTCTTCATTCAACAAGCTACTAGTGACTTGACTCATAGTGACAACTCCATCAGGCGCCGAATTACTAACTGTCACAACCAAAGTCTCCCAACTTTCGGGTAAGGAACTAAGTAGCATCAAAGCCTGCAACTCATCATCAAAAATAATTTTCATAGAAGCAAGTTGGTTAACAATACTCTTTATTTCATTCAGATGTTCCGGAATAGGGCTGCCGTCTTTATATTTTAAATTAACCAACTTACGAAACAGAAAAGCTTTATTTGTGGCTGATTTTCTATCATAAAGACTCTCTAATTTTTTCCATAAATCATGTGCCGAAGTTTCAGTAGCAACATGATGAAATACACTATCATCAATCCATTGACGGATAACACCAACGGCTTTTCGATTAAGCCTCTTCCACTCATCATCTTTCATATCAGCAGGTCTGCCACTATCACCCTCAATAGGTCCATACAAGTCTTTACAAAATAATAGGTCCTCCATTTTAGTTTTCCAAGTTACCCAATTGCTTCCATTGAAGCTAGACATACGACCCACATTCCCCTCCATTGATTTACACAAATAAATAAATCCAAATAAACCGTAAGCTCTGATACCAGTTGTTAGGGAAAATCGATGATTCCCCACAAGTAAATCAATCAATGGGAATATAAACTAATGCGGAAAAATAAATCAAAGGCAACACAAGAATTTTTTACGTGGTTCCCTCAATGTGAGGTACATCCACGGGATCGAAATCCGAGTCCACTATCAACCAAATAAGTTCCAAACGATTACAAACGAGACACTAATGGTCTCACAAAATCACCCTTAGGTGTATTCCAAATAATTACAAAATAAATAAGAGGAAAGACCTCACCAAATAGAAGAACCAAAATCTTCAGAATCAAAGTTGAAGACGACCCAAAATAACGAACCAGACACCAACCGAAATTGCTCCCGAAAACCGAGCGTCAAAACCGAAATTAAACCAACACCCAATGTTCGGCACTGTGACCAACGTGATAGAGCAGCCGCCGTCACTCTTCTTTCTTGTGTATATTGAACATTTAATAATATATATATATTATTAAACTTAGGTTTTGTAATCAAACCCTAACTGTATTCAAATTGGGTTGGGCCTCCACAAATATAATATATAAAAATATATTATACTAAACCAAGTCCAATTAAAACTCTTTTTCCAAAACCAATTGTGTCCCACACTCTACTAAGGAGGTATACCCAACACTAAGCACTGGCCACAAACTCACCTTTCTCTCTCTCTCTCTCACTCTCTCTCTCTCTCTCTCTCTCTCTCTCTCTCTCTCTCTCTCTCTCTCTCGCATTTCCATTTTTCTCATGCAAAGCTCTCTCTCACCTTCAAAAATGGCAATCGGAGCACTTTCGCTGCCTCCGGCATCCCTAGTCTATTGTTTGACTCAAGCAGCGGTTGGAAAGACGATAAAGAAGAGGAAGAAACAAAGGCAAGGTCACGTTGTTATAAAAAAAACTTAGGGAATTTGGTTCAGGTAATTCGCAAGGACATTGAGTTCTTGACAAATCGAATCAGTAATGGCGCCGATTGGGCGAACCAAGCTCTTCGCATCCCTCAACTCTCTGAAGAGGGACTAAATTTACAAAAATAGATGTATTCAACATCCAATATGATTTGTTTACCAAGCACAATTGACGGACCTAGGAACTACCTGAACCAAATGCCACATTATTAGACGTTGATGTTTGTAGAGACTGGATCTGGAGAGAAGAGAAGTGTGAAGAGAGAGAAATTCAACAGATCATGGAATTGGGCATGGGGAAATGATGTATATGTTTCTCGTTTTTCAATTAATTTTCATCAGATAAAACAAAAGATCAGATCTGTTTCAACAGATAAAAAAAAATTAAATTTCTATATATTTTAACAAATAAAAAAAAATTTATAGATAAAAATTAAATTGATAGAGAAAAAAATTGAATAGATAGATATAAACTTAAACAGATATGTTCACAAAAAATTGAACAGAAAAAAAAAAATTCAACAAATAGGTTAAATAGGTTAAGGGATAAAATTATAAACAAAATGACCTTCAAAACTACAAAAAAAACTTCTCACCGAACTATTTCACAATATGTGGACCTCTCACCGACAAAAAAATATCCACTGGACCTAATGTCGTATACCCTCTTAAAATTGATTTATTGACAATTTTCTCTTTTTTGAAAACATTTTTGCTTTTAGTGATTTTTTTTTTCAAATTTTTATTAAAATTTTTTACTTTTTAAATCTATCTAATATAGGATCTAAAATTTAAGGGAAATATTTTTAAAAATCCAAATATATATATATATATAACAAAAAGCCAATCTGAAAAACACCCTTAATTACAGGTCAATGCTAAAGTGTAAAATATTAGTTGCTAAAAATATTCATTTCCTCACAAAAAGTAGGTTTTTAAATTTCAGTAGAGGAATTTTGGCCAAGAGCATGTTGTCACCGAAAAAAACTTGACATTTAATGAGGAATAAACTAGTCTGTAACTAACTATTTATATATATATATATATTTGGGGGTACACTATACTTTACCTCCTATGATTTAGCCTGTGTGTAATTTATCTTTCTAACATTTAGAAACGACCACATAACCCCTCTTGTGTTTTGTGGATTAAAGTGTATTGTTGGTCCATTAGCAATTTAATAAAAAAATATTAAAATGCCCATGTATTTTCGTCATTTGTTTATAACATAGAGTGCATTTTAATTCTCATATGTGATTTATCTCCTTGAAATTTAAAAATGAGCATATAACACTCTTGTCTTTTTTTGAGTGAATATAACCCTCTTAGTTTGTCATGTGTTTCACACTTGTTGTTAACTTAGAAGAAACTTTTAACAATGCATTTTGGTCCATAAACCATGTGGGAGTTATGCGATCATTTCAAATATTATGAGGTAAACCACAAATAAATCAAATCACATGAGGTAAAGTGAAATTTATCCCCATTTTTTATGAGAAATATGTACCTTGCTAAACATCCCTTTAAGGTTTTTTTTTTTTTTTTTTTGGTAATTTTTCCTATAAATATATTTTTGAAGAATATAGACCTCCAAAAAAAAGTTTACAATACTAGTTCAAAATTGCTAATGTATATTGGGTAAGCTTAAAGCATACATGTTCTTCAAAGTGGGCTTCATAATAAAGAGCAAAGGATTATAATAAATACAACACCTTCAAGGCTTTGGATTCACATCAATTAACCAAATTTGACTTCATCAGCATTCTATCCAAAAGTTAGAATAACTGCAAAAGGATTAATTATATTTTTAGTTTTCAAAGTTTATGTTTTGTGTCATTTAATTTCAGATGTTTAAATTATGTCAATTTAATTTTTAATGTATAAAAAGTGTTTCAATTAAATTCATAATGTATATAAACTTTGGATTGAACATTCATCGGGCTGGACCGGATATAGCATAACAAAGGACTTTGTATTAACCAAATCCAAATCATGTTTTAAAAACTAAGCAAAATATATTACCAAACTTTTCTCTGTTTTTGGTCTCTCTCTCTGGGTTCTCTACTGTTGCTGCTGTGATGTTGAATTGAATGAGAAAAGTCTCTTTTTCTTCCTTTTTGTCTTGCAGGTACAAAAGCCAAGCTTGCAAGAGACGCTTTACAAAATGAAATAAATAAATAAAGGATTTTGTTAGAGCATCTGTTAATAAGGATGCTTTAAATTATCTTAATTAATTCTACTATCATAAAAAATAAAAAATAAAATGTTATAAATGTTATATTGTTAAAGACTAAAAATTACTCTTTTTATAATTCCTTCTATTTTAATATTTTTATATACTTTTAATAATGAAGTATTTTTTAAAATATTTTTTATTATAAAGGTGAATGCCATTTTAGTTTTACATAAGATTTCATGGATTTTTTTTTTTGAAATTTTTAAATGCCTTTTATTTTTTATATTTGATATAATTTTAAAATTTATTATCTTATGCCATATAGTTTAATTATAATTGAAAATAAAGGACATTTAAAAAAAATTAAAAATCATGAAACTTTATTTAAAAATAAAATTCCTTCACTGATTAATATTATGAATTATATATATATATATATATATATTATAATTTTTAGATTAATTTTCCTTACACCATATAATTTAATTATGATTGAAATTTAAAAATTAAAAACAAAAATGTCACGAAATGTCATTTACAAAAATAAAGGGCATTCATTTTTATGATTACAAAATTGCTTTTAAAAATTTCATTATGAAAAGTAGGGATGCAACTTCGGGGGGACTTAACCCAAGCAACCCGAACTCAGTTCGAATTTTTTTAAGGCTTGGACAAGATATTTTTAAATTCAGTACGGGCTTGGGCAAAAATTCAAAAGTCCAAATTAAATTTGAACGGCCTTGGGCAAAGACATCAAACAACCCGAGCAACCTGAAACCCGAATTTTACATATATAGATATAAAAAAAATATTAAATATATATATATATATATATATATAAATTATTAGTCATTACATGATAGCAAAGTAATTTAGATTTTTAAATCATATTGAATATATATTATATATACAAATAACATAAAATCTTACTCTTTTTTTTTTATATTTTCACTCATAAATTGTAAAGATTACTATAGCGACATCTCTCTTACATTATATAAATTATTTGTTTTGATAGTATTAATGATTTTCTATATATAAAAAAATGTAAATAGAGTCAAATTTTAATAATTTAATATTGTAGCTACAAAAAAAAATAATAAAATACAATTTGGGTAATTCCGGTTTAACTAGAGTCGGGCTTGGGCAGACAACCTTGAGTTACAATTCAGGCTTGGGCGAGCCTGGGCAAATCTCAGCATAACTTGGATTGGAGTTGGACAACATCCGAACCCGACCGAACCGACCCGAGTTGCACCCCTAATGAAAAGTATATAAAAATATATGCAATCAAAGAAAAATGTAATTTGGTCTCTAACAATATAATTCCTCCATCCCAAAATATTAGTCCTTTTAGAAAATTCAACTTTTTTTGGTAGTATAATTATTATATCTTAAAAATATTAACTTTTCAAAATTACCCTTAGATAGTACATTTTTTAAAAAATATCAATTGTTATAATTGTACTTTTTGTATTGTTAATGAATTTAAAAGGAGGACAAAATAAAAAATTCATGTTATTTTAGTTCTTAATTTTTTAAAATTGACTAATATTTTGTCACAATAAAAAATGAAATAAAAGATTAATATTTTAAGAAGGATAGAGTAATTAATATCTATAACCTTTTTAATTTTATATGATAGTGAGGTTAGTTAAAATTAATAAACTCTTAATAAGTGTAATAAAACTTATAAATAAATTAACATTTGACTCCAAAAGAGTCTTTGAGGGGGACCCCAATTAAGGAGGGAACACCCAACACTGTTTGGGGACCAAAATGTGATTAACCCATTGTGAGATTTAGAAATATTTTTTTTTTTTTTTTTTTTTAAAATTCGGAGAATATGTATTTTCTTTTTAATTTAGTTGGAAAGTTGTTCTAATTTCTAAAAAATGTTGATCAGATGCGGTCAAAAATCATAAAAAAATAAAAATTAATTTCCCAAATTTGGTCTAGAAAGGAGAATTCTGTAAGAACAACAAAAAAAAAAAAAAAAATCGGTTTGGAGAAATTCACAGAAATCAAAGAATGCCCATGTTCTTAGAATTTTCACCCGTCAAACTGGAATCTGAAGTTGTTTATATTGTCGCCTTAATCTTATATTTCAACTTCAGAAAATTCCCAGCATGTTTTTCCAACAAACAAATATTAAATAATGAAAACCCAACCAACTAATCTATTACTTTATTTTTGTTTTTGAATTATATTGTTCATACTTCAACTTTCATTTGAAATTTACTTTAAATTCTTCACTTTTTCGATTGCAAGAATTAATCTTTATATTTCTACTCAAGGTATAGCGATTCCAGTTTTAATCTGAACATTTTATATTCTGGACTCAGGTTTTATGGTTTGTGTTGTTGCCTATGTCTTGCTTCCCTTATATTTCCTTAAATTTAGCTATTTGATAGTAGTGGTTGTGTTTAGAACATGTTGGTTGCTTAGATTTCAAACTTTTGTTACCCCAAATTTTTCTCCTCGGCTTGAGCGACACTTTTTATGCTTTGTGAACTCTCAATACTTTTGCAGGTCTGCAAAACTACTAGGATGGTGTATTTTATGCTGGAGCGGTGCTTTCTGCACTCGAGTAGTCTCAGCTCGAGCAGCTTTTCCTGCGCTCGAGCGATGGTCCGTTGTTTACAAAACTACTGTGAGTGTGTATTTTACACTCAAGCGTTACTTCATGCGCTCAAGTGGGATCGCCTTTGCATTGTATCTTGGCGCTCGAGCATCACTTCTTACGCTCGAGTGGAATAACTTATTGTGTCTTACACTTAAGCAAACATTTCAAAAACCCTAGATATAGTTGTAAATACCGCATTTTTGACGGCCCGTATGACTTGAACGCCCTCGCATGCACACCCGATAATGAGTCTAAATATTTTTTATCTCTTTCTCTCTCTAAACATTTCAAAAACCCTAGATATAGTTGTAAATACCCCATTTTTTACGGTCCTTACGACTTGAACGCCCTCGTATGCACACCCAATAATGAGTCTAAATGTTCGTCCAATGCTCAAAGTTCTCAGCGGAATGCTACAACTTTGAGCCTTTCAAACCTTACACCTTTTTTGTCTCATTTTTGGACCATGCCTTGGTCTTTCTAGCCTGTAAGCTCTGGTGGCCTGCTGGCCATCCCTAGAGGCCGTCGTCCATCATTTTTGAGTTGTCGGCCACTAATGTGGCTTGCCGGCCATCAGTGTATTTTACAGATATTTTATGCCAACTGTACCAGCTGTTTACACAAATACATGCATTTTCACCCCCGTGTAGGGCTGGATCTCCTTGAGGGAATTTCATGTTTTCTATATATAGGGACCCCCTCTCTCCCTTGTAGCAAGGTTAGAAAATTTTTTACTCAAAAATTTTCCTCTCTCTCTCTCTCTACAAATCTTTACACTTTTGACTATAATTCCTTGACCTTTTCCTACACACCCTTAACCAAATCTCACCATCTTTGAGCTACGGTATTATTGAGCTTGGTTTGAGCTCTAGAGGGTATTGTTTGCTTGGTTTTGTTTCTTGGAGTTGCTCTTCTCTTCAAAGCAAGATGAACCTGTGCATCAATGGCCGGCAGGCCACTTTCCATGGCCGGTAGGTGGCCGACAGACCACCTTTGATGGCTGGTAGGCCATTTGCGTGGCCGGCAGGTGGCCGGCAATCTTTACCAGTGGCCAGTTGGCCACTGATGCAAATCTCAGCAAAGTATTGGTAAGGTAGAGCAAAGTTGTTCTGGGAATGTTCAACTGTGCAAACAGAGGCATTCGGGAGCAAAAGGGTGGTCTTTTCGGGTGGAATCCAAGCATGCGCATACACATCTTTCATTTCTCAAGGCGGAGTAGTTAATTTCTTAGTTTAATTATTAATTGTAATTGTGTTGTAATTCTTTAATTAGTTAGTTAATTAGTTAATTAATTCAAGTGTTGTAATAATTACTTAAGTAATTTCGCTATTTATTCGGTTTGTAATAATTAGCTTTAGCTTAGCTTAGTTAGCTAGTTAGCTTAGTATATTCATTCGGACTCTCTTTCGTGAGAGTGTGATGTAATAATGTGTATGTCTTCCAACCCCACGTATTTCTCCCTTTTATTTATCCGCTTTTGATGGTTAGATTAGGAGTATCACATTTCAATTAGCATATCGCATATTTGTATCCATTCATTTGTTTTGCATGCACCGAGGCTCAGTTCATCATTCTATCGTATTATCGTTTCAATACCTCGTTGAATACGTGTTTAAACGCATGCTATGAAATTGTTGCAAATAACATGTTAAGTAGTCGAGCCTATTTTAGTTGCATTTTCGCATGCGTTGCATTAGCCATCTTGCATAGTTAGGGATCATGCATTTTTTTTGACTAGTTTCTCTTTTGGCTTGGAGTACCAAGTGAGTTTTTAGTGCTTTAGCACACTTGCATGAGTGTGAGTGATTGTCATGACTAATATGCTTACCATGAGGCTAAGTGTTTACTTGTTAAATTATTTGAGTGTCTGTGGATAAAGGCTTGTTGCTTGAATTAGAATGATTCAATGAATGTACGTTTAAGCCCACTTTGTCAAGTGGCAAATTCGCAAAGCTTTAAGCCCACTTTGTTAAGTGGCAAAATCAAACCATTTTCAAAAAACAAACATGAAATTGAATTGATCCAATTTGAGCAAACTAGTCTATACCTTGTGTGTGTGCGCATCACATGGTGAATACTAGCCTATTAAACTGGAACAAGAGCATATAATGTTGATAAAAATCATATCATGATTAGTAGATGCCGATCTTTGATCGGGCGAGCGGGGATGCTCAATTCATGACCTTCTCATCTCGTACCCAAGTTCCCGAACAGAGACAATCTTGGTGATGACGGACATGTGGCTTTTGGCACGAGTTATGGGTTTCCTAAATTTTTCAAAAATCAAATATTTGGGTGGCGACTCTGTATCTGGCAAAACAATCCATTTTTGGAAATTTGATTCAAAATTGATTTTCCAAAAGATTTTCCAGATTTGGACTCTTGGTGTTTATCAATTTGACACTGCACTTGTGAGATTAGATTTAGAACTGCAGGAGTCTGAACTGTAGGGCTCTTTTCAAACATCTGAAAGGAGGCGCAAAAAAGCCGAGCTACACTAGTGTTTCTCTTTTTAAAACTCACACTCTCTCTACATTTTAACCTAGATCCGTTGGTTTCTCTATCCTAGTGTCTTTGGGAAAAAGGTAGAGCGTCTCAAAAACTTCATTTTGGTCCGAACAAAGCTTGGTTTCGGCGTCTTTGAGGTTTCTCCTTGCTTGTTCGTCTTCTAAACTTGAGATAGAGACTTTCTACACTCTTTGATGAGTTTTAACTTAGTTATTTATTGATGTGTAGAGAGTATTAGAATTTGAGATGATTTTGAACAAACCTAGGATTTTGGTTTAAAATAAAAAAGAGGGGTTTTCAAATGTATGTATTTAAAATGGTTATAAATGTGAGATTGTGTTATGATAAATTTGTGATTTTGATATCTGGATGGATTTTGGAAGAAAATTGAATTTTGCCCTCACATGTCTCGAATAGTTATTTTGTATAAATAAATAAAATTGGTGTTGGGAATATGAAAGTGGATGGATATTTATATAAATAATGGAGTTAGATATGTAATACTTCTCACCTGTGGAAATTTGGATGATTTATTTATTTAGAGATTGTTTATCTGTTTAGAATATCTGTTTTAGGCTATTGGTGAAGGATAGCTATGATTGTTGTAGAAATGGCATAAGGATTAGGTGAATTGAAACTAATCTCTTATTCGTTGTCATTGAATATGATTAGGTCTTTAATACATTGTAAATGTATGATGTTTGGGAGAAGAAAGGGGATGGACTCCATTGAATTAAGTTGGCCTGTGTGTCCATGATGAAAGTCCCGAAAACCACGCATATACATGGGTACCGATTCCCACGGATGAAATATCTTTAAAATGGCAAAATGGAAGTATTTGTACAATGGCTATGTTGGTTAGAAACCCACTGAGTTGTACCCTCAGTTTGGTTATCTGAATGAAATGGTGAATGACTTATGAGTTGAGATAAAAGGAATTGAGATATAAAGCCTTGCATGGCATGGCATGGTTTTGTAAAAGAGTTGTAAATGATTTTATCATGGGCATTGGATATGCATATCATATGTATATCTTTGTTAAGATTTATATATCATGTTAAATTATTTCTACTGGGCTTTGGCTGACCATATTTGGGAAAAACCATTTTTAGATATTGGTGATATGCCTTCGCCATGGCAATAACTTGGAAGGAATCGGGGTTGAAAGCTTCTCTTTTGTGTATTATGTTATTGTTTTGATTCCAGCCAAGGGCATTACATGTGTTGGATTTATATCCGCTTTGGTTGTAAGCATGGTCTTGGAAAGATGTAAGCCTACAGGGTATTTATTTAGCTAAACTCTTTTTTACTATTAACTCTCTTGAAATGCAAAGACATTATACTCTGATTCTTATTGTTATTTGCATATGGTCTTGGATGGATTTATGGCAATTATTTCAGGGCATTACAACTTGGTATTAGAGCATACCGGGTTTGAATACTTTGGGTACGTAGGAAGTGATTAGTACCACAATGGGTTTGTCTTGCTTGATAGAGACTTTAGTATGTATTATGTGCTTATATGATAACATACTTATGTGGTTATGTGGGTATGAGATTTTGTTTCTTGGATGTTGATTAAGTCTACGGGTTTCTAGAAGTCCTATTAGAAGAGTACTTGATCACTGTTGTGTCTAATTGGAACTCTGGCAACGTCGCGGGATGCTCATTATCCGGAAATGAAATTCATATGTATTTATGTGACAACGTGCTTATGTGGAGTGAATTACTATTGACCACCGCATTAGGACATGAGTGAGTTAGCTTTGGCACATGTGTAAATGTGCTAATCTCTTGTGTTACCTTCATTAGGATGTCAGGACGTGGACGTGGACGTGGACGTGGTGGAGGTAGGCATGGTAGGCCTAGGAGGTATGAGGTGCCTTTACTGGAAGATATTCTGGCACACGACGAAGGGGTTGGTCAGGCCAATGTAGTCGAACCCGTGGGTCAGCAGGCCATGGGCGCCTTAGCCCCCAAAATGGTCGGAGCATTGTGGGAGTCTGTGGACATTCTCAGAGCTAAGAATCAAGTCCAGGCCCAAGTAGCTGAGGCATGGCCATCTTTTTTGAAGCGGGAGTTTTTCTGGTCGAATCCGGATGATTTTTTGGGTGACCCCAAGGAGCCACTGAGGCGGACGAGTGGCTAAAACAAATAGTGAAGACGTTTGAGATGCTTGGCATCAAGGACGACTAGTTGAGAGTGACCTTGGCATCCTTCTAACTAAAGGAAGAAGCGGGTCAGTGGTGGAAGTATGCACGTGGGCGCATTGAGGTGAGCTGGGAGTCTTTTATCAACGTCTTTCAGAATAAGTTTTTGCCTCTCACTATTCAGGAGAAGTTGAGAAATTAGTTCTCCAAGCTTGTGCAGTTGAACACTCTGATGGCCGAGTTTGAGGCCACATTTACTAGCTTGTTGAGGTTTACACCAGAACTTGTGGCAACTGAGGAGCACCATTGTTTAGAGTTCGAGAAGCGATTGAGGACCAGACTCATGTTCAAAGTGGCCAGGTCAATGATTAGAGACTATGGATGCCTTATGGAGGCGACGACTCATCTGGAGACCATAATGCAGATGGAGGACGTGAAGATAAGGGGCTCTAGGAGGAGTTAGGATATTTAAGGAGACAGTAAGAGGTAGAGGGGTTCTAACCCACAGTAGTCCCAGAGAGCTCAGTCAGTGCCGAGTTCAGGTTCTGGGAGAGGTGGTCAAGGAGATGTCACATGTTTCAAGTGTGGTCAGTTAGGCCACAAGTCTCCAACTTGCCCACAGAGAGGAGGAGGGCAACGGTCCACATCGTCTTCGACTCGTTCTCAGAGCCAGAGTCAGGGGAGCGGCCAGCCGCTCACTTATTATCAGTGTGAGCAGGTGGGACACATGAAGAGGTTTTTCCCTTAGTTGGGCGGCACACCTAGTACGTCTGGTTTGAGGCAGACACAAAGCCACTAGCCGGCACGGTCAGCACAAGCCTCGAGAGCCAATCAGGGAGCCTCTTCGGCTCAGTCAGTGAATCATGCTTATACTCCGAGGGGTGAACAGGTTGAGCAAAGACCTTCAGGCCGTGTGTATGTTGTTATTGTGCCGGATCTTATACCAACTCCTTCAGTACTGAAAGGTACCTTCTTGTTTTGCAATTCAATTGCTAATGTGTTGATTGATAGGGGTGCATCCCATTCATTTATCTCATCTACATTTGCATCAATTTTGGGGTTAGAGTTGGCTCGATTATCATCTCTTATCTGTGTAGAGTCACCTATTGGTGGTGAGATTATTTTGAAGCAGGGGTGTCAGGATTGTGACATAGAGGTTGCAAGTCGCTGACTTCCATTTGCATTTGTGTTGATTGGCATGTGTAATTTTGATGTTATTTAGGGTATGGACTAGTTGTCATTATATTGGACTCAGAGGGTTACTGTATGTACCTTAAGCAGTGATGCCTTTATTTATTGGGAGACCAAGTTGATAGAGCCTTATCACCGGTGTCTGATCCGCTTGGGCGGAGTGAACTTAGTTACCTTCCCACCCACTTCATGAGTAGGCAGTGTGATGAAGTCTGAGTTAAGTTACCAATGGTAGTTTGTGAATACCCAGACGTTTTTCTCGATAATCTTATTAGTTTACCACCTCATCGAGAGATCGAGTTCTCTATTGACTTAGTGCCTGGCACGGCACTGATCTCTATGGCACCATATAGATTTGCACCTGCTGAGTTGAGTGAGTTGAAGATTCAACTCCAAAAATTGTTAGATAAGGGTTTTATCCGCTTTAGTACTTCACCTTGGGCAGCACCGACTCTTTTTGCTAAAAAGAAAGATGGTGCGTTGTGACTTTGTATAGACTATCGGAAATTGAATTGGATAACTGTTAAGAACAAGTGCCCAATGCCTCGTATAGATGATTTGTTTGATTAGTTGAAAGGTTCATGTTGTTTCTCTTAGATAGACTTGAGATCGGGTTATCACCAGTTGAGAGTAATAGACTTGAGATCGGGTTATCACCAGTTGAGAGTAAAGGAGAAGGATATCTAGAAGACGCATTCCGTACACGGTATGGCCATTATGAGTTCCTAGTGATGCCCTTTGGGCTAACCAATGCACTAGCTGTGTTTATGGATTTGATGAACCGGATCTTCCATGAGTTCCTAGACTGTTTTGTAGTCATCTTTGTGGACGACATCTTGATTTACTCACACTCTGACGATGAGCATGAGAAACACTTGCAAGTGGTGCTTGAGTTTCTTAGAGCCCACAAACTGTATGTTAAGTTTGGAAAGAAAGTTAAGTTCTCAGGCCATGTGGTATCCGGGAAAGGAGTGACTGTGGATTCAATCAAGATAGATGCAGTGCAAGATTGGGATTAACCTAAGAATGCTTTTGAGATTCGTAATTTCTTGGGGTTGGCTGGGTATTACCGTCAGTTCGTGAAGGATTTCTCTAGATTAGCCTCATCATTGACTAGATTGATAAGGAAGGGAGTTAAGTTTGTGTGGAATGAGACTTGTGAGATGTCGTTCCAAGAGCTTAAGGTTAGACTTACCACTGCTCCCATATTGATTATTCCGGAAGGGGTTTGGGCTATTCAGTGTATTGCGATGCTTCATGAGAAGGTTTGGGTTGTGTTTTGATGCAAGAGAGGAAGGTAGTAGCCTATAGCTCACGGCAGTTGAAAACACATGAGAGGAACTACCCTACCTATGACCTAGAGTTAGCGGCGGTGATCTTTGCCTTAAAGATTTGGAGGCATTATCTGTATAGTGAGAATTTTAAAGTGTTTTCTGATCACAAGACTCTGAAATATTTGTTTACACAAAAAGACTTGAATTTGAGGCATAGGAGGTGGACGGAGTTCATAGAAGATTATGACTTTGAGTTACATTATCATCCGGGGAAGGCTAATGTTGTCGCAGATGCCTTGAGTAGGAAATCTATTAGCAGCATAGCTTGTATTGTCATTCGAGAATGAGAGATGTTAGATGCCATTGGAGAGTTTGACTTGCATCTTGGCGAGTCCGTTGAGTCTGCAGCTTTATTTTCAGTAGTTACACAGCCTATACTCGTGAACCGAGTGATAGACGCACAAAGGGGTGACCTTGAGGTAGAATACCTCCAGGGGAAGATCTATAGTGGAAAGATAGAGAGAGGCTTGAACCTATACTCCGACTCTAGTGTTAGAAACCTTGACCGTCTCTTCGTGTCGAAGACTTGCCGAGAGGAAGTACTCCGAGAATTTCACCATTCACTCCTTGCGGTGCATCCAAGAGGCACAAAGATGTCTCACAAACTTAGCTGCCAGCTTTGGTAGAGGGGAATAAAGAAGGATGTGGCTGTGTTTGTGTCAAGGTGCCTTACTTGTCAATAAGTGAAGGCCGAACATCAGAGACCATCGGGTTTGTTGCAACCCTTGCCTATAGCTAAGTGGAAGTGGTAGCATGTCACGATAGATTTTGCTATGGGCCTTCCAAGGACTCAACGAGGTAGTGATGCAATTTGAGTGGTAGTTGACCGTTGACCAAGTCAACGCACTTCGTACCGCTGCGCATAAGTGACTTGGTAAATATCTTGCCAACCTTTATGTTAGGGACATAGTGAGGTTGCACGGAGTCCCTATGATGATTGTTTCAGATAGAGATCTACGTTTCACGGTTCAATTGTGGCAGAGTCTACAGAGTGCCTTAAACACAAGATTGACTTTTAGCACTACGTATTATCCTCAGACTGATAGGCAGTCTGAGCGTACTATTCAGATCCTTGAGGATATGCTTCGGGGTTGTGTTCTTGACTTTAAGGGGTCGTGAGAGAGAAACTTTCCCTTGTAGAGTTTGCCTATAACAATAGCTTCCAATCGAGTATTGGCATAACACCGTTTGAGGCCTTGTTTGGTCGACTGTGTAGATCCCCTGTGTGTTGGTCCGAGGTAGGTGATGCACCTATGTTGGGTCCAGAGTTAGTCCGGGACACGACGGAGAAAGTTACCCTTATCCGTAAGAGGTTGGTTACAGCCCAGAGTCGCCAGAAAAGTTATGCCGACCGTAGGAGGAGACTCTTGTCTTTTGACGTGGGACACCATGTCTTCTTGAAGATATCACCTAGGAGGGGTTTGATGAGGTTTAGAAAGAGTGGGAAGTTGTCCCCTCGATTTGTTGGGCCTTTTGAGATCCTTAAACGAATTAGAGAGATGGCTTATCATTTGGCCTTACTGCCACAACTTTCCGAAGTTCATGATGTGTTTCGTATTAGCATGCTTCGGAAGTATGAGTCAGATACATCGCATGTGTTGGATTGGACCGACTTAGAGGTAGATGAGGATGCCTCATATAAGGAGAGACCAATGAGAGTCTTAAATACATGGGGACCAAGTCTTACGAGGCAAGACAATTCCCTTGGTTAAAGTATTGTGGAAACATTACGGGGTTGAGGAAGTAACTTTGGAACGTGAGTTAGAAGTCCATGAGAAGTATTCAAACTTATTTGTTGATGTTTGAGCATGTATTGAAATTTTGATTATGTTAATGAAATATGAAAACATTGTATATGTTATATATGTTTTGGAAACATGGGTTTAATATAAACATTGTATATGTTTTGGAGAAATATGAATAGTATTTTCAATGTTGGAACTTGTGTATCGAGTTGATGGGAATGGATGACCGGAGAATGGGTCACGGAATTGGAATTTATTAATTATTGTTATTGTGTTTGGTTTAAACATAACTTTAAAACTTGATTTGAAATTTCGGGGACGAAATTTCTTAAGGGGGGAGATTATAGCGACTCCGGTTTTAACCTGACCCTTTGTATTCTGTACTTGGGTTTCATGATTTTGTGTTGTTTTCTATGTCTTGCTTCCCTTATACTTCTTTAAATTTGGCTATTAGACAGTAATGGTTATGTTTGGAACAAGTTGGTTGTTTAGATTTCAAAGTTTTGTTGCCTAGAATTTTTCTCCTCCGCTCTAGCGGCATTTCTTGCGCTCGAGCGGGCTTTGTGAATTCTCAATACTTTTGTAGATCTGCAAAACTACTTGAAGGATGTATTCTACACTTGAGCAGAGCTTTCTGCGCTCGAGCGGTCTCAGCTCGAGTAGCCTTTCTTGTGCTCGAGCATTGGTCTAGTGTCTACAAAGTCTGCAAAACTACTGAGAGTGTATCTTTTACGCTTGAGCGTCACTTCATGAGCTCAAGCGAGGTCGCCTTTTTCATTGTGTCTTGGTGCTCAAGCATCACTTCTTGTGCTTGAGCTGAACAACTTATTGTGTCTAATGCTCAAGCATCACTTTTTGCACTCAAACGGACTGTGCTTATCTCAGTTCGTAAAGGTCACTTTTTACATCACTTTTTTATCTCTTTCTCTCTCTAAACATTTCAAAAACCCTAGATCTAGAGTTTCTTTCTATAAAACTCACTCTCTCTCTCTATACATTTTCACCTAGATTCGTTGGTTTCTCTACCCTAGTGTCTTTGGGAAAGAGGTAGAACATCTCAAGAGCTTCATTTTGGTCCAAACAAAGCTTGGCTTCGGGGGCTTTGACGTTTCTTTCTTGCTTGATCGTCTTCTAAACTTGAGGTACGGACTTTCTACACTCTTTTATGAGTTTTAACTTAGTTATTTCTTGATGTGTATAGAATATTGGAATTTGGGATATTTTGAACAAACCTTGGGTTTTTGCTTAAAATCAAACGAGGGGTTTTCAAATATATGTATTTAAAATGGTTATAGATGTGAGGTTATGTTGTGATAAATTTGTAATTTTGATACATGTGATGAATTTTGGAAGAAAATGAAGTTTTGCCCTAAAATGTCTCGAATAGTTATTTTAAATAAATAAATGAAATTGGTGATGTGAATATGAAATTTGATGGATGTTTCTATAAATGGTGGAGTTGGATATGTAATACCTCTCACCTATGAAAATTTGGATGATTTATCTGTTTGGAGATTGTTTATCTGTTTAAAAATATTTGCTTTGGGCTATCGGTGGAGGATAGCTATGATTATTGTAGAAATGGTATGAGCATTAGGTGAATTGAAACTAATCTCTTATTCGTTGGTATTAAATATAACTATGTCTTTATTACATTGTAAATGTACGATGTTTGGGATAAGAAAATCGATGTACTCCATATTTAGGAGAAGAAATGTGACGGACTCCATTGAATTAAGTTGGGTTGTGTGTCCAGGGCGAAAGTCCCGAAAGCCGTGCATATACATGGGTGCCAATTCCTGTGGACGAAATATCCGTAAAATGGAAAATTGAAATTATTTGTGTAATGGCTGTATTGGTTAGAAACCCACTAAGTTGTACCCTCAGTTTGGTTATCTGAATGAAATGGTGAATGACTTGTGAGTTGAGATAAAAGGAATTGAGAAATAAAGCTTGGCATGGCATGGTTTTGTAAAAGAGTTGTAAATGATTTTATCATGGGCATTGGATATGCATATCATACATATATCTTTGTTAAGATTCATGTATTGTATTAAATTATTTCTACTGGGTTTTGGCTCACCCTATGTGGGAAAAACCATTTTCACGTGTTAGTGATATGCCTCTGCCAAGACAATAGCTTGGAAGGAATTGGGGTTGAAGGCTTCTCTTTTGTGTATTATGTTATTGTTTTGATTAAAGCCAAAGGGCGTTACATGTATTGGATTTATATCCGCTTTGGTTGTAACCAAGCATGGTCTTGAAAAAATGTAAGCGTATAGGACATTTATTTAGCTAAACTATTTTATACTATTAACTCTCATGAAATGAAAAGACTTTATACTCTGATTCTTATTGTTATTTACATATGGTCTTGGATGGATTTATGGCAATTATTTCGGGGCGTTACACAAGGTTTAATGTTATCCTACTCTCACTTAGCATTTAAAATTTAAGTAAAAAATTAAAAATTTACATTAATTACACTTTTAACCCACGTAATTAGACTTAAGTTTTACTTTGGCTTCTAATGTTTTAAATTGAACAGTTCGGTCCTTATGTTTTAAATCTAGTTTCAGTTTCTCTTTCCTTATGCACGAGTTTTCCATGGTGTGTGTTTAGGGTCTGATCATTGTCCTCTAATTCTAAATTGTTGCATATCGCCAAAATCCTAAATGTTTCAAATTTGAGTCTATGTGGGCAACTAGACTTGAGTGTGTTCCAACCATCCAACAGGCTTGAGAGGGTGTCTCGATGGGGTCTCCAATGTTCCAATTCACTCAACATGTAACGCCCTCAAAATAAACCCATAAATCATACATTCAAGATAGCCATAAACATAAGAGAATAAAACATAATTCTATTTATCAGAGTATTCATTACAAAAGTATTACATATTGACATCAAAAGTAAATGCCCTACGGGCTTACAACTTTCCAAGCCAACACTTGGTTACAAAAAAAAGAATACTAACTCGAAACACAAAATAAGCCCTTGGCTTGATTTACATGTAATATATAAAATAATTACAAAAAGGAAGCCTTCGGCTTCTACAGCCTCCCAAGCTACATCCTTGGAGGCGGCATATCACCTGTACCTGAAAATGATGTCCCATATAGGGTGAGCCAACGCCCAGTAGAGATATGCTAAACATAATATGAGCAATAACTAAAACATTAGCATCTGATAAATGTTTAACTCATACAAACCAATGTACAACACAATCCAATTCCATGACAGATATGTCCATATTTCATTCCATTTTTCTTTACTTATCAAATTTTCAATTCGTAACATGGCTCAGAACCTGGCCAATAATTTAATGAGACTACGGCTCATATTAAAGCACTTTCCTTTTTAAATGAGATAACAACTCTAATATCCGGTTTAGGAGTCCATCCCCTATCTCCTCCCAAACCGTGGAGTCCATCCCTTATCTCCTCTCACACAATACAATGTATATAAACACTTATCATATACAATAATCAATCAATACACATATTCGATGTATTATTCCAATTGTCATATTCAATGACATATTCAATGTGATTAGTTTCAGTTTTCCCTAATCAACATACAGTGTCTACAACAATCAAGACTATCATTCACTGATAGCCCAAAGCAATTATTTCTAAACAGATAATAAATGCATCAACAGATAAATTATCAATATTTTCAAAGATGAGTGGTTAACTTATCGAACTCCACCATTCATTCCCATAACTCCTCAATTTCATTATTTCCAACTCAATTTCATATTTTCATAACTTTCCAAATTAATTGTACAAATTAATTCATAACAACAAATTAGGGTTTTCCTCCCCATTTTCTCAACATTGACCCAAAGGCTCAAATATTTTCATTTAACATCAATAACCTCATTTTAAGACCCGAAATATACATGTATGAGTCAAAAGAACAAAACCCCTCTTTATATATTTTGATACCCTAACCCCCAAAATTACAACATCAACATTTTATCAAAATGACAACAAGTTTATGTCAAAGACCATAAATATGAGTAGTTATCTCTACCTCAAATTTCGGAGATCAAAGGAGATGAAGAACAAAACTCAAGATGCTCCGATCACCAACTTTTTCGGATCAAAATGAAGACCACGCCAAGCTCCACACTTCTTACAAAGGGCTAAGGGTTGAAGATCACTAGAGCTAGATGATTTCGAAGAGAGAAGTTATATTCTAGAGAGAAAGGCTCTCAAGTTTGGGTTTTGAAAAGTAAGAGAGAGAGAGAGAAAGTCGAAAAAGTGATTAAAAAGATCCAGCTGCGATCTGATATACGTATGACCTGCTCGAACGGAGAATAGGACGCTCGATCGTCAGACACAAAAACTTAACCTGCTCGAGCGCCAAGGCACAATTGCAAAACACTACCCGCTCGAGCGTAGATTACATTCCTCCAGTACTTTTACAGACTATGAACACCCACTCGAGTGTCAGATACCTGCTCGAGCACGACCGGCTCGAGAGTAAGGAAATCCGCTCAAGCGTGAAAAACACACCTGCAGTATTTTTGCAGACGCACAAAATGCTGAAAGGATGCAAACTCCGCTTGAGCGCAAGAAGACCTGCTCGAGCGGATCATCAAAAAATCTGGGCGACAAGAATAGAGACCAAAGCTC
The DNA here is from genome assembly GCA_025200525.1 of Camellia lanceoleosa. Lineage (NCBI taxonomy): Eukaryota > Viridiplantae > Streptophyta > Magnoliopsida > Ericales > Theaceae > Camellia > Camellia lanceoleosa. The sequence goes on along the minus strand of CM045769.1, from coordinate 13,033,111 downwards.
AACCAACCTGTTCAAAACACACCCAAGACATTTCTAAACTCAACTTCAAAGAGTTAAAGGACGGAAATGTAATACAGACAACAACAATCATCCACAGTACCGAGTCCAGAATACAATAAACAATGAGAGGAAAACCGGGATCACTATACAACGACTCTAGAGTTGCAAGCGGGGACCAAAAAAATAGAGCAAATAGGAATTTGGAAATAGGCAGGTTCATTTGGCGGCTTTACAACATCAATTAGCTATAGTTCAAGGGCTACCACCAGCTGCGGAAAGTTTGGCCAAATAGTTACAGCTAGCCCGAAATTGAGGTAATGTTGCTCAGGGAAGAAATGTATCTTCACCAACATTCTAGGCTTTGTTAGTTACAATTTAGGGATAAAAACTCAGCTTTCTTCTATGCGGCTATAACCCAGAGACGATAAAGGAATCAACTACTGAAACTTCAAATGGAAGATGGGTTGTGGTTGTCTTCGGATGAGGAAATTAACGAGCATCTTCTTAAGTATTTTTCTTCACATTACACTGCCAACCCTTTGCGCTGCTTGGAGGAAGCTCTTGATGTTCTAGATCATGTTATTTCAGATAATATGAATGAAGGCCTGGTTCATGAAGTTTCGAATATGGAGATTAAGGGTGCAGTCTTTCAACTTGTCTCCCTAAAGGTGTCTGGATCGGATGGTTTCCCGGGGTTTTTTTTATTAGCAATATTGGAATGTCGTGGGTATTGATGTATGCAATGCAGTAAGGAGTTTCTTTTGGAAGACCTTTTTGTTGAAAGAGATGAACCACACTAATCTAGTTTTGATCCCCAAAACCAATGCACTAGAGAAGCTATCACATTTCCGACCAATTAGCCTATGCAATTTTAGATTATAACAAAAATTTTGGTAAATCAATTAAAAAGGGTGCTAGGGGCTATTGTATCACCAAGTAATCAGCCTTTGTAGCTAGCAGGCTCATCAGAGATAATATTATAATGGCTCATGAAGCTTTTCATACCTTAAAAATTCGGAGGGGGAAGGCAAAGGACTTGGCTTTAAAATTGGAGTTTCATAAGGCTTATGATATAGTTCCGTGGGACTGTCTATGAGCTGTCTTGATTAAACTGGGCTTTTGCAGTAAATGGGTAGAGTGGGTCATGGAATATGTTTCTATAGTCACATTTTCAGTGCATGCAAATAGGGCCAAAAGAGCAAGCTTTAAACTATTGAGGGGACTACGACAAGAGGATCCTCTATCACCATGTGCCCCCAGTTCTATTCCTTTTTTTGTTCGGCTAATTCAGATAAGTGTCCAAGAGAGGCGACTGGTGGGCCTCCGTATTCCCAGTACATGCCTCGTCTTATTACATATTTTTTTGCCGATGATGCTCTATTGTTCATTAAAGCAAAGAGTGATAGAAAACTTTGTGGAACATAAACTAAAAGCCATTGAGGATTCAATTCTATACATGAAAACTATATGAATATCTACTATACAAAATAAGTGTATACGTACCTTGATCCATGATAGTATGAAAACCACTTTTGAGAAAGAGAAACATTGAATAGAAGACCTTGGTCTTCAAGTTTTTTATTTGCCTAAGATCTTCAAACCACTTCTCTCTCTCTCTCTCTCTCTCTCTCTCTCTCTCTCTCTCTCTCTCGGCGATGGAAGCCTTCTTGTGGTGACAACTTGAGTTTTGTGATGGAGAGTGTGGTTTGGGACCTTACACTATTTATACTAGTAATCTTCCCATCAAAGAATCTAATCATTCAATGAACCTTATTAGATAGATTAATGTATCTTCTACATTCATAATAGATACATAATACATCTTTAAGATTCATTCATAATGAATCTATCACATTCAATGCATTGACACTATCTATATATAGGTGCATTCATCAATGATTAGTCACTATCTAATTGATGTACATGTATCTTGCTTAATGAGATGAATTTAGTATAATCATATATAAGCCACATTAAGCCATCTTTAGGAAAAAAATCTTACAATCTCCCACTTGGTTTGCATGATATATTACATCACTAGATTATCATAATATGGCCAACGTTCTCCCACTTGAAGATTGCACCATCACCATCACATTATGTTCAATGAAATTATTAGCACTAAATCATTGTAGCCAGTGATTTACACATTCATCAAGACTGTAGAATGGTTATAGTGTTAACTTTTTCTATCAACATGAATAAGTGAATCTTAAATCACAGAGATGACATTAGCAACATAATGGTGTTTAATGCTAATTCATCTATAACGGTCCCGTTGTTTATATCTTCTTCTAAATTGTGCACAAGTATGAAGAATGAAAACAACAAACATGACGATTACTAACATAAGATGATTATAACATAACATTTATCATAAATATAATACACTCATTTCAAGTCTAAACATGATAAACTTTCTACTATGCCCATGCGCGCAACATGTTCTTGAAAGAGCTTAGGTGTGAGACTTTTAGTTAAAGGATCTGCCAACATGAGTGTAGTGCCAATATGAGAGATAAAAATAGTATGATTTAGAACCCTTTCTTTAACAACTAGATACTTGATATCAATATGCTTTGATCCTCCTGAAGTTTTGTTATTATTGGAGAACCGAACTGCAGCATCATTATCACAGTAAATTCGTAAGGGCCTCGAAATTGAATTGAAAAGTTGTAATCCAGAAATAAAATTCTTTAGCCATACTGCATGACATGTGGCTTCATAACATGCAATAAACTCTGCCTCCATAGTGGAAGAGGCTGTTAAAGACTGTTTATGACTCTTCCATGAAATGGGTCCATTAGCAAGCATAAAAATGTACCCAAAAGTAGACTTTTGAGTGTCTTTACATCCAGCATAATCAGTATCTGAATAACCAATTACTTCAAGGTTGTCTATTCTTTGATAAGTAAGCATGTAATCCTTAGTGCCTTGTAAATATTACAACACTTTTTTAACTGCGTTCTAAAGATCAAGTTCGGGATTGCTTTGGTATCGACCAAGCATACCAACTTCAAACTCTGCTATAATCCAGAAATGAAATTCTTTAGCCGTACTGCATGAAATGTGGCTTCATAACATGCTATAAACTCTGCCTCCATAATGGAAGAGGCTATCAAAGACTGCTTATGACTCTTCTATGAAATGGGTCCATTAGCAAGCATAAAAATGTACCCAGAAGTAGACTTTTGAGTGTCTTTACATCCAGCATAATCAGCATCTGAATAACCAATTACTTCAAGGTTGTCTATTCTTTGATAAGTAAGCATGTAATCCTTAGTGCCTTGTAAGTATTGCAACACTTTCTTAACTGCGTTCTAATGATCAAGTTCGGGATTGCTTTGGTATCGACCAAGCATACCAACTACAAATGCTATGTCAAGACGTGTACAAACTTGAACATACATAATGCTCCCAACTACAGAGGCATAAGGAATTTCTTTCGTTTGTTCCCTTTCTAAATTATTTCTAGGACACTAAAATTCACTAAATTTATCACCCTTAACTATAAGGGCAAAACTACTTGAACAGTTCTGCATGTTAAACCTTTTAAGAACCTTTTCGATATAAGCTCTTTGGGACAACCCTAAAATATCACGAGACCTATCTCGGTATTTCTATCCCAATGACGAAAGAGGCTTCACCAAGATCTTTCATTTCAAAATTCCTTGTAAGGAATTGCTTTGTCTCATTTATCATTCCCAGGTTATTGCTAGCAAGCAATATGTCATCAACATACAAAACTATGATGTAGATATTACTCCGACTGATTTTAAGGTAAACACATTGATCAACCACATTATCCTTAAAATCAAATTTGGTGAGAACTTCATGAAATTTAAGATATCATTGTTGAGATGTCTACTTTAGACCATATATGGACTTCTTAAGCTTACAAACCATATTTTTCTTGCTTTCATCCTAAAAACCTTCAAGTTGGTCCATGTAGACCACTTCATGCAAGTTACCATTTAAAAAAGGCTATTTTAACGTCCATTTGATGTAACTCTAAATCATAATGAGTTACTAAGACTATGACTATGCTCAAAGAATCCTTATTAGAAACAAGAGAATAAGTTTCCTTATAGTCCATCCCTTCTCTTTGAGTGTATCCTTTAGCAACTAATTTGGCCTTGTATATTACGATATTGCCTTTAGGATCACGCTTAGTGTTAAAAACCCATTTGCATCCAACAGTTTTTGCTCCCTTAGGCAATTCTACAAGATCTCAGACATTGTTGTCTTTTATGGATTTTAACTCATCTTTCATGGCATTTAACCATTGAGTTGCATTTCCATTATTCATGGCTTGGGCATAAGAAACATGATTGTTCTCCAAGCCTATATCACACTCATTTTGGTAAACCTCATAGTCATCTAATATGGCTGGTTTCTTTTCTCTTTGTGATCTGCATAAAGGTTGTTCTGCAACTAGGACAACTTCTTTTTCAATGTGAGATATCTACTGAGTACTGACATTATCCACAATAGGTTCAGGTACTTCATTTTCTTAGATAATCATGGAAGGCATAAAAGTACGACTTTCCTCTAAAGAAACATTTTTGGGATTCATACTCCCACTAATGCCTTTATCCTCTAAGAACATAACATTTCTAGTTTCAACAATTCTTGTGCTATGAGTGGGACAATAAAATCTAAAACCTTTTGATCTCTCAGAATATCCAATGAAATAACTTATAGGTCTAGGGTCTAATTTCTTTATTTGTGGGTTGAAAATTATTACTTCAGTATGACAATCCCATACATGTAAATAATTCAAATTAGGTTTCCTATCAACCCACAACTCATAAGGAGTTACAGGCATAGCCTTACTAGGAACCCTATTAAGAACATATACAACAGTTTTTAAAGCTTCACCTCACAAGAAATCTATCAAAGAAGAGTTACCCATCATGTCCAAAAGAGTACAGTTTCGTCGCTCAGCTACACCATTTTGCTTAGGTGTACCGAGTATTGTGTAGTTAGCAACAATACCATTCTCAGTTAAAAATAAAGCAAAAACACTTGAATTTTGACCCGACTCAGTGAATCTACCATAATATTCATTGCTTGTATCAGATTTTACACTTTTAATCCATCTACCATGTTGATTTTCAACTTCAGCTTTATACAGTTTGAACATATCCAGTGCTTCTAATTTTTCACAAATAAGATACACATAAGTATACCTAGAAAAGCCATCAATAAAAGTAATAAAATATTTATGTCCAGAAATAGTTGGAACAGTAAAGGGACTACATATATCAGTATGAATTGTGTATAATAATTCAGTAGTCCTAGTAGCACCCTTTTTCTTTGTCTTTGTGTATTTTTCTTTTATGCAATTCACACAAATATTAAAATAAAAAACATCAAGTGAACTTAAAATTCCGTCTTTAATATGACGTTCCATCATTTCTCTTGATATGTGGCCCAAGGGCTTATGCTACAACATGGATGAATTTTCATTCACTCGCTTTCCCTTTTTATTTACCAAGTCATTTATATGAAAGAATAAAACAGATTGTGCATAAGTGGAATCTAAATTCAATGAATAAAGATTACCATATAAAGTATCAGAACTAATCATATGAGAATTATGGAATAAAGAGACTCCATTATTTCCAAACTTAAATTCATAACCATGGGAATCAAGTTGTAAAATAGAAATTAGGTTTCTAGTGAAAACAAGAACATAAACCGTGTTTACTAAATCTAAAATGAAATTTGAGTCTAAAATTAGACGAAGGGTGCCAATAGCCTCAGCATGCACTTCTATTCCATCCTCGACCGTAATGGTTCGTTCTCCTTTATTTAGTTTCCGACTTGTAAGGTATCCTTGCATGGAATTTTTTATGTGAATACTTGCACCAGTGTCAATCCACCAAGAATTTGGTGGAACATTTACCAAAAAGGATTCATAAGACAAAAAGCATTGAGTGTTACTTGTTCAACCAACTCTTAAAACCTGGACAATCTTTTCTTATGTGACCTTTCTTTCAACAGAAATGGCATCAAATCTTATTTTCTTCATTAGCCTTACGAGTTTCATCATTTGCATTCTTTTTCTTCTTACTTTAGCCTTTCTTAAAAATCCTTTTGGTTGGACCCAAGGTGGTAAGGTGAGCTATATCAGGCATTTCAGCTTTAAGCCTTTCTTCTTCTTGAACACATATGGCAATTAACTTGCTCATCTTCCACTTATCTTTCTGCATATTATAATTGATCTTGAAAGGACCAAATTGCGCAAGATGAGAAGTCATAATGAAATGGACAAGAAAACTTTCAGAAATTTCTATGTCCATTCCCTTTAATTGAGAGGCCATGTCATTCATCTTTAAGATATGTTCACGAACACCACTCAAACCATCATATTTCATTGTCATCATTTTAATCATGAGAGTACTAGCAAGGGATTTGGAAGTTCCAATGAATTGTTCTTCAATAGATTTCTTATAGCCCATTGCACTTTCAGAAGCAGGGATTGCTCCTTGAATTGCAAGTGTAATTGAGCATTTCATAATCATTAGACTTAAGGGATTAGAGCACTCCCGTTTTTCATATCAAGCCATGTGTTTATTATAACTTGTATCATTAGGCTTTGTAGGTGCTAGCTCTCTTAATGCATGGCCTAAATCGATAAGTCTCAAAACAATTCCAATTTGTTCCTTCCATTTCTTAAAATTAGTTCCACTCAAAGCTTCAATACCAGACAAGTAACTATTAATTATAGTAAGATTCAATGCTGCAAACACATAATATCCATTGCATAACTTAATATAATCAAGAAAATTACTTTTCACATGTCATGAATAAAAATAACACAAGTTAAATATATCTAACTAAAAAACATAATTAGTTAGGTATGAAATCAAGTTATCCTTCCCTTGAGCTAAATAACAATATATTTTAGCAATTTCATAAAAGTAAATAAGATGACTAATAAAACTAAACAACATAAAATAAAATAAAATAATCATTAAGACTGTAACGAGGTTATCACTATTGGACAGAAAAACTGAATATCTTGTATTATTTTATTAACTAAAGCACGTGAGAAGTTTATGACTGTTGGGCAAAAAAACTTATTGCTATATTTAGGCCTCGTTTGGGAGCAGACTTTTTTTAGTAACTTTTTAGGTTTTTGGCTAAAATATGGTGTAAAAAAAATTAGTATGTTTGAAATGACTTTATGATTTTTTACGAAAAGATGTACAAAAAGTAGATAAAAAATATAATCTTCGACTTTTTGGTATAAGTTATTGGCTTTTTGATTTTTTTTTAGTGACTTTTTGATTTTTAAGCCAAAAAGGTTACTTCCCAAACGAGACCTTATTATACTAATCATCTCCCTTGTTCAAACATACATAGTGTTGAACCTCCGTTAGGCTGATCAGCAATGTTTCAACTCATAAGCTGTGCAACAAAACATTACAAGTGCATAAGGCATTATCTTAATTATCACTTGTTCAATAATTTACAATTTTTTTTTTATTTTAATATCAATAGAATAAAAGACAGACCAAAAAAAAAAAAAAAAAAAATTGGACAAGTGTAAATCAAGGCTATACACTAGTTACATAAAACATCATCATAAAATGAAATTCATACTTATACATTTCATGCATCAGAATTAAGAAGCATACTTTGATACCAATTGATAGAAAACTTTGCGGAAGATAAACTAAAAGCTGTTAAGGATTCAATTCTATACATAAAAACTATATGAGTTTCTACTATATGAAATAAGTGTATACATACCTTGATCCATGATAGTATGAAAACCTCTTATGAGAAAGAGAAACTTTGAATAGAAGACCTTGATCTTCAAGTTCTTTATTTGTCTAATGTTAGGTTTTTATTCTTCGCAATCCCGGTTGACAAAACTCCTTTCAGTTGTACTTGCTTTCGCACTTTTTATTTCAATGAGGCTATGAGTTTTTAGATGTGAATCCAACCCGAATTATGCCTTGCAGAGAAGTTTGTGATGTTAATACTTTTAAGATTGCCACTTCGCTGATTATGATGGGGATCGAGCTGCTCGGTCAGCTCACGGGGGTCCAAGGGGCAGCGCCCCTTACATTCGAAGTTGCATGTCCGCCCTTGCTCACTCTAGCGAAGGAGTTCTCGCTCGAGCAAAGGCTGCATCTGGCAAAAAACCTGAGAATGATGAATGTATGCTCGAGCAAAGGTTATGTGGCTCGAGCGAAGCCACTAATGGAAAAACACGCGAGATTAGTTCCTCGCTCGAGCGAGAGAGTCTTCGCTCGAGTGAGCTTCGCAGTCCTAGATTTCTATAAGTACGTGTTTCTGTCAGATTTTAGGATTACTTCTTCAGATCTTCTTTTTGGTTATTAAGGTTTATATCTGGGGATATTTTGCTAGTTTTCTTTGATGTTTAATTGAGTAGTCTACTCATGGGTTAAGAAGAATATATCAAAGGTTAGTTTGTTCATTCTATACAAAAGAGAGAGTTGTTCTTCGGTGGATTCTGAAGAATTTGAGCCTGAAGCTTTGGTGGATTCTGGAGTGGCTCATTGTCAAGACAATTCTAAGGTAAAGACGGGGTTGGAAGAGGCACATAGGGGTTGGTTCAATTCGGGCGTGAATTCGCTAGGTAATTGAGAGTATACCTGTGTTATTCCTTTATATCTTCTTAGTGGATTGTTTTGTGGTTGTTGCCCATGGTTTTTTTATCACAATTGGAGGTTCTCCAATTGTGGTTTTTCCACGTTTAAATCGTTGTGTCGATTTGTCTTGATTGTTTGATTGTGATTGTTTTATTGCTTTAAATTGATACATAATCACAAATCAATATCTAGCAGATTTCTAGATTTTTCATCTAAGATTTTCAAACCACTTCTCTCTCTCTAGGGGATATGAGCCTTCTTGTGGTGACAACTTTAGTTTTGTGATGGAGAGTGTGGTTTGGCACCTTACACTATTTGTACTCGTAATCTTCTCATCAAAGAATCCATTTATTTAATGAACCTCATTAAATAGTTTAATGTATCTTCTACATTTATAATAGATACATAATGCATCTCTAAGACTCATTCATAATGAATCTATCACATTCAATGCATTGACACTATCTCCATTAGTCATCTATACATTATGTATATATAGGTGCATTCATCAATGATTAGTGTACATATATCTTGCTTAATGAGATGAATCTAGTATAATCATGTATAAACCATATTAAGCCATATTCAGGAAAAATTCTTACAGAGAGTAATCAATGTGAGGAAGTGCTTTGCATTTTGAAAGTTTATGGGGATGTTTCGGGCCAACAGATTAATTTTGTGAAGTCGGGAGTGCAATATTCAACAAATGTGTATCTAGTCACTCAACTTTAGCTAGATAGGGTGCTTAGAATTCCTCTGGTTCAGGATAGAGCGAAATACTTGGGCCTACCTTCTTGTTGGGGTAGGTCCAATTCTAAGGCTTTTAATTTCATGATCAAGTGAGTGTTGTCCAAGCTCCAATGTTGGAAAGCCCATTTGCTATCACAAGGTGGCAAGGAAACTCTCATCAAATCAGTGGCTCAAGCAATCCCAACGTATGTGATGGCCTGTTTCATGTTTTCAAACAAGGTTTGTGACAAACTAAACTCGCTCATACGTAATTTTTTGTGGAAAGGAAATCCGGATGGAAAGGGAATTCACTGGGCTAGATGGAGTAAATTGGTGCTTCCAAAGAGATGTAAGGGGAGTTAGGCTTTCATGACTTAAAATCTTTCAACAAGGCTCTGCGAGCTCAACAAGGGTGGAGGCTTATGAGTTCCGCAAACTCCTTCTTTGAGTAAATGATGAAGGGTATCCATTTTCCAAACATTGATTTTGCCCATGCACCAAAGGGGGCTTGAGCTTCATAGGCTTGGACAAGCCTCGTTCAAGGCCATGAGGTATTGGAGGAAGGCTTGTGATTGCAAGTGTTTAATGGTACTTCTATTCATTTCTGGGAGGACAAGGGGGTGCCAACAGTGAAGGACTCTAGAGTGCAATCTAGGAGACAAGTTGGTTGTGATGTTGAGCTCACTACAAGAAAGAACAGCTTTGGCAACTAATTTTGCCGACTAAACTCAATTTAGTCGCCAAAGGTGCACACATTAGCTACTAAAATTTTTTTGGTCGCCAATGGTACACAAATTAGCTACCAAACAATATTTCGTCGCCAATGGTACACAAATTATCTACCGAACAATATTTCGTCACAATGGTTGCTAATTGTATAGTCTTTATACATTATTATTTTTTTATTGGTATTTATTTAATTTTTGGCTACTAATAGTGTGTTAGTCGTAGAAATAATTGGGTTTGGGCGACTAATTGAATTTTGGTCGCCAAATAATAAAGGTTGACCGACTATTTTTTTGTAGCCAAACGTGCCACGAAATTGTGGAGGGAATATTAATTTTTCATAATATATATTAGCGACAAAAATGAATTTTGGTCAATAATAAATTGTAACGACCCAGAATTTTTCCCTCCGCTCGAGCGGAGGAGTTGACGCTCGAGCGGACTTTTGGGGTTCCCAGCAATTTTGCAGACGGCCTGAGATTCTGGGAGTTATGAATCTCTGCTCAAGCGGAGAAGTTGACGCTCGAGCGGACTGCTTTATTGGTCTGTGCGCGCTCGAGCGGTTGAAGCGACGCTCGAACGGGAAAAGTAAGATTGCCCTTGACATTGTAGTAGTGTATTTGGAATCTTCTTATTTTATTTTGGAGTATTGATTGAGGTGGTAATATGATGGTGAAGTAAGATAGGACCAAAAACTTTAATTCGAATAATTTGTTTATGTTCAACAGTCACTCTTTTGCCCTATTCTTTTTCCACACTTTGAATTTAAATGTGAGGTTAGAACCATTAAAAAGCTTATCTCCAGGGCTTCAATTTGGACACAAGAACGACCTAAAACGGAGTTCGGATGAGAGAGTTATACATGATTGAAGTTTTGGGATCTGTGCTGGGAGCAGGTACGCTCGAGCGGGAATAAGGACGCTCGAGCGGGGTTGGCGAGTACAGCAACGTAAAAACGGGATTTTGAGATCTTTTTGCACATTTTCTTTCCCCTCTCTTCTTTCCTCTTCTCCTAAGTCCGAAACCCTAGCCTCAAAACCTTGATTTCCTTTATTTTGAGCAACAATCTACCATGGTTTTTGCATCAAGGATGGAGAAGAAGAAAAGATCAATGTTTTTACCCGATTGGAACTCGGATTTGCGAAGGTTTCTCCTCAAGCTTGCTCCTTTTGTTGATTCTTGAGGTAAGGGTTCTAATACTCTTCAATACTTACATCAAGAGATAGATTTGTGGTATTTCCATTGTATTAATGTACAAATTTGCATTTTTGAGCATATAGAGTAAATTATGAGATTTGGGAATTTCGGGTTTGAAGCATTGAGGGTTCAATTGATGGGTTAAGGTGATGGGGTATGATCCTTAGATGTATAATCAAGTAGGAAATTGGGATGTGAGGTCATGGTATGAGAAGTATGAATTTTTATGGAAAACTTTATGTTCTTGAAAACCCTAGGTTAATTTGTGATGATAAAGAATGATTTTGCTCAAGTTAGAAATAGAATCATGGAATTGGTGGGTTGAATTATACGTGTACAAGTTTAATTGGATTTCTGAGATGTTTCGAAATAATGTTAAAAATTTACGGATGAACCTTGTTATGGGCATTGTAAATCATGTTAAAATGAGAAAGGAAATTAGGGGAAATGATTTAAAGAATTAATGTGTGACTTCATATGTGTGTAGGACACGCTTCGGGAAGAATAAATGCTCCACCAACGCACTGTGAGTAATAGTACTTCATATGTATATTATTTTTCGTTAATAATCCTTGTTATTAACATTCTGTTTTTCGTGGCAATATGGTAACACATATGTGGATTGAGAATTGGTGTAATCCTATGCGAACGTTGAAAGAGTTGGCTTAGTTTTGTGTTCCGATTACGATTCAGGGTTATCGGTAATGTGCTATAACCTATAAGTTACCTACGATGCCGCATAATAAGTGTATATGAACTATTAGGATGATGGAATTAGTTAACAAAAAGAGTTCGTGGAAACGATATTCTGAATGGGAACATGATATCCCGAGTACCCTATTAGGAATTCCTACAGTCTGTTGGGTACTACATGTCTTATGATATAGGTGTTTGCCTCTCATAGATGAATATAATTGGGATTGCTTACTATTAACGGTATTATTAACGTTCCGTTATCTGTAAATTATCTGCATTGATTTATAGTAAACAGGAGAAACAATAAAGCTCGTGTACTCCAAATCATTCTGGTTTGTCAATGATGAATCAAGACTGTTATGAGGTAAATTATTCCGTCCCTATCAAGAAACGTTATTAATGTTCGGATATACATGGGACGATTATGTCTGTTGTAATAAGCCATGAGATGATTTGTGTATACTATAGTGTGACGATATTCATATGAATTTGGGATTGTCTTGTTCTGTTTATTTATTCTGTTTAGGTATTATGTCTTATTAATCCGTTCCATTTGTGATTTAGCATGATATGAATTGTTGGTTTTAAAACTTATTGATTTCTGGTATGGAGCAAAGTGTTGTACGGAACTAAGTGCTACACTTTGGTGGGAGCCACCTCTAGAATCCGTATGAGCCACCTCTTGAGTCCATACATGTATATATTTCTAGGCCGAAAGGCTGTTCTGTATATATTTGTGGACTGAAAGGCTGAAAAGATACATTTCGGGCCAAAAGGTCGTTTCAGATATATTTCTAAGCGAAAAGGTCTTGAAAAGGTCATCTCAGTATATATTTCGGGCCAAAAGGTCGTTTCAGATATATATTTCGGGCGAAGGTCGTTTCTATATATATTTATTTTGAAAGGCATTACGGGCCGGAAGGCTATTCTGTATATATTTCTGGGCCAAAAGGTTGTTCTGTATATATATATGGCTGGACCCATGACTATTTGAGACATAATTATAGGATGTAGTTAATCATATGCTTCTGCAGTTATATACTTTATTATTCAAGTTAAACATTACATTATTTATGTACTATTATTCACTGAGTTTCGCTCATTCTGTATTTTGTCTGTTTCTGTAGGTAATCAACCCGGAGTCTAGTCCTAACCCTTAAGGCTCGTCTCTCTTTTGTCAACTTCGATGTCCAGGCACTAGCTGAAGCTCGTGCGTTTTGTAAAGTTTTGCTAAGTTTTAATTATACTTTGGTTATCTATTTATGGGTGATTGTATATGATCCCTTCTTCATCAATATCTTTGTTATACGCCTATTTGAGGGGCTGAGTCGAGGTTTATGTGTGTAGGCTTTCTGTATAATATTTACTTAGTGTGATGTTGTGATCCTGGCATAATAGTGGTAGCTCAATGGAATAGATTTTTGTGTTATCAGGTTCTTCCGTCTGGGCCCCATATATTATATATGTCGATTTTTGTATCTGTTTCTAATGAGGTCATACCCAAACTTTTAGAGGTAGGTTTGGGGCGTGACATAAATATTTTTTTCTTTTATTTTCATTGCAAAAGTAGTCCATTTCTCTCCCTCTAGCACTCCCGCCTCTATCACTACTCTATCTTCATCGCCATCATTGTAAGAGTTGATGTATCATCCCTCGAACTCCCTCCCAGGTATCTCACTCTCTCTCTCTCAGTATCTCCCTCTCGATTTCTTAAACATCTCACAAAGGCCTCTCGGTTTCCCTCTTATACATGCATATATATATACACACACACACAAATCATATATGCATAACCTTCATTCCATATATACTCGATTATATACACAAATCATATGTACACTCAAGCCACTGTCACTGGGTCTCACTCACGCCTTTGCCCTCTTTTCTATAGCTTTGTCTCCATCGCCATCACCGCAAGGCTTGCTGGATCATCCCCCGAACTCCCTCCTAGGTATGTCCTCCATTTCGCTTCTGTCTCTCCCTCTCTCTGTATCTTCTTCTCGATTGCCCTCTGTTTCTCTTTGTCTCTATTTACACACACATGCACACACATACATATATATATATATATATATGTGTGTGTGTGTGTGTGTGTGTGAAAACACATAGAATATGAAGTAGGAAATGCTGAAAATTAGGGCATTGTTATTGAAATGTGATTGAAATGAAAAATTAGGGCAATGCTTTAGGTGAATCAAGCCATTTGCTACATAAACTAGGGCAAAGTCTTGTAGTAGTAGTATATATATACGTGAAAACACACAGAAATCATATACAAAATGCTGAAAATCTACCTCATTGTTATTGAAATGTGATTAAAATGAAAAATTAGGGCAATGCTTGGAGTGAATCAAGCAATTTTCTACATAAACTAGGGCAATACTTGGGGTGAATCAAGACTTTAATTCATGTTTATCGTGTGTTTGTTTGCATGTTACTATGTAGATTTAGGGAAATTTTCAGTGAAGTTACAACAACAAAAAATGAGGTTGTTGATTGTTGAATTTTAGGGATTTACGCTTCATACTTGTGATATGCAATTAATTGTTTTCGTAAGACAATTATTTTCGTAAGCATGACCTTTTGAAAAGGATTTTTTATGGTTTTGAGCTAGATATACAATTAAATCATACATATGGATAGCATTGCCTAGCGTAAATGTTTACTTTTGTGCTATAAATAAGCATGGTAGTTTTGTGGATGGATAGCATTGCCTTGTCTTGAATGGATAGCATTGACTTGTTAAATTCTTGGAAACTACTTGGCAAACATGATAATTACATTATAGTAATATTTAAACATCATTACATAAAAAAGTACAAGGACGCTACTCTTGGTATGGAAACTGAGGAGAATATAACCTCGATGCTTCCATTTTAGTTCAGGTTGGAAATTTATGATGATTGCATCATGGCGACATATTGCTGATGTTGCCTCCTTATTAATTTAAGTCCATATTTTCAAAGAAGGAGAAAGCTCGTTTATGCCCAAAGCTGGAGTTGGAAATATGTGAATATGCATGTTGCGAACATGCACATCTGACATGTATGATTTTTTGTTTTGTGATTTTCATAATAGGATGAATGTTCTTTTCTCTTTTTTTGGTGTTTCTGTCTTCACTTTTTTATTTTATGTTCTCTTCTTTTCTTTCTTTTTTTTGGGAAGTACTATCATAATGGATGCTTTTAAGTTTTGTTCTTTGATTACAGATTTAGACCTTACAAGAAATTGCCGACTAACATGTTCAAAATAGATCTTTGAACACTTCTCACACTTCCATTTCTTTTCCCCATGTTTTCTGCCAAAAGTGTTTCTTGATTCCAGTGAGATCACCAAGAGCCCTTGAAGGATTGTGGTGCACACAACTAGGTTCAGGGCACACATAGTGCTTTATGTTATCTTCGCTTTTTCTTTGCTTCAGCGTCCATGGAAGGTTGTGTCCTCTCTTGTGAAGCTACAAGTTTTGATCTCTCTGAAACCCCACCTTGTGTTTTTTTGTTATTTCATTTTTTTAATTTTTTTATAGCCGTTGGATGTGTAACGGCTGATTTCAGCCGTCGCAACAATGCATAGCTCATGTGTTTGTAGCCAATGTCGTAAATTTTGCTTTTATTGCCTTAACCTCACGAGTACCCATGAGGCATTTTTTTTTGAATAAAAACATATCATGCACACACACTATGAAGAGCATGAAAATGGTTTTGATTCTTTTGATATATCATTCTATTATTGACCATATGGTTTCACTAGTACTAGTGCTCTACTAGTTATGCTATCTAGTGGTCCAAAATTACGGGTCATTTCTTAAATTAACTTCCATAATTACGCATTGCATGGTACAAATCGTGTCATTTGGTCCCACCCTAAAAGAGATTTATGTGACAAGCCAAACAGTGAATGAAAAATGTTATGAAAATCTATCTCAACTTGAAATGCGTGTTCTCATTTGTTCCTCGGTTAATCTTTGTGTGAGTTGCAAGTGACAAAATGGACAAGAGTTGGATAATGATAAATAATAGGTTGACAAGTAAAGAGTATCAACAAGGGGTGAAGTCATTCCTTGATTTTGCTACGGAAAATGTAGGCATAGATGATGAAATTAGGTGTCCGTGTGTTGATTGCGTTAATGGCAAAAAATATAGCAGACAAGTTGTGTGGATGCACTTGATCTGAAGAGGAATGGCATCTTCATATATCACTTGGGTGCACCACGGGGAACATGTTCCTGTGTCTTGTCCTAGTGTATCAAATGACCAATGTGGAGATAGTGGCGAATGTATGATAGATATCGATGATCCGCCCATGGATGAATTGCCTATTATGTTAGAAGAAATTTACGTAAGTGGTCTTATGGATGATCATACCGACGAGGAACATATTGGTTTGGAGAGGGAGGATTTGCATAAGTTCACTAGGTTATTCGAAGATGCACAACGCAGAGTTTACCCGACAGGTGCAAAGTTTTTTGTGTTATCATTCATCATTAAGATGCTTCATGTGAAGGTGTACAACAAATGGAGCAACAAGTCATTCGATATGGTTATGCAAGTATTCAAGGACATTCTACCAGAATGTGATCAAACAGTTCCATGGACACTCTATGATGCTAAGAAGTTCTTACGTGACTTGGGTTTGGGATATGAAACAATTCATTCGTGCAAGAATGATTGTGCACTATTTTGGAAGAAGAGTACTAATTTGGAGAAATGCCTTACATGTGACGCGTGTAGATACAAGTTCAACGATGATGGTGGTAAAAAGATTCCACACAAGGTATTGCGGTACTTTCCTTTGACACCGAGGTTAAAAAGACTGTATATGTCCAAAAAAACAGCCGCAGATATGAGATGGCACAATGAGAAGCGTGTGCATGATGACATATTAAGGCATCCGGCCGATGGTGAAGCATAGAAGGACTTTGATAAGCAACATCCGATGTTTTTTGATGACTCTCAAAATGTAAGGCTAGGGCTGGCAACAGATTGTTTAATCCATTTGGAAATATGAGCACATCATATAGCATGTGACCCGTAATCTTAATGCCTTACAATCTCCCACCGTGGAAGTGTATGAAAGAGCCATATTGCATGATGTCATTGCTTATTCCCGGACATTCGGCACCTGGAAGAGACATTGATGTT
Source organism: Camellia lanceoleosa (assembly GCA_025200525.1). Classification (NCBI taxonomy): domain Eukaryota; kingdom Viridiplantae; phylum Streptophyta; class Magnoliopsida; order Ericales; family Theaceae; genus Camellia; species Camellia lanceoleosa. Next base: position 13,015,989 of record CM045769.1, on the reverse strand, counting down.
TACTTGTAACCATTAATAGAAGAATTGAAGAATTTGTGGGAGCATGGTGTGTAAACATATGATGCATCGAACGGGCAAATTTTATAATGCATGCGACGGTAATATGGACCATAAATGACTTCCCTGCGTACGGTAACATGTCAGGGTGGAGTACAAAGGGTTACTTGGCTTGCCCTAATTGTAACAATAATGCATCATCCCAGGGATTACGAAGTAAAATAGGGTATATGGGTGCTCGTCGCCACTTGCCTAAGAACCACACTTGGCGAACAAGTAAGCTCTTCAATGGTCAAACGGAGCATAGGTTCAAACCTTTGGACTTATCGGGGGACCAAATACTAGGGCAAATTGATTCTAGGACTTACAAGTCGTATGGAAAGCAGCCACAAAACTGAAAACGACAAAGGAATGAACATCAAAATTTGAATTGGAGCAAGAGAAGCATTATGTTTGACTTGCCCTGTTGGAAAACGTTGAAGCTTCGACACAACCTTGATGTCATGCATATTGAAAAGAATATATGTGACAATGTCATTGGGACACTTTTGAGCGTAGATGGAAAGAACAAGGACACAAACAAAGCACGCTTAGATTTGGAGGACATGAAAATACGTAAAGAGTTATACTTGAAGAGGCGTTCTAATGGGTCCTTTGAGAAGCCTACTGCATTGTACACATTGTTTGTGAAAGGGAGAGAAGGCTTTTGTGATTTCTTGAAATCAATGAAGAACCCTGATGGCTATGCAGCAAATATCTCCAATTGCGTGACCGCTCACACTGGAAAATTATCTGGCCTCAAAAGTCATGACAGTCATGTCCTTATACAACGACTTCTTCCAATTGGGATGCGTGGCTACCTTAATAAGGAAATCAGAACGACACTATTTGAGTTGGGAAATTTCTTCAAACAATTGTGTTCAAAGACATTGAGGCGTTCAGATTTGCAGAAATTGGATGAACAAATCGTACTCATACTTTGTAAGCTTGAGATGATTTTCCCGCCGGCTTTTTTTGATGTCATGGTCCATTTAGCAATTCACTTGCCTCGAGAGGCTATGCTTGGAGGCCCAGTGTAATATCGCTGGATGTACCCAATTGAGAGGTATTAACTCAACCCTCGTATTAACTGAGCTTTATTATAATTAACGCTTTACTGCTGATATAAAGATTTCAGTATAACATTGTCATCGGCTTGCTCGTTAGGTTGCTTGGCCGTCTAAAAGGGTTGTGGCCAACAAAGCTCATCCTGAAGGTTCTATTGCTGAGGCTTACATTTCCAAAGAATGTACAACATTTTGTTCAATGTATTTGGATGGAGTTGAAACATTGTTTAACCGGCCAGAAAGGAATTATGACATAGGTGACCGTAGCCTAGGGTTGGCGGTTTTCACTCAAACTGTTTGTCCCTTTGGTCTAATGACAAGGGCGTCCGATGTGTCCGTAGCTGAACACGAGATGGCTCATTGGTTTGTCCTACACAATAGCACAAAAGTGGATAAACACATAGAGTATGAATCCTTCAAACGTATTTAGAATGTGTTTGTTGTAAATTGATTAGTCTTTATCATAGTAAATATTTTTGAATCGCATTTCTTGTAACTAGGGAGCACAAGAACTTGTTACACCAAAGAGCCGGTGCGTTCGACATCGAAAACAGACATCGGAAAGAATTTCCTAAATGGTTCAAAGATCATGTAAGCTAGTATTCTCATATCCTACCATAATCGTACATTACGTTAATATTGTGCATGCTTGTAACATGACACATGTTCTTCGTGTTGATGAATGAATTGCGGAGCCAAGTTTCCCCTGAAGCAACTGATGATATGTGGTCATTAGCCAATGGTCCTAGTGGCTTAGTGAACAGATATTCAAGATGTATTTGTAATGGTGTCCGTTTTCATACTATCGACCGTGACAACCGTCGGAAAAGTCAGAATAGTGGATTGGTCATGGAAGGGGAGCATGAAGGCCAATTGATACACTTCTATGGACACTTGTGCAGAGTGTGGGAACTGAACTATTTGTTCAGACGACGGATTGTATTGTTCCAATGTGAATGGTTTAACACCGGTAGTAGTAGAACTATGCGTGTAGAACCACATTTGACAACAGTTGATGTAACAAGTCGATGGTACAAAGATGACTCATTTGTATTACCAAGTCAAGTTGAACAAGTATTCTATGTTAATGACACCAAATTAGGTACCAATTAGAGAGTCGTAGAAAAGTTCCAACATCAAGGAATTTGGGATGTGCCAAAGTTGGGTGACGTACAACCTGATGATGTGTTCCAACAAGAAAAAACCACCGAGGTCGTACCTACTATGGCTATTGATGATGATGTGGTTTTGCGTCGACATGATATTGAATCTAAAATTATTTCAATGGAAGTTTTGCAATCTGTCAGAGGTGTCGAAGCCAAGGGTGTTACAGATAATGCCTTCATCTGTGATGATGAAGATGGATTAATGAGGGAGGGTGATGACACAGATGAAGCCCCCACGTGTACGCGGACCGACACTTGGCAAAGGCATACAAAAAATAATTAGAGCCAAGAAAGGGGGAAAATGTTATTGTAACAGGCCCGCGAGGGAACTCACGGGTTACAGTTCGGACTCAATTTGTGTCACGGTTCTAAATCTGAACCAAAGAGTCCAACTCTGGCAAATCGTTTTGAAAAAAAAAACAGATTTTTGAAAAGTAGTGCCAAACATGGACTGCTTTGCCAGATACAGAGTCGCCACCTAAATATTTTAAAATGGGAAATTTAGGAAACCCTCGACTTGCGAAGTGTCAAATCATCACCAAAGTGGTCTTGGCTCGGGAGCTTGGGTACGATCGGGGAAGGTCAGCTATGAGCACCCCCTTTCGCCCGGTCCGAAAACCGGCCTCTACTAACCGTGATATCCGTTTTTGAAAACATTACATGCTCTTATTCCAATTATTAGCCTAGAATTACTATGTTATGCGCGCAGCAAACAAGTATAGACCAGATTTGCCTAATTTGGAAATAAACATTGCATATCCGCTCGTTTTGAAAATGTTTCGGAATTTGCTACTCGCAAGTAGGCTAAAACACGGATTTCAACGAGTTTTTCCAACTCAAGCAATCCAACCTCCACCCACAGGCACTCAAACAGTTTATCTCATGTAAGCAACTAGCCGCATGGTAAGCCTACTATCATGTTAACATTCACACGTATGCGATATGCTAAAGCATAAATACTTACATTGTACTCCGTGCCAAAACAACAAACTAGTTAGCAAACATGCATGTCCTAGTTCATGTTAGAGTGACTAATGCATCGCATACAGAATGTGATTAGGATAGGCTCGGCTAACCCTAAAATGACATGTGGAATGCAATCATTCGACGCACGTATTCAAGTTAGAATTTAGAATACAATGCAGTTTGTATGATGTACCGAGCCCGGTGCATGTTTAGACAAATGCATGGATGCATGCATGCATTGCATAAGGTATGCTAAAAATAGACGTGCCCTAATCTACCATCATGAGCAGGTAAATAAAAGGGAGAAAGAAATGGGGGTTGGAAGACATACACACCACTCACCCACACTTATTACAATTATGCCCTCACACGGAGGGACCGAAAGAATAATACAAATAATTAACTACGCAAGCTAATTAAATATTACAAATTGCCTAATTAGTTGACAAACTAACTAAACTAAGAAAATCAGTAAACCGCCTCGGGAGGAGAGCCAAATGCAACACGTGCTCGGGTTCCGCTCGGAATTGCACTGCCATGCTTAGACTGCCTCTGTTTTCCCTGCTTTGCTCCTCTGAAAACTGCCAAAGTCTCAGAACCACTTCTCAAGTCACTGGGGGATATCACCGGCTGAGGGGAAACACCACCGGCTGAAGTATGTGGTCACCGGCACAAAATTCATCCATCGACCATCAATATCTTGCCGGCACTAAATCTTCTTAAACCTTGAATGTCTGCAGAACACGCAACTCACAATGAGAGGGCAAAAACTTGCATGGCAATGTAATTCCAACAATGTGTGCACCAATCATGCCCCTTATCATATTTGTGACTCAAAGGGGCATGTGCCTCGATTCTCGGACCACCAATCACGCATTTCCATGCATGATGGCCCAAAGAACCAAATGTGCAACTTCTATTTCAAATGCATGCAAACCAAATAAACACACAAGGGTGCTATGCCTCTATCATGACTTGGTCAAGAGGTAGAGCATGCATGTTTATGTGATGCAATCCTAGACATGTCAACTAGTATGCAATCATGCCAATGCAAAGGAGCATACAAGCTAACAAACATACAAAGCAGGAAACACCAATGTCAACCATCAAGTATGCAAGGTGTAATGTGGGTGTCCAAGCATGCAAACAAGCATGTGACTTCATTCAATCATGTTAGTCCTAACATACATCTACTTACCAATACATTACAACACTCAAGGAGCATATGCAAGCAACAAGAGGATGGGCTTGCACATAAGTTAGGCAACTCTAAATAAGCCTAAAATCAGTGGCCAAATGCCATAGAAGTGAAGGCTAAGATATATGCAACACATGCACACATGCAAGCATACATAATCCAACAATTAGGCATAAACATGCAACTCTTAAAAACACTTAAGAGAGGCTAACATGGACATATTAACATGCATATACAAGCTTTAAAATCATGTTATAGAAGGTTCCAAACCAACTAAATAAAACAAGTAAAGCATGCAAAGAGGCCTAAGTACTCAAGGCTCACCAAAGAGGTAATGGACTACACTTAACACAACCATACATGGCATGCAATAGGCGACCAAAAACAGAGTTTTAACACAAAACTAAGTCCAAAAGACCACTTAGATGGCACCTAAGGGTCTCAAATTCAAAGGCATGCATAATGGTCGAAACAAAAGGCAAACAAAATATGCTTTCAAAGCAATAAAGAGGCGACTTAGGCAAGCATATGAGCATGCCAAAGGGACTGAAATTACATGTTAGGTGGTTCCAAACCACCGAAATGATGCAAGAAACACAAGCTACACATTCACATACTTGAGGCGTACAAGCCCGGCAAGCCAGAAATGCAAAGGAGCTATACTAAATATGCCAAAATCAATCCAAACAACCATGGAAAGACCTAAAGCATGGCAAAATAAGCACAAAACATTCATAAGTCTAAGCCTAAATCACGCTCAAATAAAGGCTAACAACCTAAGACATGTTAAAGGCATTACAAGGCATTACATGGCAACTATGCTAAGCATGCATACGGGACCAAAACCAACTTAAAATCATGTTATAATATGGCATAATAAGCATGAAAAATAGTCATGGCATGCTCAACACACATTTGAACATAGGCTTCCTCAAGAGGCCAAAACTTGTCCTTTTCAAGGACAACAAGGAGAAGGGGTAGCCCTCTCCTTCTTGGGACTTCAAGGCATCATCTTCATCACTGAAATCCCTCAAGATTTCAGTGGTGAAGAGACCCCAACACCAAAATCCCGGAGCTCTCACAAAATAGCACAAAATGAGGCCTTTTCAAGGCCTAAGAGGGGTCAAACCTCCCCAAAGCACAAAACACTTTTAACAAACAATTAAGAGGACTAAAAAACAGAACTTTTTTGTATTAAACACCAAGCACAAAAACAGTTCAAAGATAGGTAAAAATAGAGTGCAAGAATGGGGAAAAAAAGAGGACTAGTGTCTTACCCTTGTAGACCTCTTCACCAAAGATGATGTTCTTGCTTCCTTGAGCTCAAATCCAACCAAAAACTTCAAGAACCAGCCTTTAGAACCTCAGTAACCAAAGGAAGGTGAAACACTAGGTGCTTGTGTGCAATAATATGGACTAAAGCACCTAGTGTACAAACAAGAGAGGAAAAGAGAGATATGATAGATATAGAACTCAAACCCTAAAACCAGAGCTTCTTCTCTGTCTTTTCTCTCTAAAAAAGTTCTAATTTTGCTAACCCTTGAGCCAAGAGAAGAGAGCCTTCTCTTATAGGCAACAAAGCTTACAAGCTAAGCAAACCAAAGGCTCATCCCTCCATACACGTGTATGGAGGGGAAACAAATGCTATACAGCTGCTTCAAAATATTTGAAAAAGCAACTGCACAGTAGTCGGCAGGGCAAAATTGTCATTTTGACAAAATTGAGTGCCGACCGGCACAATATAGTGCCGATGGCAACACCAACTAGCCGGTGGCCTCTAGCCACTGCCGGTTGTGTGTGGGGATGCCTCACAAGGCATTCCCTGCCCCTCCAAGGCAAAGCACAAGTGTTTGGTGCAAAACCAAACACAAAACGGTCAAGTTTGGAGGTCCTGAGGCAAGGCGCGTGGCCGAGAACTCCGGGAACTCCAAACGAACACGAACATGGATAATCACCGAGTGTTCAAGCGGTGACGTCCAGGTCTTGAGGACGGTCAAAAATGGGGTGTCTACAGTTGCCCCTCTTTGACAGAACTCGGAAGTGATAACAATGACGGGAGTGAATGTCAAAGCCCAGAGACGACCCATTTTTGACAAGGCCGAAGACTTGGATAAACATGCAAGACAAACAAAGTATGCGCCCGAAGGCAGGGGCAAAATGCAAGAAAATGCAAGAAGCCGAGCATAACTTATGATCATGCCAAGAAAGCTGTAATGAAGCACGCATGCAACAGTTGTAAGCTAGCATGCACCAAACTACACTACAATGCAGAAAGGATGTAAGAGAATTATGCAATTCTCAATACGTCTCACTCGGAGGATACAATACCTGTGCGGCTCGTCCGGTTGCACCGGCCTCAAATGAGCCGTACATACAATATCGTGCCTGCAAAGAAAGCAAACTTAACAGGTACAATATTGTTAGCAACATGCATGACAATGCAAAATGAATGCAAGATGATATGCAATATATACAAAATGATGTATGAACAATGCAAATGATAATGCAATGCAATTGAAACTATGCAAACTACATGCAAAGCAATCGAATCATGATTCAATCGTGAGCGATTCGAAACCACACATATGTCAAATAGATTGATGGAAGTAACGAGTCCGTCTACCATAGAACGATGTCTGAACTATGAGTGATGTAGACGGACACAAGAACAAGTATTGGGTGGATTGACATAAGTGGGGTGACGACCCGCTGAGGAAAGAACAATGATCCTAATGGCGGATGCAATAATTACACTACAATGTAAATAGAAATGGATATAGCCTGTAGCCAAAACCGTATTTTGCCTAGGAAAGGCATGTACACGTACAAGCCATGTCTAACACAGAAAAGGTGCCGCCACCCTCAAACCAAGTTCATCAAGGAATAGGCGTGTACACATGCAGAACTGTGCTTCAACGTGAAAAGTAAGGGCACATACCAGACCAAGCTCAACAAGGAAAGGTGCAAGCCATATATGGAAGATGATGCAGTGGATGCATACAACTAAAATGCAATATGTACAATATGCAATGGAATGGATATTTACAAAGGATGCATGACATATGCACTATACTACAATGATGATGCATGACATATGCATGTTTTTTTGTGTTTTGGATTTTTTGAAATGCATGACATATGCAATATTTACAAATGATGCATGACAATGCAATATATTTTTTTTTTTGATTTTTTGAAATGCATGACATATGTAGTATTCATAATGATGCATGACAATGCAGTATGATGCAATGGCTGCGACTGCAGTTTTCCCTATCTTCCCAACAGGGCGATATACTAGGTTGGTTCGGTATCCAGAACTGAGGCGTAGACACACCGCCTCAACCTATGGGGCTTCCATACAGATTTCAAGCCGAGGGTACACCCTCTAGGTATTTAAACCAGACTTTAGTCTCGGAAATCCCGAACCTTTACGTTCTAGGCATAAGCCATTCAAACTCTAGTTTTTACCGTCCCCATTGGTCTCCTAGGAACTCACCGCAAACACAGACAGGTGGCTTTACCAGACCACCGGAAGTCGTTCGGGCACGACAAACACCGAAGGAATTGCACCTTCAGAGGATTAAAGGTCTCCTAGACCGTGATGCAAAATGTATGCATGACAACGCATGTTTTCTTTTTGAAATGCACATGATGCATGATTTTTTTTGTTTTTTGTTTTTTTTTTTGAATGATGCATGATGTTTTTGAAATGTGCGCCAACGCGCGACTTTTGAATGCATGACAATGCATGAATTTTGAAATGCTCAGCAACGCGCGGCTTTGCGAATGCACGACAATGCATGAATTTGAAATGCGCGGTGCACAAGACAGTGCGATGCGCAAGATAGCGCGATGCGATGCATGCCAAATGCAATGAGGTGTGCACCTTAATGCACCGAAGGTCTTGCACCTCCCGAGGATTTAAGGTCTCCTAGACCGTGCGTGTTTAAGGTCTCGCCAGACCAGAGCGAAAAAACAATGAGGTGCGCAAAATAGCACGATGAAATGCAAAGTGAGATGCAAAATGAGGCACGCATACCTCATGGATGCAAAAATGCAAAACGAAATGCAAAGTGAGGCACGCATACCTCAAGATGCAAAATGAAATGCAAAATGTAATGGACATGAGGCATGCATACCTCATTAGACAGAAAATGAAATGCAAAACGAGGCACGCGTACTTCGAGATGTAATGAAATGCAAAAATGAAATGCAAAACGAGGCACGCGTACCTCGAGATGCAATGAAATGCAAATTGAGGCACGCATACCTCATTGAATGGAACATGAAATGCAAAACGAGGCACGCGTACCTCGAGATGCAATGAAATGTAAAATGAGGCACGCATACCTCATTTGAATGGAAAATGGAATGCAAAACGAGGCACGCGTACCTCGAGATGCAATGAAATGCAAAACGAGGCATGCGCACCTCGAGATGCAATGAAATGCAAAATGAAATGCAAAACGAGGCACGCGTACCTCGAGATGCAATGAAATGCAAAATGAGATGCAAAACGAGGCACGCGTACCTCGAGATGCAATGAAATGCAAAAATGAGGCACTCATACCTCATTGAATGGAAAATGAAATGCAAAATGAGGCACGCATACCTCATTGAATGGAACATGAAATGCAAGTATGACACGCATGCCACACGAAAATGCAAAACGGTGCAAGTCGCAACAGACGTGCAAGTCGGCGCGATGCGACGCACCGGACAACGTGATGGATGCGTGCAACGCACACGGGGCAACTTTTGAATCTTGTAAAAGACAAAAAGGATACAAAAGGATACAATCTTTGCTTGAATCTGAGTGCCACACACAGAAAACACGGTCTGAGGTCAAAACGGAGGCCGGTTGAGCATCGGGGATTCACTTTCTTGCACTTCATTGAGCTATGAAGACCAGAAACTACCCAAATGGCCTAAACAAGGCTGTGGGAACATCACCGGCTGGACTAGGTGGCCACCGGCTGGCCACCGGCTGCATAAAAGTTACACCGGCACAACATTGTGCCGACCGACACAAAATAGTGCCGACCGGCCAAAAATTGCTGATCGGGGACAGTTTCGACTTTTCATCTCGGGAGACTGTAACAACCCTCGTACTGATTACCGATAAACTACTGAATTAGCTATCGTTCCGTTAACTGAATCGATAATGAGTGATAATTGGATTAATCAAGTCTTGAATGGGTGATTGAAATCGAAACTGGAATTGAATAAGTTTATCTATTGAATTGCATATTGCATCTGTTTGATTATTTGATTATCTGTTTGAATTCATATGTTTAAACTGCTAATTGAAGGCCTTATCGGCGACCGAATTAGGAATCGTTTTGTGTTTTATAATCCTCGTGATTTATGTGAATTTATGGTAAAATTGTCTAAAATGTGATTAGGTATGATTAAACTAGATTAAAATAAATTAAATGCGAAGTTTGACTTAATTACCATATTGCCACCCTTAGTGGCCCACTATACTAACACTTTGACCTCATACTACACTTGAACCAACTCTTTTCCTCAGCCATTTTCTTGTACCCAACTGACCATAGAGAGAGGGGAATAGAGAGAGTTGATTTTATCTTGTATGTTGGCTTGGAACCTTGAAGAATTGCTTGAGAATTGAAGTATACTTGCTAATTTAGCTTATAACCCTTGAATACAAGACTTGGGTAAGTGAATCCATCTTCTTCTTGTTGTCTCAAGCTTCATCTCGCATGTTCTAGGCTCCATTGTAGAGTCAAGCCATGATTTAGTGCAAATAGGTTGATTTATGCTTGAATTGTTGCATGCATGGTTGTATTGTTGATTGGAGAGTTGAATTCATGTTGGAATTGTACATGCATGTCCATGTTTAAGCTATGGTCCATGTTTTCATTTTGTTTTCCAACTTTTGAGCTCAATTGAGCAAGAGTTAAAGCTTGATTTTGGACTAAAGTTCATGCATTGCATGTTTTGAAAGTGTTCTTGAAAATGGGTTTGAATTTTGGATTTAATTGACTCACCTTTGGGGCTTGAATTCATAAATTGGCTTTTGAAACTTGTTATACATTGTTTTGGGATGTATTTTCCAGAATTTGGGCCCAAGAGGTCGAGAATTGAGTTGAGAATGCTTGGTTTGAGCTTGGGAGGCAAATCTGGAAATTCCAGATTTGGGCTTCTTCGCTCGAGCGAAGGATTCTCGCCGGCGACCAACGCTTCTCCGAGCCACGCTCGGCGAAGGATTGGTGGCTCGGCGTAAAATCGAGCATCCAAGATTTTCTTTGTTTCATCAGACCGCTCGAGCGAAGGATTGTTCGCTCGAGCGAAGCCTTTGATTTTGCAACCTCGCTCGGGCGAAGGAAGGCTCGCTCGAGCGAGACCCCTGTTTTCAGCAACTTTTGAAAAATGCCTTCCAACTGTATTTTTGCATCCTCATCCCATCCTAGGCATTCTTAGGCGGGTTTAAGGCATCTTAATGAGGATTTAGACATAGAACCACACCGAGGAAATTTAGGGATTTAATTATCATCCTTCCGATGTGAACTTAGTGTGGGTTCTATTTGTTAACCGCTTAGGGTTGGCTCTCGGACGCCGCTCTAGCCGCTATTAGCCCGTAACTCGTGAGTAACGTTTGTGTAAAGATATGTTCAATGGTTATCTTTTGAATCTTGAACTGCTTTCTTGAACCGATATTGTTCTTGAATGAATGTATGTCTGATTTCAATCAGACTATTATGGCATCCTTAGCACTCACTGCCATTCTTTATTCATAGAGCTCTGTCGGTTCCCTCGTGGAACCATACTGTTTATTGACTGATGGCCATCATTACTGTTGGGTTTGTTAAGACCCGGTCCTTTTGGACCTACTGTTTATAGGCTAACGGATGTACCACATATGGTGATTGGTGAAATCTTGAAAAGATCAAAATCTTGTTTAATGAACTGATTTCATCAGAAGGACATTCATTCATAACCCTTTACACATTATGTTATTCATCGGGCTTTAGCTCACTTTGTTTATATATATATGTAGGTTCTCGCCAGGCCGGAGCTAGGAGCGTGGGTTGGTCCCCGATTTTGTCAAGCCGACCTATGTGCCTCCTCGCGAGATTCCGAGTTGCCATGCTACTGGCTTGGGGTGTTTTTGTGTCCCCTATCGGTCTCCTTCGCTTTTGTACTCTTGTATAGGCATCTCTGCTTTTATCAGATCTTATCGAGGATTAGGTCCCCGTCTTGAATGATTGTATATGATTGTATAGATCAGATCGTTCTAAACTGTATGAATGCATGAAAAATGTTTTTGGCATCTGATTTTCTGCTCAATGGACACTAGTTACTTATCAGATATTTCCGCCAGCCCTTCAGACTCGCTTAATCAGACATTATTCAAGAGCCTTGTAATCTCGGACATCGCGATTCTGATGCTAAACCCATAGGGCCGGGTTTGGGTCGTGACAATTTCCTCATTTCTTTGAGTTTTCGCGCCATTTTCGTCGTTCGATTCGTGAAGTTCACCGCGTTTCGGACATGTTCGACCGATCGAAATTTCATTTCGGCACTCCTTTTGCCATTTCCTCCTTTTTGGGACTTGTTCCCCTCGATTTCCTCTTCATTTCCCTACCCTTTTCCATCCCGACCTTTCCGGTCCATTTTCCACCCTCCCGGGGTTGACTTTCGAGTTAACTCTTCGTATTCCGAGCCTATTTGCATTCTTCGACCATTTTCCCGTCATTCTCGACATGGCCAACGACGTTCCACGCGGCGGGACTCCCTCGGATCACGAGATGGATCCCGAGGTCAAGCTCCTCCCGTTGAGCGAGCGCCCTTTCGACCCGGCGACATACCGCCCGGCGATTCATGTGCTACCACCGAATGGACTCCGCCACTTTCGCAGTTTTGACCGAGCACTGGACCCGGAGCTCCTCCTACGCGAGCCGACCTCTCACCTTTCCTTCGGCGCTTCCGAGGTAACATCTTTTCTCTGCTTTAAATTTCTGCACTGTAGAACCTTTTAACTATCAACTGTCATAGTCGATTAGATTCTTTAATTGCTTTAGCTCTGATACTCTGATGCATTGTGTATTGTAGTAGATCACAAACAAACTTGCAACTGATATCTGTTTAAGAACGATCTTGGCGCACACCTTTGCACTAGCCTTGAACCACTCAAACCACGGCACACACTGTATTTCACTGCAAACACTGACACTCGATATCTGTCTGAATCTGAAAAACTTGCACGCATGCCACATTTGCACTGATTTACTCAAACACACTGACGCATCAAATGTTATAGTTCACTGTAAGCACACCGGCACCCGGTATCTGTTTGAATCTGAAAACTCGCACGCATGCCACATTTGCACTGAACCACTCAGACACATTGACGCGTCAAATGTTATAGTTCACTGTAAGCACATCGGCACCCGGTATCTATTTGAATCTGAAAAACTGGCACGCATGCCAAACTTGCACTGATTTACTCAAACACACTGACGCATCAAATGTTATAGTTCACTGTAAGCACACCGGCACCCGGTATCTATTTGAATCTGAAAAACTGGCACGCATGCCAAATTTGCACTGATTTACTCAAACACACTGACGCATCAAATGTTATAGTTCACTGTAAGCACACCGGCACCCGGTATCTATTTGAATCTGAAAAACTAGCACGCATGCCAAATTTGCACTGATTTACTGTTTCTTCAAGATTGTACATTTCATATTGCTTCGCTGCTATTTGTTTGAAAACAAGGAGATTCCCATACCATCCGCGGGTATCGGAACGTCGCGGCTCGGGATTGGTATGCAGAGCTTCCCGAGGCGGTTCGCCACATTGTAGACAAGGCGGGCTTTGGTTCCTTCTACAGGGGACTCTCCCGGCTTACTGCTTGCAGGCCTCTTCTAGCTGCCCTGGCGGAGAGGTGGTGGGACACCACCGATTCATTCCACTTATCTGCGACCGGGGACATGACGATGACCCCTTACGATTTCTCGGTGCTCACTGGCATCGGGGTAGGGGGTGATCCGATCCCCTTTGATACTGCTATGGATGAGTGGACCGCAGCTCAGGTCTACTTACTTGGTGCGGCTCCGCCTCTCGCCCGTCCCGGCTTCGTCCGGTATTCTTGGTTCGAGGTGCAGTTCCGGGTGCAGCCTCTTCTTGTGGACGCAGCTCCGATGACTCAGGAGGCTGTGGAGAGGTATGCACGTGGCTTTCTGATGTTTTTGTTCGGGACGACTCTCTTCGCCGACCGGGCGAACACAGTGCCCCTCTGCCTTCTCAGCGCACTGGTGGATGTTCGGGACATCTTGCGTATCGATTGGGGTGGTGCGGCTCTGGCCACCCTCTACGGCTATATGAGCTCAGTCTCCCGCGGCAGCGGACAGTTGCTCGGGGGCTATTGGCATGCTTGGGAGGTACATTTCCTTTTCCGCTATACATTTCTGCTTTACATTTTCTGTATTCTGCACACTATACATACTGTAGTCTGTTTCACACGGACTGTATACTGTACACACGGTACACACATACTCTGCTTTACACTGACTGTACACTACTCACACTGTACACTCTGCACAATACACTACACAACACACGACTCTGTTATTTCTGCTTTATTCTGTAATATGCTTTATCTGATAAATATTCTGGTATCCACCTTGCAGTTGTGGGTTTACGCCTACTTTCCTAGGCTCACTCCTGTACCCGATGCCGAGACCCCTCTGGTTGTCCCCTTCTCACGCCGCTTTGACGGGAGATGCGCCCGGAGGCCGCGGGAGACTTTCAGCTTCTTCCGCCGCTACTTCGACACCATCACTCTTGCCAAGGTATGTTTTACTTGCAGTTCATTTAAGCTTCACTTTTCCACTGTATATTTGCAATACCAGTAGGTAACAAACTGTATTTCAATTTCAGATCACCTGGCAGCCATGGGCTCTTCTGCCAACGATGATGCGGGATTGGTTTGTTGGCGCCATCGAGACCTCGCGTTACCGGATTTTGCTAGAGGGCCCAATCTGTCGGGCTTGGTACCTGGGCGAGCGCTTCTTGCGTCAGACCCTGGGCTTACCTGAGCAGATAGTCCCGATGCACCCTCCTGAGCACATGAGGGACACCGAGCGTTTCACCGCTGAGCAGATGGCGGACTACACCATCGGCTGGGAGGAAGACGGCTTCAGAGGCGAGGGCGATTACTCAGAGTACGTCCGGACCTTCATCATGCGGCCGCTGAGTGGTGGTCACCAAGCTGAGAGAGAGAGACCTGCGGCGCCGGCGGCCGAAGCAGGAGTAGGAGGAAGAGCGCCGAGGAGGGCCCGAGTCCGCGGCAAGGGTGGAGTCCAGAGAGGAAGGGAGGCCAGTTGGCCTGCTCTGCCTACTTCACTGTCTTTCCGAGGGTCGGATGGGGTGACCTATCAGATTCCCTTCGCCCCTCCGCCGGCTGATCACGAGTTTGTCGGTATCCCCGACTTGCCTCCGGTATGTATTACTGCATTTCTGTACAGTCATTTCATTTTAGTTTATTTGATATTCCACAGAATATTGATGCATCTGATATTTTTGCAAGCTTCCTCCGAGTACACCCGGCAGTCATTGGAGATGAATGCCTCCATGACGGGGATGTTGCAGCGGACCTTCGAGTTCCTAGCCTTTTATGGCCTTCCGGTATGTTCTCTCTGTCATAGCTTCAAACCATACACAAACTACTTCGCATAATCTGATGCATAACGCAACACTGGATACCCAACCCTCACGGCACTTGATACACTGTATTCATACTGCGTTACATTCTTGTCGATAAACCGCCACGGCACTTAAATCAGGTACTCATACTTTGCATTACGCAGCGATAAATTGCTTACGGCATTCATATCAGATTCATTAATCGCATTACGATAAACTGCTCACGGCATTCATATTCTGTACTTTCTGCATTGATAAATTGCTTCATGTATACTGATGCATTTACCTTTTGTACTTTTCAGCCTCCCTTCCCGATTCCTCCAGTGGGTGGTGGCGCTCCATCTGGACCTTTCATTTCTACTCGGGATGGCAGGATATTCCGCACTGCAGGAGGGCGTGCTACGCCGGGAAGCGGCTGCGGGCTCGAACGGCAGTACGAGGAGGCGAGTTATCCGAGGAGGCCGGGGGCAGCTCGGGCTTGGGCTCAGACAGTGACACTTCTGGTGATGCTCCTGGACTTCTGCCCAGGAAGAGGGCGAGGACAGATCCCCCGGCGCAAGGCCATTGATGATGCTGATGACCCAGACTTTTGCTATTTCTTTTATTTCTTTTCTTGTACTTTTCTCTTTTGTTGGTAGATAGAGTACTTTGTACTGCCGCAGGCAGGTTTTTGTTTTCCTCAAACTTTGTACTTGAAAAAGATGATATGAAATGAAACAAACTTTTTGTCTGAAAAGAATGTTATATTTGTGTATATTTCATACCTTGCACTGTATTGCATCATATTACACCTCAAATGTAAATGATATGGGTCTGTTGTCTGAAAACTGAGCACTCGCACTGTACTAATCAGATAACCAACCAACTAAACAGCAAACCACTCAGACAAATCACTGCTCAATCTGGATATACAGCCCATACTCCACTGGGGATTGACCTGCATATAACCCATAACACAGCATTCGGTTCATTCTGCACACAACAAACCCTGAACAAATAGCCCCAATCTGACAAGACGGATCACAAAGCTGACACGGTTGCAGTTGAAACACACTCGGATGTCCCAAATTTTCCCTTTCCTTCTCTTGCTTTGCACGGATGTAGAGAATAGCACAGCATTCTGAGCACAAGTGATTACTTTTTGGAAGAGGATGGGTTTCACAACCGGGGTATCGAGCCTACAACTGAACACAGCAAGACAGACTCAAACAAAAAAACAAAAGGCACACAACCTAAAAGAACGAGACATGCTCGAAAAAGACTCAAAGCTAAAATCGAGACCGACAGATCAAAAGACACGACACACGGACATGTTTACGAAAAGACCTCAAATCTCGAGGAGCCAATTCCTCCGGATATTATTCCCACCCTTTCTGATTTGTGATACTCACATCACTCAGCCCTCAGGCTCGGTTTTTCTCTTAAACCCTTTTCTCACTTTTCTCTCAACTTACTCCTCTCTATTCTTTATTCTCTCATTTTTCATCCCTCCCCAGAGTGGTTGATAGGTAAACGAGAGGTTGTGGGTTCACGCCCAACACTGTTAGCTCACGGCTATTTCTTCTAGTGAATAGAGTGCCCTCTTGGCAAGCATGTTAGCAGGGGAAAGACAGAAGACCTGACTCAATCGTGCCCCTAGTTCGTCATTTTGATCATTTTTTGTTTTCTTCCTAAAACAGTTTTGATCAAAACGAGAGTGGATTAACACACTTATTCGATTTTTGATTTGAAAATCATGCAAGTCAGGCTGTGAGCACTGAAAATTTTCCCTTTTGGATCCAAACTTGGTCCAATTCTGGAAAATGAAATAGTTTTTGAGAAAATAATCAACTTTAGTAAAAATTTTCAAAAACTATTTTTGCAAACAATCAACGCTCAACAAGCGTAGAACTTACCCTCGACATATGCAACCTCGGATCGGAGGTAATGGAAAATTGCCCCTGGCTTAAAGGGGGGGATAAGGCAACGGAAAGTTGCCCCTAGTTTGGACGGTAACTCAGGGCGACTTATGGCAATGCATGGCAACGGAAAGTTGCCCCTTGTTTGGATGATGCCGCGGCATGTTATAAACCAATCCTTGTTGATGACGATCGAACCCTCGGACGTGGAGGAGGCGAAGACGGCTTGAATCAATATGTGGACACAGTCGCCTGGAAGGTGTTGGTGGTTTGGCTTCAAGAGGAAGTTAATCACGTAGTCCCGGGTTGCTGCAATCGAGACATTGGGTTCAGAGGAGGCACAAGTAATCAAAACCATGACATGGACTGAGACACTATGGAAGCGTTGGGGGCTGGACTTCAAGATGAAGTTGCCTACGTATCCCAAACATGGGAATCAAGCCTTACGTAGTTCCGGTTAAGGTACACTCGGGTATTTTAACCTTCACTGTTTAGGCTCTTAATTTTTGCCAAGGCGCCTGTTGTAGGTTTTCGACCTTGCAAGCTATGTTTTTTTCTTTTTCATTCTTTTCTTTTCTTTTGCATTTTCATTTTTTATTTCTTCTTCTTTTTTTTCATTTTTTTTTTTTTTTTTGCATTTTTCTTTACATTTTTTCTTTTTTCTTTTGCTTCTTTTGTATTTTTCTTTTTTCTTTTCTTTGCTTCTTTTGCTCTAACTTTTGCCTGGGCCGCCCTTCCGGGTTTTCAGCCCAGCGAGCCTCTCAAAGGGTAAAAGTGTAGCTTTGTCCATGCCAAATGGTTTTGAGATTGAAGCCTCTCCGTATCCAGGGGAGCGGCTGTTGTATTGATTTGCAGGAAAAGCCCATCACGGTTGCTTCTCGAGCCTTGCTTGGTGGGATCTGATCTCCTTGATCTAACTTTGACGCCTCTTGCTCGAGGGCTACCTCGAAATGGGCCACACAGGCGTTTCATGGTACTGAACGTTTTGAACGGATCCAGTTTGCAACAGATGAATTGAAACTTGAGACCGAGAGCGATCCTGGGCTGCACAATCTCAAGAGCGGTTCCACACCGATCTTCGCAAGACTGCACAAGACATTTCGTTTTTGAAAGTTTTTAAGAAAGCGACAAATCATTCACGTTGAGGATAGTGTGGAACCAGTCTGGATCGGACCAGGATCCTTCTCAGTACTCACACCAACAAGCATGATTTCATTCATTAAAAGCTTAGTGGGCCTCTCTTTCTCTCAAAATGATCAAAATTTTACAAAACCCGAGGAATTACTTCATCTTCGTTTTCAGCACCGCAGTGTTCGAAATGGGGTTTTATGAAAAGGTTAGGTCATTACGACGGTGTTTAAGGCACAAGAGAGTAGGCGAAATGCACTGTCGTTCCATTCACATCTTCTGGCACGGCTAACTCAAATAGCAACAAATTCGGCACATGATAGCCGCAGCTATTTCATTCAGATTTGTTGGCATAACTGGCTCCTCGGCAGCAAACAGGCTCAAAAAGCAAAAGCAACTAATTACAAGACAAAACGGTGTTTGAGGCTACAACCCCGAAATCACCTGGCGCTTTATACAGGAGGAACTGACTCATTATAACAAGACAGACCCTGTAAGCAAAAGGACTGACTCAAGACAATGAGACAGACTCAAAACAAAAACAAAAGACTGACTCGACACCCAAGTCAGGATTTACAAAACTAGCGTTGGCAGGTGCTCAAAAAATGCGTGCCAAACGCCACATCCAAAAATGTACCAGACACTGCCCGCAGGCGGTCCACCTTCTGATTACATACTTGCAGTGTCTGTGTCCTCAAAATCCAACAATTGGGTGGTGACAGACTTTGCTGAGGTGGGGGGGAAGGATAACCTCGTTGTCAATCAAATCTTGCACCTCGTGCCGGAGGCGGAAACAATTGTCGGTAACATGGCCAGTCTGCTGCTGGTACGCACAGTACTGAGTAGGGTCATGAGTGTCAGGGAGATTCTTCGGGAGAGGTCAAGGCTCCAGGGGTTTAAGGTGTCCCCTCTCGGCAAGGATTTGAAGTGCCTTGGATAATGGCATGTAGAGAGTATGGAAGACCCTGCGCCCTCGGGGCAGGTACTTTGGAGTCTGAGCACTCTTGCTAGATGCACTAGCGAACGGATCGGCGGGTGCGGCCTTGGGTTTCTGATCCTTTCCGGATGCAAGGCTGGGAGCGGGAAGAACTGTCCTGGCATGACGGGGCCTATCCCGATTCTCTGATTGACTGGAATTGCCCTCGGGCGGAGTGGGGAAAGCATCCTCCACAGCTTTTGACATAATCGGATATCATTGCTTGTTCATTCCCCGGCTTTCAAAGCCTCTATCGCCTACGGTTGTTCGATGGGGTCAAGATCATCTTCCTCTTGCCTTTATCTCGGCCTCGGCGATCTAGAACAGTTTGTGCGTCGTTGCCATAGCTGGAGGCCATCTCCGGTTGGCTGAGTTCAATTACAATTCGTCCCAGTAGTGGGGGCTCCTGGGGTATAAAGCCTCCGGCGTATGGTGCAGCTGGTGGCGAAATAGACATTCCATAGGCGAGATCCACCACGGATCTTTGAAGATCACCTATCATTCCCATTAATTCAAATGTGGTGGGCTCGCGAGCCTGATATAGTTGAGAGGTCCAAATTGGATGTGCGGCAGGCGACCTGGGTGGATGCGGCATGTCAACCGTAGTCTCATCTTGTAAGGGGATTCCCTGACTCAACCGGGCCGTCATGACCACAATCTCTTCTGAGTTTTGCGTCATGTTCAGTCCTGCCTCAGCAAGGAGAAGACACTAGCTGTTCTGGATCGACCCTCTGAATCTCTGAACTGAAACGGAAAACAAGTAGTATTTCAGCCCCAAACAGATCAAACACGGGTGTAGTCGAACAACTGCACTTTACTACTGAACACTGTTCCCCAGAATCACTATTCAAAACTGAACTGATACCCGCAGACACAACGGATTCTCAACAATACTGATACTAGTGCCCTCAGGCCTGATGCTCAAACTTTGCAAACTGATATATGTGTTCCCCTGCAGAGATACACTCTAAAAAGCACATAGCAGATAAATGAGAGCCAATACACCCCTATGTTGGGGTAGGGTTTCCCTGTCCTATTTTGTCAGGAGCTAGGGTTTCACTACGACGCAATGTTTCAAACAACCTATATCGGGTAAGCAACTTTGTCCTAGTTTGGAATGGTCACTATAGATTTCGATATGCACTAGGTCGAATGGTCAAGGGTGCCGGTAAAACCGGGTTTGTGTTCCCATCTTGGCAGAGCCCGAACCGTCGACCTTATGGACATGCCTTGACAAGACAAGCCTCCCAAAACCGCCAGAATAGCAGATGGCCAACACGGTGTCCTAGGCGCACCAATGCACATGCAATGCAAAGAAACACATAAGTGTAGTCAAAAACGGATATCACGAGTTCGAGTCAAGCTCTCTAAGATCCCCAGCAGAGTCGCTAGAAACTGTAACAGGCCCGCGAGGGAACTCACGGGTTACAGTTCGGACTCAATTTGTGTCACGGTTCTAAATCTGAACCAAAGAGTCAAACTCTGGCAAATCGTTTTGAAGAAAAACAGATTTTTGAAAAGTAGTGCCAAACATGGACTGCTTTGCCAGATACAGAGTCGCCACCTAAATATTTTAAAATGGGAAATTTAGGAAACCCTGACTCGGTGCCGAAGGCCACGTGTCCGTCATTACCAAAGTGGTCTTGGCTCGGGAGCTTGGGTACGATCGGGGAAGGTCAGCTATGAGCACCCCCTTTCGCCCGGTCCGAAAACCGGCCTCTACTAACCGTGATATCCGTTTTTGAAAACATTACATGCTCCTATTCCAATTATTAGCCTAGAATTACTATGTTATGCGCGCAGCAAACAACTATAGACCAGATTTGCCTAATTTGGAAATAAACATTGCATATCCGCTCGTTTTGAAAATGTTTCGGAATTTGCTACTCGCAAGTAGGCTAAAACACGGATTTCAACGAGTTTTTCCAACTCAAGCAATCCAACCTCCACCCACAGGCACTCAAACAGTTTATCTCATGTAAGCAACTAGCCGCATGGTAAGCCTACTATCATGTTAACATTCACACGCATGCGATATGCTAAAGCATAAATACTTACATTGTACTCCGTGCCAAAACAACAAACTAGTTAGCAAACATGCATGTCCTAGTTCATGTTAGAGTGACTAATGCATCGCATACAGAATGTGATTAGGATAGGCTCGGCTAACCCTAAAATGACATGTGGAATGCAATCATTCGACGCACGTATTCAAGTTAGAATTTAGAATACAATGCAGTTTGTATGATGTACCGAGCCCGGTGCATGTTTAGACAAATGCATGGATGCACGCATGCATTGCATAAGGTATGCTAAAAATAGACGTGCCCTAATCTACCATCATGAGCAGGTAAATAAAAGGGAGAAAGAAATGGGGGTTGGAAGACATACACACCACTCACCCACACTTATTACAATTATGCCCTCACACGGAAGGACCGAAAGAATAATACAAATAATTAACTACGCAAGCTAATTAAATATTACAAATTGCCTAATTAGTTGACAAGCTAACTAAAATAAGAAAATCAGTAAACCGCCTCGGGAGGAGAGCCAAATGCAACACGTGCTCGGGTTCCGCTCGGAATTGCACTGCCATGCTTAGACTGCCTCTGTTTTCCCTGCTTTGCTCCTCTGAAAACTGCCAAAGTCTCAGAACCACTTCTCAAGTCACTGGGGGATATCACCGGCTGAGGGGAAACACCACCGGCTGAAGTATGTGGTCACCGGCACAAAATTCATCCATCGGCCATCAATATACTGCCGGTCGGCACTAAATACTGCCGGCCGGCACTGAATGTCTGCAGAACCTGCAACTCACAGCAGCAGAGGGCAAAAACTTGCATGGCAATGTAATTCCAACAATGTGTGCACCAATCATGCCCCTTATCATATTTGTGACTCAAAGGGGCATGTGCCTCGATTCTCGGACCACCAATCACGCATTTCCATGCATGATGGCCCAAAGAACCAAATGTGCAACTTCTATTTCAAATGCATGCAAACCAAATAAACACACAAGGGTGCTATGCCTCTATCATGACTTGGTCAAGAGGTAGAGCATGCATGTTTATGTGATGCAATCCTAGACATGTCAACTAGTATGCAATCATGCCAATGCAAAGGAGCATACAAGCTAACAAACATACAAAGCATGAAACACCAATGTCAACCATCAAGTATGCAAGGTGTAATGTGGGTGTCCATGCATGCAAACAAGCATGTGACTTCATTCAATCATGTTAGTCCTAACATGCATCTACTTACCAATACATTACAACACTCAAGGAGCATATGCAAGCAACAAGAGGATGGGCTTGCACATAAGTTAGGCAACTCTAAATAAGCCTAAAATCAGTGGCCAAATTCCATAGAAGTGAAGGCTAAGATATATGCAACACATGCACACATGCAAGCATACATAATCCAACAATTAGGCATAAACATGCAACTCTTAAGAACACTTAAGAGAGGCTAACATGGACATATTAACATGCATATACAAGCTTTAAAATCATGTTATAGAAGGTTCCAAACCAACTAAATAAAACAAGTAAAGCATGCAAAGAGGCCTAAGTACTCAAGGCTCACCAAAGAGGTAATGGACTACACTTAACACAACCATACATGGCATGCAATAGGCGACCAAAAACAGAGTTTTAACACAAAACTAAGTCCAAAAGACCACTTAGATGGCACCTAAGGGTCTCAAATTCAAAGGCATGCATAATGGTCGAAACAAAAGGCAAACAACATATGCTTTCAAAGCAATAAAGAGGCGACTTAGGCAAGCATATGAGCATGCCAAAGGGACTGAAATTACATGTTAGGTGGTTCCAAACCACTGAAATGATGCAAGAAACACAAGCTACACATTCACATACTTGAGGCGTACAAGCCCGGCAAGCCACACATGCAAAGGAGCTATACTAAATATGCCAAAATCAATCCAAACGACCATGGACAGACCTAAAGCATGGCAAAATAAGCACAAAACATTCATAAGTCTAAGCCTAAATCACGCTCAAATAAAGGCTAACAACCTAAGACATGTTAAAGGCATTACAAGGCATTACATGGCAACTATGCTAAGCATGCATAAGGGACCAAAACCAACTTAAAATCATGTTATAATATGGCATAATAAGCATGAAAAATAGTCATGGCATGCTCAACACACATTTGAACATAGGCTTCCTCAAGAGGCCAAAACTTGTCCTTTTGAAGGACAACAAGGAGAGGGGGTGGCCCTCTCCTTCTTGGGACTTCAAGGCATCATCTTCACCACTTAAATCCCTCAAGATTTCAGTGGTGAAGAGACCCCAACACCAAAATCCCGGAGCTCTCAGAAAATAGCACAAAATGAGGCCTTTTCAAGGCCTAAGAGGGGTCAAACCTCCCCAAAGCACAAAACACTCTTAACAAACAATCAAGAGGACTAAAAAACAGAACTTTTTTGTATTAAACACCAAGCACAAAAATAGTTCAAAGATAGGTAAAAATGGAGTGCAAGAATGGGGTAAAAATAGGACTAGTGTCTTACCCTTGTAGACCTCTTCACCAAAGATGATGTTCTTGCTTCCTTGAGCTCAAATCCAACCAAAAACTTCAAGAACTAGCCTTTAGAACCTCAGTAACCAAAGGAAGGTGAAACACTAGGTGCTTGTGTGCAATAATATGGACTAAAGCACCTAGTGTACAAACAAGAGAGGAAAAGAGAGATAGGATAGATATAGAACTCAAACCCTAAAACCAGAGCTTCTTCTCTGTCTTTTCTCTCTAAAAAAGTTCTAATTTTGCTAACCCTTGAGCCAAGAGAAGAGAGCCTTCTCTTATAGGCAACAAAGCTTACAAGCTAAGCAAACCAAAGGCTCATCCCTCCATACACGTGTATGGAGGGGAAACAAATGCTATACAGCTACTTCAAAATATCTGAAAAAGCAACTGCATAGTAGTCGGCAGGGCAAAATTGTCATTTTGACAAAATTGATTTGCCGGCAAAGCATAAAGTGCCGACCGGCACAATATAGTGCCGATGGCAACACCAACCAGCCGGTGGCCTCTAGCCACTGCCGGTGGTGTGTGGGGATGCCTCACAAGGCATTCCCTGCCCCTCCAAGGCAAAGCACAAGTGTTTGGTGCAAAACCAAACACAAAATAGTCAAGTTCGGAGGTCCTGAGGCAAGGCGCATGGCCGAGAACTCTGGGAACTCCAAACGAACACGAACATGGATAATCACCGAGTGTTCAAGCGGTGACGTCTAGGTCTTGAGGACGGTCAAAAATGGGGTGTCTACAGTATGTTCACATCGATCGTGCGTTGAATGCAATGACTGGAAAGTATGCCACTCCAGCAACTAACGAGTTAGGAATTCAAATTAGGACCTTGTGCCCTGTGAAAGATGTCAAGTCATGGCTGGATCTTGATGAGACTACAAAATCTGCCGTCATCCAAGCTGTTTTTGTAACTGATATTACTTGTCCACAAGATGTAATTGTATTATGTATGCTTATAAGAAAGACTTTTATTTAATTATTATAATTTCCATTCGTTATGCTTGTAGGACAAGTTTCAAATTGGAGACAATTTTCACAATGACTTACAAGCACAAGAGGTTGTGAATAAGAAGGCCTATGGGTTATACAAAGATTGGAGGTACACCTTGAAGCAAGAATTCGAATTGTTAGAGGGACTTCCACGTGATGAGATCTATGCTCATCCGCCCCTAGGGGTAAGTTTAGATGATTTGAAGCATTTGATCAATGTGGCATGGCAAGATGCATCTCACCAGGTAAAGTAATAGACTAGATAGAGTATATATACATCTATTCGAAAATGTGATATGCCTTAATATTTACCAAAAAAATTGTTTATCTGCTTGTCTTATTTTTAGAAACGGTCAAAAGCTGGCAAGAGTAATAGGAGTCAATTGTTGTACAATCATACCAATGGGTCTCGCTCATTTCCTATCGCAATGGCTGCTATGGTGAGATTGATTTTATTTAAACTTGAATCCATTATATGTTGTTTGGATATGAAAATGTTATGTTGTGATTTTTTTAGGGCAATTATGGCTCTATTGGGACAAAATAAAAAATAAAAAATAAAAAAAAAAGCCAAAATAAGTATGTTTTCAACACCACAGGTTATTGCTGTCTGCAAAAACTCTATGTACAAATCTGTCTGATTGAAAAAATAAGTATACATCATAACTATACAAATATGTCTTCAAAAAAAAGGTATACAAACTCTGTCTACAAATCTGTCTACAAACTCTGTCTGCAAACTTTGTTTTGAACATCTAATGTCTGGAAAAAAAACTGTCTGAAAAAAATCTGTTAAGGATACCAAACTAAAATAATCACATTACTCTGTGTGTGTGTGTGTGTGTGTATGTGTGTGTGTGTGTGTGTATGTGTGTGTGTGTGTGTGGAACTCTTGGAATTTTGTTTATGTATGTATGCAGGACAACTGTCTTTGCATGTCATTGTAGTTGGCAGTTTACAAATTTGTTGCTTCTTGCATGTTTCCAATCAATTGTTTTTTTAATTGTAAAATATCGACTAAATTTCAAGTTAGTGAATTTTGTAATGGTGGGTGGACCACCCCCATGATATATGCAATAGTAAGAACTATATATATGTGTCTCTGTGGGCAGAACCAGAAGTGAATATTTTTCTCCAAAAAAAACAGATTATTGGGGAATCACATGCCAAACAACTTGCATGAACTTCGATTCTCAAAGACACACACAATTAGGAGCAGAAAAATGATCGCAGTCCTTGTATAAACAGATTTCCATCCATGCCAATGCTTTGAGAGCCTTCCTAAATATGATGAATTAAAAGTCGTATCCAAATCAGAATGAGATTTGAGGTTTGAGAAAAAAAAACTGTCTGAAAAAAACCTTTTCCAGCTACTTTGCTGGATTTCTTAATACTTGTAGCTTCATTAATATACCTTCTCAAATACAGCATGAACCCACTTTAGGATGTCAGGTATTCCACGCTCAGCTTCAGTTATTACCAGAGAGCAAACTGGAAAAGCAGGGCATGCCATTGTAGTTACATTAAGGGGATCTACGTCCATTGCCACTTGTGAAATTTGTGTAAACTAGAATACTGCTGCCTCTATTTCCAAATCTGGCTGCAAATCTATCTAAAAATCTGGCTGCAAATCTGTC
This sequence comes from Camellia lanceoleosa, assembly GCA_025200525.1. NCBI lineage: Eukaryota > Viridiplantae > Streptophyta > Magnoliopsida > Ericales > Theaceae > Camellia > Camellia lanceoleosa. Next base: position 12,989,689 of record CM045769.1, on the reverse strand, counting down.
TCCAAATCTGTCCAAAAATTTGTATAAAAATCTGTTAATGAAAATTTGTCTATACAAATCTGTCTGCAAAAACTCTGTTGTCATACAAATCTGTCTGCAACAAATCTACTTAAAGTGTCATTGATTTATACGTTGATGTGTTAACAGGTAGAAAAAACTGGACAAGAGTTGGATTTTCCTAAGTTCTATGAGGACAGCCACACTTCGAAGAAAACAAATGACTGGATCCATCCGAAATGCCGTGAGCTGCATGTAAGTATGTGACAAGGAAATATATGTATTCAATATGACTGTACTTACTACCCAATAATACATATATGTTAGTTAGCTTTTTTTGTCTTATTTATTTGCAATGATAGTAAGAGATGGTCAATGTACAAGCGACTGCCATCAAGTCAGAGACGCCATTGACACAGGAGGAGCTTTCAAGGCAAGTGCTTGGACAGAAGAAAAGGTACTTGCTTGGATTTGGGAGTGGCCCACAACCCTCTGCCATAGCTGTATCACGAGCACACGATAAGGACATAGAGGCAATGCAAGCTAAGGTGGAGGCATTTCGTGAGGAGCGACAAAAAGATCATGACGAGTTAATGAAAAAGCGAAAGGAGCGCGAGAGATGTTACAATGAGATGTTGAAAGAGTGAGAGGAGCACATTCAATTAGCCAATGACATGTTGAAAGAGCGGAAGGAGGGACAAAAGGCAAGGGAAGAGACAAATACAAAGGTCGAGCATCTTAATAATGTAGTCACCAAACTGTCACAACTCTTGGGAATCTAAGTTGGGCATCCGACGTTTGCTTTTTGGTAAGAACAATTTCATTAATGTCACACTTACTTTGTTTAAATATGTTCACTTTAAGAGTTGAAAATGTCATCAATTTGGGAGTTAATTTGCCTCACAAATTCAATGGGAGTTGTTTAAATATGTTCGCTTTAACTTTTGTTTATAAGTTTCTGAGCAGATTCTTTATACTCATTCCAAGATTACAAACCAAGACTATCATTCACTGAAACCTTTGTTTATACCCACCAACCATCAACAAAAACCTTTGCATTTTCAACTCTAATTTACATTATATCATTACCACCCAAGACCTTCATTCACTGAACTCTTACCTAGCCAAAAGAATACTTCAAATGAGAAGTTGTAAAGGAAGAACACTTCCAAGTGACAATTAGGAGACATTTAAGTATTTGTTGACAATTCATTGAACACTCTACTAACCAAGTTTAAAGTTTCATTAAACTGTCTACTACCTAGAAGTTTAAAGCTTATTTATGAGTTTTTATAAATTAATAAAAACTCAAATCTCCTAAACTACCAAATGTTATTTGTCCAATTGATTTCTTGTCCAATTACTAGAGTTTGGTATGGAGTTTTCTTAACAATGAACTTGTATTTAACATATTTACTTAATTAAGATTAACTATAGTAGCAACATGTTAAAAAAACATAGTGAATTTCAATCTTCGTTTAAAGTAGCATGTTGTTTTCAACAGTGGTATTTTGAATAGTAACTCGAACCAATGTTTTAACGTAATGTTAAGCTTCCCGGTGACAAATGTGACATGTAGGGACAGACGGTACCTAAATAAGATACATACGTTGGGAGTTCGAGTTGAAAATGTCATAAATTTAGTCGAAAAAAAGGGATTCAGGGAGCGAAAATGCAAAATAGCCCCCGAGCCACTGGTTTTTTGTAATGGGAAGCTTCTCGGTGATAAATGTGACATGTAGGGACAGAAGGTACGTAAATAGGACACCTACGTTGGGAGTTAGAGTTGAAAATGTCACAAACTTAGTCGAAAAAAGGGGTTCGCAGGGCGAAAATGGAAAATAGTCCCCAAGCCACTGTTTTTTCATAACGGAAAGCTTCCCGGTGATAAATGTGACATGTAGCGACAGACGGTACGTAAAGAGGACACCTACGTTGAGAGTTAGAGTTGAAAATGTCATAAACTTAGTCGAAAAAAGGGGTTCGGGGGGCGAAAATGCAAAACTGCCCCCAAATCGCTGTTTTTACATAACAGGAAGCTTCCCAGTGACAAATGTGACATGCAGGGATAGACGGTACGTAAGTAGGACAAGTACGTTGGGAGTTAGAGTTGAAAATGTCGTAAACTTAGTCGAAAAAAGGGGTTCGGAGGGCGAAAATACAAAACAACCCCCGAGCCATTGTTTTTTCGTAACGGAAAGCTTTCCAGTGATAAATGTGACATGTAGGGATAGACGGTACGTAATTAGGACACCTACGTTGGGAGTTAGAGTTGAAAATGTCATAAACTTAGTCAAAAAAAGGGGTTCGGGGGGCGAAAATGGAAAACAGACCCCGAGCCACTATTTCTACGTAACGGGAAGCTTCCCAGTGACAAATGCGACATGCAGGGATAGACGGTACGTAAGTAGGACAAGTACATTGGGAGTTAGAGTTGAAAATGTCATAAACTTAGCCGAAAAAAAGGGTTCGGAGGGCACAATTTTGCAATAACTAAATGTGATGAAGGATATATCCTGTTGACGTAATCGGTTGGAAATTCAAATAATGGATTTGTAAAGTTCAACTAAGGTTTAGGCGCAATTGTGTATTTGATCAGTTTGACTATCACGACTACAAAATGTGAAGGGCATCCTAGTTCATGGATGCTAAAATTTGTTGAAAGAAAGAATGTACAACAACACTTGAATACTAGACAGTTCATATAACATGGCCTCAAGATTTGGCTGATGGGAGGATAATTACTCAGCAACAGATTAGGGAACTTAGGACTAAAGAAGCTAAGTATTGAAGATACCTATCAAAATTAGAAGGTGTTATGGAAGAATAGTTATGCATAATCTTTTTCAGCTCTTGTCCCCATAAGCCTGTAAAGAACCCAAGGCATTACTCATTCACAAATAGAAGTATATCTACATCTATAAACCCACAAGATAGTTAAATATAAATGAACAGTATTATGATTTCATTACATTGTTGACTTAGTTTCTTCTTCAAGAAAAGCGTTTCCAAACTTTCTATGATTATATCAAATAAATTAGAATCTTTTATTAAGAAAAAGTACACACCAATTTCCATCCATGGAAGTCACAAAAGCACTATTTTAACGTAACGGGAAGCTTCATGGAGGTCACTTTATCCTGAGCACAGTGAAAACACCATCTTCATACTAACCAACACAATCTCCTTGCCTTTACAAATTACTTAATTGAGGTTTCTTTATTGTAGGGCCAGTATTGAGTTTTATGGATACCAGACAAACTCTAATGATGGGTCCTCTTACATTTTGAAATCAAAAATGTCATTTGGATTAAATGGTAACTACGCCCATAGTTTCTGTAATTTGGTAATACGTACACAGTTTACTTTCACATTTAACTACTAAAATTTACTTAGATAGATTTAGAGATTAAAAAGCTAAAACAAGAACTCATGACGGGTCCATGTTTGGATGTCTTTCATTAGTTAATAGCTATTACTCTCCTTGTCTTTTAATGTTTGAAATTATTACAATATATATATGTCGTCTAGAAGTGCCTCTATACGCACCAAACTTTTTTTTTTTTTTTTTTTTTTTTTTTTTTTTTTTTTGCAGATGTTTTTGGACATACAAACGTGGATATGTTTTTTTTTTTTTTTTTTTGATAAGTACGGAAGGGCATTGTTTTTATATCTCTATCTGTATATATAGTGGTTTGTACAAATTACTTTTTTGGTGTGGTAAATATCAGCTAAGTTGGCATGGTAGAAATTAACATAGCACGTGGTACAAAATAGTTTTAGGGCAGTACATAATATAGTTTTTTGTTGTGGTACAGAAGTTCTAGGTGTACAATTAATTTGGTTATTCATGTATTATGTATGGAATTAAATTATTGACGTTGGATTAGACTTGGTTCTTATGGAATTTGTAATATATATATATATATATATATAATTGGACGTTCAATATTAATTATTTGGATGGTTGGAACTGAAATGTATGCACGTTGTTGAATGCTTGATAACATATTTAGTGTTGATGGATTATATTGTTTATACAGGGTACAGGTTGTATTCATAATGGTTACAGTTTGTTTAGAATTTTTTTTTTTTTTTCAAAAAAAAAAAAAACACGCTAAAGTATTTGGCCACCAAATATTTTGGTAGCCAAATACGTAATCAAATGTTTTGGTGACTAATAATTTAGTACCAAAAACATAACCCAAAAAGTTTTTGCGACCAAATAATTAGTAACTAAAACAATTGAGAATGAGAGAAAGAAACTATTGGCCACTAAATTTTTTAGTCATGGAAAAAAAATGGTATCATTTGGCGACTAAAACATTTGGTGGCAAAAAGTGAAGAAGTGAATGTTAAGAGGCTTTTCGCTACGAAACTTTTAGTGGGCAAAAGTTACAACGACAAAAATTACTTAGTCGCTAAAAATATGTATTCTATTGGTGACCAAAATGTTTGGTCTATAATAGTCATTCTTATTTTATGGTAGCACTTTTAGTGACTAACAATTTAGTCGCCAAAATCACGTTTTGCCGACTAAATAATGTTTTGTAGTCAAATGTGTACTTTCGGTGACCAATTCTTTAGTAGCTAAAAGTGACACATTCCCCGACCACACGAACTTTAGTAGCCAAAAGTCTCATTCGGCGACTAAAGGTTTTAGTGGCGGAAACATAACATTTGCGGACTAAACAAATTTAGTAGCGAAATGCAGTCACTTTCGGTGACCAAACAAAGTTTAGTCGCCAATACTATCGCCGATAGGGTATAGGCGACGAGTTTGGCGACAAAATATTTTAGTCGCTAAATCGTCAAATGACTAAATATTGGACTTTTGGCAACCAATATTTTAGTATCCAAAAGTGACATTTCTTATAGTGGCTAGTCCAAGATGTGATATTGTCGCACTCGATAATGGGACAAATCTAAGCCGAGTGGTGCAGTTACCTCGAGAAAGAGATGTTATTGTTGCAATTCCAATTTCTTTGGAAGGCAATGAAGACTCCCTAGTCGGCATCATCACCGAAGGGCTCCTACTTTGTGAAATCTAGTTACCCAATTGCTTTGAATCAATGTAACGCCTCTTCCCTTGAAATCCATCCTCTTCTTTTGGTTGGTGCGAAAAGGAGTGAAAGTTCATGTAAAGTTTAAATGTTCTCCTAAAATCAAGCACTTCTTATGGCGAGTGTGTAATAATTGTCTTGCCACTCACTCACTGAATCTTTTTTGCGAAAATGTGCTATAGAACTAATGCCAAGTTTGTCATCATGCGGTGGAATTAATAGAACACTTGTTGGTTGGGTGTGAGTAAACACAGGTTGTGCGGTTTGAGAGTGGGCACGGATTTCAGATTGACCTCTCTCATTTCCAATCGATTCAAATATGGCTTAGTGGGATTATGGATAACTCAGATAGTTCTTAGGACTGCCGTGAGGTTATCGGCAGGGTTGCATAGATCTGTTGGCATATATGGAAAGCGTAATGATCAAGTATTCAATCAAGTGCCAGTTGATCCAGAGTCGGTGATTGATAAGGCAATGAGGAAGTTATTGAGTTTGAAGTAGCTCGGACCTCGGTGATACCTCCATCTCTGCTTTCCAACCCAATTAGTCGCTCATGGTACTTGGACTCCCCGGATCAAGGGTCACTCAAAGCAAATTGTGATGTAGCCGTTAACGCGAGATCAAAAGTGAGAGCTCTGCTGTTCTCTTGTGCAACGATAAAGGAAAGCTCGTTGATGGGTTGGCCCAGAAGTTAATATCCCTTCGGTGTTCGGTGAAGCCTCAAAGAATTCGGCTTGCTTGTGTCATGTGTGCTACTCTGAATCTAAGTAGGGTGGAAATAGAAGGAGACAGCAAGAGCGTGCTTTAACTTTGTGTATCTGAAGATGATCCTCCATGGAAGTGTGCTACTACATTTGCGGACATTAGGACTTTGGCTCAACGCCTCACGCTAACCTTTAGGTGGTATTCAAGACGTGCCAATGGAGCAGTGCATTGGATTGCTTGAGCTAGACTTGGAGGGTCTCTGCCTATAAATTGGGTGGCTTTCCCTCCGTATTGTCTTGTTAGTCACTTGCCTATCTTTAATATATAATCAGCCCATTTGATCCCAAAAAACAAAAACAAAGGCTAAAATGTAGGAACTATCAGTGTAATTTGTTTGAACAAAATTATTTAAATTAAAATTATAAAAATTAAAGTAAAATTTGAATCAAACTATAAAAATAAAGACTAATTAATCGAACTATAGATCTATTTTTATAACGATGAGTGACGAAAGAATTATAACACAAATAAAGAGACAAGTATAAGGTTGTTAGTTTCAATCCATGCATCACATGTTTTTTTTACCATGTGAGTTGTATTACTACTAGTTCAACCATAAAGCCCATTGGGCACACATGATGCCCAAATTCTTGTAGGCCCCAACAATCCTAATCCCATTGATTTGAATAAAACCAAAAGTTAAAGCCCCAATTAGAACACACTAGTGGCATCTTTTTACCATTTTCTCACATTTGGTTTTAAATAATTATATATGATTTGAATAAAAACATAAATAGATGACTATTTTCCTTAACATTATAACGTTGTAAGTTAATTAAAAACATAAATAGATGACTATATCACAATTAAAAATAAAAAATATGATATAAAAATTTGGTGAAAGTGTAATTAACATCAAGGAGTTTCACAATCACTTTCTATTGTAAATATTAAACACAAATCACAAATTCAAGGAACAAATTCCAATCAATCAAAATCCGAAGGGCAAAATTGACACAAAAAGCAAATCACAGGGACCATTAGTGTAGATAGTTTTTTTTTTTTTTTTTCATGTTTTGTTTGTTTTGCCCATGAAAAATGGGCACATGTGCAGCACATGGAAATTTTTTATCTTCTCGGTAATTATCAATTAGACTAATTTGAAAAAAATATATATTTATATAAAATCAAATAGTAAAATTATTACTGTGGGCACCAAATTGGTAAAAGGGATAAACTACAAAACTAATTTGCATTTAATATTGTGTTACGTTATCAAAAATTTGAGTATTGTAGTAGGTAAATATGTATTAATAAATGTATATTTTTCAAGGCATGTAGCCAAACAAGACCAAGTCATATTGCAACTATAGATTGAACATTGGCTACACGGTTTGGCAGATCCATTGCATTGCATTGTATTGCCCTATAAATTGACACATGTCCCTTACACTTTCTCAATCGTCTTCATTCCTAAAATCTACATTTCTTTTACTTGCATTGCATTGCATTTTGACAATAATGACTTTTAAAGCTTCATTGAGCCACTTCCATTGCATTGCATTGCATTGTATTGCCCTATAAATTGATACATGTCCCTTACACTTTCTCAGTCATCTTCATTCCTAAAATCTACATAACTCTTGCTTACTTGCATTGCATTGCATTTTGAGCTTGTATTTGTATTGTCTTGTATTTCTAGGCTATCTATTTTAAATTACTAGACATGAGTTCTTCACCAATAAATTTTTCTAGCAAATTTTCTGCAACTATTGCTTCTTTCATGCTTCTCATGCTTTTGATTTTGAATTCGAACACACCTTGTAATGGACAACTATCTTCCACCTTTTATGACCAAACATGTCCAAATGCACTTGGCGCTATTAGAACTTCTATTCAACAATCGATTTCACTTGAGCGTCGAATGGCTGCATCACTTATTCGTCTCCATTTCCACGATTGCTTTGTTTAGGTAATTCACACTTTAACCCACTACGGTAAAATACACTGTTAATCCCCAAAGTGGCGTGTGCTTTGATATTTTAATTGTGTGAAGGACTTTGATTGAGACCCCCAGTCTCTAACCACACCCACCACCCCCACACACACGTAGGGGTTGGTAATTGGACAAGGAAAAAAAAAAAGAAAAAAAAAATTTGACCAATCATAGCTCACTGGGAGCCCTGGGGGTCACCCCCAATGGGGGTCTGGAACGATCAAGATTTATCTAATTTGTTTTAAATGATTCTCAACCGCATAACCCTGCATCTATATATTTGTTCATATTTTGACAAAACTATCCCTACGTCAATTTTTAACAAAAACAATCAAGATTTTTTAAAACCTTATCTAATGTAATTTTGACCAAATTTGGATGAAAATAACCATGTCTTCTGTGCATTTTTTGTCCAAATTTAGTTTAGTTTGTCTACAACTATTGTATTAATTATAATGTTCTTGGCTTTAAAGGGTTGTGATGCATCAATCTTACTTGATGAATTGGCTACCCCCACGAGCGAGAGGAGTGCAGGGCCTAATAAGGGTTCTGTAAGAGGTTATGAAGTGGTGGAAGCCGCTAAGTCTGCGGTGGAGAAAGTATGTCCAGGAGTTGTTTCTTGTGCAGACATACTTGCAGTAGCAGCACGTGACGGCTCCGTTTATGTAAGTAAATACTACACTAGAAACACAGACACACACAAATTTTTAAAAAATTAATCTATTTTATCATATAGATATAGGTAAATACATTTCAAAATTAATTCCATTCCATGCCAATTCTTGGCTATTTACATTTAATTAAGAGAGTGTGAATATAAAACTTGTACTAATCTTTGTTTGGTTTTGTGTTAATCAATCAGGTGGGTGGACCGTCATGGACAGTGAAGCTTGGAAGAAGAGATTCTACAAATGCAAGTCGTAGTTTAGCAGAGAGTGATCTTCCAAGTTTTACGAGTGGCCTTGACCAACTTATCCCCAACTTTGCTAGGAAGGGTCTCAATGCAAGGGACATGGTTGCCTTGTCAGGTATTACAAAATGTTGAGACCTAATCTTTTTTATATAATAAAAAATTGTTGTAACAAAAAAAAAAAAAAAAAATGTGACAGTTTATTTTGAAAAAAAAAAAAAATTATTTTTTATTACTACTTTTTGTACCCATTGCCTCTAAGTGTTTTTAGCCACCCCATCTTCTACCATCACCTCTTTTCAACAACCACCTCTTGCTGACAACGACAGCCTCCATCGGCTACGACTTTCCACTAACAACTCTTTCTAACCACCACCTCTGGAAGTCGACATCCACCTTTGACCATCTCCTCCAATTGTTGGCAACCACCTCTCATCATCCCTCTCTCTTCTTTTCAAAATAAGTTTTATAAATTTCCTTTTGTGGGCCAACAATAACTAAAAAGGTTTATTCAAAATGTAGGATCACACACCATCGGCCAGGCACAATGCTTCACATTTCGCAACCGGATATACGACAATGGGAGCAACATTGATACCGGCTTTGCTAGCACCCTCAGCCGTGGCTGCCCTGCCTCTACCAGCAGTGGAAATAGCAATTTGGCACCTCTTGATTGGGTGACACCCAATTCTTTTGACAACAACTACTTCAAAAACTTGATTCAGAAAAAGGGTTTGCTTTCAAGTGATCAAGTACTTTTCAACGGAGGATCAACGGACAATATTGTCTTGGAATTTAGCAAAAACCCTTCAACCTTCAAATCTGATTTCGCGTTGGCCATGATCAAAATGGGAGATATTAAGCCTCTCACCGGACAAGATGGGGTCATAAGAAGGATTTGCAGTGCTTTAAATTAAGATTGGTTTGGAAAATGCTTTTTTATTAGATTTTTTTTTTTTTATTTAATTTTGTCAGATAAAGTTATTAAAAATTTAATGCTTTTGACAATTGTCAAAAAAATGGGTTTTGGCCTTTTGCTTTTTATTTCTTTCATTTTATTTCATTTTTGGGTGTTAGGTTTGCTCTTTGACAAGTGTATATGAATTTGTCTTATTTTTCTTCAACTGTGAATCAATAATTAATATATGGTCTGGTTTTATTACGTTTGATTTCTAATCCAAATGAAAACAAACAAAAAAAAATTACTAATATGATGAAAGTTGTTAAATTCCTCTAATTTTTTGAATGGACAAACAAAAATAAAGGGTATATTTGGTTTGACTTTGTAGAGTGATTTTGGAAAAAAAAAATTCTGATAAACTTGTTTGGTTGATAATTTTTTTCAAAATTATTTTTTCTCTCTTACACATCAATCGATCACTTTTTTTCTCTCCTCTCTCCTCTCTCCTCTCTCTTACACATCAATCATTTTCCTCCAAACAAACACAATCAATTTCACGAACATTGATTATTTTAGCAACAAATATTCATGAAGACATAAAGACTGCTAAAACACACATAATGATATTTGAATTTTCAACAGAGAACTATTGGGCCGCCGGAGAGGGGGGGAAGAAGAGAAAAAAGCATGTCAGGACAATAAATTTGCCAATTCATTACAATCAGATTATCTTTTGCAAAAAATATTTAGGGTGAGTTTAAGATCAGTAAAAAAACGTCTCATTTTTTTTTTACTTTTTAAATTTTAGTTTATTTTTTAAAATTTGTATTATTTACTTATTTTTTTATACTTTTCAGGTCCAATTAATATAGAAGGATCTAAAAAGTATATAAAAAAAAATCCCCCAAAAAAAAAAAAAACAAAAAAAAATCTCAAAAAAAGTTTTAAAAAAAAGCTACCAAAAAAGCTTATCTCAAAAACACCCTTAATTACCTGCTGACGCTAAAGTGTAAAGTAATAGTGACTAAAAGTGTTCATTTTCTCACAAAACGCAAGTTCTTCAATCTTGGAAGACGGATTTTGGCCACAAGCGTGTTCTTGCCCAAAAAAGTTGACATTTAATGAGGAATAAATTAGTCTCTAGTTTTTTTTTTTTTTTTTTTTTTCTCCTAACGGAGGTACTATATGTCCCAGCTAGTATACCAACTAATGTACCAATTAGTGTTATAACATTATTACTGACCCCACTTATTATTCAAATTACAAATACTTAAAACCTTAAAAATTATGTCATATCATCTGTTAATATATTAATTAATACAATAATTGATATATATATATAGCATTATTCTTTTTCTAATGAGACTACTTAGCCCCCACGCACTTAGAGCATTGGGTCCCGTTACAGTTTCGATCCCAATGCCTTTACGTATAATGTGAATAGGAGTCGCATTGCTCTTTCAATCCAAATGTTTTTAGGTATATAATATGAGCTTTGTCTTGTGTATGTATTATTGTCTACTGGTAGAATATAATATTTATATAAACAATTTCTAATACATCCAGTCATATATAGAAATATGATCATAGCTATGAGTTATTTGAATTTTTTTCTATTTTGTTTGATCTTATCTTTTTTAATTATATCGAATCTATTTTCAAATAGAAAATGAATCATTTATTTTCAATTTGACCCATTTACTATCTATTATTTGCTTAACTAATTCTTTATATTGGAATGGGTAAAGAATCAGATTTAGGATTTATAGTTCACCTTTAAGAAATTTACTTAATTAGGCTGCTATGTGATCCATAAAGTTTGAAACACAAGTTGAAAGTGATTCAAACAGATTGATTGGTATGAGTCCAAAATTACTATTGTGATCCATAAAGCTTTGGGCCGTGATCCATCTTAGTGTGTTTATTATTTTATATGTGGAATAGAGGTGTAAGGCCTATTTTAAGTTATTTAAATTCCTTAATAGAAGGACCCCATAATTGTTTTATTTAGGCTTGGTTCCCTCTCCTAATGTATTAAGGTTTACATATATATGGATCAAAGGGTTATTAGTCCTATTGAAAGACAACGTAAAGATTAGAAAAATGAGAGAAAGAGCCGTGCTAGAGTTTTCCAATTGTGAACATCATTATTTAATATCTCATGGCAATGGCGAGAATAAAGGTGTGATAACCACGTTCCGTATTATGCTAATTGGTCTTTATTATGAATGTGATTATGTGTTTGATATGATTTTGAGTGCCATTTATATGAATATATATGGTTTTGAATTTCTATCTGTTCACCGTAGAAATATCTGTTCAACTTACTGTTATAAACTGAAAATTGAAGGCCTTATCGGCCACAGAAACTAAAATTGATTATGCCATTGTGATTAGCGTAATTTTTGGAACCTACAGTGAAATTTAATTGAAAATTGATTTGGATCAAATTAAATAGATTTAATTAAAGAAATAATGCTCAGTTAATTGGTATTAAAATAATGTGATTAGAGGAGCTTATATAACGGGCCAATTACACTCTCATTTCGTTGTTTGGAGCTCAAAAATTTGATTTTACACCTTAGAGTGAGAGAGGGTCGGCCAGAGAGAGAGAGAGGGTGAAGGAAATTGAAGTTTTGATCTTGAAGCTTGGATAATTTGAAGACCAACTCAAGAATTAAGCATAAGTTTGGAAGATTAAAGCTCCTAGGTGAGTGATCAACCCTTAACTCATGAGTTTGAATTGTGATTTTGTGAATTGAAGACTAAATGGTGATCAAGAACATGAATTGAGTTAGCTTTGATGAATTGGGAGCCAATATACACATGCATGTAAGAAATTGCCATGAATTTGTATGTTTGAGCTTGTAATTGCATAAGCTAGCATGAATGATATTGAACATGGAGAATTGGGCACCAATCTTCACATACATGCATAATCCTTGTGGGTTTCATGATAATAAGTTTCATTTGTAAGGTTTGAAATTGAAATGAAGTCAAAAATTTACATGCATGTTTGATTATTGAATGTGTGGGACTTATATGAAGTTTGAATGCATGTGTTTGATTATACAAAAGAAATGTGATTAATTTTGAGGATTGAACCATAATTTTGAGCAATTGGCCTCATATTGTTTGTGTGCTCATGATATATGATGTGTTTCCCTATTTTGGCACCTTAATTCGAACTTTGAAGCCTTTGAACCTCAAGTTTGAGCCTCAAGAATAATTCTGGATTTTCCAGAATTTGACATGTCCGCTCGAGCGGGGAAAGCGCTGCTCGAGCGGAAAATACGAGCTCCTAGAAGTTTTGCAGACATGGGTGTCCGCTCGAGCGGAGGGATTCACGCTCGAGCAGGGAGCCATGTAGTGAGACTTTCAGATTGAGCGTCTGAATTCACGCTCGAGCGTAAAAATGAGGTAACCAGTACTTTTGTAGACCTAATGGATCTGCTCGAGCGGGAAAGTCCATGCTCGAGCGGGGACCCCTGTTTCAAAAATTTTGTAAAGATATTATATGTTTCGTTTTCCATTCTCTTTCACTTCTATAGCACTCTTAGGCATGCATTAAGCATTATGAATGAATTAAAAGGATAAGAAAGATGCTTAAGAGGAATGTATGAGTTAAGAACGGACTAAATTTATTGTGACCCATATGTGTTATGTAATGTGTAGGGTCGAGCTCCAGAGTGAATCCACCGGCAGATCACTGTGAGTAATATCTTAATAAAGATGTCTGAAGTATGTTATTTGTCCAATTGCTTATTTCTATATAAGTCTCATAAGTTTGTTACATTGAATTGGGGGACAAATATTTGTATGACACGAATGAATGGGCCAGAGGTCGTATGACATGAATGAATGGGCCAGAGGCTGTATGACATGAGTGAATAGGCCAGAGGTCGTATAACACGAATGAATTAGCCAGAGGTTGTGCGACATAAATGAATGATAGTCTGACATGAATGATAGTCCGATATATGAATGGTTGGGCCAAAGGCCGTCAGACATGAATGATAGTTTGGTATGAACGATTGGGCTGAAGGCCGTCGAATCTGAACGAGTGGACCAAAAGCCGTCGGATACGAACGATTGGGCCAAAAGGCCGTTAGACATGAATGGATGGGCCAAAGGCCGTCGGGTATAAGTTAATTAGGCCCGAGGCCATTTGATACATCTAGAACTTTAGTCGATTGATACATTAAATAGAAGCACGAATTTGGCCCAAGGCCGTCTGGTGTAACTGTTCAAAGATTGTTCATGTATCTTCCTTATTGATATTATTCACTGGGCTTTCGCTCACGCTCATTCATGTCTATGTAGGTAAGCCAAGAGACGTCCAAACCCAGCCTCGGTGAAATATGTGAGGAACAGTCAAGGTTTTGGAGAGTCAGCCCAAACATCTCACGCACGAGACTTGTCTTCGCCTCTTTTGTTCTTTTGATATAGTTTTGTTATGTTGGCGAAAACATCGGATTACTTTTGTATATAAACTTTGGGTTTGACTGACTTAGACTTGAATGATCCTGTATGTATAGAACTATGTGTTATTACTTATTTTGACTTGAGTTATTAACATGTATGTATATGGATTGTTGTGACGTGCCATATAAGTACAGCTCTATGGACAAAGTTTTAAATTTACTTTCGTTTGGCTCCTTTACTCTACTGAGTTATGTCTTTTATGGTTTGAGGCCATAGGTAATCTCTTGATTACTGGCCGGTTATGCCTTTAACCCATCGGGGTGGGTTCGAGTAATGACAGAGTGGTATTAGAGCACGAGTTAATAACTCACACACTTGTCCAAATGAGCGATAAGCGTCTAGAAAAGATCTAGGATGCATTCATGTGATAAGTATGAATTTGGAAGCATCGAGAATACGCTTAAATATTTCAATGTGAACGATTATGTGTTATAAGTTATGATTTGCTTGCATTGCAAATTATTTGAATATGTATGCTCTTTAGTATATGCATACCTGTGAATCTTTTGTATAAAGTATAATGCAAGTCTAATCAGATGGTGAGAACAAGAGGTGATGCGATAGAGGAGTCCTCTACTGCCTGAATGGATAGAATGGAAAGATTGATTCAGGAAATGGCAGAAAGATTGAGGCAACAACAAGAGTGGCACCAACAGTGGCAGCAACCACATCCTCCACCTCCATCTTCAGCACCTCCTGTGCCAGACTTACAGAATGATGACCGAATAATAGCTCTCACCAAAGAGTTTAAGAAAATGAAACCGCCACAGTTCTATGGGGGATTAGATCCGTTGAAAGTCGAAGCATGGGTCCTCGGCATCGAAAAACTATTTGAAGTGTTTCCTTGTTCGAAGACACAGAAAGTACTTCTAGCCACCTTTATGCTAGAAGATGAAGCAAGAAGATGGTGGATGTTAATGCGTGAGAATCATAAGGATGTTGACTAGACCAAATTTTTGGAAATTTTCTATGATAAGTACTTCCCGCAATGTGTCTGGGATAGGAAAGTATCAGAGTTCATGGAACTAAAGCAAGACAGTATGACGGTGGCTGAGTATGAAGCCAAATTCACTAAATTGGCCAGGTTTGCACCACATGTGATTGATACTGATTATAAGAAAGCGAGGCATTTTGAAGGTGGGCTTCGCAGCGACATTTTAGAAAGGGTGAATGTCTTGAAGCTAGAAACCTATATTGGGGTGCTAGATCGGGCCATAATATCATAAGCTAACATAGCTAGACAGGCTAAGTCAACAACTGACTGGAAAGGCAACAAAAGGCAAGGCTTCTTTTCAAAGAAGAAATTTTCGAAAAAGCAAAACACAGGCTCCTCATGTACTTCGAATTCTTCCCGAGATACATCTCCTATGTGCAATATTTGTAGTAAAAGGCATCGTGGGGTTTGTTACCATGTGTCGGGAGCCTGTTTTAAATGTGGTAAACAAGGGCATATGGCCCAAGATTATAATCAGAATAGTGGGAAGATAGCTGATAGTTCTACTGCATCGATCCCAAAACTGGGAAATACTATGAGATCTACTACCACCAGAGATACCGTGAGGCAAGGGAGAGTTTTCACGCTTATTCCGGGCGATACACGAAATGCCAACGCAGTTGTCTCAGGTAGTATTTCTATATGTAATCAGGATGTTTTTATGTTAATTGACTCCGGATCAACACACTCTTTCGTAACATGTGCATTTGCATCTACGCTGAGTAGACCTCTAGAATTATTGCCATATCTACTATGTGTATATGCTCCATCCGGGAAATCTGTATTATGTGAATATGCGTATCGTTTTTGTGACATGCGTGTTGGGAATGCCATTCTATATGTGGATTTGTTGCCCTTGAACTTTAGGCACTTTAATGTAATTCTGAGCATGGATTGGTTAACTAAATATTGTGCCACCATTGATTGTGTGACAAAACAGATTGTGTTTAGACCACAAGAACAGGAAGAAAATGTGTTTGTGGGTAACGGGGTAGTACCTCCACGTTATTTAATATCTGCAATGAAGGCATGTAAACTGATCAAGAAAGGATGCCAGGGTTATTTGTGTTATGTGTTGTCTGAACAATCTGTAAATGTTGAATTGAATAGTATCCCTATTGTCAGAGAATTTCCAGATATGTTTCCAAATGAATTACCAGGGGAATTGGTAGACAAGGAGATAGAGTTTACAATTGAGATTATGCCAGGCACCCAGCCTATTTTCAAAACTCCCTACAGAATGGCTACTGCTGAAATGAAAGAACTAAAAGAACAATTGCAAGACCTGCTTGACAAAGGGTTTATCCGACCTAGCACTTCGCCATGGGGTGCACCTGTGTTGTTTGTGAAAAAGAAAAATGGAACCTTACATTTGTGTATCGACTATCGAGAGTTAAGCAAGGTAACAATAAAGAACAAATATCCCCTACCTCGTATTGATGACATGTTTGATCAGTTACAGGGATCACAAGTGTTTTCCAAAATTGATTTGAGGTTCGAGTACCACTAGCTGAAAGTAAAGGCAGAGGATGTTGAGAAAACCACATTTAGAATGAGGTATGGTCATTTTGAATTTCTTGTTATGCCATTTGGGGTAACTAATGCTCCGGCAACGTTTATGGACTTAATGAACCAAATTTTTAAAACCTACCTTGATGAATTTGTTGTGATTTTTATTGATGACATTTTGATATACTCCAAGAATAGACTTGAACATGAACATCATTTGAGAACCGTCCTGCAAACACTTAGAGAAAAGAAATTATTTGCTAAACTAAAGAAATGTGAGTTTTGGTTAGATGAAGTTATTTTCTTAGGGCATGTGATTAACAAGAAAGGAATTTCAGTGGACCCACAGAAAATAGAGGCAATTGTGAATTGGCCTACACCGACAAATATAACAGAAGTCCGCAGCTTCATGGGCTTAGCCAGGTATTACAGGAGGTTTGTAAAAAACTTTTCAAGGATAGTTGTACCTCTTACCCAGTTGACGCGCAAGGGGCAATCATTTGAATGGAATGACGAAAGAGAATCTGCCTTTCATGAACTGAAAATGAGACTGACCACTGCACCAGTATTGACATTGCCCACAGGTATGGAAAATTTTATAATTTTCAGTGATGCGTCTTATAAAGGTTTGGGTTGTGTATTAATGCAGAACGGAAAGGTTATTGCTTACGCCTCCCGACAGTTGAGACCACACGAGAAGAACTACCCAACACATGATTTAGAATTGGCTACAGTTGTTTTTGCTTTGAAAATCTGGCGGCATTATTTGTATGGGGCAAAGTGTGGAATCTACACGGATCACAAAAGTCTGAAATACTTCTTTACGCAGAAGGAGTTGAATATGCGACAGAGGAGATGGCTTGAACTGATAAAAGACTATGATCTTAAGATTCAGTATCACCCCGAGAAAGCTAATGCAGTTGCTAATGCCTTGAGCAGAAAATCAACGGGGAGTATGGCTTGTTTGCTTACTGAACAGAAAGAGATCTTGCAAGATTTTAAGAAGTCTGAAATTGAAGTGTTATTGTATGAACAAGGCAGATTGATAGCCGCTATTTCAGCCGAACCAGCAATCATTGATGAAATTAAACAGGAACAAAAAGATGATGAATTCCTCAAGAAAGTGATTGATGAATTTGAAACAAATCCGAAAGCAGAGTTCAGCATTGAAGGCGAAGTGTTGAGATTTCGGAACCAAATGTGTATCCCAGATATTCTGGAACTAAAGAAAAGGGTTTTAGATGAAGCCCACAAATCAGTGTTTGCTATGCATCCGGGTAACAATAAAATGTATCAGCATCTGAAACAAAGCTATTGGTGGCCTAAAATGAAAAAAGAGATTGCAGAATATGTGTCCAAATGTCTTCAATGTCAGCAAGTTAAAGCTGAACATCAGAAACTAGGCAGTCTACTTCAACCTCTCCCTATTCCTAAATGGAAATGGGAGGATATGACTATAGATTTTGTTGTTGGTCTACTTCGAACTCCTCGAGGTATAGATTCTATTTGGGTTGTAGTTGATAGACTGACTAAGTCTGCACATTTTCTACCTGTTAGAACTACATTTGATGCTTATAGACTGGCTACTATATATGTTGATGAGGTTGTTTGTTTACACGGAATTCCAGTATCTATTGTCTCGGATAGAGACTCAAAATTTGTGTCTAGATTGTGGAAAAGTTTGCAAAGGGCTATGGGGACGGAATTAAGGTTTAGTACCACATTCCACCCACAGACAGACGGACAATACAGACTTTGGAGGATATGCTAAGGATGTGTGCCTTGGATTTTCAGGGGAGTTGGGAAGACTATTTGCCACTTACAGAGTTTGCATACAATAACAGCTTCCACTCTAGCATCGATATGGCACCATACGAGGCTTTGTATGGTAGAAGGTATAGATCACCAATTTGTTGGACAAAAGTCGAGGATAGAGCTTTACTTGGGCCTGAAATTGTGCAAGACACTTCTGAGAAGATTAAAATTATTCAGCAAAGGCTCAAAACAGTTCAGGACCGACAAAAGAATTATGCAGATGTCCAAAGAAGACCTCTCAAGTATGAGGTTGGTGACCATGTGTTCATCTGTGTGACTCCGATGAAAGGCCAAGTCAGGTTTGGAAAGAAAGACAAGTTGTCGCCCCATTACATTGGGTCATTTCAAATTCTAGAAAGGCTTGGTCCAGTTGCTTATAGAGTTGCTTTGCCATCGGGATTTGAGCAAATCCATAATGTGTTTCATGTGTCAATGTTAAGGGGTTATCTTCGGGACTCGTTTCATGTGATTGACTATCACCGGGTAGCTCTTGATGAAAATATGGAGTATGCCGAATGGCCGGAACGAATCATTGACAGGCAAGTGAAACAATTGAGAAGCAAGTCCATCCCAATGGTGAAAGTAGAATGGAAAGAACACTATGGGACAGATGCCACATGGGAAAAAGATGATGAAATGCAACTACACTATCCACATTTGTTTCCCGGCGAAGGTAAAATAAGTTTGGAGGACCAAACTTCCTAAAGGGGGGAAGACTGTGATAATCCTGTTCCGTATTATGCTAATTGATCTTTATTATGAATGTGATTATGTGTTTGATATGATTTTGAGTGTCATTTATATGAATATATGTGGTTTTGAATTTCTATCTATTCACCGTAGGAATATCTGTTCAACTTATTGTTATAAACTAAAAATTGAAGGCCTTATCGGCCACAGAAACTGAAATTGATTATGCCATTGTGATTAGCGTAATTTTTGGAACCTACGGTGAAATTTAATTAAAAATTGATTTGAATCAAATTAAATAGATTAAATTGAAGAAATAGTGCTCAGTTAATTAGTATTAAAATAATGTGATTAGAGGAGCTTATATAAAGGGCCAATTACACTCTCATTTGGTTGTTTGGAGCTCAAAAATTTGATTTTACACCTTAGAGTGAGAGAGGGTCGGCCAGAGAAAGAGAGGGTGAAGGAAATTGAAGTTTTGATCTTGAAGCTTGGATAATTTGAAGACCAACTCAAGAATTAAGCATAAGTTTGAAAGATTAAAGCTCCTAGGTGAGTGATCAACCCTTAACTCATGAGTTTGAGTTTTGATTTTGTGAATTGAAGACTAAATGGTGATCAAGAACATGAATTGAGTTAGCTTTGATGAACTGGGAGCCAATATACACATGCATGTAAGAAATTGCCATGAATTTGTATGTTTGAGCTTGTAATTGCATAAGCTAGCATGAATGATATTGAACATGGAGAATTAGGCACCAATCTTCACATGAATGCATAATCCTTGTGGGTTTCATGATAATAAGTGTCATTTGTAAGGTTTGAAATTGAAATGAAGTCAAAAATTTACATGCATGTTTGATTATTGAAGGTGTGGGACTTATATGAAGTTTGAATGCATGTGTTTGATTATACAAAAGAAATGTGATTAATTTTGAGGACTGAACCATAATTTTGAGCAATTGGCCTCATATTGTTTGTGTGCTCATGATATATGATGTGTTTCCCTATTTTGGTACCTTAATTCGAACTTTGAAGCCTTTGAACCTCAAGTTTGAGCCTCAAGAACAATTTTGGATTTTCCAGAATTTTGCATGTCCACTCGAGCGGGAAATACGAGCTCCCAGAAGTTTTGCAGACATGGGTGTTCGCTCGAGCGGGGAGATTCACGCTCGAGCAGGGAGCCATGTAGTGAGACTTTCAGATCGAGCATCTGAATTCACGCTCGAGCGTAAAAATGAGGTAATCAGTACTTTTGCAGACCTAATGGGTCCGCTCGAGAGGGAAAGTCCACGTTCAAGCGGGGACCCCTGTTTCAGAAATTTTGTAAAGATGTTCTATGTTTCGTTTTCCGTTCTCTTTCACTTCTAAAGCACTCTTAGGCATACATTAAGCATTATGAATGAATTAAAAGGATAAGAAAGAAGCCTAAGAGGAATGTATGAGTCAAGAACGAATTGAATTGATTGTGACCCATATGTGTTATGTAATGTGTAGGGTCGAGTTCCAGGGTGAATCCACCAGCAGATCACTATGAGTAATATCTTAATAAGGATGTCTGAAGTATGTTATTTGTCCAATTGCTTATTTCTATATAAGTCTCATAAGTTTGTTACATTGAATTGGGGGACAAATATTTGTATGACACGAATGAATGGGCCAGAGGCCGTATGACATGAATGAATGGGCCAGAGGCCGTATGACACGAATGAATGGGCGAGAGGCCGTGTGACATAAATGAATGATAATCAGACATATGAATGATTGGGCCAAAAGTCGTCTGACATGAATGATAGTCCGACATATGAATGGTTGGGCCAAAGGCCGTCAGACATAAATGATAGTTTGGTATGAACGATTGGGCCGAAGGTCGTCGGATTTGAACGAGTGGGCCAAAAGCCGTCAGATACAAACGATTGGGCCAAAAGGCCATTAGACATGAATGGATGGGCCAAAGGCCGTCGGGTATGAGTTAATTGGGCCCGAGGCTATTTGATACATCTAGAACTTTAGTCGATTGATACATTAAATAGAAACACGAATTGGGCCCAAGGCCGTCTGGTGTAACTGTTTCAAAGATTGATCATGTATCTTCCTTATTGATATTATTCACTGGGCTTTCACTCACGCTCATTCATGTATATGTAGGTGAGCCAAGGGACATCCAAACCCAGCCTCAGTGAAATATGTGAGGCATAGTCAAGGTTTTGGAGAGTCAGCCCAAACGTCTCACGTACAATACTTGTCTTCGCCTCTTTTGTTCTTTTGATATAGTTTTGTTATGTTGGCGAAAACATCGAACTACTTTTGTATATAAACTTTGGGTTTGACTGACATAGACTTGAATAATCCTGTATGTATAGAACTGTGTTATTACTTATTTTGACGTGAGTTATTAACATGTATGTATATGGATTGTTATGACGTGCCATGTAAGTACAGCTCTATGGACAAAGTTTTAAATTTGCTTCCGTTTGGCCCCTTTACTCTGATGAGTTATGTCTTTTATGGTGATGTATCGTGGCTACAAGCCTTGATATCATTGTCAAGAGGATGAGTTTAATCAAATCACAAGTACAAATCATCTTCAATCGACACAACTTGTCCACACTAAATTAGGGTTGTAGCATGTCTCGTCTTCCCTAAGTATGACTCCTCTCACAATTTGCACATACAAGCAAGCAAAACAATTGTATGATCATGCATTCTCAATCACAGAAATCAAATACATAAATCGGATGAAAACATTTTTTAACAAAAGATCTTCAACAATCATATAATGGTTATCCAAATCTAAAGAAAAACTAGAATCTAAATACAAAATTATAAGTTACTTGATTAGGGTTTCATTTCAATCCCGAAGAAGAAGATTAGCTGCTCATGGTAGAGGTAAAAAACTTCTTCTCCTTGCCTCTCTCCACTTTCTCTAGAATTCTAAATAACTCTAATGATCGATAGCATTCTCTATTTATAGACACGAAACACATCTAAATAATACCTAGGAGGCAAGAATTCTCCAAAACAAGAAAGAAATTCGAATAGAATTATTCTCAACTTTTTGGCTCATCTTGCGAGTCCATTTTGACCTAGTACATGTCAGAATTAAAGAATTCTTATTTCCCACAAAAGTGTAGCCCTTTAAGTTAGCTTTCCAACGCTTCTTGATGCACCTTAATCCGATATCATATGAGAGAGAGATATCCAAAATACTGAATGTTGTGCAGAGTGATTTCTATAGCGGGATTGCAACAATTTTAACTTTCCTTTCTTCAAATCTCATGGGTTGGAGTTTTATTGCTTGATTCTTCTTCTAAGCTTTTAAACTTGTGTTGAGTCTTGTCTCTGGGTTTCAAATACTTCAAATTAAGGTCAATTTCATCTCACAAGCCAAAATCACCTACACATATACAAACTCATTAAAAATTGTCAAGTAACAATAATTCAAGGACTAATAATTGTATTTTAGGGGGCCCAAATTTGTACATTTAGGTAACTATCACACCACCCAACTTAGACTTTGCTAGTCCTCAAGCAAAGCAAAATAAGAAAACAAAATCAAAAAAGAAATTAAAATTTAACTATATCCTCTTTTGCAGGATACATGATTGCATTTAACCTATGCAACAAATCTTTAAACCATAAGGTTACCACTAATGGATGAGTTTTAGTCTCGTGAGGGTTTCCAGAGATGCTACCCACAAACATTGAACATGTTGGTTACTATAACAAGAGATAGAATGCTCAACTTCAACTTTGAATTCAAATTGATACCTTATCAAATAGACAATACAGAATGTCATGTAGTTAAAGGCTACAATTATCATTCATGAATTAAGTTAAACAATGAAATACTTTAATTCTAAGCAATACTACTCAAGTCCTATATACTTGCACTTAGTAGAAAACCATCACATGATCCCTTGGTGTAAAGTGAATATTCACTCAAAAATACGACCCCCCCCCCCCCCCAACTTAATTTCGAATACACATATCACTAATATGCCACAAGTCATTAGACAACCCGTAAAACAATGCAACCAACGGCTTCACTCTTTTTTTTTTTTTTTTTCCTTCTTGTGACTATGCAATGCTTAGGTCCCTTAAGTTTTCTAATTAACCCATTTAGCAAGTGTTGGGTCAATGACTCCCAAACTAGATAGTTTTAAAGCACTAGGTATGAAGACACCCTAAGGGACTTAATAAATTGTGTTAAAAAGGTTACAAACCCAAACTAATCACTTATTATTATTATTGCTCAAATCTCTTAAGCTTTCTACTCAATCCTTATAACAAGTGTTAGGCCAATGACTCCCAAACTAGTTAGCATTAGGTCATTAACTATAAAGACACATCGACGAGTTTAATAACTTGAATTGAAAATGCTACATATTCAAACAAATTTTTTTTTTATTTTTTTTTTTATCAAGCCAAGGTCACTTATTTTATGGATCATCCAATTTATCACAAAATATCAACATGCATATTAGTATTAAGTTTCAGGATCCACTTATTGTGCTAATGTGCTCAAGTGATTTCAAGGTAAACAAATGATAAACTCTCTATTAAGGACAAGTGAAAAGGACTAATATGGCATCACCTATCTTATAACACAATTTAAAAGTTTAACTCAGTCAATGAATTCAAACTATAATCACAATCATTCAATATTCTACATCAACTATCTAGATTGGATAATCATTCGAATTCAAAAGTCAAAAGTACACTACAACAAAAAAGGTTTATGGTGACGAAAACACGTGATGAAAAAATATTTCTTCTCCAAATATACATGTTTTAGTGATAAAAATAAGATTTTGTCTCCAATTGTACTATTTTTAGAGACAAAAACAAAATTTCGTTACCAAATGTTTAAAATAAATAAAATAATAGGTGATGAAATTTTTTTCATCTCTAAATTTTATTTTTTGTCGCAAAACAAATTCCCACCCTTAGAAATTTTGGTGGAAAATTTAGGAGCCATATTAGAGACGAAAAGTTTCATCACTACTGTAAAAATTTTCTGAGACAAATATAATTTCATCACCTATAATTTAAGGGGACAAAACAAGACCGTTTTGTCTTCTCAAATCACTCTCCTCTCTCGCGCTCTTTCTCTCACTCTCTCTCTCTCTCTCACCCAGTCTCATCTCTCTCTCGCTCTCTGGTCTGAGCTCGTGAAACCCTCTCACCAATCTCTTTCTTGTCCTCTCACATGCACACGAGCACTGCCGGAAACCCTCTCTCTCCGTTCAAATCGCACCACCGGAAGCCCTCTTCTCCGTTCATTTTGCTTCACTGATGCGGCATCATCGGAAGCCCTCTTCTCTATCCATTTCGCACTAGGTATCTTCTTTTCTATATATATATATATACATGTACACTCTTCGTGAATAAAGATTTGTATGCGATTTCCCTCAATTTTTTTTGTGATTTCGAATTGGGTAAATTATTAATGAAACCCTAGCCACCATCTCCATTCACTTCATCCCTTGTTTGGCTGCCTTTTCATCTTCGGCTCTGCTACTTTTGTTTACCAGGTTACTCTCTCTCTCTCTCTCTCTCTCTCTCTCTCTCTCTCTCTCTGTGTGTGTGTGTTCGTGTATATATTTGTATATATATATATATATATAAATTTCTAATTTGATAAAAACTGGGTTGGGTTCCCCTTTTAGATGTTCAAATAAAAATTGGGGAAATTGAAAATACTAAGGAAATACTAAGAATTAGGCATGCGTTTAGCTGTCGAGAAAATACTGAGGAAATTGAAAAACAAGAAGTCTTCCATGATTTTTTTATTTATTTATTTTTTTGAAATGGAGATTTCTTATCCAAATAACCTTCCTTGCTAAACTTTAGTTGAGTTTTTGTTTCTAGAGGGCAAATCAAGGGACATTTACGATGGAAATCGTTCATATGGTTTTTTCCCCATTGTATATTTTTAAGCAACCTAGCAGATTGTAATATTAATTATGTTTGGAATTGTGAATTTCTAAGGAAAATTTTCAATTTTAATTTTCCTAATTTTGTTCTATTAGAATTCATTACTATATGGGTGTGTTAGTTTTGCCTAGCCTCTCATTTTGTGAAAGATTAATCTTATTAGGTTAGATGTAATGTTTTGTCCTAGCCTTAAGTTTGGTGTCACATCTTGAAAGTTGTGTTGATCCTCAGCTTGTGTATTGAGCATCTCTGTAATATATATATTTTTTGGTATAAAACTAACCGCTTACTTACCCAACCAAAAAAGAAGAAGAAGAAGAAGAAGAAGAAGAAGAAGAAGAAGAAGAATTTGTTACTATGGATGATGAGGCCTTGTATTCCTTGATTGTTTGGTCTGATGAACTCAATATGTGAGATTTGACATTAGACAATTGTGGCATAGTATAATTTCTAGACCAAAAAAAAAAAAAAAAAAGCTATAACAAGGCTCTATTATTAGGACTTTGTGGCATAGTGAGGTACTTGCCTGAATTTTGGCCAGAATCGTGGATTTTTCACTATAGCGAATTTAGGACAATGGAATGACAATTGTTTTCCTCATTTATAATGACGTGTATATGTAATTAAATCGTGTAGCAAACCCTATGTAATTGGGGTTTAAAGCTTGTGTTGGATGCATTAGTTTCTGAAACAATTATGGGTCAGGTGATTTTTAAATCTACCCCTCTGTGTGCTTCTAGTCTTCAAATAAAAACTGCTATAAAAATCATTGTTTTGTAAGCAGGCATTACAATCCCTTTGTTTGTTTGCTGACAAAATTAAGTTAAAATGCAGGAAAAGTATTGAGCTTTAGAATTTATTTTCAGTTAGGCTGCATAATTAAGTGTAGTTAAGTTTTCCATTATTTATGGGAAGTATATGTGCTCCTCCCTCGCATTGCCTTTGCCTTGAGGTGATTTTAATTTTGTTTTCTCTTATTTTCCCCCACATGGGCAAATCTTTTTTATAATTCTACAACATAATTACATGTTTACATTAGATTTGGTTGTTGAGAGACTACAGTAATTAACTCTGTTCTATGGGTCAGGAAAAGAAGTCACTGTTGCACATTATTAATATAAGACATTGTTCTAAACAATCTTTCATTATAACACAATAATTAACTCTCCTGTTCTAAACAATTCAGACAATCACTTGAATGCATCATCAATCTTGTTGTTATGAAGGGAGACCAATATGATGTAAGAGAGCAAACAAATGAAAATGAGGTATAGAAAAATGTAATTCTTAATCAAATCATTATGTGTTTGAATGATATTTACTTTAAACTATATGATTTAATTGGTGTGCAGACAGTGGTGGACATCTTGATATTATTTATATTCCCACCCAACCCGCCAGCCAGCATCTTTTATTATGACACTAGTTGTTTTCTTTAATTCCATCAAGGAAATAATTGTCTATTATTTGTTATGGACATTTATGTGAACTCTTAATTCATGACCTAATACCTATTTATGTTGATGAATTTTCTTTACACTAGTCAAGGAACATCATTAATGTAAATTTTGGTTAATTCATATTTTGGTCATATAATGACTCTATTCTTCAATGTTAACATATCTGCCTCTTGTTTAGTTTGTTTTTATTTTGTGGACATATCTATACTTTGTATTAAACCAGAACAGTTTGGGTTTCCAGCTTGGTGTCCACATGGAGAAAGTGTGCATTGTCCTTGATCCTTTAAATTTAGAATAATAAAAGGGGGAAAAAAAAGAAAAAGAAAATATAGATGTTGGTGAAAAGACAAAACTTTACCTTTTTGAAAAAAGTAAATAATAGCAATTGGCACCCAATTCTCCTCACCTCACCTCCCTCCCTCTCTCTCTCTCTCTCTCTCTCTCTCTCTCTCCATATCTTTCTTTTTCCTTCAATTTTTTTTTATATGTATATATTTTCTCATTCTATATGGGATTATGATCATGTGCATTGCTTATGCATCACTTCAGTTTTTTTTATTTGGTAATGAGTAGTGTCATCATCTTTTTGAAGGTGAGAAACCTTGGCAAGCCGGTGGATCTTGCCTAATAGTATTACAAAGATGGGGCTGATGAGGTATGCCCAGTTTTGGATAGATGTGATGTTCATATTTTATTGAAGAGTCATGAAATCAATGTATGATCTTATTGGATAGATGTGATGTTCATGTTTTATTGTAGCATTGCCATGCTATTGTATGATCTTATTATTACTACCAAATTGGCACAAATCTCCTATGGATGGTGGTGGAGTAGTGCCTGAGCTTTTAGTCTTTGGTTGATGTATCAAGCTAGTAGAATCTCCTCTTTTATCATATCCATGTTTGGAAAACTTAATTATTTATTTATTTTTACTCTAATTATTCTCGCATCATACCAAGTTGAAGGGGTTGTTATGCGCAGTTTATAGAATTGTTTATAATTTTTTTTTTTTTTAATTTTAGAAATTTACATCAAAGTGTTTGGTGTACATTTTGCTTGCATCTTATGAGAAAGAAGTAGTTCATCAATTTTTAACTTGTTAGAATCTGCACCAAACAAGCCTTAAATCTACACTATAAATTCAAATCATAAGCATTTTGGAGAGGGAATTCTCCCATATTTTTAATCTAGTTTACATTCTGATGAATTGTGATATTGATGTCCAGGTCTTTCTTTATCTAGAAGTTCTTCGGGCAATTTGGATAGCGAAAAGTTCTGTAATCTTCCTAATGGGACCGATCAAGCTTCTGAAATGCCTTTATTGGTAGGCAATAAAGGTACACTATGACATCTCAATGTACTCCCTTCCTTAGTGGCATTATTCTTTAAAGAATATGTAGTACTAACTACTTTTTTTTTTAAAAAAAAAAAGCAAAAATAATAAAATAATAATAAAAAAGAAAGTATTATAACAATTGCAAGGAGATGATTTACAACAACATTAGCTTTTTAGGACATGAACAAGCTTGGATAGGAAGGTCTGATGTAATTTGCAGGTTGCAACACCGTGTCATTGCAATTGATGTATCTTATTTGTAGTGGGTCGAGGTAAATTTCAATGGAATAAAATGGCCATCACCTAAACAAATGAAAAAAAAAAGAAAAAAAAAAAAAAAAAAAAAAGGGATGCCTTGTTAATTGCCGCAGAGGTCTCTAATCATGTAGCTGAAACCTTCATTTGTGGAAGGCCCTCGTATATTATGTAAACCATCTGTTGAAATTGAAATTCTAACTTGAAGTACTTTATGTTTATTTGAACACAATTGTCAAGGTATTTGACATAATTTCAAGTTTGTCATTGCAATCTATTAATTTACTGTTCTTTTTCTGAACTTGCAATCCATCTAAAATTAGTTTGCAATGGAGTGCAGGTAGGGTTAGTCTAATCTCTTATCTCCTTGATACCCTAGTTTTTACTTTTGATTCATGTTCAGATGCTACCTATCAAACAGTGGCTAAAAGGTCCATTTCTTGCATTATTAGATTTCTAAGCTCCTTATTGTCCATGTGGTGGTCTGGTAGACAAGTGCCTCATGAGATTTTAGTTGTAATACAATTGTTTAGGTTCCCCAATCCTAGTGGCTGTTTATTTGGTTTGTGCAAGTGAAGTATAATATTACATAAACCATTAAGTTCTTTAATATGGTGATGGAGGGTATTTGTTTTATTGAGAATCTGTTTGACGTGGTTGTGATTCATGTGATAATTGTCAACACTTATACTATCTTCCTTGTGGCAGGTCTTGATGAACTTAACAAATGACAACCTTGTGTGATGTCAGCAAATTGTTTCCTGTAGAGGACTGGAAACCTTGTCTTCATTGATTGTTGGCCACTTTCCATCATTCATTTCATCTTTGCCACCCTTCAGTGATGTAAGAAATGATACCTTGTCGTCCAAGTCTAGTCTTGAGGTTGACCATCAGAATGACAGCCTTCTCTCTGATTGAGAATTAGATTTTCTTGTTGCTATTTTGGGCTTGCTCATAAACCTGGTAGATAAAGATGGCCACAACAGGTAAAATTTTCTTTTCGTTAAATTCACTTGCATTTTATTGTAAGTAGAAGTTGTTAGTGCAGAAGTTAGCAATATGTTTATCTAATTTTGTCATGCATGCCCTTTAATTTTATACTATAAAGTTATTTATCTATATAAAAACATTAGTTATTTGCCAATTTCATTGTTTGAATGATGATTCTTGGATCATTTCACTGCCACTTCAATTAGTTGACTCCCATAAAATGTGGATGCAAATTTTCTGGTAAAAATTATTTGGAAAGATGCAAAACAAGATCAATCATGGCAGGGGTAAGAAAATTCCTCATAAAGTATTGCGGTTTGAAAACTAAGTAGAAAAATGCACTTTTCCAACACTTAAGCTTGAAAATAGGCCATCGGGGGCCAAAATCGTGAAACACTCACGAGAAGGCCACGGGGATCACCCCAAACACCTCGGGAGGGACCAATGCAACTTGTGAAAACTTACTGAACTAGCACTGGATTTCCAGTTTGAAAACTAAGTAGAAAAATGCACTTTTCTAACACTTAGGCTTGAAAATAGGCCCGGGGAACACCTCAAACACCTCGAGAGGGACCAATGTGAGTTGTGAAAACTTATGGAACTAGCACGGGACTCTCGGTTTGAAAACTAAGTACAAAAATACACTTTTTCACACTTATGCTTGAAAATAGGCCATCGGAGGCCAAAATCGTGCAACAGCCACGAGACGTCTCGGGTAACACCTTAAACACCTCGGGAGGGACCAAAGTAAGTTGTGGAAACTTAAGGAACTAGCACGGGACTCCCGGTTCGAAAACTAAGTCCGAAAATGCACTTTTTCACACTTAAGCTTGAAAAATAGGCCATCGGAGGCCAAAATCGTGTAACAGCCACGAGACGGCCCGGGTAACACCTCAAACACCTCGAGAGGGACCAAAGTAAGTTGTGGAAACTTACGGAACTAGCATGGGACTCCCAGTTCGAAAACTAAGTCCAAAAATACACTTTTTTACACTTAAGCTTGAAAAATAAGCCATCGGAGCCCAAAATCGTGTAACAGCCATAAGACGGCCTAGGGAACACCTCAAACACCTTGGGAGGTATCAAAGTAAGTTGTGAAAACTTACGGAACTAGCACAGGACTACCGGTTCGAAAACTAAGTCCAAAAATGAACTTTTTCACACTTAAGCTTGAAAAATAGGCCATCGGAGGCCAAAATAGTGCAACAGCCACGAGACGGCCTGGGGAACACCTCAAACACCTCAAGAGGGACCAATGTAAGTTGTAAAAACTTACAAAACTAGCACGGGTATCCCGGTTTGAAAACTAAGTCTAAAAATGTACTTTTTCACACTTAAGCTTGAAAATAGGCCATAGGAGGCCAAAATCGTACAAAAGCCACGAGACGTCCCGAGGAACACCTCAAACACCTCGGAAGGGACCAATGTGAGTTTTGGAAACTTATAGAACTAGCACGAGACTCCCGGTTTGAAAACTAAGTCCAAAAATGCACTTTCTCACACTTAAGCTTGAAAATAGGCCATTGGAAGCCAAAATAGTGCAACAGCCACGAGATGGCCTGGGGAACACCTCAAACACCTCGAGAGGGACCAATGTGAGTTATGAAAACTTATGGAACTAGCACGGGACTCCCGGTTTGAAAACTAAGTACAAAAATGCACTTTTTCACACTTATGCTTGAAAATAGGCCATCGGAGGCCAAAATCGTGCAACAGCCACGAGACATCTCGGGTAACACCTTAAACACCTCGGGAGGGACCAAAGTAAGTTGTGGAAACTTAAGGAACTAGCACGGGACTCCCGGTTTTGAAAACTAAGTCCAAAAATGCACTTTTTCACACTTAAGCTTCAAAAATATGCTATCGGAGGCCAAAATCGTGCAACAGCCACGAGACGGCCCGGGAAACACCTCAAACATGTCGAGTGGGACCAACATAAGTTGTAGAAACTTACGGAACTAGCACGGGACTCCCGGTTTGAAAACTAAGTTCAAAAATGCACTTTTTCACACTTAAGCTTGAAAATTGGCCATCGGAAGCCAAAATCGTGCAATAGCCACGAGACGGCCCGAGGAACACCTCAAACACCTCGGGAGGGACCAATGTGAGTTTTGGAAACTTACGGAACTAGCATGGGACTCCCGATTTGAAAACTAAGTCAAAAAATGCACTTTTTCACACTTAAGCTTTAAAATAGGTCATCGAAGACCAAAATCATGTAACAGCAACGAGATGGCCCGGGGAACACCTCAAATAGCTTGGGAGGGACCAATGTGAGTTGTGGAAACTTACGGAAGTAGCACGGGACTCCCGGTTTGAAAATTAAGTCCAAATTTTCACTTTTTCACACTTAAGCTTGAAAATAGACCTTCGAAGGGCCAAAATCGTGCAACAACCACGGGACGGCCCAGGGAACACCTCAAACATGTCGGAAGGGACCAATGTAAGTTGTGGAAACTTACGAAACTTGCACCGGACTCCCGATTTGAAAACTAATTTGAAAATTGCATGTTAAATTGTATGTTTTATGAATAAGATAATAATTGTCTAACTTGCATTTTTTTTTTTTTTTTTGGTGTTTCATTTTTTTGCAAATTCGAGATTTGATATGGACATGTTTGGTAATTTTGAGGGCAAATGGTAGCTCATTTTGTGTTTTTGTTCATATTACCTTACATGTATTTTGGTTGCGTTATAAATTTTATATTTTTGTTGGTATTACAAGGCATGTTGGGTAATCCGCTCTTGATATTTTATTTTTGTTGATATTAGTAGACTTGTTTTTTGTTGGATATTAGGAGATGTGTTTTGTAATCCGCATGCGGTTGATATTATATTTTTGTGGATATTAGTAGACGTTTTTTGTGAATATTAGGAGACATGTTTATAATCCACATGCAATTCATATTGTATTTTTATGAAAACGAACAGATTTTTGTAATGATTTGTAATAGATATTTTATTGAACAGGTTATTGAAATGCACAGGGAATTGTTACTGAAAAGATAAAATTTCGGAAGAAAATAGTATCCCCATTTTCAAATTTTTTAATTTTTTAATTTTTATTAGTGACAAAATAAAAAATGTCGCTATTAGTTTTCAAAAAACATGATGAATAATTTTGTCACTAATGATATAGTACCAAACAAATAATTTCGTCACATTTGCTAAATATTTCGTCGCTAAATTGAAATATTTGGTGACAAAATATTTTTTGTCAATGAAGAATTTTCTTTTCTGCTCATTTTAGTGACAATTTTTTTTGTCACCTTAATCCATATCATTGGTGAGGAAAATGTTCGTCACTAAAATCTATTTGCTGACGAAATATTTCGTCGCAAAAAGCTATTAAAATAAAATATTATTTAGTTTTGGTGATGAAATTGATGTTATAGAGGACGAAAAATTCAACATTCGAAGACGAAACATTTTGTCACCAAAAATCAAAAATAGGCGACGAAACTGTTTTTCGTCACCAAGTACTTTCAGCAATGACGTATAGGCCACAAACGTGGTGAAAAAAAAAATTTGTCGCAGACCACGTTAGTGACAAAAATTTGATGTTTGGAGACAAAATCAGTCTGTCACCAAAGGCCTTTTTTGTTGTAGTGGTACAACATATCTATCTCAACGTGAAAATTTTCTGAATTTTTATTTTCAATCTAAACACAAAATCATTCTCCCCAACTTAAATATCACATTGTCCTCAATGGAACACACCAAAGTATACAATAGAGTCAAGTACATAAAGGGAAGGAAAGACATCACCTTGATATATAAGCAGATGCATAGAGATGCAGGTGAGAGAGACTTCCTCCCAAATTAAAGAATAGTGTGCACCTGCAAAAACTTAGTACCCAACATCCAAGAAAGAGGAAGTGAAATAAAAAATAAAAATAAAATCTAAAACTAAGAAAAAAAATAAAATTCGAATTATTTAAGCATGAAACGATGTATTTTTATACTTATTCAGCAAGTTACTTATAATTAAATTGTACTAACTTTATTTTTTGCAGAATTGTGGGTCTTACTAACTTTTTATACAGGGCTGACCCACCATATTTTTATTTTTATTTTGTTTATTTTATACTCAATTTATATTTAGTTGTGTACGGGTAAGAAACTAAATGCCACCGTATCTCAGGAAACTACCCCTTCATCTCGGTACAGGTGGAACTACTTGTCATGTCCTGTAACAAGAATTAAATGTACTTTGGTTTGTGTCTGATAGACACATGGGTGTTAAATCTTGTACTCATACCAGTATATCTGCATTCTGACCTGTTTTGTCTCTTGGCAACTCGGGTGCATTCTATTTGAGCGCAGCCGAGTTTCCTTTGAAGGATTAGTTAGGGGCTACGGTGGTGACAAGAATAACTATAGTTATTGAACATGTCTTTTAGACTTTTTTGTTTTCTTAAGCTTAGGGTTGATATTAGTTTATATATTTATTGTTTTTTTTATGACCTTTGTATTTTGATAATTTAGCATGGTTTATTTAAGTTATTTTGACTATTTATTGTAACTTTAATGTTGGATGTAGTGGTTAGTTATAAAATTATAGTGGATGGTCTAGTTGGCTTTTTTAATTTTAAATTTTTTATTTTTTTTATCCCTCGTAATCTTTTGAGGATGGAAATTTACGTAAACCCTTTGAAGATGTAAACGTTTAGATTTTTGTACCACCCCTACGATTTGGATGATGGAATATTGATTGGGGTTTAGTCCTAATTTAATATTTAATTGTCTAAATTTTGGAACTTGACACAGATAGAGAGAGTAAGTCTAGTTTGATTGCTCAGCAAAATTTGTACAAATATAAAAATTTTGTATAGATAAAATTTGGATAGAAAATTTGTATAGATAAGAACATTGAAAAAATAAATTTTGAACAGATAAAAAATTGGACAAATAAAATTTGGACAGATAGAAAAAGTTAAACACACAAAATTTGGACAGATAGAAAAAGTTAAACACACAAAATTTGGATAGATAGAAAATTTACACATTTAAAATTTGGACAGATAGAAAAAATTTAAACAGATAGATATAAATTTGAACAGATAGTCAAAGGCATCAACAGATAAATTAAGGGTAAAATTGAAAAAAAAAAAAATCCTCTAAAACAACAAAAGGGTTTCTCACCAAACTATTTTATAAAAGGATAGACTTCTCACCAACAAAAAAAAATATTCACTGAACTTAATGCCTTAGACAATTGTTAAATTAGACTTTTCAACTATTTTCTCTTTATTTAATTTATGAATTTGAGTAAGAATTTGAAAAGTAAAAGAAAAGAAAATTGTAAATAAAATATAGAAAACTTTTTCTCTAATTTTCTCATCTTTTTTTTTATTATTATTTTCAAATTTCTAACCAAATTCAAAATCTAAACAAAGCTTTAAGAGAACAAATTTCTAACTATATATATATATATTGTGACAAATATATTCCTCGAAAAAAGTAAAATTAACTATTATAGTGATTCCGATTTTAACTCGACACTTTTGTATCTTGGACTCAAGTTTCGTGGTTTCGTAGTATTGTTCATGTCTTTTTCCTCTCACACTTCCTTGAGTTTAGCTATTTGATTGTAACGGTTGCATTTCGAACAAGTTGGTTGCTTGGTTTTACTCCTCCACTCAAGCGGCACTTCTTGCACTCGAGCGGGCTTTGTAAACTCTTAGTACTTTTGCAGGTCGGAAAAACTACTAGGAGAGTGTATTCTATGCTTGAGAGGTGCTTTCTGCGCTCGAGCAATCTCAACTTGAGCGGCCTTTTGTTGTGCTCGAGTGTTGGGCTGTTGTCTACAAAATTACTATGAGTATTCATTCTATACTCAAGCGTCACTTATTGCGCTCGAGCAAAACAACTTATTGTGTCTAATGCTCGAGCGGACTGTGTGTATATCAATTCACAGCAGCACCTTTCTACATTACTTTTCACACATTTTTCTCTCAAAACCCTAGATATAGAGCCTCTCTCTCTAAAACCCACTCTCTCTCTCTACATTTTCACCTAGATTTGGTGGTTTCTCTACCTATGTGCCTTTGTTAAAAAGGTAAAGCACCTCAAAGGCTACGTTTTGATCTGAATAGAGCTTGGTTTCGGCGTCTTTGAAGCTCCTCTATTGCTTCCTTGGTCTTCTAAACTCGAGGTAGAAACTTTCTACACTTTTCTATGAGTTTTAACTTAGTTATTTATTGATGTATAAAGAATATTGGAATTTGGAATGATTTTGAACAAACTTAGGGTTTTGGTTTAAAATCAAAAGAGAGGTTTTTAAATGTATGTATTAAAAATGGTTATGAGAGTAGGTATGAGGTTGTGTTGTGATAAATTTATCGATTTTGATAACCGGGATGGATTTTGGAAGAAAATGGAGTTTGCCCTAAAATGTCTCAAATAGTTATTTTGTATAAATAAATGAAATTGACATTGGGAATATGAAATTAGAAGCATGTTTATTTAAATGGTGGATTTGAATATGTATTACTTCTCACCTATGGAAAGTTAGATAATTTATCTGCCTTGGAGATTATATATTTGTTTAGAAATATCTGTTTTGGGCTATCGGTGGAGGATAACTATGATTGTTGTAGAAATTGCATGAGGATTAGGTAAATTGAAACTAATCTTTTATTTGTTGTTATTGAATATGACTATGTCTTTAATACATTGTAAATGTATGATGTTTGGGAAAAGAAATGGGATGTACTCCATGTTTGGGAGAAGAAAGGAGATGGACTCCATTGAATTAAGTTGGCTTGTGTGTTCAGAGTAAAAGTCTCAAAAATCGCGTGTATACATGGGTGCCGATTCCCGCGGACAAAATATCCGTAACATGGCAAATGAAAGTGTTTTTATAACAGTTGTGTTGGTTTAAGACCCACTGAGTTGTACCTTCAATTTGGTTGTCTGAATGAAATGAAAAATGATTTAGAGCTTGGTGTAGCATGGTTTTGTAGAGGAATTGTAAATGATTTTATTACGGACATTGTAGATGCATACTACACTTATATCTTTGTTAAGATTCATATATTGTATTAGATTGTTTCTACTGAGTTTTGGCTCACCCAACTTGAGAAAATCATTTTCAGGTGCTAATATTATGCCTCCACCAAAGACTTAGCTTGGCGGGATTGTGGAGCTAAAGGCTCAGTTCTGTTTATCTTGTATTTAACTTTTGTACAAGCCTAGGGTTTTATTTGTATTGAGCTTATGACTCATTTTTTATTGTACCAAAGCGTTGGCTTGGAAAGATATAAGCCTTTAGGGCATATGAACATTTGTTTAGCTTTCATTCTTTATCACATTTTATATATTAATTCTGATTAATGAAAACTTATCATTTCAATTTTGCCACCTTGCATTTGTGGTTTGGAGTGGGATTATTGTAATTATTTTGGAGTGTTACAACTATGCTTGTTCTTTAAAGTCTTCTTCATAATTAATAAATAGAAAAGGATTGTAATAATGCAAAAGCTTCTAGGATTTTGGATTCAAGATCAATTAATCAAATTTGTTGAAAATTCTATCCAAAAGTTAGAATAATTCCAAAATTCAAAAATTTCAATTTTTATTTTTTTATTTTTTGGAAATAACCTGTTTTTTTTTTTTTTTACTAATTTAGTTAGAAAGTTGTTCAAATTTAAAAGAAAAAAATAAATAATTTAGAAATTAATTTCCCAAATTTGGTCTAAAGAGTAAAGTTCAGAAGGGGGGAAAAAAACGTTTTGAGAAATTCACAAAAATCAAAGAATTTTCAAAATCTCATCTTGTTTGGTTATAGTTTTCACAAAATTTTACTTTTTTGTTTTTAATATTTTAATATTTTCAATGATTTTTTTTAATACTTTAAGCAATTTTTTTAAATTTTTAGACACACCTAACATAAATACACCTTAAAAGTATAATATTTGTGAATTTTTTTTAAAAAAATACACTAAATACCAAAAAATACAAAAATATATATATATATACAAAAATTCAGTACATTTTTTATATTTTTGTATATTTATTAATTTTTTAAAATATTTTTTTATAAATATTTTATTATTTAGATACATCTAAGTAAAGTGCATTTAAAAAAGTAAAAAAAAAAATTACTTAAAATTTAAAAAATATTCACTAAAAATAAAAAGACACAAAAAATCAAAAAAATTAATTTTAAAAAAATTAAATTTAAAAAACTAAAACTAAACACACTGAATATTGTGTTAAAATTTTCACGAGTCAAACTAGAATATGAAGTTGTTTACATTGTTGTACTAATCTTACATTTTCTACTTTAGAAAATTCCTAGCATCTTTGTCCAACAAACAGATAGTAACAAATGAAAGCGTTTTTCATATTTCACTTAAAATTTACTTTTTGTCCACTTTTCAATTGTAATAATTAAATTTTTAGATTTTAACTCAAATTTTAATGTAGTTCCCCTCTCACCCAATATTTAAAATTTGAGTAAAAGTTGAAAAATAAAATAGCAAAATGAAATTTGAATAAAAGTTAAAGAGATTTTTTTTTGTGTGTGTGTGTAAATTACAAATACACCCTTGGAGTTTCCTTAAAATACAAATTGTCCCCTGTGATTTGAAAAATTACGAATACCCCCTTTCATAATTTTTTATTTAACATAATTAACTGAAAAAATGAAATTCATAATTTTTTTCCTATATAATAATAAAATTACCTAAATAATCAATTGAAACATATTTCTAATATCATTAAAAACTGTTAATTGACTTGATAATTTATTAATAAAATGGGCGATTTGTTATGAAATTAGAAATATCAGGGGGTGGAATGTAATTTCTAAAACTACAAGGGGCGATTCGTATTCTAATCAAATGTCAGAGGGTGTATTTGTAATTTATCCTTTTTTTTTTTTTTTGGAACGAAGTTAAAGAGATTGGTAAGTGTACCTTTTTCATAATTTTTTCCGTTAATGCCCTTAATATAGCCATCATGTGAGCACTTTTTGTTCATTTCTATAACAGTAAGGTCAAGTTTGGCAACTCAAAAATAATCTATTTTTTTATCTTTTTTTCCATCACATCACCTCTCTACTTTTCTGTACATTTTTTCTTAAAAAAACAAAAAGTGCACTTATTTAAGTCATCCCAAACAACCCCAGTGATGGGAAGGACTATAAGTTGAATCAAATTGGTCCAATTATAAATGGTTATTTAAATTAATAATAGAATAATAATAAAATTCACATATGTTCCCTAAAATGTGCTTTATTTCATATTGATACTTGAAATTTTAATTTCATTAATTTTGTCTCAAAGCACTTATGAAGAAGGCGAAACACAACTTTACAATATTTATAAATGAAATGAGTAAAATTAAAATTTTAAAAATGAAAGTGACACATAACACATATTTATGTGGCTATAACTATATTTGATTATTATTTTTTTAATGATTTAGACTTTTTGTTTGAAATTTGACCAATTTAACTCAAATTAAATATATATATATATATATTAGAAAAAAAAATTATAAAATTAAAACTTATAAAGTCAAAATTGCACGAAATGCATATTTTAAAAATTATAAATATATTTATCATTAAAGTTTTCTATGGTTCTAAAGGCCCCAATTTGTATCTTGATTTGCTCTTGTATGGATGGGAAACATGATAGGCCTATATATATGTGTGTGTGTATATATATATATATGCAGATGGAAAAACATTATGGGAGTACAAAGGGTGTAGATCATATGTACTTTATAATTAAAAAGAAAAATTATATAATTTTAATTTTTTAAATCATAATTAAACACAACATGAGGTATAATTAAAAAACTCATGAATTATAACTAAAATAATATTATAACTAAAGAAAAAAATGATATGATTACATATGCATATAGTATACCAATTTTAAATGGGTGTATATTACAATTTCCCACATTGTATGTATATATATTAGCATATCACCCGTGCTATGTACGGGATTAGATTTTAAAAAATTATTTATGATTATATCAAACATATTTTTAAATTATTAGTATAAAATATACGTAATTTTCAAAGAAAATATTGATGTTTTATAATTGAAGTAATGAAAATGAAAATTTATTATATTTGTTCGAAATTCACTAAATAAATAAGATATATTATAATTAAGGTCTTCTATCAACATTCCTGCATTATCAACATAATAGTTAGTATTATAATTGATAAACAACACATATATTATGTTATTATAAAATATTATAAAGTAAAAATATTATAATTACATATTATATATATATATATATATTTTACCTTGTAAAATGTATTGATATTTTTCAGACCAATCTATATTTAAAACAAAATTCACGCACGATGTACAATCTAGTTGATGTAGCATTTTGGTACAGGTATGATAAATGCATAAGCACAATCTTAGCATGACACAATATAATCTTTAATCATTCTAACTCCATCATCCTATAAAAATTTGGAATTATAACATTTTGTTTGAAAATGTAAGAATAAGTTATTTATAATAAATTTTATAATTTCCTACCTTTGATATCATATTCCTCCAATATGAGGGTTGACCTCGCAAGATAAACTCTGTCCGTTTATCTTGAACAATAAGATTTATTGAACCAGTACTGTCTTTGACCACAATGTTAACATTATATCTAATAAAAAAAAAATAAAAAAAAATTTGTTAAAAGGAAATATTGTACCTAATAAAAAATTAAAATACTTGTTAAGTTTGAATTATTACATATTAATTATTTACCTAAAGAAAATTACCTCGTTATAATATCAGTATCAAAACGTATGCAGTGACGACAAATAATATGATGATAATGATATTCAACTTTTTGATAACAGTGTAATTTTTTAATAAAATTACAATGGAAGGGTTGAAAAGGGTGTGTAATTTCCTAATTACAGTGTAATTTTTTTTCTCTTTTTTTTTTCACAATTGTAACTTGTTATTTTTTAATAAAAATTTATATTTGTTTTAGATATTTTTTTAATATACAAATTATTTTTTATAGTGTAATTTTTTTTTTTTTTTGGCAATTACAACCTGTTATTTTTTAATAAGAATTTATATTTATTTTAGATATTTTTTTAATATACAATCAGTAGTTAAAAATACAATAAATTAAAACCCAATCACAAATTAAATCAATTGGTAATTAAAAATACAATCACATCACAAAAAAATCAATTATAATTTTTTTAAAAAATATAATCTAATCATCATTAATAAGTATTACACTGTTAATTGTAATTACATTTTAATTGTGAACTTTCTCTCCCCCTCTCTCTCTCGTCCAAATCATCTTACAGTTTTGATTTTGCTTGTCAACTTTGAAGTCATACTTAAAGGCATCTTTAAAGTTGCTTTATTAAAGTGGTGACTTAAACTTGCCAGATGAGCCAATAAAGCAGAATGCCGAAAAAGGAAGAAGAAAAAAAAAAAAAAAAAAAAAAAAAAAGTAAAGAAAACCAAAATTAAAAGATTAAAAACTCACATTTATCACCCAAAATAAAAAACAAATTAAAAACTCACATTTATGTCACTTCAGTATTTCCAAGAACCAATCAACCGAGCTTTGCAGAGATTTGAACATCAAAATTATTGTCGGTTTGAGATGTTTTAAGAAATGTATTTTTTGACTTTTTGATTTATATAGGTTGTGTTTGGATTGAATTTGATGTGATGTGTTAGAGAGGTGATGTAATTTAAATGAAATGATATAACTTAAATAGGATAATAATTTTTTAACTTTTTGTATTATTTAAATTATGCCAAACTTAGCCTTAGTCAGCTTGAAGTCATCAACGAACCATTAAACTCACTGACTGTTCATATTTTTTTTGTGAG
Organism: Camellia lanceoleosa; assembly: GCA_025200525.1. NCBI lineage: Eukaryota > Viridiplantae > Streptophyta > Magnoliopsida > Ericales > Theaceae > Camellia > Camellia lanceoleosa. The sequence goes on along the minus strand of CM045769.1, from coordinate 12,948,794 downwards.
AAAAAAAAATCAATTACAATTATAATCATTGTGACTGTTCAACCGTAGTTAAATATTTTTTTGGTACTTTAACTATCAATTGAACTCACAAAAACAAAAAAAAAAAAAAATCATTAGACTAATTACAATACAATCACATTAAAAAAAAATCATTGAACTAACTGCAATCACATTAAAAAAAACCGTTAAACAAATTACAATCACATCACATTTTTCTCCTAATAAAAAAAATAAATGAAAACAAAAAAACTATTAAACTAATTACAATCACATTAAAAAAAAAAAAAACATTGAATTAACTACAATCACATTTTTCTCTTTGTGAGTGTTTATATTTATCTAACTTTAATCATATTAAAAAAAAATTAAATTATAATTTTTTTTTTTTGGCTAGACCAAATACAAATCACAAAAATGAGATGACTTCAATCATACAAATCACAAATATTTTTATGCTATCTATCTACAATCATATTTTTTTATAATAAAAAAAATAATTGTAAAGAAGAACCATTAAAACAGTAAATAAAACGATTAAATCACATTAAAAAAAAAAGAACCATTGAACAAACTACAATCACATCACATTTTTCTCATAATAAAAAAAATAAATGAAAAAAAAAGAACCATGGAACTAACTATCTATATATGTACGGATTGTGTTTACAATTATCTATATATGTGAATTGTGATTTTTAAATGCTTTTTTTTTTAAATGTCTTCTTTTTTTTTCCTTTTTTATATTATATTAAAGTTTAATATTTTGATAATAATCATATGTGTTGAACTTTTCAAGGAATTAAATGTCTTTTTTTATTATATTATATTAAAGTTTAATATTTTGATGATAATCATATGTGTTGGATTTTTCAAGAAATTTTTTTTATGCTTGTTTTTAATGCATTAAAGTGTTATTATGAGGGATAATAATCATATGTGTTGGGATTTTTCAAGGAATTCATATGTGTTGGGATTTTTCAAGGAATTCATATGTGTTGGATTTCAAAGAATTTTTTTATACTTATTCTTAATACATTAAAGTGTTATTATGACAGTAAAACTTGAGAATTGAGAGAAGTTAATAAATGATAAGATTTTTTTTTTAAATCAAAAAATTAAAAAATTTAGATTGAGATATTGAAACTCCCACAAGACTTGAAATTAAAAACCCCTTCTTATTTAATATATGGTATGGATCCCAAAAAACTCTATGGTACACACCTATTAGTCCTACCTACTTATATTATATGGTTATCAAACATATATTTAATTGTCTATTTTGATAGTTTGAGGTGGAATAAATATTAAAATAATGGGAATGATTATTTCTAAAGGTTAGGTAATGAGATAAAATTGGGGAACAAGTAATTCCTTAGGGGTTTTAAATTTTAAATTTTAAATTTTTTAGAACATTACGTGATTATATATTGACGTAACAATAACAAGCATTTAATCACTTTTAACAAGAAATAGAAATAATTTAAACACACAGTTATTAATAATTTTGAATTACCTAAAAAATAATAATATGAAAGACAAGGCAACTATTTTGAGAGAAGAATTTTTATTTATTTTTTAATTCCCAAACAGTAGACTAGAGGAATAAAGAGACAGGGATAGGGTCCCAATTTGACTTCAAATCAAGTTACTTCCTAAATTCATGTACATCCCAACAGCCATCATATAAACGCCACGCCCATTGATTTCAATAAAGCCAAAAGCCCCCAACTAAGAAAACATTTTTGACTGCTTTTTGCATTGGATAATGCTTACCATATACAGTAAGTAAAAGAGTCTGGCTTCTGTTGGGCCCCTCGCCCGGGTGAGTACCATTTCGATAATTTAAATCGTTCAATGTGTAGAAATCGTTGAGTATTATAAATTAAAATGTTCATCATTATATATATGTAAAATATCATTGTGAATATTATTATCAAATCATTTTAAATTTTTTTATAAAACAAATAAAATCATTCTGATTTTAAACTATGTATAAATATCATTTTCTATATACATACAAAATATTCATTGCATAAATACGTGTAGAAATGTGAAATAAACATGTAGAGCAACGATACATGAGAAGAAAAAATATACAAAATTTGTAAATGCGTTTGCATTGATACTTATAATGTTAAAACAAAGTGCTTACATTAAAGTGATATTTAATTATAAAAATGTCACAATCACATAAAGTCCTAAAATTTAGGATAAATATGTTAGTAGTCTCTATATTTTATCATTTATATCATTTTTTTCTTTATACTTTCAATTGGTTTAATTTTGACCATTAATTTTAGATTTTACATCAATTTAATTCAATTGATAAAATTGCTAGATTTTTTTACGAAAAATAATTACTGAGTTAATTGAGGTTGGGGGGAGGGGGGGCGGGGGGGTTGTTAAGTTAATGGATTGATCAAGTTTATAATTTGCTTTTAAAAACATGATACATGTCACTCATATAAAAAAAAATGCTAATAAATGAAATCAATTAAACCAATTTGAGACAGAGTAAAAATAAAGATTAAAATCGAACTAATTAAAATTATAAAGACAAAAATAATATAAAAATTGAAATATAAAGACTAACGGTGTAATTTTTCCAAAATTCCATATATAAGTTCTGTTTAAATAACATTTTTCATTTTACTATGTTACAAAATTGAAAAGTTGGCACGGACTTCCACCAAAAAAAAAAAAAACAAAAACAAAAACAAAAAATGTTTTGTAGTAGGTAGAAATGTATTAATAAATGCACAAATCAAGGCAAGGCATGTAACCAAAGAAGACCATGTCATCTTGGAATTTGCGGCTGCTATAGATTGAACATTGGCCACGCGGTTTAGCAGACAAAGAGTGACTTCTAAACTTTAAGCAAGCTGCCATACATTGAACATTGCCCTATAAATTGATATGTTCCTTACACTATCTCAATCATCTTCATTCCTAAAATCTACATATCTATTACTCACTTGCATTGCATTTTGAACTTCTATTGTGTTGTACTTCTAGGCTATCTATAATATTACTAGCCATGAGTTCTTCACCGATTAATTTTTCTAGCAAATCTTATGCTACTTTTGCTTCATTCTTGCTTCTCATGCTTTTGATTTTGAATTTGAACACACCTTGTAATGCTAAGTTATCTTCCACTTTTTATGACCACACCTGTCCAAAAGCACTCGGAGCTATTAGAACTTCTATTCGACAATCGATTTCACGCGAGCGTCGGATGGCAGCTTCACTTATTCGCCTCCATTTCCACGATTGCTTTGTTCAGGTAATTCACACTTTGATTTTTTAATTGTGTAAATTTGGTCTGATCTCTTATTTATTTAATTTGTGTTTAAATGACTCTCAACAACATTTCCCTCCAAATTTGGATAAAAATAACCCTACATTTGTAAATTTGTTCATATTTTGTTAAAAAAAAATACCCCAAATTTCACCAAATTTGGATGAAAATACCAGTATTTCCACTATAAAAATATCCAAATAAAATATCCACTGTTTCTAGTGTATGAAGAAATTAAAACCCTATGTTGCTGCCAAATTTTGTACAAAATCCATGCTTCCGTTATAAAATTTCAACAAAAGATTTATAAGTTAGATAAGTTGCGATACCAAATTCACATAATTGAAATTTTAGAAACCAAAATGAGAAAGAACCTATACTTTAGGGACCAATAATGTATTTAGCACAACACAACAGTAAAGCTATGTCATATATTAGTTTAGTTCGTCTACATATATTGTATTAATTATAATACTCTTGTATTTACAGGGCTGTGATGCATCAATCTTACTTGATGAATCGGCTACCCCTACAAGTGAGAGGAGTGCAGGGCCAAATGCGGGTTCTGTAAGAGGTTTTGAAGTGGTAGAAGCTGCCAAGTCTGCGGTAGAGAAAGTATGTCCAGGAGTTGTTTCTTGTGCAGACATACTTGCAGTGGCAGCACGTGATGCCTCCGTCTATGTAAGTAAATACGATACTAAGAAATATATTGACATTTTTCAAAAATTTATCTATTTTATTATATAAATATAGCAACATACATTTCAAAATTAGTTCCATGCCAATTCTTGCCTATTTACATTTCATGAAGAGTGTGTGCATATAAACTTGTACTAATTGTTAATTGGGTTTGCTGTGAATTAATCAGGTGGGTGGTCCTTCATGGAAAGTGAAGCTTGGAAGAAGAGATTCTACAAGTGCAAGTCGTAGTTTAGCAGAGAGTGATCTTCCAAGTTTTGCAAGTACCCTTGACCAACTTATCTCCAAATTCAGTAAGAAAGGTCTCAATGCAAGGGATATGGTAGCCTTGTCAGGTAATACAAAACATTACTATTTACTAACGTTTATTTTTATAGTTTTCTGTTTATGTTTATAAAAGAGTAATGCTAGATCTCATAAATAAATAAATTAAAATATCATGAAAAGTTTTATGAAAATTCTTCATTCTTAGTAATGTTTTATTGTATGTTATGTAATCACATATTAAAAAATGGAGAATCTTCATAAAGTCTTTTTAGATATTTTTTTCATGAAACCTAACATTACTATAGCATCTGCATTTTCACGATGAAACCAAACATTACTATAACATCTACATTTTCACGCATTTCGTGTAAGCCACCCTTATAACTTGATACGGGGCATTCGACTTTCTAGTCATGCCGTTTGGCTAAAAATATTTTAAAAATTAAATAAAACCTCGATGTCTATTTTAGTTTAAAAAATATTGTATACAATTTATAAAATTTACTAAACTCTTATGCAAAAAAGTTATTTTCACTAGTTTTAAAAATGAGTTTCATTCATTTCCCTCTTCCATCCCCTTCGGCCACCACTTGTCATTTATCACCACAATAGGCCACCTCCACATTAACAACCTCATTTGGTCATCCACACCTTAGGCAATCACGTTGCACCAGCGACAACGATCTTTAATTATTGACAACCACCTTGGTCGCAACCTACACTGCTGATAAACCATCTCTAGTCACCACCCCTCTTTGTCGACAACCACTTATAGCCACCACCCCCATATTATTGGCAACAACCTATTGCCACCACCTCTGACCATCACCTTTTCAGCCAATGATGGATCGGGGGGGGAAGGGGCGGCTGCACCCCTAAAAATTTGAAAAATATCATATATTATATAAGAAATTTTAAAATAATTCAAAATTATAGGAGTTCGTACCCCCAATTTTTTTAATAGATAATTTCAAAATTATATAGAGTAGTCCTTCTAATTTTTCAAACTATAGAGTAATCCTCCCAAAGTCTCAATCTTGGATCCGTCCCTGTTTTCAGCAATTCTCTCTCACTTGATTCAAAACTAATTTCTAGAAGACATGTGTAAGTGTACCAAACGTATTTTTTGCTTTCAAATTTCCAAACTGACTGTAAACATTATCAAACAACTGCACAACATTGTTGATAGTATTTATTCTTCTTTTGTCGACAAACAATAATTAAATGTACGTTTGATTTGAAATGTAGGATCACACACAATCGGCCAGGCACAATGCTTTACATTTCGCAACCGAATATACAACAATGGTAGCAATATTGATGCTAGCTTTGCTAGCACACGTCGTCGCGGCTGCCCTGCCACTACCAGTAGTGGAAATAGCAATTTAGCACCTCTTGATTTGGTGACACCCAATTCTTTTGACAACAACTACTTCAAGAACTTGATTCAAAAGAAGGGTCTGCTTCAAAGCGATCAAGTACTTTTCAACGGAGGATCAACAGACAGTATTGTGTCAGAATATAGCAAGAACCCTTCAAGCTTCAAATCCGATTTCGCATCAGCAATGATCAAAATGGGAGATATTAAGCCTCTCACTGGTCAAAAAGGGATCATAAGGAGGATTTGCAGTGCTCTAAATTAAGATTGGTTTGGTAAACGTTTATTTATTTACTTTAATTTTTTAGGACAAAATTGTTAAAAAGTTTGTGCGTTTGACAAATGTTAAATTTTGGTTTTGTGTTTTTTGTGCTTTTTATTTCCCTTTCATTAAGATTCATTTGTGGGTGCTGGGTTTGCTTTGGTATGTGTAGAGGAATTTGTTCTATTTTGTCAAACGGTGAATCAATTATAATATTAATGGTTTGGTTGTTTTTTTATTTCATTGTGTTCTAAATCAATAAAAGACCTACTTCATATATAAGGTCGGTCTGAATTCTTCGTGGCCCTAGGCTAACTCCTAAAATGGAGTAGTCCGTTACATGTAATCATTTTTTTTTTTTTTTTTTTTGATCGGCAAAGAAACTTTATTGATGAAAGAAAACGAGTACAAGGTACAAGAAAAATTACATCAATAAAGGAAAGGGAAGTGCAGAAGCATCACAATGCGCTAAATGATCCCAACTAGGTTGGCACCACCGAGCGCACCCTATCATTTGCTAGCACCCCGAGTTGGTGAGAGACCAACGGAAAACAAAAGAGAGAAAGAAGAACCAAAGCTGAAGACAACACCCAAGCTGCAGCATTGATGCTTAAATCCAATATTCCATGATTGTCAAAGCTGCTGAATACTTCCCAACTCGTGTGTCTATCCAAATGGCATTGCATGAACCACACTCCAGATAACACCATGAGCTGTTATACTCCCTGTGGACACCCTGTGGACACTCCAGATAACTTTGCCTGATGCTAATTCTGCAGCTCTCTGTTCATGTCTGTCATAGACATCCTGCCTTTGCTAATTATGAGAAATTCTAGAGGACTGTCGATCTAAATACCTGTATGAATCACCACATCGGCCATGATGTTTGGACTCCCATTAGATGAGGATGATCCACCAACTGGAGACCAATGCCAATACTTCCTGATAGCTGTTTGACTCCAAAATTGCTAACACCCAAAATTACCTAGAGCTAGCACACACTCAAGGCTCCACGAAGGAGAGAAGCTAACAAACAACAAACAGAGATTAATATGGATCCAAATGTATACTGCGGATGCACCAGCCTAGCAGACCATAACCCACTCGCACTCAGCAAAGGACAAGCCAGCAGAAGCTCAGAACAAGCCAGATCAAGCCAGCAGATACACCCAAGCTACCGAAACAAACTGATATACTAAGCAACGCCACTTAACACAACTCCAGAGCAGAGCAAAGCAGACACGACAAACACCCAAAAAAAAACCACTGCAGACCAAGGCACACCGACCCAGCTGAAAGCTAACAGAGCGAACCAGAAGCAGATGACCCACTGCAGACCAAGGCACTTCGACCCAACTGTAGGCTAACAGACCGAACCAGACTGCAGCAAAAGCACTACACCAAAGCAGAAATCACCAAGAATAAACAAAAGACACACAACAGCCCACCCTGTCGCAAAATACAAGCCTAAACCAACTCAACCCAGCTCAGAACAAATTAAGAACATCCTCTGATTTGGATCCAATTGAAAATTAAATCATTAACTGAATAGGGAAGATCTTTGATGGAAGCTTTCAACCAGAGCGCTGCTCTGATTTTGATGTTTTCACTCAAGCCAGAAAAAGAAGGCTGAGCCTCTGCGAAGACACATTCATTCCTAAGTTTCCAGAGCGACCAAAGAACTATGAGGGGGATGGCTCTCCAAATTAGCCTATCAGTGTTCTTGAACTTGACGGCCATCCACCATTGGAGGAGATCATTTACTGAACCTTGAATGCACCAAGATAACCCCCACTCATTGATTATAGACGACCAAATCAACCAAGAGAATGGGCAATGAAGCAAGATATGTGCTGCAGATTCTGGATCAGAACAGCAAAAAGGGCAGATGAGGGAAGCAGATGCATCTAAAATGCCAATTCTGTGCATAAACACAGATGTCTTGATTTTGTTTTTCCAGGCCAGCCAGCTGAAAAATGCGACCTTTGGGGGGACAGCTCCATTCCAAATATGCCTACAAATTTTAAAGTGAGGCCCTAGAGTAGAAGTAATAGCAGAGTAGATAGATGACACAGTGAAGACACCAGGAATTGCAGAAGCAGAGGCCCACAAAAGATGATCAGCCCTGTCACTTACCAGAGAGGGAGCTGAAGTTAATAGAGCAAGTAAATTAGCTTCTTCTTCCAATTCCCAAGAGTAAAGCCCTCTCCTCATAGGAAAATTCCAATTGCTTGGGCTGGATTTTCTTGCCATGAATTGTTGTATAGAGCCTTCTTTATCTAATGAAAGATTAAAAAGAAGAGGAAAAGCAGACTTGAGACTAAAGCTTCCGCACCAACTGTCATGCCAAAACTTGGTTCTATTCCCATCCCCCACTTGGATTAGGCAGTTAACTTTATAAAAGCTGTAAATAGTTGTGCTATGGATCCCAATTGATAAAATGTCCTTCCAGACTCGAGAATGTTTGTATGAGGACTTTAAAGGTGGATGCCAACTAGCCTCATCAATACTATACTTGCTGCATATTGCTCTCCTCCACAGAGAGTTGGTTTGAGTACCGAATTTCCACCACCATTTGAGCAAAAGAGAAGCGTTAACATCTCTTATTCTTCTGATACCCAGACCCCCTTGATCCAAGCTTTTAGTAACCTCCCCCCATTTCACTAGATGCACTTTCCTTTTTAGATTATTACTGCCCCATAAAAAAGCTGCCTCAATCTTCTCAAATTCTTGAGCCACACCTTCTGGCATCTTGAATAAAGAGAGGAAGTAAACTGGTAAACTAGATAGAATGATTACTAACTACAATTTTTTTTTTTTTTTAGTACTCACACAAATTATGTGTTTCATTTTAAATTAGCAAATAATTTGTGTGAGTATTAGGTAAATTACATTGACATGCCATGAGATTTGAAAAAATATACATATAATGAGTTTCACAAGTTTGACATATTTATACTAAGTTCAGGGCAGAACGGCGTAGGGGCCGGGGCCCAGCCCCCTTCAATTTTTGACAATTTATTATTAATTCTATATTTATTATTAGACATTTTTTAATTTTATAAGAATTATTTTACTATTTTTTTAATTTCATTAGTATTTTACAATGTCTAATAAAACAATCTCTAATTATTTCACATTTTAAATAATAGCATCATTTTTATTGAGTCGATTTTATTAAAACACGAGGTACATGTCACTTATTTTTTGAATTTTACAAATCAAATGGTATATATATTTTTTTATGAGTAATGTTAGAGAACCTAAATTTCAACCTTAAATTTATTTATAATAATATGGCAAGGGTTGGGTCTTAATTGATTGATTTCTAAACAAATCAACTAACATGTAACATTCAACACCATTAAGTGTAAAACTTAAGCATTTTCAAGGATCTTAAATACTTTTTACTTTTTATTTACTAGATTATATCAATCAACAAAATCGCTTAAACTACTAGTTTAACAGATTGTATATTGTGATCTAATAGTTCAAAATTGGACAAAGTATTTATTAGATTTATTTAATTTTTTTGTGAAATACTTCTTCGTAATGCATATATGAAAAATTATATTCAAGTAGTAATGTACCAAAAACTAATTCAATATTTTTTATTCATATACATTGGCCCCTTGCGAACAAAATTTCTAGTTTTGCCCCGGACTGAGATCACATTTGGTACGATAGAATGAGCTGAAATGGAATGCATATTCTAACTTTATATTTCTTTTTCCTCGTTTGGTATGTTTTGGTGAAGTGAGAATAGTTATTTTATGAGAATGCTCATTCCAACAAAAAGTGAGAATACATATTCCATATGGGAATGTAAGGAATAACTATTTCATTCCAACACGGAATCATCATAAAACAAAACAACGATCTCTCTCAAAAAAAAAAAAAACAAAACGATTGCTTTAGGAAAAAAAAAAATATTCTTCTCTATTCCAATCTCTCTCTACAAATACTTTCACATACTAAACAATCAGCTATAGATAACTCCATCAATGTTCTTTTACCAGGTTCAATATATATATGTATATATATTTTAAAATTACGTTTCAATTTATTTACATGTTAGTTGTGAAACATATATATATATATATAAAACTCTATGAAATCATATTCTATGTATAATAGAATACACCCACGCAGATATATATATATATATATATGTGTGTGTGTGTGTATGTATCACGTTTTTCTTTTTTTTTTTTCTTTTTTTTTTATATAGTTTGTTTGTATCTTTTTTTTCTTGATTTTTTTTGTTTCACATGCACAAGAATGAGTGATTTGTATACTTCGTTTTATGTTTTTTTTTTTTTTTTTTTTTGCCATGTTAACTAATTTGAAAAATTAATTTTTATTCCATATATAAACACTGCACTACTGATTGTTATTTCTTGTTGATAGATTAAAAAAATTATGCCTAAAAGACATTATTATTATTATTATTATTATTATTATTATTTACTACAATCGTTCTAGCATAAGTTACCTTTTTATTTTTTATTTCTTTACTGAAGGTTGATTAAATAGTATTTCAATTGTTTTTAATTGAGGTCCTGCCCACCCCCCAATTAAAGAATGTTGGCTACAGTAAAACGTATTTATATTTTTAATGCAGTTAATGAATATTTTTATTATGATTGTGGGTATTGTGAGATTTTAAAAACTATTATTTTGTTCATATTAATGAATGTTTTACAATTTTTATTCATTTTTAAAATTTAATATGGTTATACAACATTTAATCTGGTAAATATTAGTTTGATAACTATTCTATTTCATTCAATTTACTTAACAAATCAAATATGGAAATGGGAATGGTCATTCAATTCTCACATCATTTTACTATGTCAACCAAACAGTAGAATGAGAATGAAAATTCCATTCCATTCTACCATATATTTCATTTCTACTATCATTCCATTCTCATTTCATTTCATTCCATTGTACCAAATGAGATTTTAATCCATATAACACTTGACTCCCTTTTCATCATAAATTTGTTAGTTGTATGAATGAAAAATAATATTGGCATCCCTTTTTTACACTAAAATGTATATTTTATCTTATTTATTTATATATTTTCATATCATTTGCATTAGGTTCAACTTCTTTAACCATACTAAAAATGAGAAGTTAATATAATTATGTTAAAATTATGAACATTTTTATATTTTATCCAAACCTAAGGGAGGTTGCGTAATTTACCTTATTTTTTAACCTACTAATATTTTCAGAGCTAAAATGAGCTTAGCATACTAAAATTAGTCAGATTTTTATTTATTTATTCATATATCATATTATAATGAAAGCCAACTTTAAATTAATTATCAAAAAGTCTTGTTTGAAATACCTGCTTTTAAGTCCCCTTTTTATAAGGAAAATGAGTGAGACCTCCAATTTTAGAAATTCCCATGACCCCCGAAATGATTTGGACTTTTTTTTTTCTCTTCTTCTTCCTTTTCTATCTCTTTTACATGAGTGATCCACATCATTTTAGGGGTCGTATGGTTCTCCAAATTTAGTGTCTCAATCATTATTGATTTTATAACGTGGCATATACTTTTTGTTTTTTGTATTTCAAATTGTGCAATCTTATAATATTTTTTGGAAATTACTAGAGACTTGTAATTTAAATCTCACAACTCATTTGTTATGGCATGACAATGGAGTTGGAACTTATGGATTGTTTTGGAAAGTTGCTTAAAAATTAAATTTTTTTATTATTATTTTTATTTGAATTCTTTTAAAAAAACGTGTAAAAAAATAAAGAGATGATAGGACTCAAAATAAATTAAAAACTAAAAATTGACTTTTAACAATGTTTCCAAATCAGCCCTATATAATTGAGTTCGTGACAAATTACAAGTTGATATATAATCTATCATGTGTAAAATTATAGAACTTAAATTAGTCTCAATCTTTCTTTCTTTTATTTTATATATTTATTTTTTATAAAAATTATTTTGAATTTACTCGTCAAGATCTACTAAACAACATTAATAATAAATATAAAATTTTATAAAAATAAAAATACATTCTTCGATGAAACTAGTGTATGAATCATTATAAAAATGTAATAACCTCAATTATACATATTTATTTTTCATGAAACTTATATTTTTGGAATTTACTCGTGAAAATATGTATAAAAAAAATAATTTTTTGGGACATTTATCCACAAGTTCTAATTTATGAACTTATACTCTATTAAGTCTTAATTAAAAAATTTTGGACCTTCAAATCCCATTAAATTTTTAGAAAAATGATTTTATGCCCGAAAAATTCTCCCCTGAATGCCCCGATTGGCTGAAACGATGTCGTTTCAGCCATTCAATTTTTTTTTTCTTCTTCTTCCTCAGTCTGATAAGCAGTGAGGGAGAATGAGAGAAAGAGAGAGAGGGAGAGAAAGAGAGGGAGAGGGAGAGGCCGTCGCCATCGCTGTCGCCGATCGCCGCCTTGCTGCTCTGCTCTGATCGTCCCCGTCGCTGCTCTGATTGTTGCCTCCACCCCTCGTCAGCTCTGCCTCGCTCGTTGCCACCACCGATCGCGTCGCTTCCGCCCCCTACTCCTCCTCCATTTTTTAGGCCTCCTCCAGTCATTCTTCCCCCTCCTTCTCCTCCTCTCCCTCTCCTCCCCCTCCCCAAAAAAAATTTAGGGGCATTCGGGGGTCCCGTTTTCGAGCCCCCAATCACAACTCAAATTTTTAATAGTCAAAATTGTCTTTCAAACAATAATTATACATCATTTATAATTATCTATAAAGGAATATGATAATTTGACATTTATTTTAATTTTCAAAATTTTAAAATATCAATTTTCATATTGAAAAAACTAATATATATATATATGTGTGTGTGTGTGCGCGCGCGCGCGCGAAAAAAAATTTAATGTTTTTTTTTTAAAAAATTGAATTTTTTTTATTTTTTTATTTTTTGAAAAACTAAAAATTTTATGTCTATAAAGAAGCATGATGATGGAACATTGATATGCAAAAAATAAAAAAATAAAAAACTTTAAAAATGAAAAAAATGATAATGTTCTCAATTTTAAAATTAGAAATAACTGATAATGTTTTCAGTTTCATTAGATAGTTGAATTAAACCAATAAATAGAAGGGCAAAAATATTTAATTTCATGTTATATTTTTTTCATCAGTTGGTAAAAAAATTATCTTGAACACTACTATGTAAAATTGATAATGTTCTTAGTTTTTAAAAATCAGAAAAAAAAAATGATAATATTCTCAATTTTACTAAAATGGATTTATTGATTAAAAAATTCTTAGATATGACTGAACTATCATAATATTTGTAAATAAGACTTTTAGATAATTAATTCTAATATATATTTTTTTTTAAGTAAAGTTACTGTTTGCATCCGTTAGCGTTATAGTAACGCGGAAGCGAACATGAAAAAATAAAATAAAATAAAATAAAATAACATGGAAGCATCCCCGTTTCCTTCCCTTCGTTCTAATGCATACAAAAAAAAAAATTTACAATGACGAACATGGGTGGAGTCAAAGAAGACCTCAGGGGTGACATGTCCCTCAGTTGTTTTTTTTGTTTTTTTGTTTTTTTTTTCTTATATATAAAATGTATTTTCTTTTTTCTTAATATATTTTTTGGCTAAGGATTTATTATATTGTTCATAACAAATAATTATTTGATACTTGGGGAGCATTATGTAGTATTGTTTATTTAATAGTCCAAACCAATCAGTGCATTTTCAATTTTCTGAATTCAGTTTTTTTTAAATTGAGTTTTTTATTTTTCGTATTTTTTTGTTTTTAGTAAATATTTTTTCAATTTTAAGCAATTTTTTTTTTTACTTTTTTAGATGCACTTTACTTAGATGTATCTAAATAATAAAATATTTGCGAAAAAATATTTTTTAAAAATTAATAAATATACAAAAATATGAAAAATGTATTGAATTTTCGTATTTCTTTTATATATATATATATATATTTTTTGGTATTTAGTGAATTTTTTAAAGAACTTTTTCTTAAATATTATACTTACATAAATAAAAAAAAATTTACTTAAAATATTTAAAAAATTCATCGAAAATATTAAAGTATAGAAAGAATTTTCTGAAAACTATTTTCTAAAAACCAAAACCAAACAAGCAGAAAAGTGTTGTGAAAAATCTTATGGATTTGATATAATGAACTCATTATTTTCAAATAGTTGACAGATCGCTTACTGTGATTTGTGATTTTTCATACTTTAAGTATCACATAGGCAACGTCATATAGTACTCTAAGACTGTTTAATAATTATCATTCAAAATACATCATTTGTAAGTAATATCATATCTTTAATATTTTTCTAGTACATAAAATTTATAATAATTTGTGCTATAAATAATGTGTTTTTTATTTTCTAAAATTAGGAATTTCGATACATAATTTTTTGTGTTAAAATTACAAATTTATTTTACCATCCTGCACCGAGCTATTCCACATTATTAAATAATTTTGATTTGTTCCTATTAATAATGAATATTTAATTTTTTTATGCTTAAATTTAGCTCATAAAATTATTATTATATTAATGTTGATCATAATTTTTTTAAATAAAAAATTATAATTAATAAATACCCCCACTAACTTAATTTCCTGATTTCGCCATTGATGACCAACACATTCAATTGTAAATCTGTGTACAAAATGCACACACACACACACACACACATATATATATATATAGGCCTCAAGAAATTTATATTTGTTATCTTTTTTCTTCTTTTTTTTCTTTCAATAATCGGGTGTCCGGACCAACTTACCTTCACCTCGATCTCGAGACTTTGAAATTAACGACTAGGCAAACCTTCAAAAGATTATTTTGCCCTTTTGAATTATTTATTAAGTAATAGCAATATTAAATCTTACTTGTAAATTTTATTTTATTTTTGCCAAGAACTTCTAAAAAATTAACTAAATAGAGCATCAATAAAAATATAATTTATATTATTTTAGTTTTTAGTTGAGACTTTTAAATTTTATTTTATCTTACTAAGTGCAATACATAACATTAAGAAGAAATAGAAAGTAATTTGACAAAAGCAATAATACAAATTCAAGTGGACCATATCACAAGGAAATATTTTTTGATTTTTAAAAAATAAAAATAAATAAACTAGTTTCACAAAATTAAACGTCAAAATTATTTTTTTGAATTTTAGAAAGTATTTTTATTTCTTTTTATTTTCTTCACGAAACTAATTTTTAAATTTTTAGAAAAAAATTCTGAAAGAAATTTCTAAAACAAAACCAAACATGGCTAAAATACTTGATCGGTAAAATTATCTTTATACTAGCTAATTCAAAGGAGGCGTAATCCAACACCTTTGTATCCTACTTTCCCGAGAAATTCTATTTCCATACACTCTTTTATCTTTATGTACATAATTTCTCAATGTACACCCTTATGAAATTGGTTTTATGTTTTTATTCTCAGTCTACACCTCACATGTTCCAATTATACCCTAAACTAACATTCTTGCACACACACCGCTTAAACTATTTGTTCCACAGAGAATTAATGGTATAGATCCATTTTTTATTCCACCCACCTTGAAAATACATCAACATCTTTCACAAGAAAACCCTCAGCAAATCGCTCCATGAATCTTCAGATTATACAACAAACTACCTTCTTTAATTTCCAGTTACATCATCAAACTGATTCCTTCAATCAACAATCTAGTCCACATCGAAAAAGTCATTAATTGACATCGACTTATATCAGCATAGATCTTGAAACAATATCATTTTGTATCAAACTCCATTGAAGACGTACAACTCTATCTATCTCTTATTTTTCATAAACTCTCGTTTTTTTTCTAGAAATTTTGCTTATTCAGTATTGGTTATCCGAATAAAAAAAGTTTATTCGATTTTTAACTTGCGAAACATGTAAAAAAATTCAGAACTTGGTTTCTAAAATAAATTCTTAAATTCGAAAGTTGAGTTCCGAATCCAAATTCGGAACTTGATTTTTTAATAGAATTAATAATTTCGGCAGTTGATATCCGAAAAAGTAACATGTTTCAGCACTGGTTTACAGAATTAAAATTGTGAAAAAAAAATTTGCACGAAAAAACTTGCATTTTTATAATTGTTTTTGTTATAACCAGGTATATTGTTATTTGAATTTGAATTTCCATTTATTTGCAACTCTTCCATCACAAAAAATAAGAATTATGGTGGATTCTAATGATAAAACAATATAATCAATGGAATATAAACTCAGAGAGTAAAGCAAACAATGGAAAAATTGGGGTTTTTTTTTTTAAACTCAAAATGTGTATATTAAGATTTTTTTTGTTCTTAAAAGATGTGTACAGATAATTTTTCTACGTAATATTATGGGTGTTGCTGGATGTCTATGATGGTTATTTTTATTTAGGATATAATTGTCATTAAATCAATATTTCATTAAGTGTATGGGCTGAGTTAATTAGGTGTGTGGAAATACAATTTTTCCACTTCTCCTCATAGGACTCTCACATATGAAGGACTAACGATCCAGTTTGATTATTAGTCACATTTACAATTTTTCAACCAAATAACAGATTAGGTAAGATATTACATATGGAGTCCAATCTCACCCTTCAAACAAACACCCTGGGATATTTCATTCTTTTTATATTGTCATCTTTGACTATTTTATTGATTGAAATATTTCATTTCTTTTTAATTTCAAAATTATCTTAGATGAATTACTTGATTTTTTTTTTCTTTTTTTTTTTTTTTGAGTTTTAATTGTTTTGTTACATGAATAATAAGAAAGTAAGAAATTCTCTGTTTCAAAAATTTCGCAGCTTTGCGAAAATGTTAAAATTTCTTAGTTTGAAAATGATGGAGCTCTTAAGTTTTTGAAAATTTATTTTAGTTTGTTTTTCAATGTTTCTGGGGGAGATGTTTGATTTCTTTAGTTTTCAACTGATAATAACATGAATAATTAGAAAATGAGATTTTTGTGAAATTGAGAAATTTCTCAATTTGCAAAACTCAAAAAAATAAAAATAAAAATTCAATTTCACAATTGTTAGTTTGTAAATGTTTGTGAGAGAGATATTCTTTGTTTTAATGTTGAACAATCTTCTATGTATAATAAATAAATTGAAACAAATCAAACAAATAAATAAATTACTTACAAAATTTATTTTATCGAACGGAATAAAAAGATCAAGTCGAGTGTGTGACACTCTGTCCTTAAGACAGATTCGCCCCGCTACGGTGCTTACGGATAAAAGACGTCTATCTCCTAGGATACAATGATCTTCACAAATTGTAGTAGCACTCCGAACAATTTGTACGGCGAACAAAACTTGTGTTCTATACTCTCTAAATTTTTTCTAAAATTATATGAAGAATATATATGCAACAGAGCAAAATCTGGACAACAAAATTGAATTTTCTAGATTATTTTTCGGATGCCAAAGACTGTTGAAATGGTTGGTATTTATAGGCAAACTGATCTGTCCAAACAGGTGCAGTTTTGAACCGAATAGGTATGAAACTGTTTTGAACAGATACAGTTCAAAATTCAAACAGATCTATAGCAGTTTCAGATTTGAATCTGTCTAGAAACCTGTCCGGAACTATTGGCAGTTTCTGGCAGTTATGAATCTTTTGTGGAATTTGAAAGACACAAATTTTGAACAAAAAATTAAATTAAAAAACATTTTGAAATTCAAATAATTTTCTGCAAGAATTTGAAAAAATTCAAATAAATTTTGTCCAAAAAATTAAAGTTAGAACCGACCCGACCCCCACCTGCTCTCGACATGGCTTGGCTAGCGGCGGCGCGCGTGTGGTGCTTTGAACCAAGGTTCAATTTGTCCATAACGCATCTCTTCTACAAACTTGGGGTGCCTCTTGGGGCCCAATCCAAGTATTGCCACCTTCAACTTATATACACACATAAGTTCTCTTAAGTTTCCAATGTGGGATAACCATATAAGGAAACCCACATTTAATACTTTAATTGTACATTCCACGAACCCAAAAATCACGTCAAATTCTCATTCACTCATAAATGGTTTTGACGAACCGTCTTCACTATGTGACTTGCCATGCGGCAAAGAACACGTTACCTCTTTGGACCTACTTCAAAAGACGTCTGGGCCCTACTCAAATTTCGGCTCAAAGTTGGTCCAAAATAAACCTATATAAACCAAATTTTCCAACACTTAAAGCTGTTAAATTTCATAGTTTTATTTAAATCGAGAAATTTATTAATCTGAAAACAATGAAACTTCTAAATTTGTAATGAAATTTCACAATTTTTGGAATCGGATTGCATAGTTTTTTGTGTGAAATTTCTCATTTTATGTATGGGGTTTTTTGATAGTCCATTGGATTACAAAGGCCCTGTTTGGTAGAGCTGTGGAAAACTGCTTATAGTTTATGCCCAAACAGCTTATAGCTTATAACTTTCAGCTTAAGCTGATTTCCAGCTTATTCTCAAAGCATCTCCTGCCCCACTCAAAGAATAAGCTGATTTCTGACTTCCACAAAGCTATAAGCTATAAGCATAAGCTAAACCAAACATATCAAAACAGCTTAAATTAAGCTGAATGCTGAAAATAATCTCTAACAAACAGGGCCAAAATTTTGTGATAAACTTACACATTTTTTTAGTTGGGTGCATATCGTATGGGTTTTGACTTCTCTCAAGTTAGTCATATCAACTTGAGAGAGGGTTTTGATTTGGTAGGCCTTTTTTTTTTTTTTTTTATCGATTTTGGTGATTCCAACCGTTTACTTTTTACGACTTGTAGAATAGCATATCAATGCAAAAAATAAGATGGTTAGACATTAATAGGTATATGTTTGAATCAAATTCGTATTACAAAAAATGGATAGATATTCTTAAAATTATATTTGTCGTTAATTGTTTTTAAACATATAACTACCAATACTTAATCATCTTGATTTTTTGCATTAATGTTATATTTAACGAATCTTAAAAAGTTGACTGTTTTTAAATCACCAAAATCAATCTTAAAATAGACTTATCAAATTTAAATACTCTCTCAAATTAAAATGATAATTTGAATAAAAAAAAGGTCAAACACATAAGTATGCACACCATGACATTATAGTGTTATAACATTTTACTATAATCCCATTTTCAAATAAGCTCTGGAGAATCTATTCATAAAAAAAGAAAAAAGAAAAAAGAAGCTCTTCAGAAAGTAACATGGAGTAGTAGAATTTTTTTTGAGGACGAACATGAAGTAGTCCGGATCGTTTGCCGTGGTTTTCTGCCATGGCTCCTGCGGCGGTCCAAAACGACGTCATTTTGGATCTTTTTTTTTTTATTTTTTTTTTTTCAGCTCTCAAACCAGAGAGACACCCATCTGAAACAGAAAAACAAATAGACGAAGAGGGACGGGCCCCTTGGTGTTGATCACTTCAGATGACGATTTTCAGTGCATGATTAATGAGTTTGATAAGCTCGAATCGCTCGATAAGCCCTCATGGCTCTGGATTTTTGTTTGTAATGAATGGGTATGTTTTTAGACATGAAAACTGTTTTGAAAATCAAACAAATCATACAAATCAAACCCGCAATCACAACCACTGTGTTGAACTTAATAAATGTGATTTATTTCCATGGAGAGAGAGAGAGAGAGAGAGAGAGAGAGAGAGAGAAAAGAAGAAGAAGAAGGGATTGAGGAACTTGACAGCTTCTTTGATCTAGAGCATTTGCCCAACATGGCTTGTTGAGATATAAGCTCCGTTTGGTAAGTCTCTCAAAATATAATTCTATTTATTGATTTGAGTGTGTTGTTTGTTTAGTGTACGAGGGCGAAATATCCAGTGCTTTCCGTACTCCTTGGACTCAAGCTTCTCGTGACGGCGTCTAACCTGGCAACACAGAAACGATGAGCTGTCCGGCGGTGGTTTGCCGGATAGACCCTTCGACACTCAAGTCAGACCACTTGAGGAAGAAGAAGGCTGTTAGAGAGAGATAATGTGTTTCGGATGGCATACCTCTAACGTTCATCTTCCACTCCTATTTCTAGGCTGGCCATGCAGCCTCAGGATTGTGCACGCACTACCTCTGCTGTCCTTCCCTGGACAGGTGGCAGTGCTCGCCTCTCACCACCTTACGCGTGTAAAGGCCTAATCCTTCAACTAGTACATGCAGACAAACGGTATTGACGCGTACCTAGAGCAGATTTCCTCTCCCTCACGCCATTGGCCTAGGTGGCACACTTAACCGGAGTACCACGACCGACCTATCCCTTGTGGAGAATTGCCACCACAAGCAACACAACCGAGCTGTGTCTCGCCGACCTATCCCTTGGGAAGAAGCAACAGTATGATTCTCATAGCCGGTCTGCGTATGATTGATCCATCCCGGCTGACCGGCGGTGAGGCATGCCGGCCTTTCCCCGCTCTACCTTCATTCTAGGTTATATAAAGTCCGGCCATCTCGGCTAACCGATTGGAGACATGTTGGCCCTTGTCCCGTCTTCAGTCTAGCCCGGGCTGCCCTTAGCTCGGTTGTTTCACACCATCGCATACGCCAAATGTCTACTGTGTCACTGCCAGGCCTTAGTCCATGCCCCTTCGGTCAATCTCCTCGGCCGTGCACGGCAGGCCCAAGGGCAGTGCCAATAGAGAAAACAGCTTGGCGCCGTGAGGTTCGTCACAACCTACGTTTCTGTAGCTCGATCGTACTGTCCGGTGCAAATCTCCCCTCTTAATTGCCCCTTAATCCCATCCGAGCTAATCGTGATTGGGGTTACCACCATGACCGAGCAAACGGTCCTCGAGTTGCGCCAATATCAAGCTGAGCGTGATTGGCTTCGAAGCCGTTACCGAGCTATCCCATTTGGTCGGTCATTGCTTCAGCAGTCTTGTCAAGGGTCGTACAGCCATACTGACAGCCGTGCTCTCAATGCCACGTGGCCTCACGCCATTGGACCGTACAACTCCACAGTTGTCTTCACATGCTCGAAATTCAAATGACGGCGCCCTTTGGGGTTTCCTACCTCTTTTAACATCACACAAAGGGTCATTTGAACCCTTCACTGTTCATTTTCACTTCGAGCCTAAAACCCTAGCTCCCAATATCCAAGCTTCCGCCATTGTTGCCTTTGCTACACTTCGTGCCATCTTCATTCATTTCTGTACTCGTGTTCATCATGTTCTTCGTTACTGTTTGGATCTTGTTGGTGTCACATTAGTCACCCCCCTTTGGGGTAACAGTGATTCACCCTAGAAAACTAGAACTGGAGGAGCAGTTGGGGCTCCCGTGCCCCTTGCCTCCCTAAGCCTTAAAGCACGAACTCTGTACTTAAGATGAACAGCTTCGAATTTGGGTAAAACCGAGTTAAATCCTCATTTAGATCCACAAATAGGACTTAGCCGAGCAGAAACTTGTTAGTGGCTTCTCGCTGAGGCCGCGACCGAGCTGAAAGCCTGATCCGAACTAGGGGCCAAACCGGCCAGATAACAAAGCCGACGTAGGGATTAGACCGACCAAATATAGCATAGACTTTTGACTAAGCTAGGAGTTCCAAATAGAAGCCGTGCAATTTATGCCGCGCTAACCCTTGGAATTATTTTTTAACAATACAGAACAAATTAGGACCGACCAGGCCAGGCCAGCACTATCACCGGTGACGCTCATTGTCCGAGCAAATACACCAAATTTTTCACCGAGATACAAATTAAATCACCAAATAAAACTGAGATAGATGGGGAAGTACCGGTTCATGGTAAGCTCGCCCGGTGCACTAGTCGAGTTTCGTAGGGAGTACAACATTTCGAACGATGTCCATTTAGAGCTGGCCAAGAAGGGAGATACCCCATAGGGTGACCTAGATCGGTGCTCCTTCACGGTCGTATCCATAGTGGAAGGAGGGCTTCACTTCTCGGTCCAGCCTTTGATCTGCGAATTTTTGAGGCAGACAAGGCTTTGTTCGACCCAAGTCTCCAACAACACATACAAGATAATAAACGGAGTCGCTGAGCTGAATAGGAGGCTCGGTCTGAATCTCAATCTTGTCGAAATATTCCATTAGTACAGCCTTAATAAAAATAAGGGTGGGTTTTGCTGGTACCTGAAGGTCAAGAAGGGTCGAGCAAAACTCATTGAGGGTAACCCGGATAAGGAAACAAATGACGATGATTTCCTGTGGGTGTCCGGTTATTACGAAGACACCGAAGCGCCCATACCGGGCTGGTATATTAGGAAAGATTTTGGCAGTGCTGGTGAGTAGCTTGGCAAACTGGGTTGTCTTCTTTTTGCATTGATTTCTCTCTATACCGATCTAACACTTGTCTTGTTTTTGCAGATTACAAGCACTTGGCAAAGGACTACTACCGGGCTAACCAGGAGGCCATCAGAGTTCTGCTGCGTCACCCGGCCGAAGAAAGAAAGTCACCGAAGATGTTCGGCTTTGAACCGACCTACCATTACACAGTGCCGCACAAAAGCAAGGTGACCGACTTCTTGCGCGCACCTTCTCCAGAGCCTGACCTAAATCTTCCGCCGATCAAACTTGTTCCTCTCACTGCCGAGCAAGAAATGACCAAAATTCGGGCAATCAAATCAATGATCACCGGTGAACCAAGCGACTCCCAGCCACCAAAAACATCTGAGGGGACTTCTACCGCTTCAACCGGGCAGAAGGAAGGGGCTGTGCTGGCTCTTGCCAGCGAACAACCAGCTGGCAGGTCGAAGAAGCAGCTGAGAAAAGATCTAGCCGGACAACATCTGGTGGATGAGGACTCCATCGAGCAAGTTTCGACCAATCTGGGGGACCAGACCGAACAACCAATCAGCGGGCCATCCAAGAGCCCAAGTGCCCCCCCGATCTGGTCGCTAGAATTCAAGTACAAAGGCCGTGCTGTTTCTGCAGCAGACTCTGTTTACACGGACAAGGACTACTTGCTCGGTTTTAACATGACCAAGGGGTTGATCCTACCCACCGATAAGAAGAGGCATGACGAACTTTCCGACCTGAAGGTCCTCCGCTCGGCGGCGAAATCAATAGTGTTGGTAAGTTGATAGTCGCTCTTTTTTTCAAGTTATTGCCCGATTTTTGCTTGGTCTTCTTAATGAAAACAATCTTTCATTTGTTTGCAGGCCGCGCAAAAAAACTATCTCGCCCATGAGCGCATGATCGCCGTGCAACAGAATCTGCGCAATGCCATTGCTGAGAACAAGGCCAAAACCGCCGCGATAGCCAAGTTGAAGGCCGCGCAGGAGGCGGTCGAGGCCGAGCACGATACGCTAAGCCAGAAGTTGGACCGGGCTGAAGCAGACAAACAACGTTCCGTGAAATCGACGAAGGCTCGGTACCTCGCCGAGCTGCGCAAACTTCGCGACGCTCATAAGGAAGAGAAGGATAAGGCGATTGACGACGCCGAAGACCAGGGATACACGCAGGGCGAGAAAACTTATGAGCGGCAGGTTCAGGCGACCAAGGATATCTTTTTCCAGTGCGGTTAGAAAGCTGCCGTGGAAAAGGTTGGCCTTGGTCAAGACGCTGAAATGTTCCAAAATCCGCCTGCTGCCTTCATACCGCACTACATGCAGGCCTACGCCAACGCCGCACAAAAGAGGCTCATTGATGAGGCCAGAAAAGCAGCCGAGAAGGAAGCAGCGGCCAAACAACCCGCAGAGCAGACTCCTCCTGAAGCTTCTTACAGTGCCGAGGATGGGGAGGCCGAGCAGAAGGCTGCCATGGAAGGTGCTGAAGATGGAACTGAAGAGGGCGTGACCGAGCAGACAACCCAGACCGGTGAGCAAACCGTTGATATCGACCTTGACTAAAGTGATCCACTGCTGTTTGTTTGTTTGTTTTTTTTTTTTTTTTTTTTTTTTTTGTCCTTGAATGTAACCGGGCTAGGCCCCACCTTTGTAATGCAATTCCCTCTATCAATGAAAATTTGAACTTTTTGCTCGTTAATCATCTATTTATGTTCGGTTGCAACGGGCAAAACTTCTTCATTCAAATGGTCATGAACCGCCACTGGTAGGTCGGCTACGCTGCGCCATATGCCAAGCTACAATCAGAGCGAACATTTTAGAGTCGGGTGAGCAAGAATCAGCTCGGCTTGCGAAGATACGACAAAACAGTACCATTCTGAAGTGACCGAGCAAGAATCATCTCGGCCTTCATTGTTGGAAAAACAACCAACATTTCATTTTGGCCGAGCAGAAATCACCTCAGCAGCTCTTCGTTTGGGCTAATCACCAATATTTCATTTTAGCTGAGCAAAACCAGCTCAGCCTATACATTGGGCAAAACACCAATATTTCAATGTGGCCGAGCAAAATCAGCTTGGCCTTTTTAGTTGGATAGAGCGCCAACATTTCTTTTGTCTGAGCAAAGTCAACTTGGCTTCTTGTAAGTTGGACAAGGCACCAACATTCGTTTGGCCGAGCAAAGTCAGTTCGGATCTCTTCAGTTGGACAAAACACCAACATTTCGTTTTGGCCGAGCAAAATCAGCTCGGCCTTTACATTTGGGCAAACACCAATATTTCATTTAAGTTGCTCATGACGCCAACATCCCAATTGGGCGAGCAAAAACCAGCTTGGCCCTTTGTGCGGTCAGTTTCTATACCGGTGAGAGAAAATCAGTCCGGTCCCGTTCAGGTCGGTCTCTTTGCCCCTGGCATCCTCAAAGATCCAACATCCTTGTATTACCTTTGTACAGGAAGACACAATATAAAGCAAAAAGTACAGCTATTTTTCATTACAAAAAGCAGGGCTATCCTTACATCAAATGCCAAAGAGTTAAAAGCTAAAAAAGCTACGTAACAAAAACGATTACATTTCAAAAGTAAAAGATCTTAAGGTTGGCTGCATTCCACGGTCTGGGGATAGCTTTACCATCTAAATCTTCCAGATGGTATGCCCCTTTGCCTGCCAGGCCAGTCACCTTGTATGGCCCTTCCCAGTTCGCACCAAGTTTTCCTTTGCCAGGGACCATCGTATTGCCCATCACCTTTCAAAGTGTGGAAAAAGAAAAGGGCAAAAGAGTGGTGGCTAATCGTAGATGAATTATTCAAATTAAAGTTTTTGGTTCCATCCTACTTTACCTTCATTGTACCACCTCAACCCATATTCCAAAATAACATAAGAAGGTTCTAAGTACACTAATAAAATGCCAAGGACAATCTTACTTTCCACGCTCAAGCGTCACCTCACCCGCTCGAGCGCTCACAGACCAATAAAGCAGTCCACTCGAGCGTCAACTTCTCCGCTCGAGCGGAGATTCACAACTTGCAGAATCTCAAGTAGTCTGCGAAATTACTGGGAACCCCAAAAGTCCGCTCGAGCGTTAACTCTTCCGCTCGAGCGGAGGGAAAAGTTCTAGGTCGTCACAGTATCTCCCTCTCGATTTCTTAAACATCTCACAGAGGCCTCTCGGTTTCCCTCTTTCTCTCTCTCTTTCTCTCTTTCTCTCTCTCTCTCTGTTTACACATACACACACATACATGCATATATATATATATATACACACACACAAATCATATATACACAACCTTCATTCCATATATACTCGATTATATACACAAATCATATGTACACTCAAGCCTCTGTCACTGGGTCTCACTCACGCCTCAGCCCTCTTCTCTATAGCTTTGTCTCCATCGCCATCACCACAAGGCTTGCTGGATCATCCCCCAAACTCCCTCCTAGGTATGTCCTCCATTTCGCTTCTGTCTCTCCCTCTCTCTGTATCTCTCTCTCGATTTCCCTCTGTTTCTCTTTGTCTCTGTTTATACACACACACACATACATACATACATACATACATATATATATATGTGTGTGTGTGTGTGTGTGTGTGTGTGTGTGTGTGTGTGAAAACACATAGAATATGAAGTAGGAAATGCTGAAAAATAGGGCATTGTTATTGAAATGTGATTGAAATTAAAAATTAGGGCAATGCTTTAGGTGAATCAAGCCATTTGCTACATAAACTAGGGCAAAGTCTTGTAGTAGTATATATACGTGAAAACACACAGAAATCATATACGAAATGCTGAAAATCTACCTCGTTGTTATTGAAATGTGATTAAAATGAAAAATTAGGACAATGCTTGGAGTGAATCAAGCAATTTGCTACATAAACTAGGGCAATACTTGGGGTGAATCAAGACTTTAATTCATGTTTATCGTGTGTTTGTTTGCATGTCACTATGTAGATTTGGGGAAATTTTCAGTGAAGTTACAACAACAAAAAATGAGGTTGTTGATTGTTGAATTTTAGGGATTTACGCTTCGTACTTGTGATATGCAATTAATTGTTTTCGTAAGACAATTATTTTCGTAAGCATGACCTTTTGAAAAGGAATTTTTATGGTTTTGAGCTAGATATACAATTAAATCATACATATGGATAGCATTGCCTAGCGTAAATGTTTACTTTTGTGCTATAAATGAACATGGTAGTTTGTGGATGGATAACATTGCCTTGTCTTGAATGGATAGCATTGACTTGTTAAATTCTTGGAAACTACTTGGCAAACATGATAATTACATTATAGTAATATTTAAACATCATTACATAAAAAACTACAAGGAGGCTACTCTTGGTATGGGAACTGAGGAGAATATAACCTCGATGCTTCCATTTTAGTTCAAGTTGGAAATTTATGATGATTGCATCATGGCGACATATTGCTGATGTTGCCTCCTTATTAATTTAAGTCCATATTTTCAAAGAAGGAGAAAGCTCATTTATGCCCAAAGCTAGAGTTGGAAATATCTGAATATGCATGTTGCGGACATGCACATCTGACATGTATGATTTTTTGTTTTGTGATTTTCAGAATAGGATGAATGTTCTTTTCTCTTTTTTTGGTGTTTCTGTCTTTACTTTTTTATTTTCTGTTCTCTTCTTTACTTTCTTTTTTTGGGGAAGTACTATCATAATGGATGCTTTTAAGTTTTGTTCTTTGATTACAAATTTAGACCTTGCAAGAAATTGCTGACTAACATGTTCAAAATAGATCTTTGAACACTTCTCACACTTCCATTTCTTTTCCCCATGTTTTCTGCCAAAAGTGTTTCTTGATTCCAGTGAGATCACCAAGAGCCCTTGAAGGATTGTGGTGCACACAACTAGGCTCAGGGCACACATAGTGCTTTATGTTATCTTCGTTTTTTCTTTGCTTCAGCGTCCATGGAAGGTTGTGTCCTCTCTTGTGAAGCTGCAAGTTTTGATCTCTCTGAAACCCCACCTTGTATTTTTTGAAAAGCGCACGTTTGGGCTGCCTTGATTAGCCTCTGTTTTGCAAGCCAAGGACTGCCTTGATTCTGCTCCGGATGATGGAATGATGCATGTTTGGGCTGCTTTGCGTGGAAATCCACGGCGATGCCCCGATTAGCCTCTGTTTTGCAATGTTTCTTGAAAAGCGCACCAAGCCTCGGAAGACTGCTGATTCTTGATATGCTGCAACAGAGAGCAGGAAAGGGGCATAGCAATGTATTTTCACAGATATATGCATGCCTCGATCCTCATGCCACCAATCACGCATCTCGATGCATGATGGCCGAGGAGCCGAATTACACAACTCAATATAGAATGGATGCATATGAACACTACAACAAAACCTAACTCCATCATGGATAATCCGAAGTGTCGGTGACTTGGGAATTGAGACCCGTTCCGTCACTCGGAGTACGGAACGTACCTCGTTTCCCGTGCCCGGGCTAACTCCTATCCCGAACACGATGCAATATGCATGATATGCATGAAATGTAGCTAATATGCAATCCTAACATACACAATGTCATGGAATGGCATACACGCTAAACGAGATAACACACAACCAAGCATACACAATGCTACGGATGAAATGACATACGCAATGCAGTAATGGGCTTACACCAACATGAGAGAGCCTCAACCACACTCATATAGGAGGCCATGAGATGAAAATGAAGTGCCTCAAAATGCGTGCACACAGGCACGCAAACCGAGGCAATGACATAAAGGCATGAAACGGCCTGAAATATGATATACAATAAGACTAGAATGAGATGTCTCGAAATGCGTGCCCACGGCACGCAAACTGAGAAAATGGCATACGGAATGCAACAGGACTAAAATGAGATATGCGATGCAATATGGGCTTACACCAACATGAGAGAGCCTCAACCACACTCACATAAGAGGCCGATGGATGAAAATGAAGTGCCTCGAAATGCGTGCACACAGGCACGCAAACCGAGGCAATGGTACTAAAGCATGAAATGGCACTCCAAATGCAAATTGGACTTATACTAACATGAGAGACCCTCAGCCACACTCACATAAGAGGCCGTGAGATGAAAATGAGATGTCTCGAAATGCGTGCACACGGGCACGCAAACCGAGGCAATGGCCCTAAGGCATGAAATGGCATGGAATATGATATGTAAACATGCAAATAGAATTTCAGCACTGAAATGTGGGGGAAAACAGTCCCGAAACATGGCCAAAGTGTACACGATGCATGGAATGATCCCGAAACATGAATTTTGGCACCCGAAATGGCCTATAGCTACACCAAACATGCATAATTGATACATGACATGAAAAGGAAGAAGCAAGTAAGCCCCAAAACTAGCATTTTTTCAGTACAAAACATGGCCAAACAGCAATCATAAATAGGGCTAACATGGCATACAAAAATGGCTCCACAAGGGAGGCTATGAAGCAAGTGGTATATGAAAAGCCCAAATGGAAAAATACCCTTCTACAACACTGATGAGGGACTAAAAATATGAACATTTACAGTAGATGACATCCCCCAAATCAGTATGAAAACATGCTAAAAATGCCATGCAAGAAATAGGCCACAAGAGGGTATAACATGAAGTAGTCCAAACATTCATCAAACAGGCAAAGACCCTTAATGAAATATGTCCAGGGGGTCAAAATATGACCCCTTCCAGTTCTGATGATGGCCCAAAACAGAAGCTAGATAAGCCTAAAAAGCATGCAAAAATGGGGGCCAAAGAGGGGTATAATGGTAGGTACAACATGGAGGCCCCAAACAAGGTTGATCCCTTCTACAATGTTGTAGAGGGACACAAAATAAGCTTACTCACAGTTCATGACATGCTCCAAAACAATTTACATATAGGCCAAAAAAATCATGCAAATTTACGGTAAATAGAAGAGATTATGAAGCAAGTGCAAGATAGGGGGCCCAAACAGGGTTGAGCACTTCTTCAATGTTTAAGAGGGGCTCAAAATAGGCCCTCTTACAGTTTACATTATGCTCAAAAACAGATCACTCATAGGCTAGAAATTGCTATGCAAAATAGTGGCATAAAGAGGGGTAATGAAGAAAGTGCCAAAATGAAGCTTCAAACTGTAATGAACTCTTAATGAAACATGGAATATAGCTCAAAAAAATAACCTTTTCAGTTTTTGTCGGAGCTTGAAACAATAATAAAATAGGCCTAAGAAATGGAACAAAAAAATGCAAGAAAAAGGGAAAATGGGACTCACCCTTGTAGAACCAAACTTTAACAACCTTTAAACCAAGAAGAAGAGCTCCTAGCCTCTGGAAATGACCCTCAATCTGCTGGAATGGAGTAAGGAGGAGTGATGCTATGGGTTGTAGTGTAAATGGGTGTAGGAACTTAAGGATTTTGAAGCTTGGAATTATAGAGAGAGAGAGAGAGATATAATATAGGAGCTCCAAACAAAATGTTCTAACCCTTTTTACAGACCTGGGATGCTGTATATATAGGCAAAAAATGTGTAGAAAAGAGGGGGAAAAATGGGGGGGAAATGAAATTCAAATTTCCCCCCAAAATGGCCAAAAGGTGAGCTAAAGGGGTAAGTGATAGCTTCGGGTCTCAAATGGCTGAGAGCCCTTCAACAAAGTTGAAGAGGGGCTCAAAATAAGACACTTTGTAGTTTACAACCAAGTCCAACACAGCCCACAAGTATGCCTAAAGTACCGTGCAAGAAAAGGGAAAAAACGAGTGGTAAAGAAGCAAGTGGTATATGGAGATGTCAAACAACAAAAGGTCCTTAATCAAACATGAAAAAGACCTCAAAATATTACTATCTCAAGTTCAAGTCGGAGCCCAAAAATGCAAAATGAAGGTTCGGGAGCCGAAACACGCAGTTTGGGGCCCCGAAAGTGGGCTGTTAGGCACCGGAAGTGGTGTCCGACCACGAAGTTGGTCTCTCGGACCACAGTGTCCCTCGAAAGGGAGGAAATAAGGTGTGTGCCAAAAACCGGAGCAAACGGAGGTGGTTAGGCGGTCCCAAACCGAGGCACACGGCCTGACGGCTCCGAAAACTGGGAACCGGGCTCCGAAATGGGAAAAATGGCCTGCGACCACGAAACGTAGCCTACGGCCACTGAGAGATGATCTACGAGACCTCTCCCTCCCTTCGGGAAGAGAAAATAGAGTCTGGTTTGCAAACCGAGACAAAGCACGAAAGAGTCCGGAGTCCGGAGGCAAGGCTCGCAACCGAGACTCTGAAACCTCTGGACGAGCACGATATGCAACATCACCAAGCGCTCAATTGGTGACGTCTGAGTCTTAAGGTCGGTCAAAAATGGGGTGTCTACACAAGTCATTCGATATGGTTATGCAAGTATTCAAGGACATTCTACCAGAATGTGATCAAACAGTTCCATGGACACTCTATGATGCTAAGAAGTTCTTACGTGACTTGGGTTTAAGATATGAAACAATTCATTCTTGCAAGAATGATTGTGCACTATTTTGGAAGGAGAGTACTAATTTGGAGTAATGCCCTACATGTGACACGTGTAGATACAAGTTCAACGATGATGGTGGTAAAAAGATTCCACACAAGGTATTGCGGCACTTTTCTTTGACACCAAGGTTAAAAAGGCTGTATATGTCCAAAAAAACAGCCACAGATATGAGATGGCACAATGAGAAGCGTGTGCATGATGACATATTAAGGCATCCGACCGATGGTGAAGCACAGAAGGACTTTGATATGCAACATCCGATGTTTTCTGATGACTCTCAAAATGTAAGGCTAGGGCTGGCAACAGATGGTTTAATCCATTTGGAAATATGAGCACATCATATAGCATGTCGCCTGTAATCTTAATGCCTTACAATCTCCCACCGTGGAAGTGTATGAAAGAGCCATATTGCATGATGTCATTGCTTATTCCTGGACGTTCGGCACCTGGAAGAGACATTGATGTTTACTTGCAACCATTAATAGAAGAATTGAAGAATTTGTGGGAGCATGGTATGCAAACATATGATGCATCGAACGGGCAAATTTTTAGAATGCATGCGACGGTAATATGGACCATAAATGACTTCCCTGCGTACAGTAACATGTCAAGGTGGAGTACAAAGGGTTACTTGGCTTGCCCTAATTGTAACAATAATGCATCATCCCAGGGATTACGAAGTAAAATAGGATATATGGGTGCTCGTCGCCACTTGCCTAAGAACCACACTTGGCGAACAAGTAAGCTCTTCAATGGTCAAACGGAGCATAGGTCCAAACCTTTGGACTTATCGGGGGACCAAATACTAGGGCAAATTGATTCTAGGACTTACAAGCCGTATGGAAAGCAGCCACAAAATCGAAAACGACAAAGGAATGAACATCAAAATTTGAATTGGAATAAGAGAAGCATTATGTTTGACTTGCCCTATTGGAAAACGTTGAAGCTTCGACACAACCTTGATGTCATGCATATTGAAAAGAATATATGTGACAATGTCATTGGGACACTTTTGAGCATAGATGGAAAGAACAAGGACACGGACAAAGCACGCTTAGATTTGGAGGACATGAAAATACGTAAAGAGTTACACTTAAAGAGGTGTTCTAATGGGTCCTTTGAGAAGCCTACCGCATTGTACACATTGTCTGTGAAAGAGAGAGAAGGCTTTTGTGATTTCTTGAAATCAATGAAGTACCCTGATGGTTATGCAGCAAATATCTCCAATTGCGTGACCGCTAACACTGGAAAATTATCTGGCCTCAAAAGTCATGACAGTCATGTCCTTATACAACGACTTCTTCCAATTAGGATGCGTGGCTACCTTAATAAGGAAATCAGAACGACACTGTTTGAGTTGGGAAATTTCTTCAAACAATTGTGTTCAAAGACATTGAGGCGTTCAGATTTGCAGAAATTGGATGAACAAATCGTACTCATACTTTGTAAGCTTGAGATGATTTTCCCGCCGGCTTTTTTTGATGTCATGGTCCATTTGGCAATTCACTTGCCTCGAGAGGCTATGCTTGGAGGCCCAGTGCAATATCGCTGGATGTACCCAATTAAGAGGTATTAACTCAGCCCTTGTATTAACCGAGCTTTATTATAATTAACGCTTTACTGCTGATATAAAGATTGCAGTATAACATTGTCATCGGCTTGCTCGTTAGGTTGCTTGGCCGTCTAAAAGGGTTGTGGCCAACAAAGCTCATCCTGAAGGTTCTATTGCCGAGGTTTACATTTCCAAAGAATGTACAACATTTTGTTCAATGTATTTGGATGGAGTTGAAACATTGTTTAACCGGCCAGAAAGGAATTATGACATGGGTGACCGTAGCCCAGGGTTGGCAGTTTTCACTCAAACTGTTTGTCCCTTTGGTCTAATGACAAGGGCGTCCGATGTGTCTATAGCTGAACACGAGATGGCTCATTGGTTTGTCCTACACAATAGCACAGAAGTGGATAAACACGTAGAGTATGAATCCTTCAAACGTATTTAGAATGTGTTTGTTGTAAATTGATTAGTCTTTATCTTAGTAAATACTTTTGAATCGCATTTCTTGTAACTAGGGAGCACAAGAACTTGTTACACCAAAGAGCCGATGCGTTCAACATTGGAAATAGACATCGGAAAGAATTTCCTAAATGGTTCAAAGATCATGTAAGCTAGTATTCTCATATCTTACCATAAATAGTACATTACGTTAATATTGTGCATGCTTGTAACATGACACATGTTCTTTGTGTTGATGAATGAATTGCGGAGCCAAGTTTCCCCTGAAGCAACTGATGATATGTGGTCATTAGCCAATGGTCCTAGTGGCTTAGTGAACAGATATTCAAGATGTATTTGTAATGGTGTCCGTTTTCATACTATCGACCATGACAACCATCGGAAAAGTCAGAATAGTGGATTGGTCATGGAAGGAGAGCATGAAGGCTAATTGATATACTTCTATGGACACTTGTGCAGAGTGTGGGAACTGAACTATTTGTTCAGACGTCGGATTGTATTGTTCCAATGTGAATGGTTTAACACCGGTAGTTGTAGAACTATGCGTATAGAACCACATTTGACAACAGTTGATGTAACAAGTCGATGGTACAAAGGTTACTCATTTGTATTACCAAGTCAAGTTGAACAAGTATTCTATGTTAATGACACCAAATTAGGTACCAATTAGAGAGTCGTAGAAAAGTTCCAACATTGAGGAATTTGGGATGTGCCAGAGTTGGATGACATACAACCTGATGTTTTGTTCCAACAAGAAAAAAGCCACTGAGGTTGTACCTACTATGGCTATTGATGATGATTTGGTTTTGCGTCGACATGATATTGAATCTAAAATTATTCCAATAGAAGTTTTGCAATCTGTTAGAGGTGTAGAAGCCAAGGGTGTTACAGATAATGCCTTCATCTGTGATGATGAAGATGGATTAATGAGAGAGGGTGACGACACAGACGAAGCCCCCACATGTACGCGGACCAACACTTGGCAAAGGCATACAAAAAATAATTAGAGCCAAGAAATGGGGAAAATGTTATGTTCACATCGATCGTGCGTTGAATGCAATGACTGGCAAGTATGCCACTCCAGCAACTAATGAGTTAGGAATTCAAATTAGGACCTTGTGCCTTGTGAAAGATGTCAAGTCATGGCTGGATCTTGATGAGACTACAAAATCTGCCGTCATCCAAGCTATTTTTGTAACTGATATTACTTGTCCACAAAATGTAATTGTATTATGTATGCTTATAAGAAAGACTTTTATTTAATTATTATAATTTCCATTTGTTATGCTTGTAGGACAAGTTTCAAATTGGAGACGATTTTCACAATGACTTACAAGCACAAGAGATTGTGAATAAGAAGGTCTATGGGTTGTACAAAGATTGGAGGTACACCTTGAAGCAAGAATTCGAATTGTTAGAGGGACTTCCACATGATGAGATCTATGCTCATCCACCCCTAGGGGTAAGTTTAGATGATTGCAAGCATTTGATCGATGTGGCATGGCAAGATGCATCTCACCAGGTAAAATAATAGACTAGATAGAGTACATACATCTATTCGAAAATGTGATATGCCTTAATATTTACCAAAAAATTGTTTATCTACTTGTCTTATTTTTAGAAACGATCAAAAGCTGGCAAGAGCAATAGGAGTCAATTGTCGTACAATCATACCAATGGGTCTCGCTCATTTCCTATCGCAATGGCTGCTATGGTGAGATTGATTTTATTTAAACTTGAATCCATTATATGTTGTTTGGATATGAAAATGTTATGTTGTGATTTGTTAGGGCAATTATGGCTCTATTGGGACAAAATAAAAAAAAAATAAAAAAAGGCCAAAATAAGTATGTTTTCAACACCGCAGGTTGTTGCTGTCTGCAAAAACTCTATGTACAAATCTGTCTGATTGAAAAAATAAGAATACATCATAACTATACAAATATGTCTTCAAAAAAAAAAAAAGTATACAAACTCTGTCTACAAATCTGTCTACAAACTCTGTCTGCAAACTTTGTTTTGAACATCTAATGTCTGGAAAAAAACTGTCTGAAAAAAATATGTTAAGGATACCAAAATAAAATAATCACATTACTCTGTGTGTGTGTGTGTGTGTGTGTGTGGAACTCTTGGAATTTTGTTTATGTATGTATGCAGGACAACTGTCTTTGCATGTCATTGTAGTTGGTAGTTTACAAATTTGTTGCTTCTTGCATGTTTCCAATCAATTTTTTTTTTAACTGTAAAATATCGACAAAATTTCAAGTTAGTGAATTTTGTAATGGTGGGTGGACCACCCCCATGATATATGCAATAGTAAGAACTATATATATATATGTCTCTATGGGCATAACCAGAAGTGAATATTTTTCTCTAAAAAAACAGATTATTGGGGAATCATATGCCAAACAACTTGCATGAACTTCGATTCTCAAAGACATACACAATTAGGAGTAGAAAAATGATCGCAGTCCTTGTATAAACAGAGTTCCATCCATGCCAATGCTTTGAGAGCCTTCCTAAATATGATGAATTAAAAGTCCTATCCACATCAGAATGAGATTTGAGGTTTGAAAAAAAACTGTCTGAAAAAAACCTTTTCCAGCTACTTTGCTGGATTTCTTAATACTTATAGCTTCATTAATATACCTTCTCAAATACAGCATGAACCCACTTTAGGATGTCAGGTATTCCACGCTCAGCTTCAGTTATTGCCAAAGGGCAAACTGGAAAAGCAGGGCATGCCATTGCAGTTACGTTAAGGGGATCTACGTCCATTGCCACTTGTGAAATTTGTGTAAACTAGAATACTACTGCATCTATTTCCAAATCTGGCTACAAATCTGTCTGAAAATCTGGCTGCAAATCTGTCCAGAAATTTGTATAAAAATCTGTTAATAAAAATTTGTCTATACAAATCTGTCTGCAAAAACTCTGTTGTCATACAAATCTGTCTGCAAGAAATCTTCTTAAAGTGTCATTGATTTATACGTTGATGTGTTAACAGGTAGAAAAAACTGGACAAGAGTTGGACTTTCCTAAGTTCTATGAGGACAGCCACACTTCGAAGAAAACGAATGACTGGATCCATCCGAAATGCCGTGAGCTGCATGTAAGTATGTGACAAGGAATTATATGTATTCAATATAACTATACTTAGTACCCAATAATACATATATGTTAGTTAGCTTTTTTTGTCTTATTTATTTGCAATGATAGCAAGAGATGTTCAATGTACAAGCGATTGCCATCAAGTCGGAGACGCCATTGACACAGGAGGAGCTTTCAAGGAAAGTGCTTGGACAGAAGAAAAGGTACTTGCTTGGATTTGGGAGTGGCCCACAACCCTCTACCATAGCTGTATCACGAGCACACGATAAGGACATGGAGGCAATGTGAGCTGAGGTGGAGGCACTTCGTGAGGAGCGACAAAAATGACGAGTTAATGAAAAAGCGAGAGGAGCGCGAGAGATGTTACAATGAGATGTTGAAAGAGCGAGAGGAGCGCATTCAATTGGCCAATGAGATGTTGAAAGAGCGGAAGGAGGGACAAAAGGCAAGGGAAGAGACAAATACAAAGGTCGAGCATCTTAATAATGTAGTCACCAAACTGTCACAACTCTTGGGAATCTAAGTTGGGCATTCGACGTTTGCTTTTTGGTAAGAACAATTTCATTAATGTCACACTTACTTTGTTTAAATATGTTCACTTTAAGAGTTGAAAATGTCATCAATTTGGGAGTTAATTTGCCTCACAAATTCAATGGGAGTTGTTTAAATATGTTCGCTTTAACTTTTGTTTATAAGTTTCTGAGCAGATTCTTTATACTCATTGCAAGATTACAAACCAAGATTGTCATTCACTGAAACCTTTGTTTATACCCACCAACCATCAACAAAAACCTTTGCATTTTCAACTCTAATTTACATTGTATCATTACCACCCAAGACCCTCATTCACTAAACTCTTACCTAGCAAAAAGAATACTTCAAATGAGAAGTTGTAAAGGAAGAACACTTCCAAGTGACAATTAGGAGACATTTAAGTATTTGTTGACAATTCATTGAACACTCTACTAACCAAGTTTAAAGTTTCATTAAATTGTCTACTACCTAGAAGTTTAAAGCTTATTTATGAGTTTTTATAAATTAATAAAAACTCAAATCTCCTAAACTACCAAATATTATTTGTCCAATTGATTTCTTGTGCAATTACTAGAGTTTGGTATTGAGTTTTCTTAACAATGAACTTGTATTTAACATATTTACTTGATTAAGATTAACTATAATAGCAACATGTTAAAAAAAACATAGTGAATTTCAATCTTCGTTTAAAGTAGCATGTTGTTTTCAATAGTGGTATTTTGAATAGTAACTCGAACCACTGTTTTAACGTAATGGTAAGCTTCCTGGTAACAAATGTGACATGTAAAGACAGACGGTACCTAAATAGGACACATACGTTGGGAGTTCGAGTTGAAAATGTCATAAATTTAGTCGAAAAAAAGGGGTTCGGGGAGCGAAAATGGAAAATAGCCCCCGAGCCACTATTTTTTCGTAATGGGAACCTTCCCGATGATAAATGTGACATGTAGGGACAGAAGGTACGTAAATAGGACACCTACGTTGGAAGTTAGAGTTAAAAATGTCACAAACTTAGTCGAAAAAAGGGGTTCGCAGGGCGAAAATGGAAAACAGTACCCAAGCCACTGTTTTTTCGTAACGGGAAGCTTCTCAGTGATAAATGTGACATGTAGCAACAGATGGTACGTAAAGAGGACACCTACGTTGAGAGTTAGAGTTGAAAATGTCATAAACTTAGTCGAAAAAAGGGTTCGGGGGGCAAAAATGCAAAACAGCCCCCGAGCCACTGTTTTTTCGTAACAGGAAGCTTCCTAGTGATAAATGTGACATGTAGGGATAGACGGTACGTAATTAGGACACCTACGTTGGGAGTTAGAGTTGAAAATGTCATAAACTTAGTCGAAAAAAGGGGTTCAGGGGGTGAAAATGGAAAACAGCCCCCGAGCCACTGTTTCTACGTAACGAGAAGCTTCCCAGTGACAAATGCGACATGCAGGGATAGACGGTACGTAAGTAGGACAAGTACGTTGGGAGTTAGAGTTGAAAATGTCATAAACTTAACCGAAAAAAGGGGTTCGGGGGGCACAATTTTGCAATAACTAAATGTGATGAAGGATATATCCTGTTGATGTAATCGGTTGGAAATTCAAATAATGGATTTGTAAAGTTCAGCTAAGGTTTAGGCGCAATTGTGTATTTGATCAGTTTAACTATCACCACTACAAAATGTGAACGGCATCCTAGTTCATGGATGCTAAAATTTGTTGAAAGAAAGAATGTACAACAACACTTGAATACTAGACAGTTCATATAACATGGCCTCAAGATTTGGTTGATGGGAGGATAATTCCTCAGCAACAAATCAGGGAACTTAGGACTAAAGAAGCTAAGTATTGAAGATACCTATCAAAATTAGAAGGTGTTATGGAAGAATAGTTAAGCATAATCTTTTTCAGCTCTTGTCCCCATAAGCTTGTAAAGAACCCAAGGCATTACTCATTCACAAATAGAAGTATATCTACATCTATAAACCCACAACATAGTTAAATATAAATGAACAGTATTATGATTTCATTACAATGTTGACTTAGTTTCTTCTTCAAGGAAAGCGTTTCCAAACTTTCTATGATTATATCGAATAAATTAGAATCTTTTATTAAGAAAAAGTACACACCAATTTCCATCCATGGAGGTCACAAAAGTACTATTTTAACGTAACGGGAAGCTTCATGGAGGTCACTTTATCCTAAGCACAGTGAAAACACCATCTTCATGCTAACCAACACAATCTCCTTGCCTTTACAAATTGCTTAATTGAGGTTTCTTTATTATAGGGCCAGTATTGAGTTTTATGGATACCAGACAAATTCTAATGATGGGTCCTCTTACATTTTGAAATCAAAAATGTCATTTGGATTAAATGGTAACTATGCCCATAGTTTCTGTAATTTGGTAATGCGTACACAGTTTACTTTCACATTTAACTACTAAAATTTACTTAGATTGATTTAGAGATTAAAAGGCTAAAACAAGAACTCATGATGGGTCCATGTTTGGATGTCTTTCATTAGTTAATAGCTATTACTCTCCTTGTCTTTTAATGTTTGAAATTATTACAATATATATATGTCGTCTAGAAGTGCCTCTATACGCACCAAACTAATGATTTTTTTTGTTTTTTTTTTTGCAGATGTTTTTGGACATACAAACGTGAATATGTTTTTTTTTTTTACAAGTACGGGAGGGCATTGTTTTTATATCTCTATCCGTATATATAGTGGTTTGTACAAATTACTTTTTTGGTGTGGTAAATATCAGCTAAGTTGGCATGGTAGAAATTAACATAGCACGTGGTACAAAATAGTTTTAGGGCAGTAGATAATATAGTTTTTGTTGTGGTACAGAAGTTCTAGGTGTACAATTAATTTGGTTATTCCTGTATTATGTATGGAATTAAATTATTGACGTTGGATTAGACTTGTTTCTTATGGAATTTGTAATATATATATATATATATATAATTGGACGTTCAATATTAATTATTTGGATGGTTAGAACTGAAATGTGTGCACGTTGTTGAATGCTTGATAACATATTTAGTGTTAATGATTATATTGTTTATACAGGGCACAGGTTGTATTCATAATGAATACAGTTTGTTTAGAATTTAAAAAAAAAAACATTTTAAAGTATTTGGCCACCAAATATTTTGGTAGCCAAATACGTAATCAAATGTTTTGGTGACTAATAATTTAGTACCAAAAACATAACCCAAAAAGTTTTTGCGACCAAATAATTAGTAACTAAAACAATTGAGAATGAGAGAAAGAAACTATTGGCCACTAAATTTTTTAGTCATGGAAAAAAAATGGTATCATTTGGCGACTAAAACATTTGGTGGCAAAAAGTGAAGAAGTGAATGTTAAGAGGCTTTTCGCTACGAAACTTTTAGTGGGCAAAAGTTACAACGACAAAAATTACTTAGTCGCTAAAAATATGTATTCTATTGGTGACCAAAATGTTTGGTCTATAATAGTCATTCTTATTTTATGGTAGCACTTTTAGTGACTAACAATTTAGTCGCCGAAATCACGTTTTGCCGACTAAATAATGTTTTGTAGTCAAATGTGTACTTTCGGTGACCAATTATTTAGTAGCTAAAAGTGACACATTCCCCGACCACACGAACTTTAGTAGCCAAAAGTCTCATTCGGCGACTAAAGGTTTTAGTGGCGGAAACATAACATTTGCGGACTAAACAAATTTAATAGCGAAATGCAGTCACTTTCGGTGACCAAGCAAAGTTTAGTCGCCAATACTATCGCCGATAGGGTATAGGCGACGAGTTTGGCGACAAAATATTTTAGTCGCTAAATCGTTTCAGCGACTAAATATTGGACTTTTGGCAACCAATATTTTAGTATCCAAAAGTGACATTTCTTATAGTGGCTAGTCCAAGATGTGATATTGTCGCACACTCGATAATGGGACAAATCTAAGCTGAGTGGTCTGGTTACCTCAGTAGAAAGAGATGTTATTGTTGCAATTCCAATTTCTTTGGAAAGCAATGAAGACTCCCTAGTCTGGCATCATCACCCGAAGGGCTCCTACTTTGTGAAATCTAGTTACCCAATTGCTTTGAATCAATGTACTGCCTCTTCCCTTGGAAATCCATCCTCTTCTTTTGGTTGGTCTGAAAAGGAGTGAAAGTTCATGTAAAGTTTAAATGTTCTCCCTAAAATCAAGCACTTCTTATGGCGAGTGTGTAATAATTGTCTTGCCACTCACTCACCTGAATCTTTTTTGCGAAAATGTGCTATAGAACTAATGCCAAGTTTGTCATCATGCGGTGGAATTAATAGAACACTTATTGGTTGGGTGTGAGTAAACACAGGTTGTCTGGTTTGAGAGTGGGCCTGGATTTCAGATTGACCTCTCTCATTTCCAATCGATTCAAATATGGCTTAGTGGGATTATGGATAACTCAGATAGTTCTTAGGACTGTCGTGAGGTTATCAGCAGGGTTGCATAGATCTGTTGGCATATATGGAAAGCGCGTAATGATCAAGTATTCAATCAAGTGCCAGTTGATCCAGAGTCGGTGATTGATAAGGCAATGAGGGAAGTTATTGAGTTTGAAGTAGCTCAGACCTCGGTGATACCTCCATCTCCTGTTTCCAACCCAATTAGTGCTGCTCATGGTACTTGGACTCCCCCAGATCAAGGGTCACTCAAAGCAAATTGTGATGTAGCCGTTAACGCGAGATCAAAAGTGAGAGCTACTGCTGTTCTACTGTGCAACGATAAAGGAAAGCTCGTTGATGGGTTGGCCCAGGAAGTTAATATCCCTTCGGTGTTCCAGGGTGAAGCCTCAGCAATTCGGCTTGCTTGTGTCATGTGTGCTACTCTGAATCTAAGTAGGGTGGAAATAGAAGGAGACAGCAAGAGCGTGCTTTAACTTTGTGTATCTGAAGATGATCCTCCATGGAAGTGTGCTACTACATTTGCGGACATTAGGACTTTGGCTCAACGCCTCACGCTAACCTTTAGGTGGTATTCAAGACGTGCCAATGGAGCAATGCATTGGATTGCTTGAGCTAGACTTGGAGGGTCTCTGCCTATAAATTGGGTGGCTTTCCCTCCGTATTGTCTTGTTAGTCACTTGCCTATCTTTAATATATAATCAGCCCATTTGATCCCAAAAAACAAAGACAAAGGCTAAAATGTAGGAACTATCAGTATAATTTGTTTGAACAAAATTATTTAAATTAAAATTATAAAAATTAAAGTAAAATTTGAATCAAACTATAAAAATAAAGACTAATTAATCGAACTATAGATCTATTTTTATAACGATGAGTGACGAAAGAATTATAACACAAATAAAGAGACAAGTATAAGGTTGTTAGTTTCAATCCATGCATCACATGTTTTTTTTTACCATGTGAGTTGTATTACTACTAGTTCAACCATAAAGCCCATTGGGCACACATGATGCCCAAATTCTTGTAGGTCCCAACAATCCTAATCCCATTGATTTGAATAAAACCAAAAGTTAAAGCCCCAATTAGAACACACTAGTGGCATCTTTTTACCATTTTCTCACATTTGGTTTTAAATAATTATATATGATTTGAATAAAAACATAAATAGATGACTATTTTCCTTAACATTATAACGTTGTAAGTTAATTAAAAACATAAATAGATGACTATATCACAATTAAAAATAAAAAATATGATATAAAAATTTGGTGAAAGTGTAATTAACATCAAGGAGTTTCACAATCACTTTCTATTGTAAATATTAAACACAAATCACAAATTCAAGGAACAAATTCCAATCAATCAAAATCCGAAGGGCAAAATTGACACAAAAAGCAAATCACAGGGACCATTAGTGTAAATAGTTTTTTTTTTTTTTTTCATGTTTTGTTTGTTTTGCCCATGAAAAATGGGCACATGTGCAGCACATGGAAATTTTTTATCTTCTCGGTAATTATCAATTAGACTAATTTGAAAAAAATATATATTTATATAAAATCAAATAGTAAAATTATTACTGTGGGCACCAAATTGGTAAAAGGGATAAACTACAAAACTAATTTGCATTTAATATTGTGTTACGTTATCAAAAATTTGAGTATTGTAGTAGGTAAATATGTATTAATAAATGTATATTTTTCAAGGCATGTAGCCAAACAAGACCAAGTCATATTGCAACTATAGATTGAACATTGGCTACACGGTTTGGCAGATCCATTGCATTGCATTGTATTGCCCTATAAATTGATACATGTCCCTTACACTTTCTCAATCGTCTTCATTCCTAAAATCTACATTTCTCTTACTTGCATTGCATTGCATTTTGACAATAATGACTTTTAAAGCTTCATTGAGCCACTTCCATTGCATTGCATTGTATTGCCCTATAAATTGATACATGTCCCTTACACTTTCTCAGTCATCTTCATTCCTAAAATCTACATAACTCTTGCTTACTTGCATTGCATTGCATTTTGAGCTTGTATTTGTATTGTCTTGTATTTCTAGGCTATCTATTTTAAATTACTAGACATGAGTTCTTCACCAATAAATTTTTCTAGCAAATTTTCTGCAACTATTCCTTCTTTCATGCTTCTCATGCTTTTGATTTTGAATTCGAACACACCTTGTAATGGACAACTATCTTCCACCTTTTATGACCAAACATGTCCAAATGCACTTGGCGCTATTAGAACTTCTATTCAACAATCGATTTCACTTGAGCGTCGAATGGCTGCATCACTTATTCGTCTCCATTTCCACGATTGCCTTGTTCAGAAAATTCACACTTTAACCCACTACGGTAAAATACACTGTTAATCCCCAAAGTGGCGTGTGCTTTGATATTTTAATTGTGTAAAGGACTTTGATTGAGACCCCTAGTCTCTAATCACACCCACCACCCCCACACACACGTAGGGGTTGGTAATTGGACAAGAAAAAAAAAAAAGAAAAAAAAAATTTGACCAATCATAGCTCACTGGGAGCCCTGGGGTCACCCCCAATGGGGGTCTGGAACGATCAAGATTTATCTAATTTGTTTTAAATGATTCTCAACCGCATAACCCTGCATCTATATATTTGTTCATAATTTGACAAAACTATCCCTATGTCAATTTTTAACAAAAACAATCAAGATTTTTTAAAACCTTATCTAATGTAATTTTGACCAAATTTGGATGAAAATAACCATGTCTTCTGTGCATTTTTTGTCCAAATGTAGTTTAGTTTGTCTACAACTATTGTATTAATTATAATGTTCTTGGCTTTAAAGGGTTGTGATGCATCAATCTTACTTGATGAATCGGCTACCCCCACGAGCGGAGAGGAGTGCAGGGCCTAATAAGGGTTCGGTAAGAGGTTATGAAGTGGTGGAAGCTGCTAAGTCTGCGGTGGAGAAAGTATGTCCAGGAGTTGTTTCTTGTGCAGACATACTTGCAGTAGCAGCACGTGACGGCTCCGTTCATGTAAGTAAATACTACACTAAGAAACACAGACACACACAAATTTTTAAAAAATTAATCTATTTTATCATATAGATATAGGTAAATACATTTCAAAATTAATTCCATTCCATGCCAATTCTTGGCTATTTACATTTAATTAAGAGAGTGTGAATATAAAACTTGTACTAATCTTTGTTTGGTTTTGTGTTAATCAATCAGGTGGGTGGACCGTCATGGACAGTGAAGCTTGGAAGAAGAGATTCTACAAATGCAAGTCGTAGTTTAGCAGAGAGTGATCTTCCAAGTTTTACGAGTGGCCTTGACCAACTTATCCCCAACTTTGCTAGGAAGGGTCTCAATGCAAGGGACATGGTTGCCTTGTCAGGTATTACAAAATGTTGAGACCTAATCTTTTTTATATAATAAAAAATTGTTGTAACAAAAAAAAAAAAATGTGACAGTTTATTTTGAAAAAAAAAAAAATTTATTTTTTATTACTACTTTTTGTACCCATTGCCTATACATGTTTTTAGCCACCCCATCTTCTACCATCACCTCTTTTCAACAATCACCTCTTGCTGACAACGAGAGCCTCCATCAGCTACGACTTTCCACTAACAACTCTTTCTAACCACCACCTCTGGAAGTCGACATCCA
Organism: Camellia lanceoleosa; assembly: GCA_025200525.1. Classification (NCBI taxonomy): domain Eukaryota; kingdom Viridiplantae; phylum Streptophyta; class Magnoliopsida; order Ericales; family Theaceae; genus Camellia; species Camellia lanceoleosa. The sequence continues at coordinate 12,904,403 of CM045769.1, read as the reverse complement.
CCTTTGACCATCTCCTCCAATTGTTGGCAACCACCTCTCATCATCCCTCTCTCTTCTTTTCAAAATAAGTTTTATAAATTTCCTTTTGTGGGCCAACAATAATTAAAAAGGTTTATTCAAAATGTAGGATCACACACCATCGGCCAGGCACAATGCTTCACATTTCGCAACCGGATATACGACAATGGGAGCAACATTGATACCGGCTTTGCTAGCACCCTCAGCCGTGGCTGCCCTGCCTCTACCAGCAGTGGAAATAGCAATTTGGCACCTCTTGATTGGGTGACACCCAATTCTTTTGACAACAACTACTTCAAAAACTTGATTCAGAAAAAGGGTTTGCTTTCAAGTGATCAAGTACTTTTCAACGGAGGATCAACGGACAATATTGTCTTGGAATTTAGCAAAAACCCTTCAACCTTCAAATCTGATTTCGCGTTGGCCATGATCAAAATGGGAGATATTAAGCCTCTCACCGGACAAGATGGGGTCATAAGAAGGATTTGCAGTGCTTTAAATTAAGATTGGTTTGGAAAATGCTTTTTTATTAGATTTTTTTTTATTTAATTTTGTCAGATAAAGTTATTAAAAATTTAATGCTTTTGACAATTGTCAAAAAAATGGGTTTTGGCCTTTTGCTTTTTATTTCTTTCATTTTTTTTATTAGATTTTTTTAATTTAATTTTGTCAGATAAAGTTATTAAAAATTTAATGCTTTTTGACAAATGTCAAAAAAATGGGTTTTGGCCTTTTGCTTTTTATTTCTTTCATTTTATTTCATTTTTGGGTGTTAGGTTTGCTCTTTGACAAGTGTATATGAATTTGTGTTATTTTTATTCAACTGTGAATCAATAATTAATATATGGTCTGGTTTTATTACGTTTGATTTCTAATCCAAATGAAAACAAACAAAAAAAAATTACTAATATGATGAAAGTTGTTAAATTCCTCTAATTTTTTGAATGGACAAACAAAAATAAAGGGTATATTTGGTTTGACTTTGTAGAGTGATTTTGGAAAAAAAATTTCTGAAAAACTTGTTTGATTGATAATTTTTTCAAAATTATTTTTTCTCTCTTACATATCAATCGATCACTTTTTTTCTCTCCTCTCTCCTCTCTCCTCTCTCTTACACATCAATCATTTTCCTCCAAACAAACACAACCAATTTCACGAACATTGATTATTTTAGCAACAAATATTCATGAAGACATAAAGACTGCTAAAACACACATAATGATATTTGAATTTTCAACAGAGAACTATTGGGCCGTCGGAGAGGGGGGGAAGAAGAGAAAAAAGCATGGCAGGACAATAAATTTGCCAATTCATTGCAATCAGATTATCTTTTGCAAAAAATATTTAGGGTGAGTTTAAGATCAGTAAAAAAAGGTCGCATTTTTTTTTTACTTTTTAAATTTTAGTTTATTTTTTAAAATTTGTATTATTTACTTATTTTTTTATATTTTTCAGGTCCAATTAATATAGAAGGATCTAAAAAGTATATAAAAAAAAATCCCCCAAAAAAAAAAAAAAAAAATCTCAAAAAAAGTTTTAAAAAAAAGCTACCAAAAAAGCTGATCTCAAAAACACCCTTAATTACCTGCTGACGCTAAAGTGTAAAGTAATAGTGACTAAAAGTGTTCATTTTCTCACAAAACGTAAGTTCTTCAATCTTGGAAGACGGATTTTGGCCACAAGCGTGTTCTTGCCCAAAAAAGTTGACATTTAATGAGGAATAAATTAGTCTCTAGTTTTTTTTTTTTTTTTTTTCCTCCTAACGGAGGTATTATATGTCCCAGCTAGTATATCAACTAATGTACCAATTAGTGTTATAACATTGTTACTGACCCTACTTATTATTCAAATTACAAATACTTAAAACCTTTAAAATTATGTCATATCATCTGTTAATATATTAATTAATACAGTAATTGATATATATATATATAGCATTATTCTTTTTCTAATGAGACTACTTAGCCCCCACGCACTTAGAGCATTGGGTCCCGTTACAGTTTCGATCCCAATGCCTTTACGTATAATGTGAATAGGAGTCGCATTGCTCTTTCAATCCAAATGTTTTTAGGTATATAATATGAGCTTTTTCTTGTGTATGTATTATTGTCTACTGGGAGAACATAATATTTATATAAACAATTTCTAATACATCCAGTCATATATAGAAATATGATAATAGCTATGGGTTATTTAAATTTTTTTCTATTTTGTTTGATCTTATCTTTTTAAATTATATCGAATCTATTTTCAAATAGAAAATGAATCATTTATTTTCAATCTGACCCATTTACTATCTATTATTTGCTTAACTAATTCTTTATATTGGAATGGGTAAAGAATCAGGTTTAGGATTTATAGTTCACCTTTAAGAAATTTACTTAATTACGCTGCTATGTGATCCATAAAGTTTGAAACACAAGTTGAGAGTGATTCAAACAGATTGATTGGTATGAGTCTAAAATTATTATTGTGATCCATAAAGTTTTGGGCCGTGATCCATCTTAATGTGTTTATTATTTTTTATGTGGAGTAGAGGTGTAAGGCCTATTTTAAGTTATTTAACACTACAACATTTTCTTAGTTTAGTGACATTTGAAAATTCCACAAAACTATTCTTCTAATGACATTTTTTAGTCTTGTGGCATTTTGAACAAGTGCCACTTCTATCGGTGCCACGGTAGATACGAGTGCTACGGTAGATACTTGTAAGTGTCACTGCACCATCATGGCTAAAAACTTTTAATGACATTTTAATGTCATGGTAGCTATTATTTGTGGCACTATCAAGCGCCATTAAAAAAAGAGTTAGTGACACTTATAAGTGTCATTACACCATCAAGACTAAAACCTTTCAGTGACACTTTAATGTCATGGTAGGCACTATTCGTGACGCTATCAAGTGTCATTCGTGACGATAATTCGTTGTAGAACAATTTGATCCGCTCTTGCAGAGACTTGAACCGCCAACCTCCCGCGCATCATAAACCTTATACACCACACTCTTCCCACTACACCTCTATAGCACCATATGATTATATATGCAACATTTATTATTTATATAGTACATACATCTATATTAATATAAAAGTATATGTATAAACATAATTATTTTGTTGAACATAATTTATGTAAAATAAACTATTTACTAGTAAAATAAAAAAAGACCACTTTTGACGACTAAAAATATTTTTTGGTCGCTAATTCCATACTTTTGGCTACTAATTGTTTTTTAGTTGCTAAAAAACTTAACTTTTGCCGACCAAAATCGGATTTGGTCACCGAAGATGCACTTTCAGCTACCAAAATTTTGTCGCCAAAAAATTAATTCCCGCCTTAGGATTTTAGTTCTCCCGCGCTAAAAATAACCACTTTTGGCGACTAAACTTATTTTTTAATCGCCAATTATACACTTTTGGCTGCTAAAATTTTTTTAGTCACCAAAAAGCTTTACTTTTGGCTACTAAAATTTTTTTAGTCGGTAAAACCCATATAATCAATGACCAAATTTATTTTTAGTCGCCAATTGTAGACTTTTGGCTACTAAATTTTTTTAGTTGCCAAAAAGCTTTACTTTGGGCTACTAAAATTTTTTGTGTCACTAAAACTCATATAATCAACAACCAAACTTAGTTTTGGTCGCCAATTGTAGACTTTTGGCTACTAAAATTGTTTAGTTACCAAAAAGCTTTACTTTTGGTTATTAATGCTGTTTTGGTTGCTGAAAGCTATACTTTCAGCGACCAAATTTTCTTTGGTCAGGAAATTTAGTCGCCGAATATGCTTTTTCCTGTAGTGTATATTGAGTTTAATTTATTTATTTTTAATCATTTACTGCATTGTAAAAATTTTAAAAATATATTGGCATTTTTTGTTTTTTAAAAAATGCCATTATAAGCTTGGAAAGTTTTTGATATAGTGGCATTTTTCAAAATGCTGTAAAATATTTGTTTATGAAACTTTTCACCTAAGTGCCATAAAAAGTAATTTGCACCTACCTAGTGTCCTGATATTTTTTTAAAAATGCCATTGCTATTAAAGTTTAGTGACATCTGTTGGTAAATGTCACGAACATAATTTTTTGTGTCATTATTTTATAAAATGCCATAAAATTGATGTGACATTTCTTTATTGAAATGCCACTAGAGCTTTATATGTTTGTGGCTTTGTGGCATTTATCTAAATGTGTCACCAAATATTATTTTTGTGGCATTTTCTAAAAACATGCCACTAGTATAGTGTCACTAAAGTGTGTTTTTGTTATAGTTTTGTGACACTTGTTCATTGAAATGTCACTAGAGCCTTTTATGTTTGTCGTTTTGTGGCATTTTTCAAAAACGTGCCACTAAATATCATTTTTGTGGCATTTTTTAAAAATATGCCACTAGTGTAGTGCCACTAAAGTATGTTTTTGTTGTAGTTTTGTGACACTTGTTCATTGAAATGTCACTAGAGCCTTTTATGTTTGTCGTTTTGTGGCATTTTTCAAAAACATGCCACTAAATATCATTTTTTGTGGCATTTTCTAAAAATATGCCACTAGTGTAGTGCCACTAAAGTATGTTTTTGTTATAGTGTAAATTCCTTAATGGAAGGACCCCATAATTGTTTTATTTAGGCTTGGTTCCCTCTCCTAATGTATTAAGGTTTACATATATATGGATCAAAGGGTTATTAGTCCTATTGAAAGACAACGTAAAGATTAGGAAAATGAAAGGAAGAGCCGTGCTAGAGTTTTCCAATTGTGAACATCATTATTTAATATCTCATGGCAATGGCGAGAATAAAGGTGTGATAATCATGTTCCGTATTATGCTAATTGATCTTTCTTATGAATGTGATTATGTGTTTGACATGATTTTGAGTGCCATTTATATGAATATATGTGGTTTTGAATTTCTATCTGTTCACCGTAGGAATATCGGTTCAACTTACTGTTATAAACTGAAAATTAAAGGCCTTATCGGCCGCAGAAACTGAAACTGATTATGCCATTGTGATTAACGTAATTTTTAGAACCTTCGGTGAAATTTATTTGAAAATTGATTCGGATCAAATTAAATAGATTAAATTGAAAAAATAGTGCTCAGTTAATTAGTATTAAAATAATGTGATTAGAGGAGCTTATATAAAGGGCCAATTACACTCTCATTTGGTTGTTTGGAGCTCAAAAATCTGATTTTACACCTTAGAGTGAGAGAGGGTCGGCTAGAGAGAGAGAGGGTGAAGGAAATTGAAGTTTTTATATTGAAGCTTGGATAATTTGAAGACCAACGCAAGAATTAAGAATAAGTTTGGAAGATTAAAGCTCCTAGGTGAGTGATCAACCCTTAACTCATCAGTTTGATTTGTGATTTTGTGAATTGAAGACTAAATGGTGATCAAGAACATGAATTGAGTTAGCTTTGATGAATTGGGAGCCAATATACACATGCATGTAAGAAATTGCCATGAATTTGTATGTTTGAGCTTGTAATTGCATAAGCTAGCATGAATGATATTGAACATGGAGAATTGGGCACCAATCTTCACATGCATGCATAATCCTTGTGGGTTTCATGATAATAAGTGTCATTCGTAAGGTTTGAAATAGAAATGAAGTCAAAAATTTACATGCATGTTTGATTATTGAAAATGTGGGACTTATATGAAGTTTGAATACATGTGTTTGATTATACAAAAGAAATGTGATTAATTTTGAGGATTGAACCATAATTTTGAGCAATTGGCCTCATATTGTTTGTGTGCTCATGATATATGATGTGTTTCCCTATTTTGGTACCTTAATTCGAACTTTGAAGCCTTTGAACCTCAAGTTTGAACCTCAAAAACAATTCTGGATTTTCCTGAATTTGGCATGTCTGCTCAAGCGGGAAAAGCGCCGCTCGAGCGGAAAATACGAGCTCCTAGAAGCTTTGCAAACATGGGTGTTCGCTCGAGCGGGGAGATTCACGCTCGAGCAGGGAGCCATGTAGTGAGACTTTCAGATCGAGCGTCTGAATTCACGCTCGAGTGTAAAAATGAGGTAACTAGTACTTTTGCAGACCTAATGGGTCCGCTCAAGTGAGAAAGTCCACGCTCGAGCGGGGACCCCTGTTTTAGAAATTTTGTAAAGATGTTCTACGTTTCGTTTTCCGTTCTCTTTCACTTCTAAAGCACTCTTAGGCATGCATTGAGCGTTATGAATGAATTAAAAGAATAAGAAAGAAGTCTAAGAGGAATGTATGAGTTAAAAACGGACTGAATTAATTGTGACCCATATGTGTTATGTAATGTGTAGGGTCGAGCTCCAGAGTGAATCCACCGGCAGATCACTATGAGTAGGGCTGGGCATAGGGTCATCCAAACCGCCAAACCGCCCTACCCGATCCGAACCGCGCATGTATGGGCGGTTTCGCAAACACATTAGGGTAGGGTGCGGTTTGAATTTTATGTAAATTTCGGGTTGCGGGCGGGTCGCGGGTTTGACCCGCACCCGCCCACCCCGCCCACATAAAACTTTAAAAAAAAATAAAAATAAAAATCTAATATGATCTGACCATTCAAAATAACCTCTTTTTTGCCTCTTTAAATCTGATCGTCCAAAACAAAGAAAACCCTAACCTAATCAAACTCACTCACTCATCACTCATCAGAACTATATCTCCTCTCTTCCTCTCGGTCTCTCTCTCACTCTCACTCGCGATTTTCATCTGTGCACTCAGTGATCGAATCTCTCTCTCACAAGATCGACCGATCGATCGACCTCATCGCACACAGGTAAAGCCCCTCTCTCTGATCTCTGTCCATGTTTCTCTCTCCCCGATCTTTGGTTTTTTTTCGAACATATGAGATCTGTCTCTCTCTGACTCTGATCTGTCTCCCTCACTATCTCATCTCCCTCACTCTCTCATCTCACAGTCTCTTACTCTCTGGTTTTGCATCCACACCGATCGGCTCTCTCTCACAGGTAAGCCTCTCTCTCTCTCTCTCTCGCCCCGATCTCTGTCTGTGTTTGTTTGTTTGGAATGTATAATCTTTGATTTAATTTTTGATTTAAGCAATAGATTTTTTGATTTAAATCTGTCTGTGTAATTTTTTATTTAATTTTTTTTTGGAATCTGTATTGAAATTGGATCCAATCTGGTGTGTAGTTTTGGTATTGGGTTGAAGTGGCAAGACAAATACAGCTTTGTTGAATTTATTTGAGTAGGTATAAATTTGTTAAAGGTGATAATTGGAGTAGGTCACAAAGAATAGGGGATAACTTTTGAGTTTCATTTGCTTTGTGAAAATGTCCAAGTTTATTTTAGAATCCAGGGAGAGAGCGAGAAACACGAGAAATTTGTTATACTGTTTATGTGCTGCACTGAAATTCCCCCTTCTCCTTGCACCAAAGCTTCAGGTTAGTTTTATTTTTGATTACTTATATTGCTTGTCAGCTTAGATGTCCCACTGATTGCTATGTTGTATGTGGAGTCTGAACTTTGGTACTTGGCATGCTCGGACGTACTTATGGAGAATTACTGTCAAGTCTATTGGCTTGTCTATGGAATAACTATGAAAAAGGAAGGATAACTTGGTAATCTGATAATGTTGGTGAACTCTAATCTAGGATCTGGCTGAGTATAATAGTATAGATATACATGCACGCATGTGTTTGTGTTACGCATAAATACCCTAGATACAGGAAATGTGCTGCAAGTGTGGTTGATTGGAGTGGAGATATGTGGTTTTGTAAATGCTTTACTCACATGGGGAGAGAGCCATTGGTGTTTATTGTTTATAGATGCTAGGTTTTAATGGTGGAGAGGTAGTTAATCTTTGGCTCAATTCATCCTCTTTGTGCGAAGTTAATATTTTATTCAACTTATATTTCTACATTAAGGGTTATTGAGAGGCTATAGCAGGAAGAGTCTTTCAGTAATTTATGTCTGTATTTTTATCTCCGTTCTTTATAATTCAGTTACACAATATCTTTGCCTTAGCAGGAGAGTGCTTGATTACATTAACATTTTCATTTTCAATTTTTTATAGGCTTGGAATGTGTATGGTGTGCTCAACTTTTTGCAAGCACTTGTTGAGAAATCCATGATCATTCAAATCCTAGAGCAGGAGAAGGAAGGCCTTGAACAGTTCACTTCAACTGATGGATATGATTATGATGGTGGAAGCAATGTCTTGAAGGTCTTGGGGTATTTCAGCATGGTGGGATTGCTACGAGTCCATTGTCTTTTGGGTGATTATCATACTGGTTTAAAGTGTTTACTTCCATTGACATAAGTCGACAAGGTGTCTACACCATTGTTATTGGAAGCCACATAACCACCATATATCATTATGGTTTTGCAAATCTTATGCTACGGAGGTATGTTTGTATGTCTATCCATCATGTTTAATGTAAGATTTTCTTATTTTGATTATGAATGATGAATGTAGGATAGGATGAATGTAAGTTAATGATAGAATGTAGATTTTGAATGATTTGTTTAGATTACGAATTGAATTTGTTCTGTTTTTTTATTTTATAAGTTTTAGTTTATTAATTATTAATGTTGGAGTATTTTAGAAAATATGAGAAAAAAGGTTCAAAATAAAGATTGACAAAATGGGGGAAAAAAAAGGTTTAAAAATAATTTTTTGAAAAAAAAGTTCAATCCGCAAACCGCCCGCACAACCGCAAACCCTATCCGCACAAACCGCAAACCGCATTGCGGGCGGTTGCGGGTTGATTTTTTCCCAAACCGCATAGATGCGGGCGGGTCCAAACCGAATCGCAAACCGTCCTAAACCGAACCGCGAACACCCCTAACTATGAGTAATATCTTAATAAAGATGTCTGAAGTATGTTATTTGTCTAATTGCTTATTTCTATATAAGTCTCATAAGTTTGTTACATTGAATTGGGGGACAAATATTTGTATGACACGAATGAATGGGCCAGAGGCTGTATGACATGAATGAATAGGCCAGAGGCCGTATGACATGAGTGAATAGGCCAGAGGCCGTATGACACGAATAAATGGGCCAGAGGCCGTGCGACATAAATGAATGATAGTCTGACATGAATGATAGCCCGATATATGAATGGTTAGGCCAAAGGCCATCAAACGTGAATGATGGTTTGGTATGAATGATTGGGCCGAAGGCCGTCAGATCTGAACGAGTGGACCAAAGGCCATCGAATACGAACGATTGGGCCAAAAGGCCGTTAGACATGAATGGATGGGCCAAAGGCCGTCGGCTATCAGTTAATTGGGCCCGAGGCCGTTTGATACATCTAGAACTTTAGTTGATTGATATATTAAATAGAAACACAAATTGGGCCCAAGGCCGTCTGGTGTAACTGTTTCAAAGATTGTTCATGTATCTTCCTTATTGATAGTATTCACTGGGCTTTCACTCACGCTCATTCATGTCTATGCAGGTGAGCCAAGGGACGTCCAAAACCTGCCTCGGTGAAATATGTGAGGAACAGTCAAGGTTTTGGAGAGTCAGCCCAAACGTCTCACGCACGAGACTTGTCTTTGCCTCTTTTATTCTTTTGATATAGTTTTGTTATGTTGGCGAAAACATCAGATTACTTTTGTATATAAACTTTGGGTTTAACTGACTTAGACTTGAATGATCCTGTATGTATAGAACTATGTGTTATTACTTATTTTGACGTGAGTTATTAACATGTATGTATATGGATTGTTATGACATGCCATTGTGGGAGCCGTATAATCAAAGACACGAAGTCTGATACGCACAGGGAGCCGGGTGTTAAACGGCTCCATTCTGCTCTGCTAAGATGCCGAGTATGACTCTCGGGCCGAGTATACTGGAAAGAGCATGTCAGGATAAAATAAAAGAATGAATAAACAATTTAAAAGTAGACTCTGGCCCCGAGGTCAAGTAATGGCTATAAATACAAGAGCTTGATTTATAAAGGTATGTAAGAATTACTTCTAGAGACTTAGCAAGCAAGCTTTCTTGAGAGGAACCGACTTGTCCGGTCAGTGCTAATTCCGCACCCCGACCGAGTTTGTATTTTTTGGTGACTAGCAGAGGCTCATTGGCGTCTTCAGGGATCTGAAGAGTATTTCCAAACCACATTCACCACAATTGGCGCCGTCGTGGGAATACTCAAATATATCCATGGAAGGCGTGGACGATCCTCCGATAGCCACCGACGCGATCGCCGCAGAGACGACCTCACCCCAAATAATATGCTGAAAAGAAACCATTGCGACACGACGCACCTTGCGCTTCGACTGCCAACGATTCTAGCACGAGGCGATGCAAGCAACCATGGAACGAGCGAACAGACTAACAGATGCGGGCGGCATCATCGGCCGAGAACGAACGCCTCGCCGCGACACGCCTCGAGAAAGCAAAGTCTCACCAGTAAGACTCAAGGTTCTCGAGCGATCCCCAAGGGCGGGTCCTCGACGACCTCGCGACCAACAGCGCAACACCGGCGGGTCCCGCACCTCAAAGGATTACGTTGAGGAAGTGACAGAGGACGCATGTCGTCCAAGAGGCGCCCCGCTTGACACCGTCCATATGATATACAGCCTGCCGATAGCCCTGACTGTACATACAGTCCAACCACTTCCAAACCTTCGAAAGCAGCCACCACCAGCAAAGCGACCCCGGCTCCGAGAAGCGGTAAGCATCACCTTCGACGACTCTGATTTGCGCGGCGTCACACTCCCTCACGTGGATCCTCTGGTTGTCACGCCACGCTGCATATAGGTTTACCGAGAACGCAGCCCTTATCGATCGAGGAAGTACTTGAGATCATGTACCATCGAACCTTCATCAAACTCGGGTTCAACGACTCGGATCTAACTCGCCCCTATCCACTATTCGCTTCAACGCCACCGGAGTATCCATTGGGAAAAATCGGCCTACCCGTCCGCTACTGCTCGAGAACGGTCGCGGAGTTTTTGGTCGTCGCTACCATCGCCATACAATCTCATCATGGGACGATCGTGGTTACATACCTGCAGCGTCGGCCAAAGACCTACCACCAATCGCTCGCTTCCCAACAGAGCATGGCGTTGAGCGGATCCGTGGCTTCCAGCCGTCAAGCATGTTACCTTCGCCGCCAGACGCCAAGGAACCGCAAGTAAAATCCGTCGAGGTGCCCCGAAATCACGGAAGGCGTTGGGCGTCAACCAAACGGAAAGGCCATGCAACATTGTGACCGAGTAGACATCGATGGAAGATAGGAAAAGTTTTTATGATCGGCGTCTCTCGAGCCAGTCGACAAGCGACAGCGATCACTTTCTTACTCGGCAACCTCGACGTCTTCGCGTGGACCCCATATGAAATGCCGGGAATAGACCCAGCGGTCTCGCAGCATGACTTCAATGTCGTCCCTCTGTGCAAGCCGATCATTGAAGGCCGGCGATCCTCCGCCGTTGTCGAGGAAGTTGACAAATTGCTTGACGCCGGGGCAATCAGAGAGGTCACCTATCCCACGTGGCTCTCCAACACAGTGGTGGTAAAAAAGAAGAATGGCACTTGGCGCGTGTGTCGATTTCACGGATCTGAACAAAGCTTGCCCCAAAGACTGCTTTCCCTTGCCTAGAATTGATCAACTCGTCGATGCGACGGCACGCCACCGCCGCATGAGTTTCCTCGACGCCTATAGAGGCTACCATCAGATCGCCATGAATCCAGATGATCAGGACAAAACTGCATTCCTCACTCCAAGAGGAACCTACTGCTACAGGGTCATGCCTTTTGGATTAAAGAATGCAGGGGCGACTTACCAACGGCTGGTCACTACGATGTTCAAAGAACAACTCGGGCACACTATGGAAGTATACATCGACGACATGGTGGTCAAATCTAAAGAAGAGCAAAACCATATAGCCGATCTGGAAAAGACATTCGACACCCTACGCAAGTACAGAATGAAGCTGAATGCTTCCAAATGCGCATTCGGGATCGGCTCTGGCAAATTCCTAGGCTACATCGTCAACCATCGAGGAATCGAGGCCAACCCGAGGCAAGTTACAGCAATTTTAGAACTCAGTTCCCCCCGTTCAGTCAAAGAAGTCCAAAAGCTGATGGGAATGGCCGCTGCACTCAACAGATTTATCAGCCGATCTACAGATCGCTGCAGACAATTCTTTCAAACATTACGCCAGGGCAGAGCTTTCGAATGGTCCGTGGAATGCGAGGCAGCTTTTAACGGGCTCAAGACCTACCTCCGGACAGTACCTCTTCTAACAACACCCGCCACCGGTGATCCCCTCATTTTATCCGGGTCTCGTGGTACAGCCGTATTGTTAAAAGAGGAGGAGGGGCAGCAGCAGCCAGTATACTACGTGAGCAAGGCGATGGTGGACGCCGAAACACGCTACTTACCGCTGGAAAAACTCGTCCTAGCCCTGGTCATGGCAGCAAGAAAACTGATGCACTACTTCCAAGCACACAGCATCAAGGTCAGCAGACTTCCCTTCGATCAAGATTACTCGAATGCTGAAGCATCAGGGCGTGTTTCGAAATGGGCTCTCGAACTCGGACAATATGACATTCAGTTTTCACCCAAAACTGCAATCAAGGGGCAGGTGCTTGCCGACTTTGTGGCCGAATTCACAGGAGGGCTCGCCGACCTCAAGCCTGGGGATCTCCAGCCAAAAGCCGAAGCTACGTCAAAGCCAGATTGGAGAGTCTACGTTGGGGACATCTGGCAGTTATACTGCGATGGATCGTCTAACCAACGGGGAAGCGGCGCGGGCGTCGTAATTATGTCCCCAGACGGCGCAGTCATTGAACAAACGTCAAACTTCGGCTCAAGCATCAAATAACGAGGCCGAATATGAAGCCCTTTTAGCCGGACTACGGAACGCACATGTTCTCGGTGCACGGCGACTGTTGGTGTTTTGTGACTCAAAGTTGGTAATCAACCAGCTGAAGGGGGAGTATGCAGCGAGAGATGAGCGCATGGCGGCCTATATGAAAACGGCTAGCTCGTTGCTGGCGAAGTTCGACCATCACGAACTAAACCAAATAACGCGCGACCAAAATACACACGCGGATGCCCTGGCTTGCTTGGCCTCCGCCATCAACTCCGAGCTCAAACGTACCATCGAAGTGGGCTTCGTCCCGGAACCCAGTATCGGCCCTCCGGAGGAGACCCACATCAATATCATAGAATCCGCTCCAAGTTGGAAGGACCCCATTGCTGCGTTCCTTTCTTCTGAACAACTCCCAGAGGATAAAAAAGAAGCACACAAGCTGCGAAACAAGGCTCTGCGATACTACCTTGATCCACAAGGGGGACTTTATAAAAAATCCCTCTCTGGCCCATACCTGGAATGCGTGCACCCGGACAGAGTAGAGGAGCTGCTCACTGAGATACATGAAGGCAGCTGTGGTGCACATTCAGGGGGGCGCTCCCTTGCCCATCGGGCGATAACGCAGGGATATTACTGGCCGACTATGAGGGCCGACGCACAAAATTATGTGAAGAAATGTGAACAATGCCAAAAGTTTTCCCCACTAACCCATCAACCGGCAGAAGCTTTGAATTCAATCAGTAGCCCCTGGCCGTTTGCTCAGTGGGGACTTGATATCGTAGGACCATCGCCGGGGCCCGAGGAACAAGCGATTTCTAATCGTAGCAACAGACTATTTCACGAAGTGGGTCGAAGCAGAGGCTCTAACCCATATACGAGATTCCGACATTAAGCGTTTTGTGTGGAGGAACATCATTACAAGATTCGGCATTCCAAGAGCATTGATCTCAGATAATGGCACTCAGTTCGACTGTGGCGTGTACCGAGAGTTGTGCGGCAAATACAGAATTGTACCTTACTTTTCTCATGACCTACCCCCAAAGTAACGGTCAGGCGGAAGCTTCGAACAAATCCATCTTGGACGGTATCAAAAAGAGGCTGGAAAACGCTAAGGGCAGGTGGGTCGAAGAGTTGCCAAGCGTACTATGGGCCCATCGAACGACGCCGAGACGATCCACCGGAGAAACACCGTTTGCCTTGTGCTTCGGAACCCAGGCAATCTTACCCCCAGAGATCGGCCTACCAACCCTCAGATCGCAAGCCTTCGACACGGGACGGAACGACATGATGCTTGCTTTGGACCTGGTTCTGATTGAAGAACGAAGAGATCGTGCCTTGGCATCCATGGCTCGCTATCAACAGCAGCTCGCTAAGTCATACAATCGGAAAGTCCAACTGCGCCGCTACAATCCAGGAGAGCTGGTCCTCAAGAAGGTGCTACCGGCCGATCGGAGGCCGACCGATGGAAAGCTTGGTCCAAACTGGGACGGCCCCTATCAAATAGATTCCGTTGCAGGAACAGGGGCATATCGGTTGTCAGACATGTCAGGAAGAAGCCTGCCACGACCGTGGAATTCGACACATCTACGAAAATTTTATCAATGACCCGACCTGTGGGCTTGATATTTGTACACAATATCCTCGTAAATCCAACATCTCGCATTTTCGCATGATTAAGCTCAACACTTCAAAATCTAACAAGTCTCCGGATTCGGAGCCCCTTCGGTGCATGACATCTTAGGGCCGAACAAGTCTCCGGATTCGGAGCGCCCTTCGTGGATGTCACGATTGGCCAAAATAAGTCTCCGGATTCGGAGCCCCTTTGGTGAATGACATCTTAGGGCCGAACAAGTCTCCGGATTCGGAGCCCCTTTGGTGAATGACATCTTAGGGCCAAATAAGTCTCCGGATTCGGAGCCCCTTTGGTGAATGACATCTTAGGGCCGAACAAGTCTCCGGATTCGGAGCCCCTTTGGTGAATGACATCTTAGGGCCGAACAAGTCTCCGGATTCGGAGCGCCCTTCGTGGATGTCACGATTGGCCAGAATAAGTCTCCGGATTCGGAGCCCCTTTGGTGAATGACATCTTAGGGCCGAACAAGTCTCCGGATTCGGAGCCCCTTTGGTGAATGACATCTTAGGGCCAAATAAGTCTCCGGATTCGGAGCCCCTTTGGTGAATGACATCTTAGGGCCGAACAAGTCTCCGGATTCGGAGCCCCTTTGGTGAATGACATCTTAGGGCCGAACAAGTCTCCGGATTCGGAGCCCGCCGTGGATGTCACGATTGGCGAATAAGTCTCGGTTCGAGCCCCTTTGGTGAATGACATCTTAGGGCCGAACAAGTCTCCGGATTCGGAGCCCCTTTGGTGAATGACATCTTAGGGCCGAACAAGTCTCCGGATTCGGAGCGCCCTTCGTGGATGTCACGATTGGCCAGAATAAGTCTCCGGATTCGGAGCCCCTTTGGTGAATGACATCTTAGGGCCGAACAAGTCTCCGGATTCGGAGCGCCCTTCGTGGATGTCACGATTGGCCAGAATAAGTCTCCGGATTCGGAGCCCCTTTGGTGAATGACATCTTAGGGCCGAACAAGTCTCCGGATTCGGAGCCCCTTTGGTGAATGACATCTTAGGGCCAAATAAGTCTCCGGATTCGGAGCCCCTTTGGTGAATGACATCTTAGGGCCGAACAAGTCTCCGGATTCGGAGCCCCTTTGGTGAATGACATCTTAGGGCCGAACAAGTCTCCGGATTCGGAGCGCCCTTCGTGGATGTCACGATTGGCCAGAATAAGTCTCCGGATTCGGAGCCCCTTTGGTGAATGACATCTTAGGGCCGAACAAGTCTCCGGATTCGGAGCCCCTTTGGTGAATGACATCTTAGGGCCGAACAAGTCTCCGGATTCGGAGCGCCCTTCGTGGATGTCACGATTGGCCAGAATAAGTCTCGGATTCGAGCCTTTGGTGAATGACATCTTAGGGCGAACAAGTCTCCGGATTCGGGCGCCCGCCGTGGATGTCACGATTGACTGAATAAGTCTCCTGATTCGAGCCCTTGATAAATGACATCTTAGGGCGAACAAGTCTCCGGATTCGGGCGCCCTTCATGGATGTCACGATTGGCGTAACAGTCTCTCGGCCGGAGCCCCTTGGTGCATGACACCTTAGAGCCGAATAAGTCTCCAAATTGAGCACCCTTCGTGGATGTCACGACCGGTTGAGCGTCCTTTGGGGCATGACACCTTAGGGCGAACAAGTCTCCGGATTCGGGCGCCCGCCGTGGATGTCACGATTGGCGGAAACAGTCTCGGCCGAGCCCCTTGGTGCATGACACCTTAGAGCGAATAAGTCTCCAAATTCGGAGCACCCTTCGTGGATGTCACGGCGGTTGAGCGTCCTTTGGGGCACCTTAGGGCGAACAAGTCTCCGGATTCGAGCGCCCGCCGTGGATGTCACGATTGGCGAAACAGTCTCGGCCGAGCCCCTTTGGTGCATGACACCTTAAAGCCGAATAAGTCTCCAAATTCGAGCACCTTCGTGGATGTCACGGTGGTTCAGAGCGTCCTTTGGGCGTGACACCTTGGGGCGAATAAGTCTCCGAACGATTATACCACGTAGTACATTATTTTAATGGCGCCTAAATATTACAATAAAGTGTATCGAACGCCGAGCCTCGCCAACGCAAGGCGGATGATTATTAATCTATTGACTCGACTCAACGATGCCTCGGCCAGCCCTCTGGTCTAAAATATTCGGCTTAAGCGCTCGAGCCCTGGCCAACGCAAGGGCAGATTTATTAATCTATTCGGCTACATAATAAACGATGCCTCGGCCAGATCTCTGGTTTAACATATTCGGCTTAAACGCTCGAGCCTCGCCAACGCAAGGGCGATTTATTAATCTATTCGCTACATAATAAACGATGCCTCGGCGGATCTCGGTTTAACATATTAAACCGAACGCCGAGCTCGCCAACGCAAGGGCAGATTTAATAATCTATTCGCCTAAGCACTCAACGATGCCTCGGCCAGCTCTCTGGTCTAAAATATTCGACTTAAGCGCCGAGCCTCGCCAACGCAAGGCGATCTAGCCCGTGAACTATTTGGCCAACCATTTGGCCTTTCACGCCGAGCCGAGCCATCCTGTGGAAGCATATTTGGTTGTTAATTGTTTTAACATTGTATAATTACAAAAACAAAACATCACCATAAAGCTGGAGACATCGGCACATTAGCATAAATTGCTAACATTTTATAAATACAAAAGTATCAACGTCCATTGCTGTATCATAAACACAAAATAACAAAATAAACGAAAGAAATATCAGCCCTCCGAATCAGTCTCCAATGGATCGATGTCTACTTGCTCATACGGTATTGGAACATTCAGGGCAATGCCAGCTGCAGCAAGGGCCTTGTGCCAACCATGTTTGAATCCCCGATTCTCAAACCGGGAGACCTGGTCCACATACTCGGCAAGCCCAGCCTCTTTCCCGGCTTCGAAACCTTTTGACTCGGCACTCTCTTTCGCCACTTTCACCTCTGCCAACTCGGCCTCCAAGAAGCTTTCTGGATAAGCAAAGTCTGACTTCAAGTCGTCGGCCTTCTTCTCGCCTCCGCTCTCAACTTATCCGCATCACGCGCTTTCTCCACCGCAGCATCTGCCCGAGAAGCTTCCCAGTTCGCTCTTAACAACTCGTCCTCGGCCCCTTTTCTCCGCTCCGCTGTCTCGCAGCGGCCGATCTCCTTGATGGCGTCGAGATGGCGGTGGCCACATCGGCTATCCTACCAACGGCCGCAAAGAACAATTCAAAACAAGCTTAACGCCAATAACGTTCGAATGAAAGAAAAATCGAATACACACCAAAAGGGCCGATTGTAGCGGCTATCATTGTCGCATCCGAATCCGGCTCCAGCCGGAAAGCCTCCGTATCAGACGGTAATGACAAAGGCGTTGCCACACCGAACGCGACCTCCGGGTCATTAAGCGCCGAGGCATCCGATAGAACCGGCATATTTCTCACCTTCGATCGAATCACAAAGGGCACGACCACCGAACCCACCGCTCGAGGACGCTTGTCAGACCGATCTTCTAACCCGACCTCAGTCTCTAGGGCGTTTCTCCGACGTTCCTCAACATCCTGAACGGCTTCCCCAACCAGCCCCGATTCGGCATCCTTATTCGTTGCCGCCTCCTCGGCAATTTGCAAGGATTTCGATTCAACAACTGGGAGGGAATGCTGAGATTCAACAGTGGGCGGTTCGGTCGAAAGGCCCTCCGCTCTTCTCCTGCGGCTAACCTCTCCGTGATTCGCCTTCTTCTTAGCAAGCTTTGTCGCTTAACCTTGACCATGCCGGTAGGCTCGAGACGGAAGGGTCGTCTGTACGTTGAAGAGCGTCGTCAACAAGATCGTTCCCCCGAACCAAAGCAGTGGGACGATCGTCAGAACCCAATACCTCCTCAGATTCGGCCTCCGAGCGATCTGACGCGGCAGTTTCGGGTACTTCCGTACTCTCCGAATCGGACCCTTCAAATCCTATCTGTCTAAAATTTTTGAAGTTGGACAAAATACGGGCGACGAGAAAATCTTCCCCTTCCGGAATCGGTATATTGTCCGCAGCCGAAAAGGTCGTGTACGTAGGCTCGTAGCAAAGCAGAACGTGAGCCGCTCTTCCCTGCTTATAAAGACTGCGACGGCCGAAATAATTAAGAGCAATCCTGATGTCGGAAAGAACGGCGTCGTTAGTTGAAGTTAGGACTTTTTTCAACTCGTTCCCTGCATAAGATAAGCCGTGAGATTCAAGAAAATAGGGTATGGCGGTACAAATGTACAATATGAGCAAAAGGGCATTGGCGACTGGTTAGCGCCTAGGAATAGGATCGACGCGATCCTCCCCGCCAATTCGATTACCACGGACAACGACCATGACATCATCAACTCGTTTTCCGTTGGAAAGCATAGTGATCAACCGATGATCTGTGTCCTTAGCTCGAGAAAGTAACGTTCGTGCCGCGAGGATCCGCCGAGCATAATATCGAATGGCGGGAATGCCAAGATTAATACCAAGGCGACGGTTCACGCCACGACCCCATTATGATTCTAAAGAAATTTACATTGGGAAGGATCAAATCCCAATGGCGAAGAACGACCCTCGAAGCGGGTGAAGAGGAAAGCGAACTCCGCCTCTGCGATCGACAAAGGGGTATGACAATCGAAGTTTTCTTCCTCTCTCTCCATGTCGAGATTGCGGTCACCACTAACGATAGGTGCACATCGTCAGAATGGAGAAATGGCGTCTAAAATCAACGACTCGACCGGAGAAAGAAGGTCTCTTAAATACTTCGCCATAATCTATTGATTATAAGAATACGTGATTGAGTAAACAAATTAAAAGCTTCAGAGTCGAGAAGAGGAAAACTTACAAAAATGAAGAATATCGCAGATGGAAGGATTGCAAGGATGAATCGAAGAGCCTAGCGGTTCAGTCATAGAACCCGAATCCGGAAGGATACCAGCTTCAAGTCATAATGAATAGGCGTGCGGAGGGACGGAATCAAGCGGGAGTAATTAAACAACCGCGAAATAAATCTAAAACCCCAAGAACTTCGGTTTGTAGTATTTGAAAATCGAGCCAAGCACCTCGTCCAAATGCCGTTGACAAGATGCTTGGGGGCAATTGTGGAGCCGTATAATCAAAGACACGAAGTTCGATACGCAGGAGCCGGGTGTTAAACGGCTCCATTCTCGCTCGCTAAGATGCGAGTATGACTCTCGGGCCGAGTATCGGAAAGAGCATGTCAGGATAAAATAAAAGAATGAATAAACAATTTAAAAGTAGACTCTGGCCCCGAGGCTGGCGAATGGCTATAAATACAAGAGCTTCAGATTTATAAAGGTATGTAAGAATTACTTCTAGAGACTTAGCAAGCAAGCTTTCTTGAGAGGAACTGACTTGTCCGTCGGAGTGCTAATTCCGGCACCCCCGACCGGAGTTTGTATTTTTGCAGGTGACTAGCAGAGGCTCATTGGCGTCTTCCGGGATCTGAAGAGTATTTCCAAACCACATTCACCACAGCCATATAAGCACAGCTCTATGGACAAAGTTTTAAATTTGTTTCCGTTTGGCCCCTTTACTCTGATGAGTTATGTCTTTTATGGTTTGAGGCCGTAGGTAATCTCTTGATTACTGGCTGGTTATGCCCTTAACCCATAGGGGCGGGTTCTGGTCATGATAGAGTGGTATCAGAGCATGAGTTAATAATTCACACACTTGTCCAAATGAGCAATAAGCGTCTAGAAAAGATCTAGAATGCATTCATGTGATAAGTATAAATTTGGAAGCATCGAGAGTATGCTTAAATGTTTTAATGTGAACGATTATGTGTTATAAGTTGTGATTTGCTTGCATTGCAAATTATTTGAATATGTATGCTCTTTAGTATATGCATACCTGTGAATCTTTTGTATAAAGTATAATGCAAGTCTAATCAGATAGTGAGAACAAGAGGTGATGAGATAGAGGAGTCCTCTACTGCCAGAATGGATAGAATGGAAAGATTGATTCAGGAAATGGCAGAAACATTGAGGCAACAACAAGAGTGGCAACAACAATGGCAGGAACCACATCCTCTACCTCCACCTCCGGCACCTCCTGTGCCAGACTTATAGAATGATGACCGAATAATAGCTCTCACCAAAGAGTTTAAGAAAATGAAACCACCACAGTTCTATGGGGGATTAGATCCGTTGAAAGCCGAAGCATGGGTCCTCGGCATCGAAAAGCTATTCGAAGTGTTTCCTTGTTCGGAGACACAGAAAGTACTTCTAGCCACCTTTATGCTAGAAGATAAAGCAAGAAGATGGTGGATGTTAATGCGTAAGAATCATAAGGATGTTGACTGGACCAAATTTTTTGAAATTTTCTATGATAAGTACTTCCCGCAATGTGTCTGAGATAGGAAAGTATCAGAGTTCATGGAACTAAAGCAAGACAGTATGACGGTGGCTGAGTATGAAGCCAAATTCACTGAATTGGCCAAGTTTGCACCACATGTGATTGATACTGATTATAAGAAAGCGAGGCATTTTGAAGGTGGGCTTCGTAGCGACATTTTAGAAATGGTGAATGTCTTGAAGCTGGAAACCTATATTGGGGTGCTAGACCGGGCCATAATATTAGAAGCTAACATAGCTAGACAGGCTAAGTCAACAACCGACTGGAAAGGCAACAAAAGGCAAGGCTTCTTTTCAAAGAAGAAATTTTCGAAAAAGCAAAACACGGGCTCCTCAAGTACTTCGAATTCTTCCCGAGATACATCTCCTATGTGTAATATTTGTAGTAAAAGGCATCGTGGGGTTTGTTACTGTGTGTCGGAAGCCTGTTTTAAATGTGGTAAACAAGGGCATATGGCCCGAGATTGTAATTAGAACAGTAGGAAGATAGCTACTAGTTCCACTGCATTGATCCCAAAACCGGGAAATACTATGAGATCTACTACCACCGGTGATACCGTGAGACAAGAGAGAGTTTTCGCGCTTATTCCGGGTGATACACGAAATGCCAACGCAGTTGTCTCAGGTACTATTTCTATATGTAATCAGGATGCTTTTGTGTTAATTGACTCTGGATCAACACACTCTTTCGTAACATGTGCATTTGCATCTACGTTGAGTAGACCTCTAGAATTATTGCCATATCTACTATGTGTATCTGCTCCATCTGGGGAATCTGTATTGTGTGAATCTGTATATCGTTTTTGTGACATGCGTGTTGGGAATGCCATTCTATATGTGGATTTGTTGCCCTTGAACTTTAGGCACTTTGATGTAATTCTGGGCATAGATTAGTTAACTAAATATTTTGCCACCATTGATTGTGTGACAAAACGGGTTGTGTTTAGACCACCAGAACAGAAAGAAATTGTGTTTGTGGGTAACAAGGCAGTACCTCCACCTTATTTAATATCTGCAATGAAGGCATGTAAACTGATAAGGAAAGGGTGCCAGGGTTATTTGTGTTATATGTTGTCTGAACAATCTGTAAATGTTGAATTTAATAGTATCCTTATTGTTAGAGAATTTCCAGATGCGTTTCCAAATGAATTACCAGGGGAATTGATGGACAGGGAGATAGAGTTTATACTTGAGATTATACTGTGCACCGACCATTTATTTCCAAAACTCCTCTGAATGGCTCTTCTTTGAAATGAAAGAACTGAAAGAACAGTTGCAAGACCTGCTTGACAAAGGGTTTATCCGACCTAGCACTTTACCATGGGGTGCACCTATGTTGTTTGTGAAAAAGAAAGATGGAACCTTACGTTTGTGTATCGACTATCGAGAGTTGAACAAGGTAACAATAAAGAACAAATATCTCCTACCTCGTATTGATGACATGTTTGATCAGTTGCAGGGATCACAAGTGTTTTCCAAAATTGATTTGAGGTCCGGGTACCACCAGTTGAAAGTAAAGGCAGAGGATGTTGAGAAAACCACATTCAGAACGAGGTATGGTCATTTTGAATTTCTTGTTATGCCATTTGGGGTAACTAATGCTCCAACAGCGTTTATGGACTTAATGAACTAAATTTTTAAAACCTACCTTAATTAATTTGTTGTTGTTTTTATTGATGACATTTTGATATACTCCAAGAATAGACTTGAACATGAACATCATTGGAGAACCGTCCTGCAAACACTTAGAGAAAAGAAATTATTTGCTAAACTAAAGAAATGTGATTTTT
This sequence comes from Camellia lanceoleosa, assembly GCA_025200525.1. Classification (NCBI taxonomy): domain Eukaryota; kingdom Viridiplantae; phylum Streptophyta; class Magnoliopsida; order Ericales; family Theaceae; genus Camellia; species Camellia lanceoleosa. The sequence goes on along the minus strand of CM045769.1, from coordinate 12,881,859 downwards.
GGTTAGATGAAGTTATTTTCTTAGGGCATGTGATCAACAAGGAAAGAATTTCAGTGGACCCATAGAAAATAGAGGCAATTGTGAATTGGCCTACACCGACAAATATAACAAAAGTCCGCAGCTTCATGGGCTTAGTCGGGTATTACAAGAGGCTTGTGAAAAACTTTTCAAGGATAGTTGTACCTCTTACCCAGTTGACGCGCAAAAGGCAATCATTTGAATGGAACGACGAAAGAGAATCTGCCTTTCATAAACTGAAAACGAGACTGACCACTGCACCAGTATTGACATTGCCCACAGGTACGAAAAATTTTGTAATTTTCAGTGACGCGTCTTATAAAGGTTTGGATTGTGTATTAATGCAGAACGGAAAGGTTATTGCTTACACCTCCCGATAGTTGAGACCACACGAGAAGAACTACCCAACACAAGATTTAGAATTGGCTGCAGTTGTTTTTGCTTTGAAAATCTGGCGGCATTATTTGTATGGGGCAAAGTGTGAAGTCTACACGGATCACAAAAGTCTGAAATACTTCTTTATGCAGAATGAGTTGAACATGTGACAGAGAGATGGCTTGAACTGATAAAAGACTATGATCTTGAGATTCAGTATCACCGCGGGAAAGCTAATGCAGTTGCTGATGCCTTGAGCAAAAAATCAACGGAGAGTATGGCTTGTTTGCTTACTAAACAGAAAGAGATCTTGCAAGATTTTGAGAAGTCTGAAATTGAAGTGGTATTGTATGAACAGGGCGGATTGATAGCCGCTATTTCAGCCGAACCAGCAATCATTAATGAAATTAAACAGAAACAAAAAGATAATGAATTCCTCAAGAAAGTGATTGATGAATTTGAGACAAATCCGAAAGCAGAGTTCAACATTGAAGGCGAAGTGTTGAGATTTCGGAATCGAATGTGTATCCCAGATATTCCGGAACTAAAGAAAAGGGTTTTAGATGAAGCCCACAAATCAGTGTTTGTTATGTATCCGGGTAACAATAAAATGTATCGGGATCTGAAACAAAGCTATTGGTGGCCTAAAATGAAGAAAGAGATTGCAGAATATGTGTCCAAATGTCTTTAATGTCAGCAAGTTAAAGCTGAACATCAGAAACCAGGCGGTCTACTTTAATCTCTCCATATTCCTGAATGGAAGTGGGAGCATGTGACTATGGATTTTGTTGTTGGTCTACCTCAGACTCCTCGAGGTATGGATTCTATTTGGGTTGTAGTTAATAGACTGACTAAGTCTGCACATTTTCTACCTGTTAGAACTACATTTGATGCTTATAGACTAACTACTATATATGTTGATAAGGTTGTTCGTTTACACGGAATTCCAGTATCTATTGTCTCGGATAGAGACCCGAAATTTGTGTCTAGATTGTGGAAAAGTTTGCAAAGGGCTATGGGGACGGAATTGAGGTTTAGTACTGCATTCCACCCACAGACAGACGGATAATCAGAACGGACAATACAGACTTTGGAGGATATACTAAGGATGTGTGCCTTGGATTTTCAGGGGAGTTGGGAAGACTATTTGCCACTTGCAGAGTTTGCATACAATAACAACTTCCACTCCAGCATCGGTATGGCACCATACGAGGCTTTGTATGGTAGAAGGTGTAGATCACCAATTTGTTGGACAGAAGTCGGGGATAGAGCTTTGCTTGGGCCTGAAATTGTGCAAGATACTTCTGAGAAGATTAAAACTATTCAGCTAAGGCTCAAAACAACTCAAGACCGACAAAAGAATTATGTAGATGTCCGAAGAAGACCTCTCGAGTATGAAGTTGGTGACCATGTGTTCATCCGTGTGACTCCGATGAAAGGCCAAGTCAGGTTTGAAAAGAAAGACAAGTTATCGCCTCGTTACATTAGGGCCGTTTCAAATTCTAGAAAGGCTTGGTCCAATTGCTTATAGAGTTGCTTTGCCACTGGGATTTGAGCAAATCCATAATGTGTTTCATGTGTCGATGTTAAGGGGTTATCTTCGGGACCCGTTTCATGTGATTGACTATCACCGGGTAGCTCTTGATGAAAATATAGAGTACGCCGAATAGCCAGAACGAATCATTGACAGGCAAGTGAAACAATTGAGAAGCAAGTCCATCCCAATGGTGAAAGTAGAATGGAAAGAACACTATGGGACAGATGCCACATGGGAAAAAGAGGATGAAATGTGACTACGCTATCCACATTTGTTTCTCGGTGAAGGTAAAATAAGTTTGGAGGACCAAACTTCCTAAATGAGGGAGACTATGATAACCCTGTTCCGTATTATGCTAATTGATCTTTATTATGAATGTGATTATGTGTTTGATATGATTTTGAGTGTCATTCATATGAATATATATGGTTTTGAATTTCTATCTGTTCACCGTAGGAATATCTGTTCAACTTACTATTATAAACTGAAAATTTAAGGCCTTATCGGCCGCAGAAACTGAAATTGATTATGCCATTGTGATTAGCGTAATTTTTGGAACCTACGGTGAAATTTAATTAAAAATTGATTTGGATCAAATTAAATAGATTAAATTGAAGAAATAGTGTTCAGTTAATTAGTATTAAAATAATGTGATTAGAGGAGCTTATATAAAGGGCCAATTACACTCTCATTTGGTTGTTTGGAGCTCAAAAATCTGATTTTACACCTTAGAGTGAGAGAGGGTCGGCTAGAGAGAGAGAGGGTGAATGAAATTGAAGTTTTGATATTGAAGCTTGGATAATTTGAAGACCAACTCAAGAATTAAGCATAAGTTTGGAAGATTAAAGCTCCTAGGTGAGTGATCAACCCTTAACTCATGAGTTTGAGTTGTGATTTTGTGAATTGAAGACTAAATGGTGATCAAGAACATGAATTGAGTTAGCTTTGATGAATTGGGAGCCAATATACACATGCATGTAAGAAATTGCCATGAATTTGTATGTTTGAGCTTGTAATTGCATAAGCTAGCATGAATGATATTGAACATAGAGGATTGGGCACCAATCTTCACATGCATGCATAATCCTTGTGGGTTTCATGATAATAAGTGTCATTCGTAAGGTTTGAAATAGAAATGAAGTCAAAAATTTACATGCATGTTTGATTATTGAAGATGTGAGACTTATATGAAGTTTGAATGCATGTGTTTGATTATACAAAAGAAATGTGATTATTTTTGAAGATTGAACCATAATTTTGAGCAATTGGCTTCATATTGTTTGTGTGCTCATGATATATGATGTGTTTCCCTATTTTGGTACCTTAATTCGAACTTTGAAGCCTTTGAACCTCAAGTTTGAGCCTCAAGAACAATTCTGGATTTTTCAGAATTTTGTATGTCCGCTCAAGCGGGGAAAGCGCCGCTCAAGCGAGAAATACGAGCTCCTAGAAGTTTTGCAGACATGGGTGTCCGCTCGAGGGGGGAGATTCACGCTCGAGCAGGGAGCCATGTAGTGAGACTTTCAGATCGAGCGTCCGAATTCACGCTCGAGCGTAAAAATGAGGTAACTAGTACTTTTACAGACCTAACAGGTCTGCTCGAGCGGGAAAGTCCACGCTCGAGCGAGGACCCCTGTTTCAGAAATTTTGTAAAGATGTTCTATGTTTCATTTTCCATTCTCTTTCACTTCTAAAGCATTCTTAGGCATACATTGAGCATTATGAATGAATTAAAAAGATAAGAAAGAAGCCTAAGAAGAATGTATGAGTTAAGAACGGACTGAATTGATTGTAACCCATATGTGTTATGTAATGGGTAGGGTCAAGCTCCAAGGTGAATCCACCGGCAGATCACTGTGAATAATATCTTAATAAGGATGTCTGAAGTATGTTATTTTTCCAATTGTTTATTTCTATATAAGTCTCATAAATTTGTTACATTGAATTGGAGGACAAATATTTGTATGACACGAATGAATGGGCCAGAGGCCGTATGACATGAGTGAATCGGCCAGAGGCCGTACGACATAAATGAATGATAGTCGGACATATGAATGATTGGGCCAAAGGCCGTTTGACATGAATGATAGTCTAACATAAATGATAGTCCGATATATGAATGGTTGGGCCAAAGGCCGTCAGACATGAATGATAGTTTGGTATGAACGATTGGGCCGAAGGCCGTCAGATCTGAACGAGTGGGCCAAAGGCCATCGGATACGAACGATTGGGCCAAAAGGCCGTTAGACATGAATGGATGGGCCAAAGGTCATCGGGTATCAGTTAATTGGGCCCAAGGTCGTTTGATACGTCTAGAATTTTAGTCAATTGATACATTAAATAGAAACACGAATTGGGCCCAAGGCCGTCTGGTGTAACTGTTTCAAAGATTGTTCATGTATCTTCCTTATTGATATTATTCACTGGACTTTCGCTCACGCTCATTCATGTCTATGTAGGTGAGCCAAAGGACATCCATACCCAGCCTCGGTGAAATATGTGAGGAACAGTCAAGGTTTTGGAGAGTCAGCCCAAATGTCTCACGCACGAGACTTGTCTTCGCCTCTTTTGTTCTTTTGATATAGTTTTGTTATGTTGGCGAAAACATCGGACTACTTTTGTATATAAACTTTGGGTTTGACTGACATAGACTTGAATGATCCTGTATGTATAGAACTATGTGTTATTACTTATTTTGACGTGAGTTATTAACATGTATGTATATGGATTGTTATGACGTGCCATGTAAGCACAGCTCTATGGACAAAGTTTTAAATTTGCTTCCGTTTGGCCCCTTTACTCTGATGAGTTATGTCTTTTATGGTTTAAGGCTGTAGGTAATCTCTTGATTATTGGCCGGTTATGCCCTTAACCCATAGGGGCGGGTTCGGGTTATGACAAAAGGTCCGTATTTAAATCTATTAAAGTTGTTTACTTTAATCAGATTATATATGATGTTTTAATTTCTAGTATATAGATCCTATAAATCTTACATCATCGCCACGTAGAATATTTGGTGAGTCATTTCTCACGCCAAAAATAAATCATTACTAAGAACTTAATTTAATATAATAGTGGTTTAGTTCGGGTATAGATTCACATGGACTAAAAGACTAAGTTATTTAAATATTAAAAAATCAATTCTTAATTAATTCGAATCAGATGAATATTTTCATTTTAATATAAAATAAACTAAAATTAATTATTAAACAAAAAGAAAGATAAAGCTGGAATTGAAATACTAAAAAAATATAGTTTGGGATTTTGAATCCATCTCTAGTCTCATAACAAGAAATTAATATATTAAATTCTAATAAATCAATTATTCGGATAATAGTGATGTATCGTGGCTACAAGCCTCGATATCATCGTCAAGAGGATGAGTTTAATCAAATCACAGGTACAAATCATCTTCAATCGACACAACTTGTCCACACTAAATTAGGGTTGTAGCATGACTCGTCTTCCCTAAGTGTGACTCGTCTCACAATTTGTACATACAAGCAAGCAAAACAATTGTGTGATCATGCATTCTCAATCACAGAAATCAAATACATAAATCGGATGAAAACATTTTTTAACAAAAGATCTTCAACAATCATATAATGATTATCCAAATCTAAAGAAAAACTAGAATCTAAATACAAAATTATAAGTTACTTGATTAGGGTTTCATTTCAATCCCGAAGAAGAAGATTAGCTAATCGTGGTAGAGATAAAAAACTTCTTCTCCTTGCCTCTCTCCACTTTCACTAGAATTCTAAATAAATCTAATGATAGATAGCATTCTCTATTTGTAGACATAGAACACATCTAAATAATACCTAGGAGGCAAGAATTCTCCAAAACAAGAAGGAAATTCGAATAGAATTATTCCCAACTTTTTGGCTCATCTTGCGAGTCCATTTTGACCTAGTACATGTCAGAATTAAAGAATTCTTATTTCCCACAAAAGTGTAGCCCTTTAAGTTAGCTTTCCAACGCTTCTTGATGCACCTTAATCCGATATCATATGAGAGAGAGATATCCAAAATACCGAATGTTGTGCAGAGTGACTTCTATAGCGGGATTGCAACAATTTTAACTTTCCTTTCTTCAAATCTCATGGGTTGGAGTTTTATTGCTTGATTCATCTTCCAAGCCTTTAAACTTGTGTTGAGTCTTGTCTCTGGGTTTCAAATACTTCAAATTAATGTCAATTTCATCTCACAAGCCAGAATCACCTATACATATACAAACTCATTAAAAATTGTCAAGTAACAATAATTCAAGGACTAACAATTATATTTTAGCGGGCCCAAATGTGTACATTTAGGTAACTATCACACCACCCAACTTAGACTTTGCTAGTCCTCAAGCAAAGCAAAATAAGAAAACAAAATCAAAAAAGAAATTAAAATTTAACTATATCCTCTTTTGCAAGATACATGATTGCATTTAACCTATGCAACAAATCTTTAAACCATAAGGTTACCACTACTGGATGAGTTGTAGTCTCGTGAGGGTTTCCAGAGATGCTACCCACAAACATCGAACATGTTGGTTACTATAACAAGAGATAGAATGCTAAACTTCAACTCTGAATTCAAACTGATACCTTATCAAATAGACAATACAAAATGTCATGTAGTTAAAGGCTACCGTAATCATTCGTGAATTAAGTTAAACAATGAAATACTTTAATTCTAAGCAATACTACTCAAGTCCTATATACTTGCACTTAGTAGAAAACCATCACATGATCCCTTGGTGTAAAGTGAATATTCACTCAAAAATACGACCCCCCCAACTTAATTTCGAATACATATATCACTAATATGCCACAAGTCAATAGACAACCCATAAAACAATGCAACCAATGGCTTGACTTTTTTCTTTTTTTTTTTTTTTTCTTGTGACTGTGCAATGCTTAGGTCCCTTAAGTTTTCTAATTAACCCATTTAGCAAGTGTTGGGTCAATGACTCCCAAACTAGATAGTTTTTAAGGCACTAGGTGTGAAAACACCCTAATGGACTTAATAAATTGTGTTAAAAAGGTTACAAACCCAAACTAATCACTTATTATTATTATTGCTCAAATCTCTTAAGCTTTCTACTCAATCCTTATAACAAGTGTTAGGCCAATGACTCTCAAACTAGTTAGCATTAGGTCATTAACTATAAAGATACATTGACGAGTTTAATAACTTGAATTGAAAAGGCTACATATTCAAACAATTTTTATTTTTATTTTTTTATTTTTATCAAGCCAAGGTCACTTATTTTATGGATCATCCAATTTATCACAAAATATCAACATGTATATTAGTATTAAGTTTCAGGATCCACTTATTGTGCTAATGTGCTCAAGTGATTTCAAGGTAAACAAATGATAAACTCTCTATTAAGGACAAGTGAAAAGGACTAATATGGCATCACCCATCTCATAACACAATTTAAAAGTTTAACTCAGTCAATGAATTCAAACTATAATCACAATCATTCAATATTCTACATCAACTATCTAGATTGGATAATCATTCAAATTCAAAAGTCAAAAGTACACTACAACAAAAAAAGGTCTATGGTGACGAAAACGCGTGATGAAAAAATATTTTGTCTCCAAATATACATGTTTTAGTGATGAAAATAAACTTTTGTCTCCAATTGTACTATTTTTAGAGATGAAAACAAAATTTTATCACCAAATGTTTAAAATAAATAAAATAATAGGTGACGAAATTTTTTTTCATCTCTAAATTTTATTTTTTGTCGCAAAACAAATTCCCGCCCTTATAAATTTTGGTGGAAACTTTGGGAGCCATATTAGAGACGAAAAGTTTCATCACCACTGTAAAAATTTTCTAAGACAAATATAATTTCATCACCTATAATTTAAGGAGACAAAACGACACCGTTTTGTCTTCCCAAATCACTCTTCTCTCTCGCGCTCTTTCTCTCTCTCTCTCTCTCTCTCTCTCTCTCTCTCTCTCTCTCTCTCTCTCTCTCACCCAGTCTCCTCTCTCTCTCGCTCTCTGGTCTGAGCTCGTGAAACCCTCTCACCAATCTCTTCCTTGTCCTCTCATATGCACACGAGCACTGCCGGAAACCCTCTCTCTCCGTTCGAATCGCACCACCGAAAGCCCTCTTCTCCGTTCGTTTTGCTTCACTGATGCGGCATCATCGGAAACCCTCTTCTCTATCCATTTCGCACTAGGTATCTTCTTTGCTATATATATATGTACATGTACACTCTTCGTGAATAAAGATTTGTATGCGATTTTCCTCAATTTTTTTTACGATTTCCAATTGGGTAAATTATTAACGAAACCCTAGCCACCATCTCCATTCACTTCATCCCTTGTTTGGCTGCCTTTTCATCTTCGGCTCCGCCACTTCTGTTTACCAGGTTACTCTCTCTCTCTCTCTCTCTCTCTCTGTGTGTTCGTGTATATATGTGTATATATATATAAATTTCTAGTTTGATAAAAACTGGGCTGGGTTCCCCTTTTAAATGTTCAAATAAAAATTGGGGAAATTGAAAATACTAAGGAAATACTAAGAATTAGGCATGTGTTTGGCTGCCGAGAAAATACTGAGGAAATTGAAAAACAAGAAGGCTTCCATGATTTTTTTTTTTTTTGAAATGGAGATTTCTTATCCAAATAACCTTCCTTGCTAAACTTTGGTTGAGTTTTTGTTTCTAGAGGGCAAATCAAGGGACATTTACAATGCAAATCGTTCATATGATTTTTTCCCCCATTGTATATTTTTAAGCAACCTAGTAGATTGTAATATTAATTATGTTTGGAATTGTGAATTTCTAAGGAAAATTTTCAATTTTAATTTTCCTAATTTTGTTCTGTTAGAATTCATTACTATATGGGTGTGTTAGTTTTGCCTAGCCTCTCATTTTGTGAGAGATTAATCTTATTAGGTTAGATGTAATGTTTTATCCTAGCCTTAAGTTTGGTGTCACATCTTGAAAGTTGTGTTGATCCTCAGCTTGTGTATTGAGCATCTTTGTAATCTATATTTTTTGGTATAAAACTAACCGTTTATTTACCCAACCAAAAAGAAGAAGAAGAAGAAGAAGAAGAAGAAGAAGAAGAAGAATTTGTTACTATGGATGACGAGGCCTTGTATTCCTTGATTGTTTGGTCTGATGAACTCAATATGTGAGATTTGACATTAGACAATTGTAGCATAGTATAATTAAAAAATAAAAAAGAAAAAGCTATAACAAGGCTCTGTTATTAGGACTTTGTGGCATAGTGAGGTACTTGCCTGAATTTTGGCCAGAATCGTGGATTTTTCACTATAGCGAATTTAGGACAATGGAATGACAATTTTTTTCCTCATTTATAATGACGTGTATATGTAATTGAATCGTGTAGCAAACCCTAGGTGATTGGGGTTTAAAGCTTGTGTTGGATACATTAGTTTCTGAAACAATTATGGGTCAGGTGATTTTTAAATCTACCCCTCTGTGTGTTTCTAGTCTTCAAGTAAAAACTACTATAAAAATCATTGTTTTGTAAGCAGGCATTACAATCCCTTTGTTTGTTTGTTGAGAAAATTAAGTTAAAATGTAGGAAAAGTATTGAGCTTTAGAATTTATTTTCAGTTAGGCTGCATAATTAAGTATAGTTGAGTTTTCCATTATTTATGGGAAGTATATGTGCTCCTCCCTCGCATTGCCTTTGCCTTGAGGTGATTTTAATTTTGTTTTCTCTTATTTTCCCCCACACGGGCACAACTTTTTTATAATTCTACAACATAATTACATTTTTACATTAGATTTGGTTGTTGAGAGACTACAGTAATTAACTCTGTTCTATGGGTCAGGAAAAGAAGTCACTGTTGCACATTATTAATATAAGACATTGTTCTAAACAATCTTTCATTATAACACAATAATTAACTCTCTTGTTCTAAACAATTCAGACAATCACTTGAATGCTTCATCAATCTTGTTGTTATGAAGGGAGACCAATATGATGTAAGAGAGCAAACAAATGAAAATAAGGTATAGCAAAATGTAATTCTTAATCAAATCATTATGTGTTTGAATGATATTTACTTTAAACTATATGATTTGATTGGTGTGCAGACAGTGGTGGACAGCTTGATATTATTTATATTCCCACCCAACCCGCCAGCCAGCATCTTTCATTATGACACTAGTTGTTTTCTTTAATTCCATTAAGGAAATAATTGTCTATTATTTGTTATGCTTCTTCTTTCTAGACATTTATTTGAACTCTTAATTCATGACCTAATACCTATTTATGTTGATGAATTTTCTTTACACTAGTCAAGGAACATCATTAATGTAAATTTTGGTTAATTCATATTTTGGTAATATAATGACTCTATTCTTCAATGTTGACATATCTGCCTCTTGTGCAGTTTGTTTTTATTTTGTGGACATATCTATACTTTGTATTAAGCCAGAACAGTTTGGGTTTCCAGCTTGGTGTCCACATGGAGAAAGTGTGCATTGTCCTTGATCCTTTAAATTTAGAATAATAAAGGGGGGAAAAAACAAAAAAAGAAAATATAGATGCTGGTGAAAAGACAAAACTTTACCTTTTTGAAAAAAGTAAATGATAGCAATTGACACCCAATTCTCCTCACCTCACCTCCCTCCCTTCCTCTCTCTTCATATCTTTCTTTTCCCTTCAATTTTTTTTATATGTATATATTTTCTCATTCTATATGGGATTATGATCATGTGCATTGCTTATGCATCACTTCAGTTTTTGTTATTTGGTAATGAGTAGTGTCATCATCTTTTTGAAGGTGAGAAACCTTGGCAAGCCAGTGGATCTTGCCTGACAGTATTACAAAGATGGGGTTGATGAGGTATGCCCAGTTTTGGATAGATGTGATGTTCATATTTTATTGAAGAGTCATGAAATCAATGTATGATCTTATTGGATAGATGAGATGTTCATGTTTTATTGTAGCATTGCCATGCTATTGTATGATCTTATTATTACTACCAAATTGGCACAAATCTCCTATGGATGGTGGTGGAGTAGTGCCTGAGCTTTTAGTCTTTGGTTGATGTATCAAGCTAGTAGAATATCCTCTTTTATCATATCCATGTTTGGAAAAGTTAATTATTTTACTCTGATTATTCTCGCATCATACTAAGTTAAAGGGGTTATTATGTGCAGTTTATAGAATTGTTTATATATATATATTTTTTTTTTTTTTTTTAGAAATTTACATCAAAGTATTTGGTGTACATTTTGCTTACATCTTATGAGAAAGAAGTAGTTCATCAATTTTTAACTTGTTAGAATCTGCACCAAACAAGCCTTAAATTGAAACTAATCTTTTATTTGTTATTATTGAATATGACTATGTCTTTAAACATTGTAAATGTATGATGTTTGGGAGAAGAAAGGGGATGTACTCCATGTTTAGGAGAAGAAAGGAGATGGACTCCATTGAATTAAGTTGGCTTGTATGTCTAGAGTAAAAGTCCTGAAAATCGTGTGTATACATGGGTGCCGATTCCCGCGAACAAAATATCCGTAAAATGACAAATTAAAGTGTTTGTATAACAGTTGTATTGGTTTGAGACCCACTGAGTTGTACCTTCAATGTTGTTGTCTAAATGAAATGAAAAATGATTTAGAGCTTTGTGTAGCATGGTTTTGTAGAGGAATTGTAAATGATTTTATTACGGACATTGTAGATGCATACTACACTTATATCTTTGTTAATATTCATATATTGTATTAGATTGTTTGTACTGAGCTTTGGCTCACCCAACTTGAGAAAATTATTTTCAGGTGCTGATGTTATGCCTCCACCAAGGACTTAGCTTGGTGGGATTGTGGAGCTAAAGGCTCAGTTATGTTTATCTTGTATTTAACTTTTGTACAAGCCTAGGGTTTTATTTCTATTGAGCTTATGACTCATTTTTTATGTACCCAAGCGTTGGCTTGGAAAGATATAAGCCTTTAGGGCATATGAACATTTGTTTAGTTTTCATTCCTTATCACATTTTGTATATTAATTCTCATTAATGAAAACTTATCATTTCAATTTTGCCACCTTGTATTTGTGGTTTGGAGTTGGATTATTATAATTATTTTGAGGTGTTACAACTAGGCTTGTTCTTCAAAGTCTTCTTCATAATTAATAAATAGAAAAGGATTGTAATAATGCAAAAGCTTCCAGGATTTTGGATTCAAGATCAATTAATCAAATTTGTTGAAAATTCTATCCAAAAGTTAGAATAATTCCAAAATTCAAAAACTTCAATTTTTAATTTTTTATTTTTTGGAAATAACTGTTTTTTTTTTATAACTAATTTAGTTAGAAAGTTGTTCAAATTTAAAATAAAAAAATAAATAATTTAGAAATTAATTTCCCAAATTTGGTCTAAAGAGTAAAGTTCAGAAGGGGGGAAAAAAACGTTTTGAGAAATTCACAAAAATCAAAGAATTTTCAAAATCTCATCTTATTTGGTTATAGTTTTCAAAAAATTTTACTTTTTTGTTTTTCATATTTTAATATTTTCAATGAATTTTTTTAATACTTTAAGTAATTTTTAAAAAAATTTAGACACACCTAACATAAATACACTTAAAAAGTATAATATTTGTGAATTTTTTTCAAAAAAAAAAAAAAACACTAAATACCAAAATATACAAAAATATATATATACAAAAATTCAGTACATTTTTTATATTTTTGTATATTTATTAATTTTTTAAAATATTTTTTTACAAATATTTTATTATTTAGATACATCTAAGTAAAGTGCATCTAAAAATATAAAAAGATTACTTAAAATTTAAAAAATATTCACTAAAAATAAAAAGACACAAAAGATCAAAAAAATTAATTTTTAAAAAAATTAAATTCAAAAAACTAAAACTAAATGCACTGAATATTGTCGTTAAAATTTTCACGAGTCAAACTAGAATATGAAGTTGTTTACATTGTTGTACTAATCTTACATTTTCTACTTTAGAAAATTCCTAGCATCTTTGTCCAACAAACAGATAGTAACAAATGAAAACGTTTTTCATATTTCACTTAAAATTTACTTTTTGTCCACTTTTCAATTGTAATAATTAAATTTTTAGATTTTAACTCAAATTTTAATGTAGTTCCCCTCTCACCCAATAATTAAAATTTGAGTAAAAGTTGAAAAATAAAATAGCAAAGTGAAATTTGAATAAAAGTTAAAGAGATTTTTTTTTTTTTTTTTTTTTTTTTTTTTTTTTTTTGTGTGTGTAAATTACAAATACATTCTTGGAGTTTCCTTAAAATACAAATTGTCCCTTGTGATTTGAAAAATTACGAATATCCCCTTGTCATAATCTTTTATTTAACAGAATTAACTGAAAAAATGAAATTCATAATTTTTTTCCTATATAATAATAAAATTACCTAAATAATCAATTGAAACAAATTTCTAACATTATTAAAAACTGTTAATTGACTTGATAATTTATTAATAAAATGGGCGATTTGTTATGAAATTAGAAATATCAGGGGGTGGAATGTAATTTCTAAAACCACAAGGGGCGATTCGTATTCTAATCAAATGTCAGGAGGTGTATTTATAATTTATCTTTTTTTTTTTTTTTTTTGGAACGAAGTTAAAGAGATTGATAAGTGTACCTTTTTCATAATTTTTTCCGTTAATGCCCTTAATATAGCCATCATGTGAGCACTTTTTGTTCATTTCTATAACAGTAAGGTCAAGTTTGGCAATCCAAAAATAATCATCTTTTTATCTTTTTATTTTTTTTCGTCATATTACTTCTCTACTTTTATGCACATCTTTTCTTAAAAAGACAAAAGTACACTTATTTGCGTCATCCCAAACATCCCCAAGTGATGGGAAGGACTATAAGTTGAATCAAATTGGTCCAATTATAAATGCTTATTTAAATTAATAATAGAATAATAATAAAATTCAGACATGTTCCCTAAAATGTGCTTTATTTCATATTGATACTTGAAATTTTAATTTCATTAATTTTGTCTCAAAGACTTATGAAGAAGGCGAAACACAACTTTACAATATTTATAAATGAAATGAGTAAAATTAAAATTTTAAAAATGAAAGTGACGCACAACACATATTAAGTATATTTGATTATTATTTTTTTAATGATTTAGACTTTTTGTTTGAAATTTGACCAATTTAACTCAAATTAAAAAATATATATATTAGAAAAAAAAAATTATAAAATTAAAATTTATAAAGTCAAAATTGCACGAAATGCATATTTTAAAAATTAACCCAAGGGGTTGTGGCATTGTGGTAAAGCCTTGGGGTTTAAGCCCCAAGGTCACAAGTTCAATTCCCCTTCCCCTTGGGCCAATCTCCTGGGCGAAAGTATTGTTGGTTAAGAGGTTGGACCTCAAGTTGTCTAGCAACACTTGGTGTGGGTTCAATGCTCCCCCTGGAGCTTGCCTTGTGAGGTCGGGACAAGCTTCCAAGTTATAGTCTCTTGCTCGGAACGGCCAACAGGACACCCTGGTGATCTCCTCAAGGGGTGCTGCCTTGGATCTGTGGGAGAGTGGGAGGATTTTCCTATAACAAAAAAAAAAAAAAAAAGTTTTCTATGGTTCTAAAGGCCCCAATTTGTATCTTGATTTGTTCTTGCATGGATGGGAAACATGATAGGCCTGTATATATGTGTGTGTGTGTGTATATATAAGGGAAAACATTATGAGAGTTATTAATAATTTTGAATTACTTAAAAAATAATAATATGAAAGATAAGGCAACTATTTTGAGAGAAGAATTTTTATTTATTTTTTAATTCCCAAACAGTAGACTAGAGGAATAAAGAGACAGGGATAGGGTCCCAATTTGACTTCAAATCAAATTACTTCCTAAATTCATGTACATCCCAACAGCCATCATATAAACGCCACGCCCATTGATTTCAATAAAGCCAAAAGCCCCCAACTCAGAAAACATTTTTGACTGCTTTTTGCATTGGATAATGCTTACTATACAGTAAATAAAAGAGTCTGGCTTCTGTGGGGCCCGTAGGGCTCCCGACGACACTACAAGAAAAAACACTTTTGGCGACTAAATTTTTAGTCGCCAAAGGTCCCACTTTAGTCGCCAAATGTCAGAAATTCACTTTTCCCGACTAAAATTTTTGGTCGCCCATGTTGTCGCCAATACTTCGTCGCGGAATGGCTTTGGCGACTAAAACAGTTTTGGTCGCCCATATAACCATCTTCAGCGACTAAATATGTCGTCGCCAATAGTCAATTTCTTTTTGGAAGTTATACCATTGCCGACTAAACTTTTAGTCGCCAATAGTTTATTGTTATTTTATTATTTTTGCCTTTGGCGACCAATCCATTTAGTCGCTGAAAGTATTTTCAAAAAAAAAAATTTTTTGGCCTCCGTTGCTCTCAACAGGTTTCGAACCTGTGACCTGGCACTATTCACACGCCAAACCCTGCGCCCATCACTCCATCCACCATGCCAGCACTCCATCACATGCACATATATACAATATATATTATTTATATAGTATGTTAACTGCAATTAATACAAAATAATATTTATAAATATAATTTTTTAATTAAATATAATTCATATCAAAAATAAATTATTTACTAAAAAAAATCAGGCAACTTTTGGCGACTAAAACCAAATTTTAGTCGCTAATTGTATTATTTTCGCTACTAATTATTTATTTGTCGCTAAAAAACAAGTTCTCAATTAAAAATCAGCACTTTTGGCGACTAATCAGAAATTTCGCCAAAACCCGTACTTTGGGCGACTAAAATTGATTTTCGTCAAAAACCCGCTTTCCGACTAAACTGTTTTAGTCGCCAAAACCATACCTTTTTGCTACTAAATTATTTTAGTCGCTAAAAACCGTGACTTTGGCTACTAAACCAAGTTTAGTCATTGAAAATATATATTAGGCGACAAAAAATTCATTTTAGTCGCTAAAAGCTTTCGGCGACTAAAGTCTTTTAGTCGCTAAAAACGTGCTTTTCGGCGACAAAGTCCAATTTAGTCGCCATTTCTTGAACTTTCAGCGACGAAATGTCATTTTTTGGTCGCCAATTGTGCTTTTTTTTGTAGTGCGAGTACCGTTTCGATAATCTGAACCGTGTAATGTGTAGAACTCGTCGAGTATTATATGTTTTTAAAAAATCACGTTGATCAGATATTAATTGTTATGTGATCAAGTTAGTTTTGTATAAAAAGAATAGACAGTGAAAAAATAAACGATTAACAGAAATCTGATCCGATGAGATAGCTATCGATATACGATCAATATAATTTTTTACAAACATATACACTGTGTTTGGATTGAGGGATCTGGAGAGAAAAGAAAAGAAATAGAGAGAAATATATTTTTCTTCCTTGTTTGATTATCTTAAGTGGAGAGAAATGGGGAGAAATAGAAAGAAATGAAAAGAAACTCATTTCTCTCATAACCCTTATTTTCAATCTTTTCAAAAGTGGAGAGATTGGGAGAGAAAAGAAACCCAAAAATGTTTATATTTTCATAATATCAATTTTACCCCTATAAAAATAAAAGAAATAAAATGATTGAAAATATAAAAAGGTTATTTTGGTAAGATAACATAAAATAATTTCTTTTCTTTTCTTTTAATGAAATCTAACCAAACAAGAAGGAGAGAAATCACAATCATTTTTTTTTTATTTCTTACTTATCCAAACAAAAATGAGAGAAATTACAATCATTTCTTTTCTTTTCTTTTCTCTTATTACTTACGTAATCATTTCTTTTCTTTTCTCTCTTAAATTACCAAACATAGCGATAGTGCTCGACGAGTTCTATATATTGAACCATTCGGATTATCGAAACGGGAGCTGTAATGGCCCCCACGAGTCCAACAGCACCCTCCAGCCCAATCTGAAACTGAAGAAAAGCCAGTCCCTAAATAAAATTATATTAAAAACTCTGGATGTTTCATTTATGTTTATTTATTATAAATTAAAATGTTCATCATTATATATATGTAAAATATCGTTGTGAATATTATTATGATATCATTTTAAATTTTCTTATAAAACAAATAAAATTATTCTGATTTTAAACTATGTATAAATATCATTTTCTATGTACATACAAAATATTCATTGCATAAATACGTATAGAAATGTGAAATAAACATATAGAGCAACGATATATGAGAAGAAAAAATATACAAAATTTGTAAATGCGGTTGCGTTGATACTTATAATGTTAAAACATAGTGCTTGCATTAAAGTGATATTTAATTATAAAAATGTCACAATCACATCAAGTCACAAAATTTAGAATAAATATGTTAGTAGTCTCTATATTTTATCATTTATATCATTTTTTTTTTTATACTTTCAATTGGCTCAATTTTGACCCTTAATTTTAAATTTTACATCAATTTGATTCAATTGATAAAATTGCTAGATTTTTTTACAAAAAATAATTACTGAGTTGATTGAGGTTAAATCAATGAAGGGAGGGGGGTTAGGTCAATGGCTTGATCAAGTTTACAATTTGCCTTTAAAAATTTGACACATCTTACTCATATGCATATTTTTCATAAAAAAACACTAATAATTTAAATCATTAAACCAATTTGAGACAACGTATAAAATAAAGATCAAAATCGAGCTAATTAAAATTATAAAGACAAAAATGACATAAAAATCGAAGTATAAAGACTTGTAGTGCAATTTTTCCAAAATTCCATATAGAAGTTCTGTTTAAATAATATTTTTCATTTTACTATGTTACAAAATTGAAAAGTTGGCACAGACATCCAGAAGGAAAAAAAAAAAAAAAATTTGTTTTGTAGTAGGTAGAAATGTATTAATAAATGCACATATCAAGGCAAGGCATGTAACCAAAGAAGACCATGTCATCTTGGAATTTGCGGCTGCTATAGATTCAACATTAGCCACGCGGTTTAGCAGACAAAGAGTGACTTCTAAACTTTAAGCAAGCTGCCATACATTGAACATTGCCCTATAAATTGATATGTCCCTTACACTATCTCAATCATCTTCATTCCTAAAATCTACATATCTATTACTCACTTGCATTGCATTGCATTTTGAACTTCTATTGTGTTGTATTTCTAGGCTGTCTATTAATATTAGTAGCCATGAGTTCTTCACCGATTAATTTTTCTAGCAAATCTTATGCTACTTTTGCTTCATTCTTGCTTCTCATGCTTTTGATTTTTTTTTATTCATAAAAATGGATATGCAAATAGGCTACTCCAACATATCCGCCAGGGAGTATTGCCCCTTAGCACCTACAGCATATCTGCAGGGAACCCCACCGCACCTACGTCGGGGCCGAAGCTTAGGCTCCCCGCGTGCTCCAGGCGCTAAGGAGTATGTTTAACCCCAACAAGGGGCTATGGAGACTCGAACCCAAGCCTTGAGCGAGGGATTCGAAAGTCTTATCCACTGAACCAACCCCCTGTTGGTCATGCTTTTGATTTTGAATTTGAACACACCTTGTAATGCTAAGTTATCTTCCACTTTTTATGACCAAACCTGTCCAAAAGCACTCGGGGCTATTAGAACTTCTATTCGACAATCGATTTCACGCGAGCGTCGGATGGCAGCTTCACTTATTCGCCTCCATTTCCACGATTGCTTCGTTCAAGTAATTCACACTTTGATTTTTTAATTGTGTAAATTTGGTCTGATCTCTAATTTATTTAATTTGTGTTTAAATGACTCTCAACAGCAATTTCCCTCCAAATTTGGACAAAAATAACCCTACATTTGTAAATTTGTTCATATTTTATCAAGAAAACCCCAAATTTTACCAAATTTGGATGAAAATAACTGTGTTTTTTGCAAAAAAATTTGTCCAAATTTGGCTAAAAATATCAGTATTTCCACTGTAAAAATATCCAAATAAAATATCCACTGCTTCTATTGTCCGAAGAAATTAAAACCCTATGTTGCTGCCAAATTATGTACAAAACCCATGCTTCCGTTATAAAATTTCAACAAAAGATTTATAAGTTGGATAAGTTGCGGCACCAAATTCACATAATTGAAATATTAGAAACCAAAATGAGAAAGAACATATACTTCAATGACTGACAGTGTATTTAACACAACACGATAATAAAGCTATGCCATATATTAGTTTAGTTTGTCTACATTAATTGTATTAATTATAATACTCTTGTCTTTACAGGGCTGTGATGCATCAATCTTACTTGATGAATCGGCTACCCCTACAAGCGAGAGGAGTGCAGGGCCTAATGCGGGTTCTGTAAGAGGTTTTGAAGTGGTAGAAGCTGCCAAGTCTGCGGTAGAGAAAGTATGTCCAGGAGTTGTTTCTTGTGCAGACATACTTGCAGTGGCAGCACGTGATGCCTCCGTCTATGTAAGTAAATACGATACTAAGAAACATATTGACATTTTTCAAAAATTTGTCTATTTTATTATATAAATATAGCAACATACATTTCAAAATTAGTTCCATGCCAATTTTTGCCTATTTACATTTCATGAAGAGAGTGTGCATAAAAACTTGTACTAATTGTTGATTGGGTTTGTTGTGAATTAATCAGGTGGGTGGTCCTTCATGGAAAGTGAAGCTTGGAAGAAGAGATTCTACAAGTGCAAGTCGTAGTTTAGCAGAGAGTGATCTTCCAAGTTTTGCAAGTACCCTTGACCAACTTATCTCCAAATTCAGTAAGAAGGGTCTCAATGCAAGGGACATGGTAGCCTTGTCAGGTAAAACAAAACATTACTCTTTACTAACGTTTATTTTTATAGTTTCTGTTTATGTTTATAAAAGAATGATGCTAGGTTTCATAAAATAAAAAACATAATGAAAAGTTTTTTGAAAATTCTTCATCCTTAGATTAGTTTGTGATATTTTATTATATGTTATGCAATCACATATTTAAAAATGAAAAATCTTCGTGAAGTTTTTAAAATATTTCTTTTATGAAACCTAACATTACTTTTATAAAAATAGTGAAAATTATATATAAAAACTCGGTGTTTATTTTCATTTAAAAAAATATTATATAAAATTTACTAAATTTGCATGGCAAAAAGTTATTTTCACTAGTTTTAAAAATGAATTTTATTCATTTCCCTCTTCCATCCCCTTTGGCCACCACTTATCATTTATCACCACAATAGGCCACCCCCACTTTAATGACCTCATCTGGTCATCCGCACCTTACGCAATCACGTTGCACCAGCGACAACGATCTTTAATCATTGACAACTACCTTAGTCACAACCTACACTGCTGATAAACCATCTCTAGTCACCACCCCCTCTTTGTCAACAACCACTTGTAGCCACCAACCCCATACAATTGGCAACAACCTATTGCCACCACCTCTGACAATCACCTTTTCAGCAATTCTCTCTCACTTGCTTTCAAAACTAATTTCTGGAAGACATGTGTAAGTGTACCAAACTTATTTTTTGCTTTTAAATTTCCAAACAAAGTGTAAACATTATCAAACAACTACACAACATTGTTGATAGTATTTATTCTTCTTTTGTCGACAAACAATAATTAAATGTACGTTGATTTGAAATGTAGGATCACACACAATCGGCCAGGCACAATGCTTTACATTTCGCAACCGAATATACAACAATGGTAGCAATATTGATGCTAGGTTTGCTAGCACACGTCGTCGCGGCTGCCCTGCCACTAACAGTAGTGGAAATAGCAATTTAGCACCTCTTGATTTGGTGACACCCAATTCTTTTGACAACAACTACTTCAAGAACTTGATTCAAAAGAAGGGTCTGCTTCAAAGCGATCAAGTACTTTTCAACGGAGGATCAACAGACAGTATTGTGTCAGAATATAGCAAGAACCCTTCAAGCTTCAAATCCGATTTCGCATCAGCAATGATCAAAATGGGAGATATTAAGCCTCTCACTGGTCAAAAAGGGATCATAAGGAGGATTTGCAGTGCTCTAAATTAAGATTGGTTTGGTAAACGTTTATTTATTTACTTTAATTTTTTAGGACAAAATTGTTAAAAAGTTTGTGCGTTTGACAAATGTTAAATTTTGGTTTTGTGTTTTTTGTGCTTTTTATTTCCCTTTCATTAAGATTCATTTGTGGGTGCTGGGTTTGCTTTGGTATGTGTAGAGGAATTTGTTCTATTTTGTCAGACGGTGAATCAATTATAATATTAATGGTTTGGTTGTTTTTTTATTTCATTGTGTTCTAAATCAATAAAAGACCTACTTCATATATAAGGTCGGTCTGAATTCTTCGAGGCCCTAGGCTAACTCTTAAAATGGAGTAGTCCGTTACATGTAATCATAACAACAAAAATTATGGGTAGAATGATTACTAACTACAATTTTTTTTTTTTTTTTTTTAGTACTCACACAAATTATGTGTTTCATTTTAAATTAGCAAATAATTTGTGTGAGTATTAGGTAAATTACATTGACATGCCATGAGATTTGAAAAAAAAATATATATATATATATATAATGAGTTTCACAAGTTTGACATAATTATACTAAGTTCAAGGCAAAACGGCATAGGGGCCGGGGCCCAGCCCCCTTCAATTTTTGACAATTTATTATTAATTCTATATTTATTATTAGACATTTTTTAATTTTATAAAAATTATTTTACTATTTTTTTAATTTCATTAGTATTTTACAATGTCTAATAAAACAATCTCTAATTATTTCACATTTTAAATAATAGCATCATTTTTATTGAGTCGATTTTATTAAAACACGAGGTACATGTCACTTATTTTTTGAATTTTACAAATCAAATGATATATATACTTTTTTATGAGTAATGCTAGAGAACTTAAACTTCAACCTTAAATTTATTTATAATAATATGGCAAGGGTTGGGTCTTAATTGATTGATTTCTAAACAAATCAACTAACATGTAACATTCAACACCATTAAGTGTAAAAGTTAAGCATTTTCAAGGATCTTAAATACTTTTTACTTTTTATTTACTAGATTATATCAATCAACAAAATCGCTTAAACTTCTAGTTTAACAGATTGTATATTGTGATCTAATAGCTCAAAATTGGACAAAGTATTTATTAGATTTATTTAATTTTTTTTGTGAAATACTTCTTCGTAATGCATATATGAAAAATTATATTCAAGTAGTAATGTACCAAAAACTAATTCAATATTTTTTATTCATATTGTTAAAGCACATTCTACTGATGCACCTTCTAATGATGCATGTGTGACAGAAACTCTGTTAGTCAGTTAGTTTGAACAATTAGTGAGTTTGTTAGTTTGTTACAGATAATCAGTTCTTGTATTTTGTATATATATATGAGCTTTGCTGATACATTGATAAAATGGAAACTAAGATTACTGTTTTCTTATCTTAGTTTCCATTTTATCAATGTATGAGCAAAGCTCATATATATATACAAAATACAAGAACTGATTATCTGTAACAAACTAACAAACTCACTAACTGTTCAAACTAACTGACTAACAGAGTTTCTGTTACACTTCACTAACTGACTAACAGAGTTTCTGTTACACATGTATCAGTAGAAGGTGCATCAGTAGAATGTGCTTTAACATGCCCCTGCAAACCCATGGGAAAAGACACCATGAGTTTGTCTTTAAGGTACTGAAAGCGAGAGACAGACAATGGTTTAGTGAAAATGTCGGCCAACTGATCAACGGTGGGAACATACTGAAAAGAAAGACGTTTAGCAAGCACCTGTTCCCGAACAAAATGGCAATCGACCTCAATATGCTTGGACCGGGAATGAAATACTGGATTAGAAGCCAAAGCAAGAGCAGACAGATTATCACACCAGATCACAGGCACAGTAGGAGAAGGGATAAACAAGTCAACAAGTAACATACGGAGCCAACTAACTTCAGCAGCAGCATGGGCTAACGCCCGATATTCAGCTTCGGTGGAGGAACGAGAGACAGTGGGTTGTTTCTTGGCAGACCAAGACACAAGATTGGAACCCAAAAACACACAATACCCAGATGTAGACTTACGATCAATAGTGTCGCCGGCCCAATTAGAATCAGAAAAAACATGAAGATCAAAGGTGCTGGGTGTATAGGAGAGACCATGAGAGAGTGTACCCTTAACGAAGCGAAGCAAACGTTTAACAGCAGAAAAATCACCATTAGTAGGTGCATGCATGTGATGGCAAGCTTGATTGACAGCCAAAAAGAGATCAGGACGAGTGATTGTCAAGTATTGTAAAGCTTCAACAAGAGTACGATAGAGAGACAGATTAGAAAAAGGAAGAGTAGAAGTAGGGGAGAGACCAGGTTTAACGGAAATGGGAGATGGGCAAGGCTTACAATCATCGAGCCCAGCTTTGTGAATGATCTCCTGAGCATATTTTTGTTAAGAAAGGAAATAATGTGTATTAGAGGTTTGAACAGAAATCCCAAGAAAATAAGACAAATGGCCTAACTCTTTCATAGAGAAAGCAAGATGCATGTGAGTAACCAAGGTTTGAATATGAGAATGATCAATTCCAGTGAGCAAGATGTCATCAACATAAACCACTAAAATGGTAATGGAATGAGAGATTTTGTGAATAAAAAGAGAGGAATCACAGTGACTATTATGAAAACCTTGAGAAAGTAAGAAGGTAGAAAAGGTAGAATACCAAGCACGTGGGGCTTGTTTAAGCCCATACAAGGCCTTATGAAGCTTACACACATGGGTATGAGAGGAAGAATCAATAAAACCAGGAGGTTGGGTCATGAAAACCTCTTCATCAAGCTTACCATGAAGGAAAGCATTGGATATATCCAACTGTTTGAGGGGCCAGTGATTATGTAAGGCAAGGCAAAGAATAATCCGGATTGTAGGAAGCTTGGCAACTGGGCTGAACGTCTCCTGAAAATCAATACCTTCCTGTTGAAGATACCCTTTAGCAACAAGACGAGCCTTATAGCGAGCAATTGAACCATCAGAGTTGCGTTTGATCTTAAAGATCCATTTACACCCAATTTGATTTTTATGAGAAGACAAGGGAACTAAGGACCAGGTATGCTGCTTTTGCAAGGCTCCAAACTCTTCTTGCATAGCCTTAAACCAAACAGGAGAGGTTAGGGCTGCTTGGTAAGTAGAAGGTTCAGAATCAGTG
Source organism: Camellia lanceoleosa (assembly GCA_025200525.1). NCBI lineage: Eukaryota > Viridiplantae > Streptophyta > Magnoliopsida > Ericales > Theaceae > Camellia > Camellia lanceoleosa. The sequence goes on along the minus strand of CM045769.1, from coordinate 12,857,819 downwards.
TATAAAGAAGAAGAGAGACTGAGAGAAGCAAAGGGACCAGAAGATTTAGATCGAGTGATCATAGGATGAACATTTGTAGAAGAAGAAGAAGAAAGAGGTGGAAGGTCAATATGGAGAGAGTGAATAGGATAGGTATGTGTAGTAGATGTAGAAGGTTGAGTTGAGGAAAATACAACAGTAGAAGGCAAAACGGGAGGCACAGTAGCAGAGGGTAAATCGGATGGAAGCAGAGCAGTAGCAGGGGAGAGCACTGGAAGCTGAGAATGAGCAGACACAATAGCAGATGGGAGAACTGGTTGCAGCACTGGAAGTTGAGAAGAATGAGGCACAGCAGCAGAAGGTAGAAAGGAAGCTGGAGACTGAGACAACTGTAAAGGAGATGGTACACCAGATTGAGGCAGAGCAGCAGAAGATGGCAGTGCTGGAAACTGAGATGGAGCAACAGTTAGTGAGGACAGAGCTGGTACCACAGGCAGCTAAGGCTGAGCAAAAGGCTGGGAAAAGAGAGCTGGAACTGGGGCACAAGAAGTAGCTGGTGCACAAGAAGACTGATGAACAGAAGCTGGTGCACAAGAAGACTGATGAACAAAGGGAGAAGCCCAAAAGAAGGTCTGAATATCTCCCAAGGAGGAAGGCTGAGATAAAGCAGAAACAGAAGAAGAAACAGAAGATAGAGAGAAAGGAAAAATATGCTCATGAAAAATCACATGTCTAGACAAATAAAGTTTACCAGATTTAGGATCAAAACATCGATAGCCCTTAGCAAATGGATGATATCCCAAAAACACACACGACACAGATCGAGGATGCAGTTTAGATGAACTATATGGTTGAAGCCAAGGAAAACATTGACAGCCAAATACTCTAAAGAAAGAATAATCGGGTATAGCATGAAAAAGCACTTCATAAGGAGATTTATTAGCAAGAATATAAGAAGGCATCCTATTAATAAGAAAAGTAGCAGTAGTAACGGCATCAAACCAAAAATGTAATGGAAGAGAAGCATGATGAATCAAAGCAATAGAAGTTTCAATAATGTGTCTATGCTTGCGCTCAGCCACCCCATTTTGAGCGGAGGTGTAAGGACAGAAATGTTGATGAACAATCCCATTGTTTAAGAGAAAAGCATGCATTTTATTATTGAAATATTCTATACCACCATCAGTGCAAAGAACTTGAAGAGAAGTAGTGAATTGCTTCTCAACATAAGATTTGAATTCAACAAATTTAGCAAAGACCTCACTTTTGTAAGCTAAAGGATAGAGCCAAGTAAAGCGACTAAAATCATCTACAAAAATCACATAAAACTTGAAGCCAGATATAGATTTATTAAAAGGACCCCAAACATCACTATGAATCAAAGACAAAGGTTGTTTGATAGTTGAATTTGACAATTGAAATGGCAATCTGTGACTTTTAGAAATGCAACAGTCTGAACAATCAATAGCAGTAGTCTTAGTAGGTTTACAAGAAAATTGCTTTTGTTGAACAAAAAATTTCTGAGAAGAAGGGTGGCCTAATCTATGATGCCACATTTCTGCAGAAACAGTCTTATTGGAAGCATGAAAATTAGCTTGAGGCACAGCAGGTGAATGTAGAGAAGATTGAAAATGATATAAGCCATTAGTGTGGGACCTTTGGTGAAGAATTCTCTTCGATTTCTTGTCCTAAATCACAAAAGTGGAAGCATCAAAAATAATGTTGCAGTCATTGTCTTTAGCAAGTTGATGAACTGAGAGAAGATTAGAGGAAATAGCAGGAGAATGCAAGATATGATTGAGACGAAAAGAGAAATAAGGAGTAGACAAAATACCTTGACCAGTGTGATGAATAGGAACAGACTGGCCATTACCAACAGTAATACGATCAGTACCTGGATAGGCTTGATAGAGATTGAAATTGTTCAAATCATTGGTCATGTGATCAGTGGTAGCCGAATCCAATACCAAGGCATAGCAGAGGAAGAGGAGGAAGGGATGGACGAAGGTGGAGAAGAAGAAGAAGCCACAAAAGCTTTAGAATTAGACATAGACTGGGACAAAGATTGACCAAGAGGTTGATATTGTGCATCCAACCGATGCCAGCAATCAAACGCTATGTGACCAAAAACACCACAAATTTGACAAACAGGTCCGTGACGCCCTCGGCCTCTGGAAAAGAATCGACCATGGGATTGAGGAGAAAATCGACCTCCTCTGCCTCCTTTAGAGAAGGAGCGACCTGGTGAACCACGGGAATATCCAGATGAACCAGACTAATTCGAACGGAAGCCGCGAGTAGCAGAGAAAGCAACATTTGGTTGCTCAAGAGGAGATGATTTTTGTGTTTTCAATTCAACATGAATTGCTTCAGAACAAAGCAAGGCACACAATTCATCCATGGATATGCCTTCGGATCGTGCTCGAATTGTAGTCTTGAAGGAGTCATACTCATCAGGAAGGCCATTCAATGTGATTAACACAAGATCTTCATCTTCAACTATCGCAGATGCAAGTGCTAATTGATTTGATAATTCCTTAATCTGAGTCAAATACTCCTCCATGGATGCACCTTTCTTGGACACAACATTCAACTTATTTTTAAGTTGATGAATATATGAACGAGAGAGAATGGTGAATCTCTTGATCAAAGCATTCCAAACTTCATAACAGTGTTGAAACTGTACAACAGTGAAATAGATTGGAGAAGATAGAGTTGCCGTAAGACAACTGAGCAAATGTGCATCTATGAGATCCCACTGAACTCGTGTGGGATTAGATACTTCAGATCCAGATGAGTCCTTAATCTGTGCTGGTGGACACGGAATCGATCCATCAACATATCCCAGCAAACCAGTAGCGCGTAACATATTGTGGATTTGGTTTCTCCAAATCAGAAAATTCGAAGCATCAAGCTTCACTGTGACAAATGAGGACAGATTGGAGATAAGAAGTGTCAGATTTTGAGGCAAGATAGTTGAAGAAGACGAAGAAACTGAGACTGCAGGAGTTGCACGAGGAGCTGCCATGGAAGCCAAGAATCGAAGCTCGTTGGAGTTTATTCTTGCTCTGATACCATGAAGAAAACAGTAATCTTATTTTCCATTTTATCAATGTATGAGCAAAGCTCATATATATATACAAAATACAAGAACTGATTATCTGTAACAAACTAACAAACTCACTAACTGTTACATTGGCCCCTTGCGAACAAAATTTCTAGTTTCGCCCTGGACTGAGATCACATTTGGTACGATGGAATGAGCTGAAATGGAATGCATATTCTAACTTTATATTTCTTTTTCCTCGTTTGGTATGTTTTAGTGAAGTGGGAATAGTTATTTTATGAGAATGCTCATTCCAACAAAAAGTGAGAATACATATTCCATATGGAAATGTAAGGAATAACTATTCTATTCCAACACGGAATCATCATAAAACAAAACAACGATCTCTCTCAAAAAAATAAAAAATAAAAAAAAAAACAAAACGATTGCTTTAGGAAAAAAAAAAAAATTCTTCTCTATTCCAATCTCTCTCTACAAATACTTTCACATACTAAACAATCAGCTATAGATAACTCCATCAATGTTCTTTTACCAAGTTCAATATATATATATATATGTATATATATTTTAAAATTACGTTTCAATTTATTTACATGTTAGTTGTGAAACATATATATATATATATATATAAAACTCTATGAAATCATATTCTATGTATAATAGAATACACCCACGCATATATATATATATATGTCTGTGTGTATGTTGTTGGAGATTTCCTAAAAGCTTCAAAACTTTAATTATTTTTATTTATTATTATTTATTTATATCCTTTTATAGTCTTATTTATTTGAATTTTAAATTTGGTTTTGTTTTTAAATCAAAAGGTGTGTCTGTTCCAAACAGATACCAAAGAGCCTATTTAAATAGGACTCTAATTGAGAAAAGATATACAACGTACTCTGATCTCTCTCCTTCTTCTCTTTACAATTCTATATTTCATATATTCTGGGCAATTGATACATTCTTGGCAAATTCTTCTGGTACAACTGTGCATTGTATCAGAATCCTGTGGATTCTTGGGTTGTATCTTGGAGTCGTTTGTGATCGTTAGAACCTGCACGGAGAGAGCGCATAACGACTTTAGGACAGCGTCTTTGACGTGTCTCTCACAACCACACAGGCTACTTTCTGAATTCTTTGATCTTTTACTTATACTGTTATATATTTGTATGTATAGTTTATATTGAATTGTGAAAACCTACTTAAACAGAATCTGTTTTGCTTCTAATATTATTCCATAAAATTGATTTAAGATAAATATTGTTCAATTCCCACAACATATGTATCACGTTTTTCTTATTTTTTTTTTTCTTTTTTTTTTGTATAGTTTGTTTGTATCTTTTTTTTCTTGATTTTTTTGTTTCACATGCACAAGAATGAGTGATTTGTATACTTCGTTTTATGGTTTTTTTTTTTTTTTTTTTTGCCATGTTAACTAATTTGAAAAATTAATTTTTATTCCATACATAAACACTGCACTACTGATTGTTATTTCCTGTTGATAGATTAAAAAAATTATGCCTAAAAGACATTATTATTATTATTATTATTATTATTTAAAGTATATATATTTACTACAATCGTTCTAGCATAAGTTACCTTTTTATTTTTTATTTCTTTACTGAAGGTTGATTAAATAGTATTTCAATTGTTTTTAATTGAGGTCCTGCCCACCCCCCAATTAAAGAATGTTGGCTACAGTAAAACGTATTTATATTTTTAATGCAGTTAATGAATATTTTTATTATGATTGTGGGTATTGTGAGATTTTAAAAACTATTATTTTGTTCATATTAATGAATGTTTTACAATTTTTATTCATTTTTAAAATTTAATATGGTTATACAACATTTAATCTGGTAAATATTAGTTTGATAACTATTCTATTTCATTCAATTTACTTAACAAATCAAATATGGAAATGGGAATGGTCATTCAATTCTCACATCATTTTACTATGTCAACCAAACAGTAGAATGAGAATGAAAATTCCATTCCATTCTACCATATATTTCATTTCTACTATCATTCCATTCTCATTTCATTTCATTCCATTGTACCAAATGAGATTTTAATCCATATAACACTTGACTCCCTTTTCATCAGAAATTTGTTAGTTGTATGAATGAAAAATAATATTGGCATCCCTTTTTTACACTAAAATGTATATTTTATCTTATTTATTTATATATTTTCATATCATTTGCATTAGGTTCAACTTCTTTAACCATACTAAAAATGAGAAGTTAATATAATTATGTTAAAATTATGAACATTTTTATATTTTATCCAAACCTAAGGGAGGTTGCGTAATTTACCTTATTTTTTAACCTACTAATATTTTCAGAGCTAAAATGAGCTTAGCATACTAAAATTAGTCAGATTTTTATTTATTTATTCATATATCATATTATAATGAAAGCCAACTTTAAATTAATTATCAAAAAGTCTTGTTTGAAATACCTGCTTTTAAGTCCCCTTTTTATAAGGAAAATGAGTGAGACCTCCAATTTTAGAAATTCCCATGACCCCCGAAATGATTTGGACATTTTTTTTTCTCTTCTTCTTCCTTTTCTATCTCTTTTACATGAGTGATCCACATCATTTTAGGGGTCGTATGGTTCTCCAAATTTAGTGTCTCAATCATTATTGATTTTATAACGTGGCATATACTTTTTGTTTTTTGTATTTCAAATTGTGCAATCTTATAATATTTTTTGGAAATTACTAGAGACTTGTAATTTAAATCTCACAACTCATTTGTTATGGCATGACAATGGAGTTGGAACTTATGGATTGTTTTGGAAAATTGGTTAAAAATTAAATTTTTTTATTTTTATTTTTATTTGAATTCTTTTAAAAAAAACGTGTAAAAAAATAAACAGATGATAAGACTCAAAATAGATTAAAAACTAAAAATTGACTTTTAACAATGTTTCCAAATCAGCCCTATATAATTGAGTTCGTGACAAATTACAAGTTGATATATAATCTATCATGTGTAAAATTATAGAACTTAAATTAGTCTCAATCTTTCTTTCTTTTATTTTATATATTTATTTTTTATAAAATTATTTTGAATTTACTCGTCAAGATCTACTAAACAACATTAATAATAAATATAAAATTTTATAAAAATAAAAATACATTCTTCGATGAAACTAGTGTATGAATCATTATAAAAATGTAATAACCTCAATTATACATATTTATTTTTCATGAAACTTATATTTTTGGAATTTACTAGTGAAAATATGTATAAAAAAAATAATTTTTTGGGACATTTATCCACAAGTTCTAATTTATGAACTTATACTCTATTAAGTCTTAATTAAAAATTTTTGGACTTTCAAATCCTATTAAATTTTTAGAAAAATGATTTTGTGCCCGAAAAATTCTCCCCCGAATGCCCCGAATGGCTGAAACGACGTCGTTTCAGCCATTCAAATTTTTTTTTCTTCTTCTTTCTCAGTCTGATACGCAGTGAGGGAGAAGGAGAGAAAGAGAGAGAGGGAGAGGGAGAGAAAGAGAGGGAGAGGGAGAGGCCGTCGCCGTCACTGTCGCCGATCGCCGATCGTCGCCGTCGCTGCTCGAATTGTCGCCTCCGCCCCTCGTCGGCTCTACCCCGCTCGTCGCCTCCGCCGATCGCGTCGCCTCCGCCCCCTCCTCCTCCATTTTTTAGGCCCCCTCCAGTCATTCCTCCCCGTCCTTCTCCTCCTCCCCCTCCCTTCCCCCTCCCCTCCCCAAAAAAAATTTAGGGGCATTCGGGGGTCCCATTTTTGAGCCCCCAATCACAGCTCAGATTTTTAATAGTCAAAATTGTCTTTCAAACAATAATTATTCATCATTTATAATTATCTATAAAGGAATATGATAATTTAACATTTATTTTAATTTTCAAAATTTTAAAATATCAACTTTCATATTGAAAAAACTAATATATATATATGTGTGTGTGTGTGTGTGTGTGTGAAAAAATTAATGTTTTTTTTTTAAAAAAAAAAAACTGAATTTTTTATATTTTTTTATTTTTTGAAAAACTAAAAATTTTATGTCTATAAAGAAGCATGATGATGGAACATTGATATGCAAAAAATAAAAAAATAAAAAAACTTTAAAAATGAAAAAAATGATAATGTTCTCAATTTTAAAATTAGAAATAACTGATAATGTTTTCAGTTTCATTAGATAGTTGAATTAAACCAATAAATAGAAGGGCAAATTTCATGTTATATTTTTTTCATCAGCTAGTAAAAAAATTATCTTGAACACTACTATGCAAAATTGATAATGTTCTTAGTTTTTAAAAATCAGAAAAAAATGATAATATTCTCAATTTTACTAAAATGGATTTATTGATTCAAAAATTCTTAGATATGACCTGAACTATCATAATATTTGTAAATAAGACTTTTAAATAATTAATTTTAATATTATTATTTTTTTTTAAGTAAAGTTACTGTTTGCATCCGTTAGCGTTATAGTAACGCGGAAGCGAACATGAAAAAATAAAATAAAATAAAATAACATGGAAGCATCCCCGTTTCCTTTCCTTCGTTCTAATGCATACAAAAAAAAATTTACAATGACGAACATGGGTGGAGTCAAAGAAGACCTAAGGGGTGACATTTCCCTCAGTTGTTTTTTTTGTTTTTTTTCTTATATATAAAATGTTTTTTCTTTTTTCTTAATATATTTTTTGGCTAAGGATTTATTATATTGTTCACGACAAATAATTATTTGATACTTGGGGAGCATTATGTAGTATTGTTTATTTAATAGTCTAAACCAATCAGTGCGTTTTCAATTTTCTGAATTCAGTGTTTTTAAAATTGAGTTTTTTATTTTTCGTATTTTTTGTTTTTAGTAAATATTTTTTCAATTTTAAGCAATTTTTTTTTTTTACTTTTTTAGATGCACTTACTTAGATGTATCTAAATAATAAAATATTTGTGAAAAAATATTTTTTAAAAATTAATGAATATATAAAAATATGAAAAATGTATTGAATTTTCGTATTTCTTTTTTTATATATATTTTTTGGTATTTAGTGAATTTTTTAAAGAATTTTTTCTTAAATATTATACTTTGTAAGTGTATTTATGTTAGGTGTATCTAAAAATTTAAAAAAAATTACTTAAAATATTTAAAAAAATCATCGAAAATATTAAAGTATAGAAAGAATTTTCTGAAAACTATTTTCTAAAAACCAAAACCAGACAAGCAGAAAAGTGTTGTGACAAATCTTATGGATTTGATATAATGAACTCATTATTTTCAAATAGTTGACAGATCGCTTACTGTGATTTGTGATTTTTCAAACTTCACATAGGCAACGTCATATAGTACTCTAAGACTGTTTAATAATTATCATTCAAAATACATCATTTGTAAGTAATATCATATATTTAATATTTTTCTAGTACATAAAATTTATAATAATTTGTGCTATAAATAATGTGTTTTTTATTTTCTAAAATTAGGAATTTCGATCCATAATTTTTTGTGTTAAAATTACAAATTTATTTTACCATCCTGCACTGAGCTATTCCACATTATTAAATAATTTTGATTTGTTCCTATTAATAATGAATATTTAATTTTTGTATGCTTAAATTTAGCTCATAAAATTATTATTATCTTAATGTTGATCATAATTTTTTTAAATAAAAAATTATAATTAATAAATACCCCCACTAACTTAATTTCCTGATTTCGCCATTGATGACCAACACATTCAATTGTAAATCTGTGTACAAAATGCACACACAGACACACACACACACATATATATAGGCCTCACGAAATTTATATTTGTCATCTTTTTTCTTCTTTTTTTTCTTGGACTTTTCTTCAGTGTGCAACCCTCAAGGGTTGCACACCATATGCCACTTACACAAAAAGTGTAAGTGGAAGGTGAACTGCAAACAGAACTGCAAACAGAAAAGGCGTAAGTATAAGGCGTAAGTTGCACACCATAACAGTACCCTTTTTTCTTTCAATAATCGGGTGTCCGGACCAACTTACCTTCGCCTCGATCTTGAGACTTTGAAATTAACGACTAGACAAACCTTCAATGGCTCCAAAGTTTGGATTGTTTGGCCTTCGTGGATTTTGAGCTTGTAACCTCTTGGGTGGTAAGCCACTTGGTTACTTTTTCTATCCACTAAACCAAACATTTAAATAGACTGGATAAAGAGAAATTGTAATGCATTAAACTGTTAATCTTATGATATATAATCCTTGGACTATTTGGTTAACAATGATGTGTATCCCATATTTATTAAGTTATAGGGTTAGATATCAAGAAATGATTATCTTATTCAATCTTATGTTTGGTTGGAATATTATGAAGAAGAATAAATACGCAAAAGATTATTTTGCCCTTTTGAATTATTTATTAAGTAATAGCAATATTAAATCTTACTTGTAAATTTTATTTTATTTTTGCCAAGAACTTCTAAAAAATTAACTAAATAGAGCATCAATAAAAATATAATTTGTATTATTTTAGTTTTTAGTTGAGACTTTTAAATTTTATTTTATCTTACTAAGTGCAATACATAACATTAAGAAGAAATAGAAAGTAATTTGACAAAAGCAATAATACAAATTCAAGTGGACCATATCACAAGGAAATATTTTTTGATTTTTAAAAAATAAAAATAAATAAACTAGTTTCACAAAATTAAACATCAAAATTATTTTTTTGAATTTTAGAAAGTATTTTTATTTCTTTTTATTTTCTTCACGAAACTAATTTTTAAATTTTTAGAAAAAAATTCTAAAAGAAATTTCTAAAACAAAACCAAACATGGCTAAAATACTTGATCGGTAAAATTATCTTTATACTAGCTAATTCAAAGGAGGCGTAATCCAACACCTTTGTATCCTACTTTCCCGATAAATTCTATTTCCATACACTCTTTTATCTCTATGTACATAATTTCTCAATGTACACCCTTATGAAATTAGTTTTATGTTTTTATTCTCAGTTTACACCTCACATGTTCCAATTATACCCTAAACTAACATTCTTGCACACACACCGCTTAAACTATTTGTTCCACTGAGAATTAATGGTATAGATCCATTTTTTATTCCACCCACCTTGAAAATACATCAACATCTTTCACAAGAAAACCCTCAGCAAATCGCTCCATAAATCTTCAGATTATACAACAAACTACCTTCTTTAATTTCCAGTTACATCATCAAACTGATTCCTTCAATCAACAATCTAGTCCACATCGAAAAAGTCATTAATTGACATCGACTTATATCAGCATAGATCTTGAAACAATATCATTTTGTATCAAACTCCATTGAAGACGTACAACTCTATCTATCTCTTATTTTTCATAAACTCTCATTTTTTTCTAGAAATTTTGCTTATTCAGTATTGGTTATCCGAATAAAAAAAGTTTATTCGATTTTTAACTTACGAAACATGTAAAAAAATTCAGAACTTGGTTTCTGAAATAAATTCTTAAATTCGAAAGTTGAGTTTCGAATCCAACTTCGGAACTTGATTTTTGAATAGAATTAATAATTTTGGCAGTTGATATCCGAAAAAGTAACATGTTTCAGCACTGGTTTACAGAATTAAAATTGTGAAAAAAAAAATTTGCACGAAAAAACTTGCATTTTTATAATTGTTTTTGTTATAACCAGGTATATTGTTATTTGAATTTGAATTTCCATTTATTTGCAACTCTTCCATCACAAAAAATAAGAATTATGGTAGATTCTAATGATAAAACAATATAATCAATGGAATATAAACTCAGAGAGTAAAGCAAACAATGGAAAAATTGGGGTTTTTTTTTTTTAAAACTCAAATGTGTATATTAAGATTTTTTTTGTTCTTAAAAGATGTGTACAGATAATTTTTCTACGTAATATTATGGGTGTTGCTGGATGTCTATGATGGTTATTTTTATTTAGGATATAATTGTCATTAAATCAATATTTCATTAAATGTATGTGTTGAGTTAATTAGGTGTGTGAAAATACAATTTTTCCACTTCTCCAAATAGGACTCTCACATATGAAGGACTAACGATCCAGTTTGATTATTAGTCACATTTACAATTTTTCAACCAAACAACAGATTAGGTAAGATATTACACATGGAGTCCAATCTCACCCTTCAAACAAACACCCTGGGATATTTCATTCTTTTTATATTGTGATCTTTGACTATTTTATTGATTGAAATATTTCATTTCTTTTTAATTTCAAAATTATCTTAGATGAATTACTTGAGTTTTTTTTTTCTTTTCTTTTTTTTCTTTTTTTTTGAGTTTTAATTGTTTGTTACATGAATAATAAGAAAGTGAGAAATTCTCCGTTTCAAAAATTTCGTAGCTTTGTGAAAATGTTAAAATTTCTTAATTTGAAAATGATGGAGCTCTTAAGTTTTTGAAAATTTATTTTAGTTTGTTTTTCAATGTTTCTGGGGGAGATGTTTGATTTATTTAGTTTTCAACTGATAATAACATGAATAATCAGAAAATGAGATTTTTGTGAAATTGAGAAATTTCTCAATTTGCAAAACTCAAAAAAAATAAAAATTCAATTTCACAATTGTTAGTTTGTAAATGTTTGTGAGAGAGATATTCTTTGTTTTAATGTTGAACAATCTTCTGTGTATAATAAATAAATTAAAACAAATCAAACAAATAAATAAATTACTTACAGAATTTATTTTATCGAACCGAATAAAAAGATCAAGTTGAGTGTATGACACTCTGTCCTTAAGACAGATTGGCCCCGCTACGGTGCTTACGGATAAAAGGCGTCTATCTCCTAGGATACAATGATCTTCACAAATTGTAGTAGCACTCCAAACAATTTGTACGGCGACCAAAACTTGTGTTCTATACTCTTTAAATTTTTCCTAAAATTATATGAAGAATATATATGCAACAGAGCAAAATCTGGACAACAAAAATGAATTTTCTAGATTATTTTTCGGATGCCAAAGACTGCTAAAATTGTTGGTATTTATAGGCAAACTGATCTGTCCAAACAGGTGCAGTTTTGAACCGAACAAGTATGAAACTGTTTTGAACAGATACAGTTCAAAATTCAAACAGATCTACAGCAGTTTCAAATTTGAATCTGTCTAAAAACCTGTCCGGAACTACTGGCAGTTTTTGGCAGTTATGAATCTTTTGTGGAATTTGGAAGAGACACAAATTTTGAACAAAAATTTAAATTAAAAAACATTTTGAAATTCAAATAATTTTCTGCGAGAATTTGAAAAAATTCAAATAAATTTTGTCCAAAAAATTAAAGTTAGAACCGACCCGACCCGCACCCGCTCCCGGCATGGCTTGGCTGGCGGCGGCGCGTGTGTGGTGGTTTGAGCCAAGGTTCAATTTGTCCATAACGCATCCCTTCTACAAACTTGGGGTGTTTCTTGGGGCCCAATCCAAGTATTGCCACCTACAACTTATATACACACATAAGTTCTCTTAAGTTTCCAATGTGGGATAACCATATAAAGAAACCCACATTTAATACTTTAATTGTACATTCCACGAACCCAAAAACCACGTCAAATTCTCATTCACTCATAAATGGTTTTGACGAACCGTCTTCACCATGTGATTTGCCATGCGGCAAGGAACACGTTACCTCTTTGGACCTACTTCAAAAGGCGTCTGGACCCTACTCAAATTTCGACTCAAAGTTGGTCCAAAATAAACCTATATAAACCAAATTTTCCAACACTTAAAGCTGTTAAATTTCATACTTTTATTTAAATCGAGAAATTTATTAATTTGAAAACAATGAAACTTCTAAATTTGTAATGAAATTTCACAATTTTTCGAATTGGATTGCATAGTTTTTTGTGTGAAATTTCTCATTTTATGTATGGGGTTTTTTGATAGTCCGTTGGATTACAAAATTTTGTGATAAACTCACACATTTTTTTAGTTGGGTGCATATCATATGGGTTTTGACTTCTCTTAAGTTAGTCATATCAACTTGAGAGAGGGTTTTGATTTGGTAGGCCTTTTTTTTTTTTTTTTTTTTTATCGATTTTGGGGATTCCAACCGTTTACTTTTTACGACTTGTGGAATAGCATATCAATGCAAAAAATAAGATGGTTAGACATTAATAGGTATATGTTTGAATCAAATTTGTATTACAAAAAATGGATAGATATTCTTAAAATTATATTTGTCGTTAATTTTTTTTAAACATATAACTACCAATACTTAATCATCTTGATTTTTTGCATTAATATTCTATTTAACGAATCTTAAAAAGTTGACTGTTTTCAAATCACCAAAATCAATCTTAAAATAGACTTATCAAATTTAAATACTCTCTCAAATTAAAATGATAATTTGAATAAAAAAAAAGGTCAAACACATAAGTATGCACACCATGACATTATAGTGTTATAACATTTTACTATAATCCCATTTTCAAATAAGCTCTGGAGAATCTATTCATAAAAAAAGAAAAAAAAGAAAAAAGAAGCTCTTCAGAGAGTAAAATGGAGTAGTAGTAGAATTTTTTTTGAGGACGAACATGAAGTAGTCCGGACCGTTTGCCGTGGTTTTTTGCCATGGCTCCTGCGGCGGTCCAAAACGACGTCATTTTGGATCTTTTTTTATTTTTATTTTTTTCAGCTCTCAAACCAGAGAGACACCCATCTGAAACAAAAAAACAAAGAGACAAAGAGGGATGGGCCCCTTGGTGTTGATCACTTCAGATGACGATTTTCAGTGCATGATTAATGAGTTTGATAAGCTCGAATCGCTCGATAAGCCCTCATGGCTCTGGATTTTTGTTTGTAATGAATGGGTATGTTTTTAGACATGAAAACTGTGTTGAAAATCAAACAAATCATACAAATCAAACCCGCAATCACAACCACTGTGTTGAACTTAATAAATGTGATTTATTTCCAGAGAGAGAGAGAGAGAGAGAGAGAGAGAAAAGAAGAAGGGATTGAGGAACTTGACAGCTTCTTCGATCTAGAGCATTTGCCCAACATGGCTTGTTGAGATATAAGCTTCGTTTGGTAAGTCTCTCAAAATATCATTCTATTTATTGATTTGAGTGTGTTGTTTGTTGAGTGTACGGGGGCGAAATATCCAGTGCTTTCCGTACTCCTTGGACTCAAGCTTCTCGTGACGGCATCTAACCTGGCAACACAGAAATGGTGAGCTGTCCGGTGGTGGTTTGCCGGATAGACCCTCCGACGCTCAAGTCAGACCACTTGAGGAAGAAGAAGGCTGTTAGAGAGAGATAACGTGTTTCGGATGGCATACCTCTAATGTTCATCTTCCACTCCTATTTCTAGGCTGGCCATGCAGCCTCAGGATTGTGCATGCATTACCTCTGCTGTCCTTCCTTGGACAAGTGGCAGTGCTCGCCTCTCACCACCTTACGCGTATAAAGGCCTAATCCTTCAACTAGTACATGCAGAACCGCCAAGCGGTATTGACACGTGCCTAGAGCAGATTTCCTCTCCCTCACGCCATTGGCCCAAGTGGCACACTTAACCGGAGTACCACGACCGACCTATCCCTTGTGGAGAATTGCCACCACAAGCAACACAACCGAGCTGTGTCTCGCCGACCTATCCCTTGGGAAGAAGCAAAAGTATGATTCTCATGGCCGGGCTGCGTATGATCGGTCCATCCCGGCTGACTGGCAGTGTGGCATGCCGGCCTTTTCCCACTCTACCTTCATTCTAGGTTATTTAAAGTCCGGCCATCTCGGCTAACCGGTTGGAGACATGCTGGCCCTTGTCCCGTCCTCAGTTTAGCCAGGGCTGCCCTTAGCTCGGTTGCTTCACACCACTGCGCGCCCTGCCAAATGTCTACCAGGTCACAACTCGGCCAGGCCTTAGTCCATGCCCCTTCGGCCAATCTCCTCGGCCGTGCACGATAGGCCCAAGGGCAGTGCCAATAGAAAAAACAACTTGGCGCCGTGAGTTTCGTCACAACCCGCGTTTCTGTAGCTCGATCGTACTGTCCGGTGCAAATCTCCCCTTTCAATTGCCCTTAATCCCATCCGAGCTAATCGTGATTGGGGTTACCACCATCATCGAGCAAACGGTCCTCGAGTTGCGCCAATATCAAGCTGAGCGTGATTGGCTTCGAAGCCGTTACCGAGCTATCCCATTTGGTCGGTCATTGCTTCAGCAGTCTTGTCAAGGGTCGTACAGCCATACTGATAGCCGTGCTCTCAATGCCACGTGGCCTCACGCCATTGGACCATACAACTCCACAGCTGTCTTCCCATGCTCGAAATTCAAACGACGGCGCCCTTTGGGGTTTCCCACCTCTTTTAACATCACACAAAGGGTCATTTGAACCCTTCACCGTTCATTTTCACTTCGAACCTAAAACCCTAGCTCCCAACATCCAAGTTTCCGCCATTGTTGCCTTTGCTACACTTCGTGCCATCTTCATTCATTTCTGTACTCGTGTTCATCATGTTCTTAGTTACTGTTTGGATCTTATTGGTGTCACATTAGTCACCCCCCTTTGGGGTAACAGTGATTCACCCTAGAAAACTGGAACTGGGGGAGCAGTTGGGGCTCCCGTGCCCCTTGCCTCCCTAAGCCTTAAAGCACAAACTCTGTTCTTAAGATGAACAGCTTCGAATTTGGGTAAAACCGAGCTAAATCCTCATTTAGATCCACAAATAGGACTTAGCCGAGCAGAAACTTGTTAGTGGCTTCTCGCTGAGGCCGCGACCGAGCTGAAAGCCTGATCCGAACTAGGGGCCAAATCGGCCAGATAGCAAAGCCGAAGTAGGGGTTAGACCGACCAAATATAGCATAGACTTTTGACTAAGCTAGGAGTTCCAAATAGAAGCCATGCAATTTATGCCGCGCTAACCCTTGAAATTATTTTTTAACAATGCAGAACAAATTAGGACCGACCATACCAGGCTAGCACTATCACCGGTGACGCTCATTGTCCGAGAAAATACACCAAATTTTTCACCGAGATACAAATTAAATCACCAAATAAAACCGAGATAGATGGGGAAGTACCGGTTCATGGTGAGCTCGCCCGGTGCACTAGTCGAGTTTCGTAGGGAGTACAACATTCCAAATGATGTCCATTTAGAGCTGGCCAAGAAGGGAGATACCCCATGGGGTGACCTAGATCGGTGCCCCTTCATGGTCGTATCCATAGTGGAAGGAGGGCTTCGCTTCCCGGTCCAGCCTTCGATCTGCGAATTTTTGAGGCAGACAAGGCTTTGTTCGACCCAAGTCTCCAACAACACATACAAGATAATAAACGGAGTCGCCGAGCTGAATAGGAGGCTCGATCTGAATCTCAGTCTTGCCGAAATATTCCATTAGTACAGCCTTAGTAAAAATAAGGGTGGGTTTTGCTGGTACCTGAAGGTCAAGAAGGGTCGAGCAAAACTCATTGAGGGTAACCCGGATAAGGAAACAAATGACGATGATTTCCTGTGGGTGTCCGGTCATTACGAAGACACCGAAGCGCCTATACCGGGCTGGTATATTAGGAAAGATTTTGGCAGTGCTGGTGAGTAGCTCGACAAACTGGATTGTCTTCTTTTTGCATTGATTTCTCTCTATGCCGATCTAACACTTGTCTTCTTTTTGCAGATTACAAGCACTTGGCAGAGGACTACTACCGCGCTAACCAGGAGGCCATCAGAGTTCTGCTGCATCACCCGGCTGAAGAAAAAAAGTCACCGAAGCTGTTCGGCTTTAAACCGACCTACCATTACACAGCGCCGCGCAAAAGCAAGGTGACCGACTTCTTGCGCGCACCTTCTCCAGAGCCTGACCCAAATCTTCCGCCGATCAAACTTGTTCCTTTCATTGCCGAGCAAGAAATGGCCAAAATCCGGGCAATCAAATCAATGATCACCAGTGAACCAAGCGACTCCCAGCTACCAGAAACATCTGGGGGGACTTCCACCGCTTCAACCGGGCAGAAGGAAGGGGCTGTGCTGGCTCTTGCCAGTGAACAACCAGCTGGCCGGTCGAAGAAGCGGCCGAGGAAAGATCTGGCCGGACAACATCTGGTGGATGAGGACTCCACCGAGCAAGTTTCAACCGATCTGGGGGACTAGACCGAACAACCAATCAGCGGGCCATCCAAGAGCCCAAGTGCCCCCCCCGATCTGGTCACCAAAATTCAAGTACAAAGGTCGTGCTGTTTTTGCAGCAGACTCTGTTTACACGGACAAGGACTACTTGCTTGGTTTTAACATGACCAAGGGGTTGATCCTACCCACCGATAAGAAGAGGCATGACGAACTTTCCGACCTAAAGGTCCTCTGCTCGGCGACGAAATCAATAGTGTTGGTAAGTTGTCAGTCGCTCTTTTTTTCAAGTTATTGCCCGGTTTTTGCTTGGTCTTCTTAATGAAAACAATCTTTCATTTGTTTGCAGGCCATGCAAAAGAACTATCTCGCCCATGAGTGCATGATCACCGTGCGACAGAGTCTGCGCAATGCCATTGCTGAGAACAAGGCCAAAACGGCCGAGATAGCCAAGTTGAAGGCCACACAGGAGGCGGTCGAGGCCGAGCACGATACGCTAAGCCAGAAGTTGGACCGGGCTGAAGCGGACAAACAACGTTCCGTGAAATCGACGAAGGCTCGGTACCTCGCCGAGCTGCGCAAACTTCGCGACGCCCACAAGGAAGAGAAGGATAAGGCGGTTGACGATGCCGAAGACCGGGGATACGCGCAGGGCGAGAAGACTTATGAGCGGCAGGTTCAGGCGACCAAGGACATCTTTTTCCAGTGCGGCTGGAAAGCTGCCGTGGAAAAAGTTGGCCTTGGTCAAGACGCTGAAATGTTCCAAAATCCGCCTGCTGCCTTCATACCGCACTACATGCAGGCCTACGCCAACGCCGCACAAAAGAGGCTCATTGATGACGCCAGAAAAGCAGCCGAGGAGGAAGCGGCGGCCGAGCAACCCGCAGAGCAGACTCTTCCTGAAGCTTCTCACAGTGCCGAGGATGGGGAGGCCGAGCAGGAGGTTACCATGGAAGGCGCTGAAGATGGAACTGAGAAGGGCGTGACCGAGCAGACAACCCAGACCGCCGAGCAAACCGTTGATATCGACCTCGACTAAAGTGATCCACTGCTGTTTGTTTGTTTGTTTTTTTTTTTTTTGTCCTTGAATGTAACCAGGCTAGGCCCCACATTTGTAATGCAATTCCCTCTATCAATGAAAATTTGAACTTTTTGCTCGTTAATCATCTATTTCTATTCGGTTGCAACGGGAAAAACTTCTTCATTCCAATGGTCATGAACCGCCATTGGTAGGTCGGCTACGCCGCGCCATATGCCAAGCTACAATCAGAGCGAACATTTTAGAGTCGAGTGAGCAAGAATCAGCTCGGCTTGCGAAGATGCGACAAAACAATACCATTCTGAAGTGACCGAGCAAGAATCATCTCGACCTTCATTGTTGGAAAAACACCTAACATTTCATTTTGGCCGAGCAGAAATCACCTCGGCAGCTCTTCGTTTGGGCTAATCACCAACATTTCATTTTAGCCAAGCAAAACCAGCTCAGCCTGTACATTGGGCAAAACACCAATATTTCAATGTGGCCGAGCTTTTAGTTAGATAGAGCGCCAACATTTCTTTTGTCTGAGCAAAGTCAACTTGGCTTCTTGTAAGTTGGACAAGGCACCAACATTCGTTTGGCCGAGCAAAGTCAGCTCGGATCTCTTCAGTTGGACAAAACACCAACATTTCATTTTGGCCGAGCAAAATTAGCTCGGCCTTTACATTTGGGCAAAACACCAATATTTCATTTAAGTTGCTTATGACGCCAACATCCCAATTGGGCGAGCAAAAACCAGCTTGGCCCTTTGTGCGGTCAGTTTCTATACCGGTGAGAGAAAATCAGTCCGATCCCGTTCAGGTCGGTCTCTTTGCCCCTGGCATCCTCACAGATTCAACATCCTTGTATTACCTTTGTACAGGAAGACACAATATAAAGCAAAAAGTAGAGCTATTTTTCATTACAAAAAGCAGGGCTATCCTTACATCAAATGCCAAAGAGTTAAAAGCTAAAAAAGCTACGTAACAAAAATGATTACATTTCAAAAGTAAAAGATCTTAAGGTTGGCTGCATTCCACGGTCTGGGGATAGCTTTACCATCTAAATCTTCCAGATGGTATGCCCCTTTGCCTGCCAGGCTAGTCACCTTGTATGGCCCTTCCCAGTTCGCACCAAGTTTTCTTTCGCCAGGGACCACCGTGTTGCCCATCACCTTTCTTAAGACTCAGTCCCCGATTTTGAACAGCTTGGGGTGCACAGCCTTGTTGTATTTTTTTGGAGAGTTCTTTCTGATAAGCCACAATGTGGATCAGAGCCCGCTCCCTTCTTTCCTCGGCTAGGTCAAGCTCCAAAGCCACTGCTTCATTGTTCAAATCTGGCTGGAAGCTTTCAGACCGGATGGTTGGCATACCAATTTCCAGCGGGATAACGGCTTCCATGCCATAGGCCAAGGCGAATGGTGTCTCTCTGGTTGACCGCCTTGGCGTAGTGTGGTATGCCCAAAGCACATTAGGGAGTTCTTCAGCCCACTTCCCTTTGGCTTTTTCAAGCCGCTTCTTCAGTCCGTCCAGGATGGTCTTGTTCGAGGCCTCCGCTTGACCATTTGACTGGGGATAGGCCGGCGTTGAATTATAGAACTCGATCTTTAACTCCTCGCAAAATCCACAAAAGAGTTTCTCGTCGAATTGAGTGCCACTATCCAAGATGAGGGCCTTTGGTATACCGAAGCAAGTGATAACATTTTGCCAAACAAACTTCTTCACATCTTTTTCCTTTATGGTTGCCAACGGCTCGGCCTCTACCCACTTGGTGAAGTAGTCGGTAACGGCAATGAAGAATTTGTGATTGCCCGGAGCTGCTAGGAGTGGCCCCACTATATCCAGCCCCCAAAGTGTGAACGATCAAGGACTTGTAAGAGGGAGCAATTCTCTCGTTGGCTGATGGATTTGGTGAGCAAATTTCTGACATTCTTCACACTTACGAACGTATTTTTGTGCGTCTGCTTGCATGCACGGCCACCAGTAACCTTGGGAAATTGCTCGATAAGCCAAAGACCTGCCCGAGTATAGCTTCCGCAGATGCCTTCATGGATCTCATAAAGGAAAGCTTCCAGCTTGGCGGGGTGGACACACTTCAGATACGGCCCGGTAAAAGACTTCTTGTACAAGGCTCCGGATGGAGAGAGCCAAAACCGCTCTAACTTAGCCCGGATCTTGTTGGCCACCTTATTTTCCTCTGCCAGAATTCGATCTTTTAGGAAGGCGATGATGGGGTCCATCTAGGAAGGTCCCAAGTCAGTACAGAATACCTTGGGCACTTCTGGTTCCTCAATGCCTGGCCGAGGTAAAAATTCTATCATTAAGGGGTTAGGAAAAGCTATCTGTGTAGAAGCAAGCCCGGCCAATTCATCAACTGTGTTGTTTTCTTCGCGGTTGATCTGTTCCACTCTTATGGCGGCGAACTTCTTGATCTCTGTGCGCACCAGCGCCTGATACTTCGCTATTCGCTCATCCCTAGCCTCATACTCCCTAGAGACCCGATTGACCACCAACTTGGAGTCGCTGAATACCATAAGGGCTGACGCTTTCATTCTCAAAGCACTCCTTAGCCCGGCAAGGAGGGCCTTATATTCCGGTTCATTGTTAGACGCCGGGAAGCCGAGCGTAATTGCTTGTTCAATGACTAGCCCGTCTGGGGAAGTCAACACGATACCTAGCCCGGGTAACAAGTCCGCGAGGGAACTCACGGGTTACAGTTCGGACTCAATTTGTCACGGTTCTAAATCTGAACCAAAGAGTCCAAATCTGACAAATTGTTTTTCTGAGAAAAATAGATTTTTGAAAAGAAGTGTCAAACATGGACTGCTTTGTCAGATACAGAGTCGCCACCTAAATATTTTTTAATGGGAAAAATTAGGAAACCCTGACTCGGTGCCAAAGGCCACGTGTCCGTCATCACCAAAGTTGCCTCAGCTCGGGAACTTGGGTACGATTGGGGAAGGTCAGCTATGAGCACCCCCTTTCGCCCGGTCTGAAGACCGGCCTTTACTAACCATGATATCCAATTTTGAAAATGTTATGTGTTCTTATTCTGGTTATTAGCCTAGAATTACGATGTTATGCGCGCAGCAAACAAATATAGACCAAATCGCCTAAATTGGAACAAAACATTTTATGTTTGTTTTGAAAATGATTTGCTACTCACAAGTAGGCTAAAATGTAGGTTTTGCCACCCTCAAGTGGGCTTTGGAAAAGACGGTTTTGCCACTATCTAGTGGGCTTAAAACTCGCGGTTTTAATGCATTATCCCAATTTAAGCAATTCGACCTCCACCCACAGGCATTCGAGCAGTTATATCACATAAGCAGCTAGCCTCATGGTAATCATGCAATTATGGCAACAGTCGCACGCATGCGGTATACTAAAGCATAAAAGCTCACCTAGTACTCCAAGCCGAACAGGAACTAGTTAGTAATCATATGCATGATCCTAGTTCATGTTTAGAATGGCTAATGCAACACATACAAAGATGCAATTCTAGATAGGCTCAGCTATTCTAAACATGGCAAGTGAAATGCTACAACTAACATGTATTCAATTTGAAATTAAAAATACAAGTGCAGTTAGCACGATGTGCCGAACCCGATGCGTGTAAGACAAATGTATGGATGCATGCATGCATAGCATAAGGTATGCTAATCTTAAAATATGCCCTAGTCTACCATCATAAGCAGGTAAATAAAAGAGAAGAAAGACGTGGGGTTGGAAGACATACATACACGCACGCACACTTATTACACGATTGCCCTCACTCGGAGGGGCCAAAAGAATAATACAGACTGAATAATGAATTACTTATCTTAGCTAATTAATTATTACAGACCCTCTAATTTAAAAAAATTAAATGCAGAATAGAGATGGCCCCAGCCTTGCCTCAGGATGCGCGAACGACGTATGCTCGATCCATCTTGCCCAGAAACCCATAGCCATAACACTACTGCCTCTGTTTTCACTACCTTGCTTCTCTGAAAACTGCCAAAGTTCTGGGACAGGTCCCCTGAACACTGTGGAACACCATCGGCTGGAGGAAATGTCCACCGGCCATTGAAAATATCCATCGGCTGCTGATGAAGTCATCGGCCATTCACCAATAGCCGGTCGGCACTCTATACTGCCGGTCGGCCAAAAATCCCTGCAGAATCTGGTTTTTGACAGCAACAAGGACAAACAGTGTATGGCATGGAATTTCAAGCAAGTGTATGCATGGCTACTCTCCCAATCATGTAACGGACTCAAGGGAGTATGGCCCTTGACCCTCGGGCTATCAATTGTGCATTTGATGCATGATAGCCTAAGGAGCCAAGGTTGCAATTCAATGTAAAAATGCATGCGACACACATAAATGAGGACCAAGACCCTATCATGTCGAAGTCAAGGGCCCCGGTGACCGAGGGTTGGGATGTGTTTTGTCACTTTAAGTACAAACAGCCCTCATCCCTTACACTTGGTTTGACACCCCAAACCAAGCAATGCAATGCATGTTATGCAAACATGGCTCAAAATGTAACATGATACTAAGACGCAAAACATGTCAAATGTGATGCAATCTATCATGTTAAGTATGCAAAATGCTAATTATATGAGATGCAAATGCGATGCAAACATGGACCAATGTGCCATAAGGCTAGCATGGGACAACATGTTATGAACCAAATAAGCAACAAGCATGTGATAAGCATGTAATGGTGGACTTAAACCATAAATGGAAGACCTCGACCTTGCCATAAACAGTGGCCAAAATGATGTACAAGAGCACAAATGATACATGCAAGCATGCATACATCAAGGTCCATCACCTAAGCATGAAAGGGGACAACTCTAAGCATACTTAAAGGCGATATAAATGGGCATTAAACCAACATGCTAAGCTATGAAAATGAATAGAGGATAATGCCAAATCGAACAAAACATGCAAGTAAGGCATGCAACAATGACCAACACTTGAAGCCAATAAAGGGGGTCGAACCAAAGCTATGTTAACCAAACCTTAAAGGACCGAAATGAACTAAAACAGTTCCAAGGGACTCCAAAACAAGACTAAAGCATGCATAGATCATGGTCAAAACATGCCAAGGAATGAGTCCAAAACAAGGGCATTCAAGGCCACCAAAAGGGAGTATCACTCAATACCTATCCCAAGCAAACATGGCATGAATTTTTCAATACAAAATAGAGTTCTAGTATGCAAAAGGGCCCTCAAAACCCACTGATATGGCAGCCTAATATCTAAACACATGGGCATGCACAATGACCATTTCCAAGGCATAAAAGGACAACCCTTCAAAGCATGAAGGAGATGATGAATGCAAGCCTACAAGCATGGATTAGGGACTGAAATATGATCTACAATGATGTCAAATCATAAAACTAAGGTAAGCTAAGCATGCTAGAGACTCATACACTCAAGGCTCACAAGCCAAAATGCGAAGTAACTATATCAAACATGCTAAACAAGTCCAAATCAGTGGCCAACAGACCTTATACAAGACAAAACATGGCCAAGAACTTCACAAAGCAAAGCCAAAACATGAGAGCATAGTGACCAAAAGCCATGACACATTTCTAGGCAAAATAAGGGGATACAAAGCAAGTGTATTAAGCATGAGAGGGGCTAACAAACCAACATGGGACAGAGGTAAAACATGCTAAATAAACCCCAAATAAACTCTGAAATGAAGCCAAACAAAGCTAGGCGTACATGCTACCTTTATGAACCAAAAGACAAGCAAATGAGGCAATGAAGGAAGAGGGGTGTCCCTCCCCTATACAAGACTTCAAACCATCTCCTTCACCACTGAAAATCCACTGGATTTCAGTGGTGAGAAGGCTAATACAACAAAGTAAACAAGGCTTAAGGAAAAGACACCAAAAGGGGCCAAAAGAGGCCTAAGAGGGAGATTTCGACCCCCAATGCCAAAACACCCTTAATGAAAGTTCTAAAGCATGAAAATACAAGGCTTTTTTATGTTATACACAAAGTTCAAATCAGCATGAAAGATAGGTAGAAAACTAGTGCAAGATTGGGGGAAATAAAGTAAAAATCTCACCCTTGAAGAACACTTCAAGAACAGGTGCTCCAGCCACCCTTTACTGATCAAAATCAGTCCAAAACCTCAACAAATAACCCTCAATGTCCCTCAATCTCGGAGCAAGGTGTAATAGTGTGTGTGAGAGTGTAAAAGTAAGGTAAAAATGCACTTTTAGGCTTCCAAACACACACTAAGGATGAAAGAGAGGATGATATATAAGATATATGTATGTATTCTCTGGTTCTTTGATCAAAAATTTCCAACCCTAGACAAAGGAGAGAAAGGATGACTTATATAGGCAAAAAAAAGGAGGGTTCTAAGCTTCTCCAAGAAGCTATATCAAAAGGGGCAAAGGGTGCAAATGGTTCTTGGCTTCTAGAGGAAGCTAAGACAGCTGGCCAAGCTTCTCCAAGGAGCTTGGCCAAAGGGTGCAAGCTTCTACAAGCAAAAAGGGTTCAAAGGTTCAAATGACCACAAGCTACACGGAGGAGTGATGGTGCATTCCAGCTGGCACAGCTGGCATGCGCCATGCCTCAAGGGTTTAAAGGAGTCACACCGGCCAGCAAAAGATGTCGCCGGCAAAATAAAGTGCCGATCGGCCAAATATAATGCCGACCGGCCATTAATTTTAAGAAACCATGGCCGGTGGCACCCATAAACAGCCGGTGATGCTAGGGGAAGGTCGGTGGGATGTGGGGATGGCCAACAAGCCATTCCCTGCCCTTCAAGGCAAAAACACAAGTGTTTGGTGCCAAAACCAAACACGGAACAGTCGAGTTCGGAGATCCTGAGGCAAGGCGTGTAGCCGAGACCTCCGGGAACTCCAAACGAACACAAACATGGATGATCACCAAGTATTCAAACGGTGACGTCCAAGTCTTAAGGACAGTCAAAAATGGGGTGTCTACAGTTGCCCCTCTTTGACAGAACTCGAAAGTCATAACAATGACGGGAGTGAATGTCAAAGCCCAGAGACGACCCATTTTTGACAAGGCCGAAGACTTAGACAAACATGCAAGACAAACAAGGCATGCACCCGAAGGCAGGGACAAAATGCCAAACAATACACGAAGCCGAGCATAACTTATGATCATGCAAAGAAAAGCTGTAACGAAGCACACATGTGACATTTTTAAGCTAGCATACACCAAACTACACTACAATGCAGAAAGGATGTAAGAGAATTATGCAATTCTCGAGACGTCTCACGCGGAGGGTACAATACCTGTCTGGTTCGTCTGGTTCCACCAGTCGCAAATGAACCGTACATACAATATCGTGCCTGCAAAGGAAACAAACTTAGCATGTACGAATTTATTAGTAACATGCACGTAATGCAATTGAAAATGCGTGACAACACAAATGCCATGAAGGTACAAACACATGTACGTAAAGCATGCGGTCTACGCAAGCAACGAATATTGAACACGTGTAAGTGAAGTATGCGGTCCACGCAATCGATGGATTTGAACATAAGTATGCGGTCTTCGCGAGCAATGAAGTTGAACACAAGCATGCGGTCTACGCAAGAAAAACATGCGGTCTACACAAATAACGGATTTGATTACAAATATGCAGTCTACGCGAGCAATGCATGCGGTCTACGCAAACGAGACATGCGGTCTACGCAAGTAATGAAATTTGATTATAAACACGCGGTCTACGTAAGTAAAACATGCGGTCTACGCAAGTAAAGTGTACGGTCTACGCAAGTAATGATAAAACATGCGGTCTACGCAAGTAAGGCATGCGGTCTACGCAAGTAATGATAAAACATGCGGTCTACGCAAGTAAGGCATGCATTCTACGCTAGTAATGATAACACATGCGGTCTACTCAAGTAAAACGTGCGGTCTACGCAAGTAATGATAAAACATGCGGTCTACACAGGTAAAACGTGCAGTCTACGCAAGTAATGATAAAACATGTGGTCTACGCAAGTAAGGCATGCGGTCTACACTAGTAATGATAAAACATGCGGTCTACGCAAGTAAGGCGTGCGGTCTATGCAAGTAATGTGTATAAAAAGAAACCTGAACATATGCAAGTAAAGCATGCGGTCTACGCAGGCAATGTGTATAGAAATCCGAGGCGTGTAATGCAAAGCACTGCAACACCATACAATTGAAGCATGTTGTGGAGCTCACAAGATGCAAAAGGATACGAGAAGGGATGTTCCTCGCACATACGGAGCGTCGCTCAAAGAGATATGACCTGAGATCAATTCGAAAGCCTACTAATGTTTTAAAAGTGCGCTTCTTCGCACCATTTTGAATGATGAAGGTGTCACACCAAACAATTGACTCGAACAAGGGTGCGGGAGGTGCGTTGACCACGAGGAGAGGGGTTACCAGTATCAGTCCCGATACTCTGTTGCCCTACTTTTCTTCTGCTTTACTTTTCATTTTTTACTGGTAGTTCAAGCACATTGCACTGCCACAGGCAGGTTTGTTATCATCGTTTTTCAAAACTGTGTATTTCT
The DNA here is from genome assembly GCA_025200525.1 of Camellia lanceoleosa. NCBI lineage: Eukaryota > Viridiplantae > Streptophyta > Magnoliopsida > Ericales > Theaceae > Camellia > Camellia lanceoleosa. The sequence goes on along the minus strand of CM045769.1, from coordinate 12,831,150 downwards.
TTGCAAAACACATGATGGAAATGAAATTGCTATTTGATTAAAGAGATGTTACATTTGTACATTCTATATATCGCATCGCAAGGCATCACATAACAACGTGAATGAAACAGAAATTCAGTTGAAATTTAAGCATTTGCATCGTAATAATCAGGTAGCGAACCGACTTACAACTCGATAAGCAAAAATGAGGAAACTCGGTGAGCTAGCTAAGCGTGAGTACAACTCGATAAGCAACACGAAGACTTAAAGAGAGTGAAATACAACTCGATAAACAAATGTACAATAACTCGATAAGCAAATGGGCGCGGCCCCGCAAGAATTGATCACTGGAGGGCATTGGAAATTGTGGGATTCCCTAACCTCTGAGCCTAAACAACTCCGGGAACCAGAGGGAAGACCAACGGCCCCAGGGAAAGGCCACCGGCCATGAGAAGACTCCACCAGCCAACAGTAATGGCCGGTCGGCACTATACTCGGCCGGCCGGCCAAAAATGGAAGAAACTAGCAGAATGCTGACACCTGTCCTTCATTTAACCTTATCCTCTACAAAAGGCCCCGGCTTCGTAGTTTTTCTCATTTCAACACTGATTTACTCCAAATGGAAGAATTTCTTGCCCAAAATCTTGCAGATTGGATTAACAACTTGGATGGCTCGAAAAGGCTAAATTTCCAGGGTTTCGGCATAAACGCACTATTCACTTTGGGTCGTACCCCGCTGCACTTTCCATTTCTCCATGCCGCGGCAAGGTTTTGGAATCCGGTGACACATGTTTTTAGCTTTGGCGGGCAAGAGGTATGTCCCACATTTGAAGATTTTCAAGTCTTAATGGAGTCTGAGCGTAATGAAGAGATCCTGCCCCGACCCCGTTTTGGCCATGCCCAAGCCTTAAGACAAATGTGTGGGTTCTCCGTACCTGATGCTCGGTCTCTGGTTTGTGACGGAATGCCCGATATTCCGAGTTTGGTTTGCCGTTTTTCTGAGACTGGTGACCGTGGCGACCGTCATTGGCAAGGCTTTCGGCAACACACTTTGTTTGTGTATGCTATCTCATTTCTTACTTGCCTCGGGTTCTGGAGGATCTAGCGTCCGATTGATTGAAGTTACCCAAGGTTTGAAAAAGGGTAAGAGTTGCATTATCATGACTCTGGCTGAGACGTTGACGGGTTTGGATGCTTTCTATCGTCGCGAAGCAACCAAATTTGCTGGGAGTCCACTACTACTGCAGGTAAAGTTTCCCACCCAATCTCTTATATGTATTGCTCACGTCACTCGGCTCTCAAGCTCAGTTTTCTCACAAAACCCTTTTCTTACTTTTCTCTCATCGTACACCTCTCTATTCTTCATTCTCTTTTTTTTTTTTTTATCCTTCCCCAGATATGGTTGATGGACAAGTTGCAGGTTGTGGACTCTTGCCCAACATACTCAGCCCATGGTTACTTCTTCAGGCAACGCCTAGTCGATGCCCTTGATGAGGGTTGGTGGTTTGACTGGATGTGTAGCTTGTCCGCGGATCGCATTACTTGGCGATGTCCTTGGCTCAATCTACCGGCAATAAGCTACAGTATGACTCGCCAACCTGGGATTCAGCTGATTGGCTTGACTCACTGTGTCTTCTATTTTCCGTTCCGGATCCGACATCAATTCGGCCATGACCAGACTTGTCCACCAGAAGAGATAGAGTACCCAGCTGCATTCCCGATCCGAGGCGCACAGCTTGCCCGATATGCTACTGCATGGAGAACCAGAGAGCTCCTGGCCCCCGCTCCCATTTTCAATTGCACTTTGTCTGATGAGTGTTGGGATTGGCTCAATGAAGAGGCACAACATGGGCCTAGATTGGTATCAGAGACTTCGACCAGCTCTGGGAGGGGGCGCAAGGGCACCTGACTTGACTATGCCCCGGGCTTATTGCTTTATTAGAACTTTCAAGTTTTCCTTATGATTGTAATAAAAAGCAACTTCAATTGTATGCAAGAGCAGGAGAACTCTGCATTGAAATCAATGAAATTGAAGATTGTGGTACTGAGAATTTTCCGCTTTGGTCTAAAAATGGTCTTAGTTGTAAAAAGATTGATTTGAACAAAGTCAACTTTTATTAAAAATTTTCAAAACCATTTTCGATATGGATCAGAACTGAACATGCCCGAAATTTGTCACTGAGATGTACAATCCCGAATCCCAGCAACTGGAAAGTTGCCCCTAGTCTAAATAGCACCGCAGCACTGCACGGCAACGGAAAGTTGCCCCTAGTCTGAAAAGCACTGCAACGGAGATCACGATGAATGCTAATGGACAAAGATGACTGAGATGATCAAATGGACAAAGTTGATCGAGGAAAAGTTTGTGGCTGAACTTCAGGATGAAGCTGCCTACGTATCCCAAAGATGGGAATCAAGCCTTACGTAGTTCGGCTTAGGTTCACTCGAGTATTTTCACTATTCTTTTACGCTCTAACTTTTACCAAAGCTGCCATTTGCGAGTTTTCAACCTTGCAAGCTCAGTTTTCTATTTTCTAATTTTTTGTGCTCTAACTTTTGCCTAGGTCGCCCTTTCGGGTTTTCAGCCTAGCGAGCCTCTCAAGGGTAATATTTCTTCAACTTGTCCATGTTGATCGGTTGTGAGAACTCCAGGCCATCTAGGTCCATCAGAACCACAGCTCTACCAGACCAGATAGCTTTGATGATGTAGGGACCAGTCCAATTGGGTCTGAACTTGCCCCTTGGGTCATGGATGGGAGCTCGGTTGTCTTTGAGCACCAAATCTCCTTCCTTTAGGTTCTTGGACTTAACCTTCTTGTTGAAAGCCCGGGCAATTCTGCGCTAATGACCCTGAACATGGTACAGTGCTTTCAGTCTTCTCTTATCGAAGAGCCTGAGTTCCTCAAACCTGCTCTGCTGCCAATCTGATTCGGCTATTTGGCACTCAGCCAATACTCGTAATGATGGAACCTCGATCTCGATAGGTAGGACGGCCTCCATCCCATAGACTAATGAATATGGAGTCGCCCCAGTAGAAGTTCTAATCGAAGTCCGGTAACCCCACAGAGCGAACGGCAACTTATCTGGCCAATCTCGGTAGGTTTCCACCATCTTCTGCAATATGTGTTTGATGTTCTTGTTGGCGGCCTCAACTGCTCCGTTGGTCTGCGGCTGGTATGTGGATGACTTATGAAAAGCCACATTGTATTTCTCCAACAAATCAATCACCTCCTTCTTGAAGTGGGAACCGTTATCTGAAATAATCTCGTTTGGGACCCCATAGCGACAGATGATGTTGTTCCTGATAAACTTCGCGACATGTGAAGCCTTCAATACCGCATAAGATTGGGCCTCAACCCATTTTGTAAAATAATCTATCGCGACGAGGATGAACTCATGCCCATTCGACCCCTTTGGAGTAATAGCCCCGATCACATCGATTCCCCATACTGAGAATGGCCACGGCGAAGTCATGTTGTATAGCTTTGACGGCGGGATGTTCATGCGGTTTGCATGGATCTGGCATTTATGGCATCGTCGAACAAAGCCAATACAATCCTCCTCCATGGTGGACCAATAATAACCCTGTCTGAGGATCTTCCATGCCAACATTACCCCATTCATATGTGCACCACATTCTCCTCCATGGATGGCCTCCATCAGGCGCTTCGACTCCTCAGCTTCTACACACAGCTTGTGCATTCCCAGATGACCTCTCTTGTACAGTTTACCCCCGCAGATGATGAACTGAACAGCCATTCTCCTGATTGCCCTTTTATCTTTGGCTTTTGCCCCTGGTGGATACACCTCCTTTTCCAAGAAGTTCCAAATGTCGTAATACCAGGGGCTCTCATCCTGAGCCTTATCTATGGCAGAAATCGACTCATGTGCTGGTACAAACTTCTGGTCAATGATGATCGGACGCATCCGGACTCCGGACGAGATGTCTATCATGGAAGATAGAGTTGCTAGTGAATCTGCGAACCTGTTGATCTCTCTTACTAGATGAGTGAAGTTCAGCTTTTCAAACCAAGGAATTAACAAATCCAAGGTCTGGTGGTAAATTATCATTTTCTCTTCTTTGACCTTCCAATCTCCTTTTGCTTGAGATAAAACAAGGTTGGAGTCTCCGATAACGTCCAATCGTTTTGCCCCTAGTTCTAGAGCCGCTTCTAAGCCGGCAATACATGCCTCGTATTCCGCTTCGTTGTTTGGGATTTTGAACTGGAGCTTGAATGCTAAAGGGATACGGGAATTGTCAGGCGCTATCAGCAACACTCCTATCCCATACCCATACTGGTTTGACGCTCCGTCAAAGTACATTGTCCAAGTTTCATCTTCAACATACAAGATAGCTTCATCTGGGAATAAGTACTCAACTGCTTCATCCCCTTCAACTCGGTGGTCGGCAAGGAACTCCGCTACTGCTCTTCCTTTCACGGACTTGCGCATCACATACTTTAGATCAAATTCAGAAAGCAACAACAGCCAACGAGCTAGCCTACCTGTAAGTGCCGGTTTCTCGAAAAGATATTTGATAGGATCGAGTCGTGAAACCAACATTACGGAGTGAGCTAACAGGTAGTGTCGCAGTTTCCTGGTAGCCCATACCAAAGCTAAGCAAGCTTTCTCCAGTGGAGTGTAGCAGGTCTCGTAATCCAGCATCTTCTTGCTCAGATAGTAAATGGCTCTCTCCACCTTATCCTCTGATTCTTGTGCGAGCATACAGCCCATCGTAGTCTCAGTTACTGAAAGGTACAATATCAACGGTTTCCCTGGCTCCGGTGGTGAGAACATGGGTGGGTTTTGTAAATATTTCTTGATCTGTTCAAAAGCTGCTTGACATTGGCCGTCCCATTGGAATTTCTTTCCTTTCTTCAGGAGACCAAAAAGTGGTTCACAAGTTAAGGTTAATTTTGAAATAAACCGTCTTATGAATTGCACTTTACCCAGAAAGCCTCGCATCTCTTTTTCAGTCATTGGTGGTGGCATTTCTAAGATGGCCTTGATTTTGGAAGGGTCGACTTCGATGCCCCTCTGCGTAATCAGAAACCCTAGCATTTTTCCCGCTGTAACACCGAATGTACACTTGTGAGGGTTCAACCGCAGCCGAAACTCTCTGATCCTTTGGAAAAACTTTTGCAAGACGGTGTAGTGACCTTCTCTCTCCTTGGATTTGACAATCATGTCATCCACATACACCTCAACCTCTTTATGGATCATATCGTGCAATATTGTGGTCGCTGCCCGTTAATAAGTAGCCCCGACATTCTTCAACCCAAATGGCATTACTCTGTAGCAGTATGTACTCCACGGGGTGGTGAATGCAGTCTTCTCCCGGTCTTCGGGTGCCATTACTATCTGATTATAGCCTGAGAAGCCATCCATAAACGAAAGCAAAGCATGCCCCGCTGTGAAATCTACCAACTCATCAATGTGTGGTAAGGGAAAGTCGTCCTTCGAACAAGCTCTGTTCAAATCCCTGAAGTCTACACATACCCGAATTCTGCCATCCTTCTTCGGTACTGGAACAATGTTGGCCAACCAAGTCGGGTATTCGGATACCAGCAGGAAGCCTGCGTCGATTTGCTTGGTGACCTCTTCCTTGATCTTAATGGCCCAATCAAGGCGGATCCTTCTGAGTTTCTGTTTGACAGGTCGAGCCTCGGGATCGAGAGGGATCCGGTGCTGTACAATCTCAGGATCGATTCCAGGCATGTCTTCGTAGGACCATGCGAAAACATCTTTGAAATCTTTTAATAAAGCGACTAAGCGCTCGCGTTCCTCTGAAGACAACGTGGACTCGATCTAGACCAGCCGCAGGTCCTTCTCAGTACCAACATTCACAGTAATGATTTCATCAACTAAAGGTTTGACAAACCTTTCCTGCTCTTGTTCAATTAAACGTTGTAAAACCGGAGGAATTTCGTCCTCGTCGTTTTCATCAAAATTTTGAAAGTCCTGATTTAAGAAATAAATCAAAGGCACAGAAAAGTACTCGGAAACCACATTCATATCATTCTCATTATGTACTTCCAAACCGCCCGATTCTTCTGTTACAACAGACTCAAAAGAGAAAGAAAAAGACGACCTGGATAGGACTGTGGCATCCGAGTTATCACTCTCAAGAATACCGGACTCAGACTCAGTCGAGCTGGAACCTGATTCCGACTCAAAAGATTCAAAGGAATCAGATTCCGGCTCACTACTTGACCCGATGCTGCTAAATAAAAATCCCTCATCGTACTGCCAAACAAGGGAGGGTGCGATAGATGCATCCAAAATAGTCGACGGTAGGCCCGCAGCCATTTCGTTCCCGATCATGGACACCGAGAAGTTATCCCCCAAGCACAACTGGTTGATCGAAGGATCTGAAAATAGACATGCCAGTGCTACCCCCATTTCAAGTTTCGGTGTCCTTAGACTCCACTTCCCTGTTTTGTTCAACCTCAACTGTTGGGTCTGTCTGCTCTTCAGCAACATCATCCCCAGGTAACTGTAGGTCAAAGAAAATCTCGAACCCTGGTACGCGCATCCTCTCTGCGTTTAACCATGGCTCTGGAAAGCCACAAAATGGAAAATCCTCCCCCTCCCGGACGAAGCGTCCGTTTAGGGTACCCTAGATGGGCCGGTGCATCAACTCAAAGGGTTTCCTTATCTATTTCGCCCTGGCTCTCCCAGCCATCTCCTTTCCTTTTCTTACCCAATCCTTCTTGGTGGGCAGATAACCCAAGCCAAAGGTATGGGGGTTGTGTGGCACTTCGACCAATGCTGTGACGCCCTTGCGGCCGCTCTTTCCTAATCCCATCCCGGGGATATGTTGGAGTTTGTTCATGAGATACACTGCTTGGGCACTGACATATATCCCCTCGTTAGTAGCCATGATGTTCTGTACAACCTGAGCCTCAGCTAGGGTAAACCCTGATATGAACACATCTTCCATGCCATGCTCGATTTCTAGAACAGACGTGGATACCTCCGGTGGTGGATGGATTGATGAATTCCCGAAAACAATGGCTACTCCCTTCCCATAGGGGTATTTCACCATTTGATGCGAAGTGGATGAAACCGCCTTCACCTGATGCAGCCACGGCTACCCTAAAAGCAAGTTGAAAGTTGCAGGCACCTCCAAGACATGGAAATCTATCTTATGCTGTCCCGGCCAAACTTTAGTCTGAACTTTAACTGTTCCCATCACCTCTCTACTTGTATTGTCATACGCCCGGATGACTTGGGTTGTTGGTACAAAATCCGCGACTTTTAAGCCGATTGCAAACGCTATCCTTGCCGGGGCAGACGTTGATGGCGGATCCGGTATCGACGAGAACCACCGGTATCCATTTATTCCTACATTCCACGGAAATGTAGAGAGGCTTGTTATGGTTTGCCCCCCCGGGTGGCAATTCCTTGTCGGAAAAAGTCAGCGTCGGGGTAGCTCCTCCCCGAAAGACTAATCCTACCAGCTGCTCTGGCGTGGTTTCTATTGAAAGCTTTGCTTTGTCTATGGCTGATAAGACAGCCTGTCTATGCATCCGCGATGCCATGAGCAGTCCCCAGATAGAGATGTCTGCTTGTATCTTTTTTAGCTGTTTGAGTACAGCCTCCTCCTCAAGTTGCTTCTCCTTTTGCTTTTCAACCTCTCTATCTTTCCCCGAGGCCTCTGGTTGATCTAGGTGTAGAGGTTTGAAGTACCGCCCACTCCGCGTCATATGGTCGACCTCTCCAAGGTACCAGGTGTTATCGGGTTGGTTGTTCCTCCAATCTTCATCTGTGTGGGCAAGACACAAGTCCTCATTTTCCCACCACATTCCATCAGCAACTGACAAACATCTGTCCGGCTCTGGTATGGCTGTTCTTGTACTCGCAGCACTTTCCATCCACATGTTCGCAGCATTCTCAGTTCCTATGCACACAGCAGTTTCAGTCCCCATATGGGCCTTTGCCTTCCTGATTCTCTCGGAGTCTTCGAATTTTTCCTATTCTAGGTGTGTCAATACAACCGACTATTTAGTAATTCCCGTATTCGAAATGCTCCAATCCTGAGCGAAATTCTTGACACCGGCGCTCTCCGGCGATACACTCTGTTCTTCGACTTTTCCGACAGTCACTGACATTCTAGCCTCTACCAGGCACCGTTCTAGCTGAAACCCTTCTACCACGTCTAGTTGATCGTCTAACCATCCCGTAGCCTCTGCCGACTCCTCATAATCATACTAGCTGACTGCCACGTCCACTGGGTCTTGGTCACTGTAAAACTAGAGATTGGCAAGGTCCTCCCCCACAGCCGTTAAATCACCTGTTTCCTGTCCCAGACTGTCCCCTTAGATCACACACAGTTCTCCCTCTGTTGGTAGTTTCATCTATGGCCTATCCTGGCCTATTGGTGAAATGTAGTCATCCGGACTATATGTCTTCTCAGCACAACTTCCAGATTCCGCAGACTCTGGCTCAACAATCCTCTTCTCCTTTAGGACCTCTTCCCTCCTGTCTTCGACAGTCACCATCGTCGGTTTAGGTTGGGTTATGGAGATGTCCATCATGCACAAATCGGTGCAATCGGGAAGGAACACCTCCGGCTTAGGCAGGTGGGAAGGTGTGATATAGATACTAGGATCGTAGGACACGACCCCAGTATGGATGAAATTGAGTCTTTTGGTGGTGGAGCTTGGTTATGTGTGGGGAGAGGGTTTGTAGTAACATTGGGCTTCTCGGGCAGCAGAATCACCCCGTTATTGATGAGATCTTGAATCTCATGATGTAATCGGAAGCACAGATCAGTGTCACGAACGTGCTGTTGGTGAAACGCGCAATACTTGGCTGGGTTGTGAGTAGAGGGAAGTCTTTCTGGCAAGGGCCGCGGCTCCGGGGGCTTCAAGTGCCCTTTCCTGATTAGCACCCCCAGAGCTTTGGACAGGGGCATATAAAGTGGAGTGAAGGTTCTGGTGTTTTTGGGTGGGTATTTGGTCGGTTATACGGGCCTTGGGAGAATGGTGCAGCTGCCGTGGTTCTCGGAGGGGGGTTGGTGGTGACCATGCTCACTTCAGAGGCTCTTGTAGTTGTGGTGCCGCTCGAGCCCGTATTAGTGTTGCGGTTGAAAGTCCTTCGGGGTTGCTCCCGGTCGTTATCAATTAAGCCCTGCTTCAAGGCATCCTCAATCTGCACCCCCATTTCATGTAGGTCAGAAAAAGTAGAAAAGGGGAGTACAATCATCTTTTGCATCAACTTCGGTTGAAGATTGCGCACAATCATCCGAATCTGATCTTTGTCTGTAGGTCTTAAGGTCATCATCAAAGCCTTGGCCCTCCATCTGGCTACGAATTCTGAGAAACTCTCTTTAGGCTCCTGTCTTGTTGTTTCGAGATCACGGGTTGTAATCTCGATTTGTGTATTGTATGAGTACTGTGCAATGAAGGCCTCAGCCATCTCGTCCCAGTTTCTCTTGACATCATCTTCTAATTTGGCATACCATATGGCCGCCACACCTGACAAGGTCCGACCGAACAAAGACATCTTCTGTAGTCTACTGAGGCCCATCGGCCTTAGAATATCTGAAAACAGTCTCAGGTGCACCATGGGGTCCCCGGACCTGTCAAATCGATCAATATGGGGCATTTTAAATCTATCGGGCAGCGTTATAGCTGCGTCAGTGTAGCCATTTTCAATGTGGGGGATGGTCTTGGCTCCTTGGGATCTCTTAAACAGCTTTTCAAGCTTGTTCAACTTTAGAGCGGTGGGATCAGTCTCAAACTCAAAGGGAGAATCTGGTAGGTTGGTGGGTGTCTTTGATAGTTGAGGTTGGATTTGGGGGAGGACCGGGGGTGGAGGTGGTCCTGTGGGAAGTTCTGTATCATTCTGAGCATTGGCCGTCTCCCCGAGGTTTGGAACTCCTGGTGGGGGAGGAACTTGTTGCGAAGCAGAGGCTCCGACTTGCTGCAGTAACCTTACAATTAACTCTGCTTGTTCATTCATAACCGTGGCCTGTTGTTTGGCAAACTCTGTCTGTCAGACAACATCCTGCTGCATCATTTTCATGCTTTCCTGAAGCTGGTGCACCATCTCTTCTAAGCTGGCCATACTGTTCTGCTCTGACTGAATTATCGGTGTATGTTCCCTTTCTGTGGGAGGAGCAGAGTCCTGATCCCTACTATACACGGGTGGGGTAGACAAAGCCCTCTGTACTGATTGCTGAACTGATGCCTTCTACCTAGCTGACCTCCGTCTAGTAACCGGGGGTAAAGAGTGGTCCACTGGCTGTCCGTCTACCAGATCCTCAGATCGATGGAGTCGACGACCTCTAGTCCAGAGTGCTTGGTGAATATCTGCTAGGTCGGAAGCAATTGTGCTCAACTGCCTAGCAAAAAGATAAATAAAGCACATAAATAAACAGACAATCGGACAGCGTAACGGCGTAAAATAAACATACAACACATGGTTGGGTATCATAATATGTTGCCAATAAGCTGGACACACTGTTCCTCAAATACTGATCACTGTTCCCCAAATAATCGTCCCCAAAATCGATACCCTCGTAGAATCGATTCCCCAAATCTCGATGCCCGCAGTTCGATACCCAGACTTGCAAACTGATACATGCATTCCCTGTAGAGATACACTCTAAAAGCACATAGCATGTAAAAGAGAGCCAAAACACCCCTATGTTGGGGTAGGGTTTCCCTGTCCTATTTTGTCAGGAGCTAGGGTTTCACTACGCACGCAACAGTTTCAAACAACCTAACATCGGGTAAGCAACCTGTCCTAGTTTGGAATGGTCATTATGGATTTCGATATGCACTAGGTCGAATGGTCGAAGAGGGTGCCCCGGTAAAACCGGGGTTTGTGTTCCCATACTGGCAGAGCCCACAACCGGTCAGCCTTATGGCATGCTTTGACAAAGTCAAGCCTCTGGCAAACCGCTCAGGAATAGCAGATGGCCAACATGGTGTCCTAGGCGCACCAATGCACATGCAATGCAAAGAAACACACAAGTGTAGTCAAAAAAGGATATCACGAGTTCAAGTCAAGCTCTCTAATTCTCCCAAGCAGAGTCGCCAGAAATTGTAACAAGTCCGCGAGGGAACTCACGGATTACAGTTCGGACTCAATTTGTCACGGTTCTAAATCTGAACCAAAGAGTCCGAATCCGGCAAATCGTTTTTTTGAGAAAAACAGATTTTTGAAAAGAAGTGCCAAACATGGACTTCTTTGCCAGATACAGAGTCGCCACCTAAATATTTTTTAATGGGGAAACTTAGGAAACCCTGACTCAGTGCCAAAGGCCATGTGTCCGTTATCACCAAAGTTGCCTCGGCTCGGGAACTTGGGTACGATTGGGGAAGGTCAGCTATGAGCACCCCCTCTCGCCCGGTCTGAAGACCGGCCTCTACTAACCATGATATCCAATTTTGAAAATGTTATGTGTTCTTATTCCGGTTATTAGCCTAGAATTACGATGTTATGCGCGCAGCAAACAAATATAGACCAAATCGCCTAAATTGGAACAAAACATTTTATGTTTGTTTTGAAAATGATTTGCTACTCACAAGTAGGCTAAAATGCAGGTTTTGCCACCCTCAAGTGGGCTTTGGAAAAGACGGTTTTGCCACTATCTAGTGGGCTTAAAACTCGCGATTTTAATGCATTATCCCAATTTAAGCAATTCGACCTCCATCCATAGGCATTCGAGCAGTTATATCACATAAGCAGGTAGCCTTATGGTAATCATGCAATTATGGCAACACTCACACGCATGCGGTATGCTAAAGCATAAAAGCTCACCTAGTACTCCAAGCCGAACAGGAACTAGTTAGTAATCATATGCATGATCCTAGTTCATGTTTAGAATGGCTAATGCAACACATACAAAGATGCAATTCTAGACAGGCTCGGCTATTCTAAACATGGCATGTGAAATGCTACAACTAACATGTATTCAATTTGGAATTAAAAATACAAGTGCAATTAGCACGATGTGCCGAACCCGATGCGTGTAAGACAAATATATGGATGCACGCATGCATAGCATAAGGTATGCTAATCTTAAAATATGCCCTAGTCTACCATCATAAGCAGGAAAATAAAAGAGAAGAAAGACGCGGGATTGGAAGACATACACATACGCACGCACACTTATTACACGATTGCCCTCACTCGGAGGGGCCAAAATAATAATACAGACTGAATAATGAATTACTTATCTTAGCTAATTAATTATTACAGACCCTCTAATTTAAACAAATTAAATGCAAAATAGAGATGGCCCCAGCCCTGCCTCAGGATGCGCGAACGACGTATGCTCGATCCATCTTGCCCGGAAACCCATAGCCATAACACTACTGCCTCTGTTTTCACTGCCTTGCTTCTCTGAAAACTGCCAAAGTTCTGGGACAGGTCCCCTGAACACTGTGGAACACCATCGGCTGGAGGAAATGTCCACCGGCCATTGAAAATATTCATCGGCTGCTGATGAAGTCATCGGCCATTCACCAATGGCCGGTCAACACTCTATACTGCCGGTCGGCCAAAAATCCCTGCAGAATCTGGTTTTTGACAGCAACAAGGACAGACAGTGTATGTCATGGAATTTCAAGCAAGTGTATGCATGGCTACTCTCCCAATCATGTAACGGACTCAAGGGAGTATGGCCCTTGACCCTCGGGCTATCAATTGTGCATTTGATGCATGATAGCCTAAGGAGCCAAGGTTGCAATTCAATGTAAAAATGCATGCGACACACACAAATGAGGACCAAGACCCTATCATGTCGAAGTCAAGGGCCCCGGTGACCGAGGGTTGGGATGTGTTTTGTCACTTTAAGTACAAACACCCCTCATCCCTCACACTTGGTTTGACACCCCAAACCAAGCAATGCAATGCATGTTATGCAAACATGGCTCAAAATGTAACATGATACTAAGACGCAAAACATGTCAAATGTGATGCAATCTATCATGTTAAGTATGCAAAATGCTAATTATATGAGATGCAAATGCGATGCAAACATGGACCAATGTGCCATAAGGCTAGCATGGGACAACATGTTGTGAACCAAATAAGCAACAAGCATTTGATAAGCATGTAATGGTGGACTTAAACCATAAATGGAAGACCTCGACCTTGCCATAATCAGTGGCCAAAATGATGTACAAGAGCACAAATGATACATGCAAGCATGCACACATCAAGGTCCATCACCTAAGCATGAAAGGGGACAACTCTAAGCATACTTAAAGGCGATATAAATGGGCATTAAACCAACATGCTAAGCTATGAAAATGAATAGAGGATAATGCCAAATCGAACAAAACATGCAAGTAAGGCATGCAACAATGACCAACACTTGAAGCCAATAAAGGGGGTCAAACCAAAGCTATGTCAACCAAACCTTAAAGGACCGAAATGAACTAAAACAGTCCCAAGGGACTCCAAAACAAGACTAAAGCATGCATAGATCATGGTCAAAACATGCCAAGGAATGAGTCCAAAACAAGGGCATTCAAGGCCACCAAAAGGGAGTATCACTCAATACCTATCCCAAGCAAACATGGCATGAATTTTTCAATACAAAATAGAGTTCTAGTATGCAAAAGGGCCCTCAAAACCCACTGATATGGCAGCCTAATATCTAAACACATGGGCATGCACAATGACCATTTCCAAGGCATAAAAGGACAACCCTTCAAAGCATGAAGGAGATGATGAATGCAAGCCTACAAGCATGGATTAGGGACTGAAATATGATCTACAATGATGTCAAATCATGAAACTAAGGTAAGCTAAGCATGCTAGAGACTCATACACTCAAGGCTCACAAGCCAAAATGCGAAGTAACTATATCAAACATGCTAAACAAGTCCAAATCAGTGGCCAACAGACCTTATACAAGACAAAACATGGCCAAGAACTTCACAAAGCAAAGCCAAAACATGAGAGCATAGTGACCAAAAGCCATGACACATTTCTAGGCAAAATAAGGGGATACAAAGCAAGTGTATTAAGCATGAGAGGGGCTAACAAACCAACATGGGACAGAGGTAAAACACGCTAAATAAACCCCAAATAAACTCAAAATGAAGCCAAACAAAGCTAGGCGTATGCTACCTTTATGAACCAAAAGACAAGCAAATGAGGCAATGAAGGAGAGGGTGTCCTCCCCTATACAAGACTTCAAACCATCTCCTTCACCACTGAAAATCCACTGGATTTCAGTGGTGAGAAGGCTAATACAACAAAGTAAACAAGGCTTAAGGAAAAGACACCAAAAGGGGCCAAAAGAGGCCTAAGAGGGAGATTTCGACCCCCAATGCCAAAACACCCTTAATGAAAGTTCTAAATCATGAAAATACAAGGCTTTTTTATGTTATACACAAAGTTCAAATCAGCATGAAAGATAGGTAGAAAACTAGTGCAAGATTGGGGGAAATAAAGTAAGAATCTCACCCTTGAAGAACACTTCAAGAACAGGTGCTCCAGCCACCCTTTGCTGATCAAAATCAGTCCAAAACCTCAACAAACAACCCTCAATGTCCCTCAATCTCGGAGCAAGGTGTAAAAGTGTGTGTGTGAGTGCAAAAGTAAGGTAAAAATGCACTTTTAGGCTTCCAAACACACACTAAGGATGAGAGAGAGGATGATATATAAGATATATGTATGTATTCTCTGGTTCTTTGATCAAAAATTCCAACCCTAGACAAAGGAGAGGAAGGATGACTTATATAGGCAAAAAAAGAGGGTTCTAAGCTTCTCCAAGAAGCTATATCAAAAGGGGCAAAGGGTGCAAATGGTTCTTGGCTTCTAGAGGAAGCTAAGACAGCTGGCCAAGCTTCTCCAAGAAGCTTGGCCAAAGGGTGCAAGCTTCTAGAAGGAAAAGGGGTTCAAAGGTTCAAAACAGCCACAAGCTACACGGGGAGGAGTGATGGTGCATTCCAGCTGGCACAGCTGGCATGCGCCATGCCTCAAGGGTTTAAAGGAGTCACACCGGCCAGCAAAAGATGTCGCCGGCAAAATAAAGTGCCGATCGGCCAAATATAATGCCGACCGGCCATTAATTTTAAGAAACCATGGCCGGTGGCACCCATAAACAGCCGGTGATGCTAAGGGAAGGTCGGTGGGATGTGGGAATGGCCAACAAGCCATTCCCTGCCCTTCAAGGAAAAAACACAAGTGTTTGGTGCCAAAACCAAACACGGAACAGTCGAGTTCGGAGATCCTGAGGCAAGGCGTGTAGCCGAGACCTCCGGGAACTCCAAACGAACACAAACATGGATGATCACCAAGTATTCAAACGGTGACGTCCAAGTCTTAAGGACAGTCAAAAATGGGGTGTCTACAGGCGCCATGCCTGTTGGAGGCCCATCGACGAAGAGCTTTCACGTCTCGCCGATGAACAACTTCCAGCAATCAGATGGGTTTTGCAAGCTTCTCAACTCCAAGTCTCTAATCGGCTCATTCTTGTCTCTTCCCTTGTCTTGGTTGGGTTCGTCTTCCAATAAGTTACTCGGCTTCTCTAGTTCGGTTGCCCTTTGCCCTTCTTCCACTTGTGAGCCAACACTTGTCTCCATTGTCTGACTTGAGGGTCGTGCCAAATCCGCACTAGCCAAATCAACCGGGCAAACCGGATGCATTCCAGGGGCAAACTCCGCCACAAAGTCTGCAAGAACTTGAGCCTTGATCGTGGTACACGGTATGAACTTGATGTCGTACTTCCCCAATTCCACGGCCCATTTCAAAATTCGCCCGGTAAAGTCTGCCTTTTCGAAGAGTACCTTAAGCGGAAACTCGGTTAGCACAAATATTGTATGGGCATGGAAATAGTGCGCCAGTTTTCTCGAAGCCATCATCAGGGCCAGGGCTAATTTTTTTCGAAGTCTTGCTTACGTAGAAGATTGGTAGGTGCTAAATGCCTTCAGCCCGAACCAATACCGCGCTCACCGCGTGTTGAGAGACAGCTAAGTAGAGATACAACTCTTCGCTCGGCTGAGGTGTGACTAAGATAGGGGCTGAGGAAAGGTATACTTTTAAGTCTGCCAGTGCACGGTCACACTCATCATCCCAGAAGAACTTGGCCTTCAAAGTTTTAAAGAATGGCCTGCAATGATCTGAAGACCGGCTGATAAATCTACTCAGTGCGACTGCCATCCCGGCAAGATGTTGCACGCCCTTCGTGGAGTTTGGGCACTCCAGCTCTTGTATCGCCTTGATTTGGGATAGGTCGGCTTCAATTCCTCGGTTTGTGAATAGAAAACCCAGAAACTTTCTGGTGCCGACTTCAAAGGCGCATTTTGAGGCATTCAAACGAAGCTTGTGGTGTTTAAGTATAGCAAACATCTTCGCTAGGTCGGCGAGGTGTTGAGACTTTTCTTTACTCGTTACCACCATATCATCGATATAGGCCTCCATTGTGCAGCCCAGAAGTGGAGCGAACATCTTTGTCACCATCTTTTGAAAAGTTGCCCCGGTGTTCTTCAGTCCGAACAGCATGACTTTATAGCAATACAAGCCTCTAAGAGTAGTAAACGATGTGATCTCTCGGTCCGGTTCATACATGGCTATCTGGTGGTAGCCACGATATGCATCCAGGAAGCTAAACCTCTGATAGCCAGCGGTCAAGTCCACCAGCTGGTCGATTCGAGGGAGGGGGAAGCTATCCTTTCGGCATGTACGATTGACCGTCTTGTAGTCAACGCAGACTCGCCACTTGCCATTCTTTTTCGGGACAACTACCGTGTTGGATATCCATTGAGGGTATTGCACTTCTTTTATAGCCCCAGCTTCCAATAAGTTCTTCACTTCTTCTGCCACTACCTTGGCATGGTGCAAGGCTGAGCGGCATGTTCTTTGGATGACCGGTCGTGCATTAGAGAAGACATTCAACTGATGACAAATGAAGCTAAGGTCGACGCCAAGCATATCGTAAGGCGTCCACGCAAAAGCTTCCATATTGGAGATCAGTGTCACGACCCAAACCCGCCCCTATGGGTTTAGCACCGTAACCGGCTAGTAATCCAAGATTACCGAAGGCCTGCTTAACAGTAAGACAGTATAACAGAGTACAAGGGCATGGCGGAAGCCAATACAGTAAATAAACAATGTCCAATGAGCTGTAACAGTCTGTATGCAAAAAGATTTTTCATACATTAATACTATCAGTACAGAACAGTATGCATCATATATACAATCATTCAGTACAGAGACTTAATCCCTATTAAACAAAGATAGTAAAGTAATACTGGTTGTCAACAAGACAGCTTATACAAACAGTACAGAGACAGATGAGGGAAATAAAACACCCCTAAGCCCCTAAGCCATAGCTTGATAGGCTTGGAACCTCGCAGTGAGGCACAGAGGTTGGCTTGACAAAACTGGAGTTACCCCGACAAGCTAGCAACGGTCCGGTGCTTGAACACCTACATATATATATGAGCAGTGAGCTAAAGCCCAGTGAATAACACAATGCGTAAAGAGGTTAAGAGTGAATATCCTTTCAGTATTGAAAATAGTCATTTCAATCAATTTATCAGTCATTCAGTTTGTGGCTCATATTTCAGGCCATAACAGTCATTCAAGCAAAACAGTGATATGTGGTACATCCATTAGCATACAGTACAGTAAACGGTAGGTCTTGAAAGACCGGGTCTTAACAGACCAAACAGTGAATGATGGCCATCGGTAGCAAAGACAAGATGGCGAATAAAGATACCATTTCAAAAAAACAGTACAATACTTATGGATTCAAGAGGTGTCTCGCACAGACTCTAGAGGTGGCTCACTCTGTAGCACTTAGCTCCGTGCAGCACGTTGTTCCATATCAGAAATACAGAATAGCCATCATAACAGTAAACAATAGTGGTTCCAGACTTGGGAACCGACAGAGATCTCTGTAACAGTGGCAGTAACAGTGAACAGTAGGTGCTAAGGATGCCACAATACGTTTCAAAATAAGGGACATACATTTATTCAAGAACAAGATGTCGATTCAAAGAGATTCAATTCAATAAATGATGTCGATTCAAAGGAGCGGTTCAATTCAAGAATCGATTGATCAAGAACAATCATTTTTGAACATATCTTTACACAGTCTACAGTAAGCTAGAGCGTCTCTTCGGTAAGCCAAACCTACACAGTTAACAGATTGAACACACACTAAGCTACACAGTTGGGAAAGATAATAACTTAATCCCTGGTTTGCCTCGGTGTGTTCTACATCTATATCCTCAATAAGATGCCTTAACCTAGGCCTAAGAATGCCTAGGATGGAATGAGGATGCAAAGATGCACTTAGAAAACAGTTTCAAAATTTTCAGAAAAATAGTTCCCCGCTTGAGCGCTGGTTTCCCCGCTCGAGCGGACATGCAACAAAGGTCCCCGCTCGAGCGTGTGACACAAACCTCCGCCGAAGGCATAATACCTCGCCGGCGGATCAGAAACAGATGAGAGATGCTGGGAGCTCGATTTCCACGCTCGAGCGGATGACCAAAATCTGGAAATTCCAGATTTGAACTCCAAGATCAAAACCAAGTTTCAAAGCATCAAAATCGATCCTCTTGGGCTGAATTTCTGGAAAACTCTTGTAAACTCATAATATTACATGATTCCAAGCTTAATTTTTAAAATCAAAGCCCAAGAGTAGTTCAATTAAACTCATTTTCAAAACAATTTTCATAAACATGATGAACATGCAATATCCATGAATTCAATCAATTCAAAGCCTCAAATGTTAGCTCAACTAAGCTCATTTCTTCAAGAACAAGATGAAATCATGGTCTTTAACATGGATATGAACATGCATGCAAGATTTCAATGAAATCAAACCTCACAATGCAAGGATAAACACATGCATGCATGAATTCTAACTCAATTCAACATATGAAGCTATTCCATGCCTTAGATCACTAAAGACCCATGAATCATGCAAGAATAAACTCAAATGCCCAATAAAGAAGGTCAATGATCTACCTTAGGTCTTCAATCACAAGACTAGAAGCTCAATTAGACAATTATCCTTTAATTTCTACAAGTCTCTGAGCCAGAGTGTGAAGAGCTCAAGCTAATTCCTTTCCCTCTCTCTAGTTCGGCAATGACAAGGTAAAGGGCTGAAGAAATGTTTGTGTTGGAGTGAATTGAAGGCTCAAATGTGTTATAAAAAAGGGTCCACCAACAATGGCATTAATGTAAATAATGCAACTCTTTGATATAGTTTATTTTAATCTAATTTAATCATACCGAATCGATTTTCAGATAATTATGCCACAAAATCACATTAATTATGAGGAACACAGAACATCAGTCAATTTTAGATTTGGCCGCCGATAAGGCCTTCAATTTGCAGTTTAAACATACCAATTTGAACAGATAATTAAACAGTCAAACAGATAAACATGCAATTGAACAGATACAATCAATCGATTCAGTTTCGGATCTCAGTCAGTCAGTTCAGTATTTCAATCAATTCAATTATCAATCATAATCGGCCTCGGCTTAGCAGTAATCAGTAACTTATCGGTAATCAGTGCTGAGGGTTATTACAGTCTCCCCTCCTTATAAAGAGTTCGGTCCTCCAAACTCGAATTAACATATGACAACAGAGATGATGCTAAGCATAAATGTAATTCTTACTCCTTAATAGGAGCATAATCATATCAATAACAGGTACATGGCCCAATCTCATTCTTAGCAATGCACAGAAACGGAATCAGAAATCACATATAAAGATTGGGGCTTATAATAAAATAGAATCTTATACACAGTCAGATTTCAGTCAAGGACAGTTTCGAGTACATGTTCGTTTCCATATTCTTGTCCAGGGCATACGTAGATGCCACAATTCTTGCTTAGGTATACATGGTGCATTCATTAGCACTACTAGAGTAGATACAGAACAGATACAGATACAGTGCAGAACAGATACAGTGCAGGACAGATACAGTCACATGAGGGTCACAAATGACCAGTTCCATAAAGGAATCCCAAATCCGGGTAACAGAACAGTACAGAAGCTGAGCCCCCATGACGAGGCCTCCGGTACGAGTAACAGAGTGCAGACAGATGTAAGTTCCATAAAGGAACCTCCGATACCAGGCAGCTAACATATGTTACATATTACCAAGAGTCACGAATATATATCAGAAATCGAACAACCATTTAGTATACAGCATATAGCATTTCAGAAACAAAAATTTATTTCGTGACATAGAACGTGAATACAGTTACACAGTAGTACATAACAGTGTCAGTACAGTGACAGTAACGGTAACAATACAGTAACAGTACAGTAGTATTCACACTACTTATATCAAGTACTTATCGGGGTTATAAATTTACACTGGTCTCCTTTTCATAGGTAATTTCCCCCGTTAAGTTACAGAGATTTGATTCATTCACTACTGAATCATTCAACTGGTTCTTGTTCAATTTGGTTCTCAATTCGGTAATTCATCACAGTCAGTCCAGTTCATTCGGGAGTTATCGGGAACATAAGGTGAATTGTACATTACTCCCATAGCAGTAGGCAGAGTTCTAAAGTAAGCATTCATTTACTATTCATCAGTTCCAGTCCTCACAGATTCAGTCATAGCACATGTCAATACGAAAGCAGTCATACATATTACATATACTTCCAGACAGTCAGAGTTTATGATCAAAACCAGTCTGTTGTCAACAGATCCCATCAGTTTTGAAGTACAGTAGTCACCAAAACATTCATTTCCTAGTCAAACAAGTTCATGGTCATAACAGTAATACCGGGTAGTCATCACATGTTACATACCCAATTTTCCCACATTGTAAACAATTTAGATAACAGCTCTCAACAAGAGTTTTCTCAGGTCAATTCGATGAAAGTTCGACCAGGTCATGTCAGATGCAAGTTCTGCCCAATCATAACGAGTAAAAGTTCAAAGCACAAGCATTAAACAGAAATTCTATCAGTTACACAAAGGGTCTCATCAACCCACCGTTCTATCAGATTAGATCGGATAACAGTTCCATCCCTATCATTTCCAGAGGAGGTACATGAGTTCATACTACGGTCATTTCGGTACATAGCCAGTAGTTTCACAATTAGTCTGAGTTCATCACTTGTCAAACTTACATCAGAGTCCGGTACCATTACAATTCATATCAAAGCAGTACAGGTCATATACAACGTGTTCCTCCCAATAAGTTTGCAGGCAGTGTAAAGGCATGCAGTTATTCACATTGAGAGGTAAGCATCACAATCAATATAGAAATTTCCAAATAAATCCTTCATATAAGCATATGGTACACAGTAATACATCACACGAGGTTCTTGGTGACACATAATAGTGAGTTGTCATATGAGGGTTCCAAATCAGTCATATAGTCACTAAAGTATAGGCTCGCAAGCCTAATCAAACAGTTATGTCAATTCTTCCACAATCACGATTCACAGTCAAGAGTTTATCATTCGGGTCTTTATTTAGTCATGCAGTTCTAGGGTCATAGTCCCAACGGTTAAATTATCAACAAATAACTTGCCAATCATTTCGAGTAAAGGTATCATCATAGGTGTGCATGTTCAGAGTCTACTAACATTCCTAGTACGGATTTCACGAGTTCAGTGTACAATACAAAATAGTTTCTCCGGATACAATAGTTAAGGCAACCAGTCATACGTCTATTCGGTCTAATAACATCCTTAAGCAAAGGTAAGCAGATGGGTACATATAGTCCGCGTCAACAGTAGATTTCAAGAGATTCATTATTCACAGTCCATTCCTCTCTGTCTTAACAGTATTACAAGCATGGGAACATATATACAGGTGTGAGTTCAAAATCAGTTTTCATGTAGGCATTCGTTCACAAATTCATAAGCAGAAGTTCATCTTTACAAACCAATATGGGTCTGTAGTTTCAGCAGTCTCACACACAAACAGTTCGCATGTATAATTCGAGTTCAAGGGTCCGTTCATTCAATAATGTCCATCAATATGTAACAGTTCAGTACGAATCATAGTCATACAAATTTCTTGAATTACAGTCAATCATAAGGTATTCCCATGTTCAACAGTTCTAGTACAGTTCAAAAGGTCATACCTAACGGTTCACTTTCAGTCGTTGCAATACGATACAAGGACCTAACTCAGCAAGTTCTCCCTGTTCACAAGTCCTAATAGTTCTCATAGTGTATGGTTCATGATTCCAGTAATTCAATTAGTTCAGTCAATACGTTTTCAGTCTATACCAAATTACGGAACATACAATTCCCACACAACCGTTCGTATAAGCAATTTCATCTATTTAAGGTAACACCTGCATTAGTGTTTTCAGTGTTCCGAGCATTCTCTGGAACTAGGGTCTAGATTTAGACTCATTCATGTTCAGTTGAGTTTACGGGCAAGATATAGGCAAGTAACCTTCCCATCCACGCCTAACTAAGTCTCGGATAGGCGGCGGCAACGCCCCAGTAGTATTTCCCACATACAGTACAAATAGGTATATCAGCATTCACATTACTTCTTCGACCTTAGTTGGTCAAAGCTATTGCCCTAGATTTCCATTCACGAAGGTCACGGAGGTCATTGATTTACCGGTTATTTTCACTTTCTGTTACTTCTGTTTCATTCTTTCTAATTCAGTTGACGATGTTGATTTGGATATTTCAATGCTGCTACGTTGTCTCAGGCATTATACTCTATCCAGGACATCTACATATTTTGCTGGGTTTTAGCATGCCAATTCAGTCAAACACATCTAGGTCACGCCTACCTTTAGTTCTTTTCTAGTCTTTTGTAGTCAGTATCTATCGTGTGGGGTGCATATCGAACTAGCTGGGTAAATTTTACCTCATGTTCAACCACAGTCTTATCACCTTACTCAAGTTGTTCAAACTCAGGTACTTTCTTATCTCGGATGCATTGGGGAAAGCATTTTTCGAAGAAAACTTCACACATTTTCTCAGTTTCTAAACCCAAGTCTCAGTTTTCTGTGGTTCGGTACCTCCCAGAAGTTCCGGTGGTTTCAGTTTATTTGGGTTTCTGTATCAGTGTCATCAGTTCATATTCAGTTGATTCAGGCATGGTCACATGACCCTTTACCTTCCCACGTTCATTTTTTTATAGATTTCCACAGTCAGTAGTAACATTAACATTACACGTTATTCCATTTAACTTCTTTAAGTATGCATATAAGTTTCGTTTCAGTTTACATAGGCAGTACGGTAATCATAAGCACAGACAGTTGCATACTTAAACACATTAATCACATTAGCATAAAATTTTCATGTCATAACCACACACACCACCTTTTTTTTTTATGCTCATGCAATGCCCTAACTTCTTTTCTACGACATCCTATAGCTCATTTGGACACGTGTGTGCGGTATAACTCGTGGTCAGTATCGCTCTGATACCACTCTGTCACGACCCAAACCTGCCCCTATGGGTTTAGCATCAGAATCGCCAAGAATCCAAGATTATCAAGGCCCGCTAATAAGAAGACAAGATAACAGTACAGGGGCATGGCGGAAGCCAATACAGTAAATAAACAATGTCCAATGAGCTGTAACAGTCTGTATGCAAAAAGATTTTTCATACATTAATACTATCAGTACAGAACAGTATGCATCATATATACAATCATTCAGTACAGAGACTTAATCCCTATTAAACAAGATGAACTAATAATAATACAAGGTCGGTCAACAAGACAGTTATACAAAACAGGTACAGAGACAGATGAGGGAAATAAAACACCCCTAAGCCCCTAAGCCATAGCTTGATAGGCTTGGAACCTCGCAGTGAGGCACAGAGGTTGGCTTGACAAAACTGGAGTTACCCTGACGCTGCTAGCAACGGTCCGGTGCTTGAACACCTACATATATATATGAGCAGTGAGCTAAAGCCCAGTGAATAACACAATGCGTAAAGAGGTTAAGAGTGAATATCCTTTCAGTATTGAAAATAGTCATTTCAATCAATTTATCAGTCATTCAGTTTGTGGCTCATATTTCAGGCCATAACAGTCATTCAAGCAAAACAGTGATATGTGGTACATCCATTAGCATCTGATCTGATGGCGGTAGGTCTTGAAAGACCGGGTCTTAACAGACCAAACAGTGAATGATGGCCATCGGTAGCAGTACAGTAGCAGTAACAGTACCATTTCAAAAAAACAGTACAATACTTATGGATTCAAGAGGTGTCTCGCACAGACTCTAGAGGTGGCTCACTCTGTAGCACTTAGCTCCGTGCAGCACGTTGTTCCATATCAGAAATACAGAATGGCCATTAT
Organism: Camellia lanceoleosa; assembly: GCA_025200525.1. Classification (NCBI taxonomy): domain Eukaryota; kingdom Viridiplantae; phylum Streptophyta; class Magnoliopsida; order Ericales; family Theaceae; genus Camellia; species Camellia lanceoleosa. The sequence goes on along the minus strand of CM045769.1, from coordinate 12,806,925 downwards.
AACAGTAAACAGTAGTGGTTCCAAACTTGGGAACCGACAGAAATCTCTGTAACAGTGGCAGTAACAATGAACAGTAGGTGCTAAGGATGCCACAATACTTTTCAAAATAAGGGACATACATTTATTCAAGATGTCAATTCGATGACGGTTCAATTCAAGAAAGATCGATCAAGAAGGCATTCAATTCAAGAAATGATGTCGATTCAAGAAACAATCATTTTTGAACATATCTTTACACAGTTGTTACTCATAGAGTTCGGGGCTACAGTAAGCTAGAGCGTCTCCTCGGTAAGCCAAACCTACATAGTTAACAGATTAAACACACACTAAGCTACACAGTTGGGAAAGATAATAACTTAATCCCTGGTTTGCCTCGGTGTGTTCTACATCTATATCCTCAATAAGATGCCTTAACCTAGGCCTAAGAATGCTTAGGATGGAATGAGGATGCAAAGATGCACTTCGAGCAGTTTGAAATTTTGGAAAAGCAGTTCCTCGCCGAAGCGAGTTTCGCCGAGCGGACATGCAACAAAGGTCCCCGCTCGAGCGTGTGACACAAACCTCCGCTCGAGCGGACTGTAAAATAGCGAGAGATGCTGGGAGCTCGATTTCCATGCTCGAGCGGAACTTCCCCCGCTCGAGCGGATGACCAAAATCTGGAAATTCCAAATTTGAACTCCAAGATCAAAACCAAGTTTCAAAGCATCAAAATCTTTCCTCTTGGGTTGAATTTCTAGAAAACTCTTGTAAACTCATAATATTACATGATTCCAAGCTCAATTTATAAAATCAAAGCCCAAGGGTAGCTCAATTAAACTCATTTTCAAAACAATTTTCATAAACATGATGAACATGCAATATCCATGAATTCAATCAATTCAAAGCCTCAAATGTTAGCTCAACTGAGCTCATTTCTTCAAGAACAAGATGAAATCATGGTCTTTAACATGGATATGAACATGCATGCAAGATTTCTATGAAATCAAACCTCACAATGCAAGGATAAACACATGCATGCATGAATTCTAACTCAATTCAACATATGAAGCTATTCCATGCCTTAGATCACTAAAGACCCATGAATCATGCAAGAATAAACTCAAATGCCCAATAAAGAAGGTCAATGATCTACCTTAGGTCTTCAATCACAAGACTAGAAGCTCAATTAGACAATTATCCTTCAATTTCTACAAGTCTCTGAGCCAGAGTGTGAAGAGCTCAAGCTAATTCCTTTCCCTCTCTCTAGTTCGGCAATGACAAGGTAAAGGGCTGAAGAAATGTTTGTGTTGGAGTGAATTGAAGGCTCAAATGTGTTATAAAAAAGGGTCCACTAACAATGGCATTAATGTAAATAACGCAACTCTTTGATTTAGTTTATTTTAATCTAATTTAATCATACCAAATCGATTTTCAGATAATTATGCCACAAAATCACATTAATTATGAGGAACACAGAACATCAATCAATTTCAGATTTGGCCGCCGATAAGGCCTTCAATTTGCAGTTTAAACATACCAATTTGAATAGATAATGAAACAGTCAAATAGATAAATATTCAATTGAACAGATACGGTCAATCGATTCAGTTTCGGATCTCAGTCAGTCAGTTCAGTATTTCAATCAATTCAATTATCAATCATAATCGGCCTCGGCTTAGCAGTAATCAGTAACTTATCGGTAATCAGTGCTGAGGGTTATTACAATCAGAAAGTCAACATACTCATGTCGCTCTGCAATGGACAGGGATGAGCCCAAAAGGAAGAACTTGGTTGGATCGTTCTCATCAATTCGCACCTTCACCAAATCCTCGATCGATTTTTCCTCGGCTTTCCTTCCCATGTCTTCAAGGACCTCCTTTCCCTCGGGTCCCTCTATCATCTGGACAAATCCTTTGGCAGCTCGGCTGCCATTCACCGCAACGAGGCATTGCTTTGCCATCACCTAGTCTCCACATACTTCCTCTATTTGTCCGGTTGGCGCCGGAAAGCGCAAGACCTGATGATAGGTCGACGCTACTGCTTGCATGGCGTGCCACCAGCCCTTGTCCAAAATTAAGTTGTAGGTGGATAGGACCTTGAGCACCTAGAATTCGACTTGCTTTATGACTGAACCCGCTTTGACTGGCAATATGATCTTCCCCACCGGTTATTCTGGCTGAGAGTTGAAACCAACCAAAGGAGACATCGCAGGAGCCAAGTCCTTGTCCTCCAACTTCATCTGCTTGAATGCGTCGTAGTACATGATTTCGACCGAACTCCCTTGGTCGATCAAGATCCTCTTGATGTCCAAGTCATTAACGCGAAGAGTTACCACTAGGGCATCATTATGGGGCATCTGAATCCGCTCCAGGTCCTTGCTTGAAAAGGTAAGGATGTCCTTTTCTTCGGTCTTCCCTTTCTTCACAGTGGGCTGAACAGAGAGCACTTCCCTCATGTGTTCGGCCTTCGTGATCATCCCTCTCAGCTCGCAGATCCTGGCTGGTTCAATGATGCCATGGATGACATTGATCACGCCTTGGGGCGCTGCCTCAAGGGCAGCTAGGCCGTTTGGCTCGGTCTAACTCAATGGGGCGGCTTTCATACCCCCATTTATGTATTGGTCAAGATGCCCCGTTGCAACCAACTCCTCCAAGTGTTGTTTGAGCGGCAAGCAGTCCTCTGTTCGGTGCCCCCGTTCTTCATGGAAGGTGCACCGAAACCTTGAGTTGAAGCCTCTCTGTGCACTCTCCAACTTGGCCGGCCAGCGGACAAAAGGCTCTCCTCGGATCTCACTCAAGATGCGGTAGATAGGGATTTTGAAGATCGTGGTGATTCCAGTCCGCGCCTTTAATTTTCTCTTGGCATCCTCCTCTGCATCACCGGGAGCGTCAGCTAGGTCGTTTCTGCGACCTTTGTTCTTATCATCGCGGTTTGAGCCACGACGTTGATCTTTTGACCTGTCGTTTGGGCGGTTATCCTCCTGCCCGACCAAGTGAACCTTTCCCACCACCCTTTTGTCCGCCGTGATCGGATTATCCTTCTCGGTCGCGGAGGCGGCATCAAGGACTCCATGGTTGTAGGCTGGTGCATCGTAAGCGAATCTCGTAGCCTATGTCCAACTAGGAGACCCCGCTTGTACTGAGTGATCGCCAAATTGGTAAGGCAGTCGAGGATCTCGTTGTAAGTTTCCCAGTACCTTGCATTGTATGCCTTCAACGAACCTCCAGATTCCATCTTGACAGCTAGAAGATGGTCGACCTCCTTCGGTGTTCGAGTATTGGTTTTGAATCTGGTGACAAAGGCTTCCGCTAGTTACTGTCACCCCTCGATACTCCCCACTGAAAGCCTTTCAAACCATTTCAGGCCCAGTTCTCCCAAGCTTGCTGGGAATATGAGGCACATCAAGGCATCATTGCGCCGGTGGCTAGCCATTACTTGCCGGTAATGACTCACATGTATATACGGATCCGTCTTGCCGTCGTACAAGGTGAATTTAGGCTGGTGGAATTCGGCAGGGAGTGGCGTACCCTCGATTTCTGGAGATAGCGGCGTGGTTGTAAGTCTCGCCAGCTCTTTGTCCACCAGCGCAGGGGCCATCACCCTGGGCGCTGGCATCGCCACTTTTTCGTTACAACGAACTAGGGTGCTCAACCTCTGCAACGCCGGCACTCTCTGAGCCTCTCGACGGCGCGCCCTCTCCTCCAACACATCCCTTAAGTCTCTGGAACGGGTGGAGAAAAAGTATCGCGACGTCGACGACGGGCGTGAGGGGTGGTAGGTGCTGTCGCGAGTGAGGGATCTGCTCTCTCTTTGGTCAGAATCTCCAACCCCATAGTTCCTGGTAATAGAGAGAGAGTGAGTCCTCTCCTAGCGGTGACTGCTAGAACGAGGGGACGGGGTGCTGTAGACACCCCATTTTTGACCGACCTTAAGACTCAGACGTCACCGATTGAGCGCTCGGTGATCTTGCATATTGTGCTCGTTCAGAAGTCTCAGAGTCACGGCCGTGAGCCCTGCCTCCGAACTTCCGAACCCTCTTCTGCACCTTGTCTCGGTTTGCGAACCAGACTCGGTTTTCTCTGTATCTCTTCCTGAAGGAAGGGAGAGGTCCCGTAGACCATCTCTCAGTGGCCGTGGGCTACATTTCGTGGCCGTAGGCCATTTTGCCCATTTCGGAGCCCGGTTCCCGATTTTCGGAGCCGTCAGGCCGTGTGCCTCGGTTCGGAACCGTCTAACCATCTCCGATTCTTCCGGTTTTTGGCATGCGTCTTATTTACTCCCTTTTGAGGGACACTGAGGTCTGAGAGACCCACTTCGTGGCCGAATGCCACTTTCGGTGCTTAACAGCCTATTTTCGGGACCCCGAACTGCGTGTTTCGGTCCCCGAGCATTCGTTTTGCATCGGTTTTCATTCATTTTTGGCAGGTACCTCTGTTTTATCACCAGGAAGGTCACTGAAGGGTGGGAGGCCAGCAATTGTCTCAGCAACTAGTTATGCTCCTCCGGCGCCCTCCGACGCCTGTTTTTCTCACTACTGAGCCAATGTTGACCACCCTAGGGCCATTTTCTTCAACCCCAAACCACATATTTGTGTTGTACACACATGGGAGGACCCTAATATCACATGGCCGGCCAGTAACTCAATTTGAACCTTTTGAACCCCTCCTAAAAGTGGCTTGTTGTCTCTCATGTTTTACAGTTGCCAGTTTCCAACTACAGGGTTGTGATGAGGTGACCTGGGAGGACACCAATATCTGGTGGCCGGCCAGAAATTGTTTTGGACCATTTTGCACCTTGGCCGGCCGGCCATAGGGGGTAGCAGGCCGGCCACCTGCAACAAAAGTAAGAGGCCGGCCATGCTCCTTGGGATGTGTACTTTACAGCTGTATAGTTGTTTCCCCCAAAATATCTGATTTTGGGGGACTTTTTGTATAGAAGGGAACTTAATCCCTTAAGCTACACACTTTGTCTCTCCCTCTTCCCTCCATCCTTGCATCAACACAGCAGCTCTAGCTCTCCTTCAAGGGTTGGAAATCTTGCCTCAAGCATAGAGACACATATCTCTCTCTCTATCTCTCTCATTTTCTCAAGTTTTGGCTCCACTTCTTCACTACCACCAAGCACCACCACCACCACTCCATTTCCAGAAGTTTGGAGGACTTTCCAGCAGCTAAGAGGCACCATTTCTCAAGCCAAAAGGGAGCAAAAGTTTGGTCTTCAAGGGTAAGTTCATCTTTCCCTCTTTTGTAGCACCTTTTTGTCCCATTTCTTAGCCCTATTTGCTTGCTGTTTTAGGCTCCGACCCTAACTGAAAGGGGCATTTTTTTGAGCCATTATTTATGTTTTTTCAAGGGCTCAACCCTGTTTGAGCCCCCCATTTGGTACTTGCTTCAATATCTCTTTGTATGCCATTATTTTGCATGGTATTTCTAGCCTATGTGTGATCTGTTTTTGAGCATGATATAAACTGTGAGTGGGCCTATTTTGAGCCCCTCTACAATATTGTAGAAGGGCTCAACATTGTTGGGGGCCTCCATGCTGTACTTACCATTATACCCCTCTTTGGCCCCCATTTTTGCATGCTTTGTTGGCTTGTCTTACTTTTGTTTTTCGGCCATCATCAGAACTGAAAATAGCCATATTTTGACCTTCTTGGAATATCTCATTAAGGGTCTTTGGCTTTTTGATGTATATTTTGCCTACTTCATGTTATACCCCTCATGGGCCCCCATTTTTGCATGCTTTTTTAGGCTTATCTAGCTTCTGTTTTCGGCCATCATCAGAACTGAAAATAGCTATATTTTGACATTCTTGGTATGTCTCATTAAGGGTATTTTGCTGTTTGGTGAATTCTTTGTATACCTCATGTTATAGCCTCTCGATTGGCCTTAATCTTGCATTGCATTTTGAGCATGTTTGCATACTGATTTGAGGCTTGTCATCTACTGTAAATATTCATATTTTTAGTCCCTCTTCAGTGTTGTAGAAGGGTATTTTTATTTTTGCGCTTTTTATCTACCACCTGCTTCATAGCCTCCCTTACGGAGCCATTTTTTTATGCCATCTTAGCCCTACTTGTGATTGCTGTTTGGCCATGTTTCGTACTGTAAAAATGTGAGTTTTGGGGCTGCCTTGCTTCTTCCTTTTAATGTCATGTATCAATTATGCATGTATTGTATAGCTACAAGTCATTTCGGGTGCCTAATTTCGCATTTCGGGATCATTTCATACATCGGGTATTATTTCGCCTCATTTCGGGGCTGTTTTGCCCCTCATTTTGCCACTGATTTTTGCATGTTTGCATATCATATTCCATGTCTTTGCCATGTCTCATTAGAGTGGCATTTCGGTGCCTGAGGGCCCGTTCGCGGGCACACACTTCGAGGTATCTTGTTTTCATCTGACGGCCTCCTGTATGAGTGTGGTTGAGGCTCTCTCATGTTGGTGTAAGCCCATTATTGCATTGTGTATGCCATTTCATCCATAGCATTGTGTATGCCCGGTTGTATATTATCTCGTATAGCGTGTATGTCATTCCATGACATTGTGTATGTTAGGATTGCATATTAGTCACATTTCATGCATATCATGTATATTGCATCGTGTTCGAGATAGGAGTTAGCTTGGGCACGGAAAACGAGGCACGTTTCGCACTCCGAGCGACGGAACGGGTCTCAATTCCCAAGTCACCGACACTCCGGATCACCCATGATGGAGTTAGGTTTTGTTGTAGCATTCATATGCATTCATCCTATATTGAGTTGTGCAATTCGGCTCCTCGACTATCATGCATCGATATGCGTGATTGGTGACACGAGGATCGAGGCATGCATATATTTGTGAAATACATTGCTATGCCCCTTTCTTGCTCTCTGTTGCAGCAGAATGAAGAATCAGCAACTTTTCGGAGTCTGGCACGCATTTCGAGGAACATCGCAAAAAGAGGCTAATCGGGGCATCGCCGTGGATTTCCGCGCAAAGCAGCCCAAACATGCATCATCTCATTATCCGGAGTGGGGTCAAGGCAGTCCCTGGCTTGCATGCCAGTTTACAGTTTTTCTTAGTTAATTTGTTAATTAATTAGGAATTTGTATATTATTCGGGCTATAATATTCGGACTGTATTATTCTTTCATTTGGGACTGTATTATTTATTCGGACCCTCCGAGTGAGGGCACAATGTTGTAATAAGTGTGGGTGAGTATAATGTATGTCTTCCAACCCAACGTCTTTCTTCTCTTTTATTTACCCGCTTACGATGGTTAGATATAGGGCATATTTCAATTAGCATACAGTATGACAACATGTTTGCATCATTCATCTGTTTTGCATGCACCAGGCTCGGCGCATCATACAAACTGCATTTGTATTTCAATTCCAAATTGAATACTTGATAGTTGTAGCATTCCATATGCCATGTTTAGAATAGCCGAGCCTGCTATAGTTGCATCTTTGCATGTGTTGCATTAGGCAATTTTGTATATTTAGATCATGCACGATTTCTAACGAGCTTCTGTTTTGGCTTGGAGTACTCGGTAAGTTTTATGCTTTAGCATCCTTGCATGCGTGTGAGTGACTGCCATAAATAGCATGCTTACCATGAGGCTACGTGCTTATGTGATATAACTGCCTTGAATGCCTGTGGGTGAAGGTTGAGTTATTTGGATTGGACAATTCATCAAATGTTTGTTTTAAAACCCACTAGATAGTGGCAAAATCCTATTTTCTAAGCCCACCCGAGGGTGGCAAATCCACGTCTTAGCCTACCTGCGGGTAGCACCATCAAACCATTTTCAAACAAACAAACATAAAATGTCTTGTTCCAATTCAGGCGATTCAGTCTATACTTGTATGCTGTGCGCATCACATAGTAACCTAGGCTAATAACCGGAATAAGAACTCACAATGTTTTCAAAATAAGATATCATGGTTAGTAGAGGCCGGTCTTTGACCGGGCGAGCGGGGGTGCTCACGAAGTGACCTTCCCCAATCGTACCCAAGTTCTCGAGCCGAGGCAACTTTGGTGATGACGGACACGTGGCCTTTGGCACCGAGTCAGGGTTTTCTAAATTTCCCATTAAAAAAACATTTAGGTGGCGACTCTGTATTTGGTGAAGCAGTCCATGTTTGGCACTTCTTTCAAAAAATCTGTTTTCTCAAAACGATTTGCCGGATTTGGACTCTTCGGTTCAAGATTGAGAACCGTGACATTTGAGTCCTTCGAACTGTAGTGACCCAATATCGAACCAGAACCGGGGGGGGGGATTCGCACCCTTCTCCCGGGATGCGTTCGGGGACGTCTGAGTCGCTCCGAGGTTGCCCTCTCAACAACACCCTCCCTTAATGGCGTTTTCAAAGATCTCCATCTCAGCCGCCATCTTGCGGATGAGGGCATCCTGATCTTTGAGTTTGTGCTCAAGGCGTTGCGCGCGGGACTCCCCCCGCCGCCGACGACCCCCTGGACTCTTCGAGCGATCAGTACTCCTCCCGCGTTTGTCTCACGCACCTCACGAAGAAGTTTCTAGGCCCGCCATGGCTAGAACATTTGGGGGGCCTTCTCTCCGTCGAACAGACTCTGGCGTGACGCCATCGACGATGGACAGTGGAGTTCCGTCGTTGTTGGCCATGGAAATGGTCGTAGAAGCTTGGAGAGCAAGGTTTGAGTATCAAAGAGTTCCCACAGACGAGGCCAATTGTACGGGGGTGAAATATCCAGTGCTTTCCGTACTCCTTGGGCTCAAGCTTCTCGTGACGGCGTCTAACCTGGCAACACAGAAACGGTGAGCTGCCCGGTGGTGGTTTGCCAGATAGACCCTCCGACGTTCAAGTCAAACCACTTGAGGAAGAAGAAGGCTGTTAGAGAGAGATAATGTGTTTCGGATGGCATACCTCTAACGTTCATCTTCCACTCCTATTTCTAGGCTGGCCATGCAACCTCAGGATTGTGCACGCACTACCTCTGTTGTCCTTCCCTAGATAGGTGGCAGTGCTCGCCTCTCACCACCTTACGTGTGTAAAGGCCTAATCCTCCAACTAGTACATGCAGAACCGCCAAACGGTATTGACGCGTGCCTGGAGCAGATTTCCTCTCCCTCACGCCATTGGCCCAGGTGGCACACTTAATCGGAGTACCACGACCGGCCTATCCCTTGTGGAGAATTGCCACCACAAGCAACACAACCGAGCTGTGTCTCGCCGACCTATCCCTTGGGAAGAAATAAAAGTATGATTCTCATGGCCGGGCTGCGTATGATCGGTCCATCCCGGCTGACCGGTGGTGAGGCATGCCGGCCTTTCCCCGCTTTACCTTCATTCTAGGTTATATGAAGTCTGGCCATCTCGGCTAACCAGTTGGAGACATGCCGGCCCTTGCCCCGTCCTCAGTCTAGCCCGGGCTGCCCTTAGCTCGATTGCTTCACACCACTGCGCGCCCTGCCAAATGTCTACTAGGTCATAGCTCGGCCAGGCCTTAGTCCATGCCCCTTCGGCCAATCTCCTCGGCCGTGCACGACGGGCCGAAAGGCGGTGCCAATAGAGAAAACAGCTTGGCGCCGTGAGATTCGTCACAACCCGCGTTTCCGTAGCTCGGCCGTACTGTCCGGTGCAAATCTCCCCTCTTATTTAGAGTTTTCAAATTATAATTCTACATCTATTTTTCAAAAGTCAATTCAAATCATAATCATTATTTTTCAAAACTCATAACCAAACACATAATTCAAAATACTTTCCAAAATTCAATTCAAATCAATATTTTAATTTTGTTAAGATTTTAAATATTTTAATATTTAAATATGTTACAATTTTTTAAAATTTTAAATTTTTTTGAATATTTTTAAATATTTTAATTTCAAAATATTACGATTTTAATTTTTTAAATTTTAAAATATTTTATAAAAATAAATTCAAACTCTATTTTATAAAAATATTTTTAAATATTTTAATTTTTTTGTTATTTATTTGGTTAAGATTTGAGTGTAGAGTTGTGAAAGTAGTATGTAGTTTCGAATTATGTGTTTGGTTATGAGTTTTAAAAATAATTTCTTAATTGAGTTTTGTTTTATGTGTTTGGTTACGATTTGAGTATAGAGTTGTTTTTAAATTTAAAATATTAACATTTTAAATTATTTAAAATTTCTGAATATTTAAATTTTTACGATTTAAATTTTTTGAATATTTATTTTAATTTTTTACTTATTAAATTTTTTAGATTATTTAAATTATTTAAATTTTTTGAATATTTATTTTAATTTTTTACTTATTAAATTTTTTAGATTATTTAAATATTTATGATTTAAATTTTTTGAATATTTATTTTGAAAAAAAATTATTTCCTTTGTAGTATTTTCAATTAAAAAATTGATTAATGTTATTTTCTATTAATAATAATTTTTTTAATTGAATTTTAAAAAGAATTTGGTTATGAGTATTGATGAACATTTTCAATAGTATGAAAGTAGAGTGTTTTGTTATGAGTTATAAGGGTTGGTTTGGCTTATCCTAAATAAGCCAAAAAGCCGAAAAGTTACTCCAAAATCTAAAAAGATATCACTATTCACCCAAAAAAAAAAAATTAAAATACCAATTTTCTACAAAAAGTACACACATCGAAGTGATGTGTACTCAGCTGCTATGCTGCGGCAGTGAACATAAATGAAATGATTGGGTGTGATTTGCACACACACCGTTGTTCGGCCTGTGGGGCTATCACGGGTCCCATTTTGATAATCTGAACCGTTTAATGTGTAGAACTCGTCGAGTACTATATGTCTGTAAAAAATCACATTGATCGGATATCAATAACTATATGATCGAATCAGTTATATACAACAAATGGATGGTGTTATAATTAATGATTGAAAAATAAATAAATCTGATCAGATAGCTATCAATATCCGATCAATGTGATTTTTTTTATAGGCACATAGTGTTCGAGGAGTTATACGTATTGAACGGTTCAAATTATTAAAATGGGACCCGTGATGACCCCCATGGGCCAAACAAAACCGTCCAGTACAATGTCCAAAAATTAGCCAATAATTTCCTACTCCAATTCACGCATGCAGGTTGAACGGCTGGGGCCCACCTCTCTCTAATCTTCTCTTACACACTTTTTTTATACAATTTTTTAATACACATTTTTCCATAAAAAGTCAAAAAGTTAACCCAAACTTTCATATTTTTTTTCCTAACTTTTTTAGTCCAAAAAGACAAAAAGTGCACTTTTTTAGGACACCCCAAACCAGCCCTAATAATTTGAATTAAGTTTTGAAAACACTTTCCAAAACTCACAACCAAACAAATTTTCTTATTTCACATATCAAATCAAACTTTCAAAACTCAATTCCACACTCAATTCAACACTCTATTCAAAAATCATAACCAAAAAAGTTTTCTACACTAAATCATAATTCCACAATTCACAAATTCAAAATACAACTCATACTCTCAAATCATATTTACAAAACTCTACCAAACGCAACCTTCATGTCTCTGGTTTCATGGATCAAAGGGCCTTGTGATTTAGAGGTTAAGTTTTAAAGGGTCGATTAAATTTTTTGTTTTGTAATGTTATCTCTGAGTGTTAAGTATTTAGATCTGGATCTGAGAGGATTACTAACAAGGTATAAGTGAATATATTATACATATGTATTTGTGTGTATTTATTTGTGTTTACTAACAAGGTAGGGTTGAATATATATATGTATTATACATATGTATCTGTGTGTATTTATTTGTGTTTAGATGTATAAGATAGTGATGGAGAGAGAGATGATAGTGAAATCAAGTTTTCTGTGGTTGATCATGGTGGTTCATCCTCTGAGGTTCATTTATAAAAATATGAAAGGGCGAGGTTTAGGTGTGTCATCGCTGCCATTGCCGAATGTGTGTTTGTGTGTTTCCATCGTCGTTCTCTCGCTGCGCCATCGTCGTTGGCGCCATCGTTGTTCTCTCATTTGTGTGTTTGTGTGTTTCGATCATCGTTGCCGTTGTCTCTGATTTGAGAGCCAAAAAAAAAAAAAAAAAGAGGCTCAAAAAGAAAAGAAGAAGGAAGAGGAAGAAAAATCCAAAACGACATCGTTTTAGAAAACCGCAACCACGACAAGAAATCACGGCAGACAATCCGATCTGGGAGTAATAAAATTATGAATGTTATCAATACCAAGATGACAAGACCCAAAAACTAATCAAATCAGATTTGGATAACCGCTATGATGTGACAGCCTACATAAATGCACTAAGATGAATTATATAATAAAAAATATTTAAAACTCGTAAAAAATCTCTTTAATTTAATTTACAATTATGGCTTCGTTTGGAAACAAGAGTTGAGTTGAGTTGAGTTGAGTTTAGAGTTATTTTAGTCATAAAAAAATAAAATAATTTTTTTAATTTAATAAGATAAAATATCATATCCAATCGATAATAATTACATTATTTCTTTCACAAAAAATAAAAAAAGCTAAAAAGTACTTTCCAAACAAGATTTTTTAACCCCAGACTAAAATAGTCAAAAAATTAAAAAATTAAAAAGCCAACCCATTTTCCCAACAAACCCTATATAACATAATAGATATTAATTTTAAATTTATCATACACTCAATCAAATAGGCTCAACTGTCTTACCACATTATTGTGGATGAATTTATATATTTAAAATTATGAGGTTTTAACATTTTTCTTTTTCGAATATGATTTTTTTTTTTCTTTTGAATAGAAAAAAAAAAAAAAAAAAGATATTCCATGAGGATGTCATGGCATCCACCGGTCCGCGCTCCTTAGTAATCTGTTGCCGACCAGATTTGATCTAATCTAAAAGAAGGGATCTACCATCGAGACACTCAATGAATCTTATCCACGAATCACAAAAAGAGCTAAATATTGATTGAAATACAGTGCAAAATCTTCGCAAAAAAAAAAAAAAACACGACACTTAAAATTGGATCTTGACTCAGCCTGTGAAATGCAATGAGTTATCTTTGAGGCAACCACTCCGTTGTCTTTTTCGAATAAGATTGTTAATAAGATTTGTGAGATTAGAATAAATGAATTAGGACTTGAATAATTATCCAGAATCCGATCGCAAATCTCTTATTAAATTTTGGATGTGACCTCCAACCAAATCTCTCACTAAAATTTTATATCAAATAATGTTATATACATTAATTAATGCACTAATTAATATATTAATTGATAATGTAACATCATTTAAGAGATTTTTTATATTTGTAATTTGTATAATGAGTAGAATCAATAATAATGTCATAACTAGTATGAATACACTAATTAGTAAATTAATTGGTGCATATGACACCATTATTTTATATCTCATATTTGATTGATTATAAAATTAGACTAATGAAGGTGATATCAATTGGATTCGTATCAACACTATAATAATATAGTGTTAGCACTGTAACCATGATTTGCTCGTTGGATCGGATATTTTATGGGAAATGGGGGGTCTGCTGTGACAGGGTCCGTGGTGTTTTGGAGGGAAAATTTTATTTATTTATTTATTTTTATGATTCAAATCGTTCATTTTATTGAATTTGTCAAATATATTAATTTTATAAAAAATCAAATTAATTAAAAATCTATAATCCTATGATCCAATTTTAATTGTTTTAAAAATTTATCAAAATCGTAATAACGATTTATTTTTTAAAAAACAAATACCTCTTGTCACGAAGTTATAGATATCCAATCAATTTGTTTTTTGCATGAATGATCTACTCAACAAACCTTACAATATAAATGATTCAAATTATCAAAAAAAAAAAAAATTTAAAAATATCTTATCGGGATACCACAAGACCCTGCTGTGACTTACTCACAGCAGGATCCCAAGTCCTATTTTATGGGGGGATTTGGTCATAGCCCCCTCACTACCTAATTTCTCTTTCAAAAGGACAAGAATTATATAAGTACTTTCAAAACCCCTTGATATTTTAAAACTTGTTTCTTTTACTATATTACCCTTATATCTATCAGCTCTCCTATTAAAACATTTTCACTATGTATTTAAGAGTAAAATTTTACTCTGTATGAAAGTAAAATTTTACATTCTGAAACAAAGTAAAATTTTACATTCTGAAACAAAGTAAAATTTTACTCTGTATGAAAGTTTTACTTTCATACAGAGTAAACTTTTACTTTCACTCTGAAACTAAAGTAAAATTTTACTCTGTATAAAAGTAAAATTTTACTCTGAATGAGAGTAAAATTTTACACTCTGAAACTAAAAGTAAAATTTTACTCTGTATAAAAGTAAAATTTTACTCTGAAAAATAAATAAACTGTGAGACTCTGAAGCTAAAAGTAAAATTTTACTCTGTATAAAAGTAAAATTTTACTCTGGTTCTATCAAATGAAAAAAAACAGAGCAATAGAACCAGAGTTAAATTTTACTCTGGTTCTATCAAATAAAATTTGATTGTGCTCTTTTGATTTTAATGAATCAAACAATTACACTAAAATTTATAGATAATCATAGAAAACTTGGTTATTTGTGTGCATATATTCACAGTAGCAGTAAGAATGGAAGCAAGTACTCGCACAAGAGGAAAAGAGGTTGCAAAGTATGGAGCATTTGAATACATGTGAAATTTCTGAAAATAAACATCAATAAGGAAAAGAAAAAAATAATAAAATCAAGATCAAAACATAAAAATATACAGATATATATATAGATTAAAGATCGGAATATATATATATATATATTCGAATTCAAATCTCAAAACACATATATATTCGAATTCAAATATCAAAACACACAAACACACACATATATATAGATATATATATATATAGATTACAGATCGGAATATGTAGATATATATATATTCAAATTCAAATCTCAAAACACATATATATTCGAATTCAAATCTCAAAACACACAAACACACACATATATAGATATATATATATATATATGTATCAGCGCAGGTAGAAGATGTCAGGCGAGGATCTTTGATCAAATGGCAACAGCGGTGATCGAACAGTGAAGAAATCAACCGAAGAAGGAGATCGAACTCCGATCTGAGGCGGAGCAGAGGAAGTCGCTGAGTGGTTTTGATACCAGATCTTGAAACCCTAGCCATGGCGTCTTGAGAGATTGAGATGGTGATTAGGGAAGATTTTTTTTAGAAAGTATAATTTTTTTCTTAGTCCTTCTAACAATGAAAGGAAGGTAAAGGAGGTTTATAGCCAAATTTCCCTTTACTTGACAATGTAACACATAAGCATTGACCCCACAGCTTTTTACTTGTATCTCAACCCCATATATTTATAAAAAAATTTCTCTATTCTACTATTAAGTAATTTTCTCATATTTTATTGATCAAGTTTATAAACTTTAAAATTTGATTTTTGTTAATGTGTATTCTTAAAACATATATTAAGAAATTTTAAGGAAATATACATTATGCATGAAAGTGTATGTCATAGAGAATGTATAATGTTTTTAAACATGCTTATGTATTCTAAGAACACACGTTAATAAGACCCTTTCATGATTATTCTCTCTGTCTCATTTTGTTAGGTAGTTTGTTTGTTTATTTATTTATTTATTTTTAACGATTTTAGAATGTCCCAAAATGTTGGTTCTATTTGAAAGTCTAAGTTAAAAATATTTAGTTTTCTAAAATATCCTTTTAAATAGCCAAAACTATATTAAAAATTAAAAAAGAGAAGGGTATTATTGAAATAAGTATAATAAAATTTAAATTCAAATGTAATGATTATATGTCTCTTAAAAAAGTTAATTTTTTTTAAAAAAAAAGACTTAAAATGGGACATAGAGCATGATTTTAAAAATCAAACCGGACATGCCGGTTGAATTATAAACCAATCCTTAATCCAATTTGAATAGCCTATTTTGTGAAGTTGGTTTCCATCAATCCGCAATTAAAGCACAGAACAAATTGACCAGCCAGGGTTCAAATGAATCATACTAATTTTGTGGTTGTCTTCCAAATGAAGGTCCCAAGGTTTGAAACCATGATCTCTATTACATTGAGTCTAACTATAGTCCGCAAAAGTGATTTCCTCGTATCATCCATAAAAATTAATTTCAGCCATTGATCCTCATCTTTTAATCTGTGTCATCCAATCAAAAACAAAACCCACTTTAGCATTGTTTGCGAATTTATGTATCTATTAAAAATTATGTACATGTATGATTATATATATATATATATTTCTATTTTCATATGTATGCATAAGAATATATATATATATATATTATAGAATGACTCGTATATGTTTTTGATGGTCTTTATTTGTCAAGGGAAATAAGTGGAGCCCCAAATGGAAATTTTCACTTTCTTGAAAAAAAATTTCTTGCAAAACAATCCGAGCACGTTTTAAAAAAATCCAATCCACTTTCCTTAGTTATGAACAGTGACTTGTTTTCCTTTTGGTAATTAGCTGAAGGTTTGCATTCTTAGGCTTCATTTGTGTCCCGAATGCTTGATTGAGCAAACCATAATTCGTTTTTTTGGAGCTTAATTCTTCAGCTAAACCATTTAGTGAGTAAAGTAAGGTTATGTTTGATTTATGTATTTGGTAAAAGATTTAAAAAGGAAAAATGAAAATAGATTGAAATATGAATTAGATATAATTATATTTTACATATATATATATATATTTAAATTCCTTATCATCTCCTGGCAAGTTAATTGGCAATCACTTTACTAAATGTAATGCAATTTATTATTAATTATGGTAAATTTTAACTCAATTTAAAATTAATTATTTCGTTATATTTTAACCAGTTAAATTGAGGTGGTGACGGTGATAATAGAGTAGTGGTGAAAGTGGAAGGGTTTAAACAAATTTCAAACTAGTAATAAGTTCACGGTTTCAAATTAAATTATAACATAATATTTTACTCAATTTATTTTTTAAATTATTATTTTAAAAAATAACTTCAAATAATTAAAATTTTAGTTTTATAAAATCATAGATATAGAAATTGCTAAAGGTCTATATCATACTCAATAATATTGTACTTACTATTTCATTATACTTGATTTATTATTCAATCAAATTCCATTTACTACTTAATTGGATTCGACTTACTATCAGACTTGACTTACTATTCAATAATACTCCATTTACTACTTTATCTAACTATTACTCAATCAAACCTTACTTACAACTCAATGGCCTCGTTTGGGAAGTGGCTATTTTAGTAAGCTATTTAGCTATTTGGTTATTTTAGTAGGCTATTTTATTTTTGTGTTTGGGAAGTTGGGTTAAATTTTTGGATTGATTGTTGTATTGAAAAATGTGTTTGAAATGATGTTTAAATTGAAATGACAAATCTGCCCTTCACTTTATTTTTTTTAAATTGATATATAGGGGTAAAAATGTAATTTATCAAGCCTGCAGCCTACACTGTTGGTGGCAGTGTAGGCTGTGCTCTGCAGCAGCCAGCCAAAAGTCACCTTTTTCTTTTTCTTTTTTTTTTCTTTTTTTTGAAAACCAAGGAAAAGGTTGCTACAGGAGGGCTTTTGGGCTGATTTTCAAAATTAGGCTATAATAGCTTGATTTTCATGTTCCCAAACAGCGCCAATGATACTCAATTTATAGAGTCATCATAGAAATTAGGTCTAGGCAAGCATCCATTCAACCAGCCACCGATTCGCTACAAAATGAGTCAATTTTAATGGTCTGAGCGAATGGATGCAAATGTATTTTTTTTCAATATGCCTAAGTTCGGATAGATGGTGAATGGAAAGCCACCCGATTTATGAGTACCCATGGTCTGGTAGAGATTTGGTGATCAATTTTTACTTAAGAAAATGAATAGAAAACATTGACAATCATGTCTTTTTATTTATTTTGAAACATAACAATTTGTTGTTTTTTTTTTTTTGTTGGCATTCTACAAAATGATGCTATACTTTATTAATTAGTAATTATAACTATTTATGAAATATAAAAGTTGTCTTTGTTTTTTATTATAAAAAAATAAAGATTAAAAACTTTTATGCCCCCAAAACAATAAATGACTATTAGGAAATAGTACAAAACATGCCTAAAATAATAAAGTCTAACCGTCAAATCTATCCTCATCCACTCGTCAACTTGCATAGCCCGCTCAATCCCCATTAGCTAACCAAGCGAACGGATGAAGATTGATCTTTCCCAATCTACCTAAGCTTGGATGAATGGTGGATGGGGCGATCCAACCTGATCCGCAATCATCTCTAGTACAAATCATAGAAGATCCATTTGTGGTTTCTAATCAAGAAATTTTAAACTTCTTTGATAATGGTGATGATGATTTTAAAAACTATTTGCCAAATAACTTGCGTGTTCCTGAAAAATCACTATGTTGTCACTTCATTTACTACTCAATTTTGATTTCACTTACTACTTCAATAGACTCCATTGTCTACTCAATTTTGGTTTCACTTCCTACGCAATGAATTTTCACTTACTATTTCATTACAATTCATTTACTATTTAATGAAACTCTACTTACTACTAAATTAAACCACACTTACTACTTAATGAGATTTCATTTACTACTCATTAATTTACATACTACACCATCAAACTTGACTTACTATCCAATTAAACACTACTTATTACTCAATGAAACTCAACATACTACACAATCAAAATCCACTTCACTACTACTTAAAAAGACACCACTCAATTGGATTTGATTTACTACTCATTTAAATCCCACTTAGTTGTATCATATTAAGCCCTACTTACTATTCAATGAGAGACTCCACTTATTAGTCAATCAAATTTCACTTACTGCTCAATTAAATATGGCTTACTACTCAATGAGAAATTCTACTTACTATTTTATTAGACTTTACTTACTACTCAAATAAACTCTATTTATTACTCAATAAGACTTGACCTACTGTTCAATTAAACCTCACTTACAACTCACTGACATTTAACTTACTCTACCAACTACTTAATTAAATTCATTCATTACTCAATCAAACTCATTCATTACTCAATCAAATATGACTTACTCAATAAGACACCACTTCATTTGATCTATCCTAAACTTGAACTACTTCTCACATTACTACTCCATCAGACTCGATTTATTATTCAATGAAATTTTACTTACCATTTAATGAGACTCCACTTGTTACTCCATTATACTCGACTTATTACTCAAAGAAATTTTATTTACTACTCAATGAGATTCCACTTACTACTCTATTAGACTCGACATAAAACTTAATGAAACTTTATTTAGCACTCAATGAAACTCCACTTAATCACTACTCCATCAAACTTGACTTACTATTCAATCAAATATCTCTTACCAGTCAATGATACTCCACTTACTCTACTTACTACTCCATTAGACTACTACTCAATCAAACGTTTGATACTTCACTTTCTACTTTATCAAACTTGACTTACTATTAAATAAAATCGCATTTAGAGAGTGTTATACTAAGTGATAAGTCATTTCAAAACAAATGGTAAAATAATTCATAATAAGTGATAAACAAATTTAGAAATCTAACTAACTTTAAAGAGTGTTATAGTATGATCTCATTTATTACTGAATGAGATTTCACTTCCTATTTCATTAAATTTGACTAATTACTCAGTTTAACCGCATTTACTAAAGGAGATTTCACTTATGATTTCATTAGACTTAACATGCTACTTAATTAAATTCTACTTATTACTCAATGAGACTTCACCTAAAATTCTATTAGCATTGACTTATTACTTAATCAAACATTTGATTATTGACAATTATTCAGTGGTTCACCCACACCTGAATTTTGCCCTCAAAAAGGGCTTAGGCAAGGTGATCCATTATCACATTTTCTATTTAATGTGGTAGCTGAGGGTTTGAACCTTCTTCTTGCAAGAGCAAAAGAGTTGGGCTTGATCAAAGGAGTAATCATTAGGTCAAATGCCATCAACATCTCCCATCTCCAATTCATGGATGACACAATTATCTTCTGTGAAGCTGAGTGGTCTGAAGTGTTAACTGTGAAGAGAATACTTAGATGCTTTGAGATCATCTCTAGGTTGAAGATCAACTTTCACAAGAGTGTTGTTTGTGGAGTAGGGTTATCTGACAAGTGTGTGAAAAACTTTGCTTCAAGGCTGAATTGTACATATCAAAAACTTCCATTGAAGTATCTTGGACTGCCATTAGGGGCCAACCCAACTAGGAAGGCAACATGGAAGCCTGTGGTGGACAATTTTAAGAAGAAACTGACAGGTTGGAAGAGAAGGTTGTTATCTTTTGCTGGCAGAGTAACACTAATCAAATCTATCTTTTCTTCACTACTTGTTTACTATATGTCTCTCTTTAGATTGCCTAGAAGTGTAGCAAAAGAGTTGGACAAGATTCAAGCAGCTTTCTTGTGGGGAGATTCAGATGTGTGAAGGAAAGTTCACTTAGTAAAATGGAATGATTTAACCATGGATAAGAAGCAAGGTGGGCTGGGAATAAAAAACTTAAGAATAATGAATAATAGCCTACTTGCTAAGTGATGGTGGAGGTTTGGGAAGGAAGACAATTCATTATGGAAACAAATCATCTGCAACAAGTATAAGTCAGAAGAGGGTAGATGGTTTCCATTTCAGGTGGAGGCAAATAATATCTCAAGAGTATGGAGTGACATTCTTCTTGTTAGTGATTCTAATAGCAGCTTGTTTAATTATTATTTGGAAAATATTGAAATCAAGATTGGTAATGGTGAAAGAATCAGTTTCTAGGATGATAATTGGATGGAAACCAGGTGCTTGAAGTCCCAATTTCCTAGACTTTACTACTTATCAGAGGATAGAAGCATCACCTTGAAATTGCAGTTGACTAGGGCTACACATCAGAACCATTGGGAACTCAGCTTAAGAAGGCCCTTATTAGCGTAGGAGGAAGATGAACTGCAGCTATTAAGATGAACTGCAGCTATTAAGGGTTGCTTTAGGTAAGGGTCCTCCATTGATATTGGAATCAATTGATATGTTATGGTGGAAAACTGATCCTTCAGGTATGTTTAGTGTCAAAAGTGCTGTTAAATGGTGTAAATATTTGAATGGACCTACTTTGGAAATTCTTGACTTGATTTGGCACAATCCCTCTCCTCCTAAAGCCCAATTATTCTCTTGGTTGGCTTGGAAATAGAGGATAAAGTCCTCTGATTACTTACATAGAATTGGCATTCTTAGTGAAGAAGTCAGCTCTGAATGTGTGTTGCTGTTAATCTGAGATTGAATCACTTAATCATGTTTTGTTGTTGTGTCCCTTTGCTTGGAAAGTTTGGTCCACCACAATCAAGTGGTGGGGTTTGCATTGGGTTTCCCCTAGCTTAGTGGTCATGCTAATGCACTAGTGGTTGGGCTAGAAATTTAGGAAAAAGGAAAAGCAAATTTGGAGATCAATCATGATTGCTGGTTTATGGTCCCTTTGGAAATGCAAGAACGATTATTTGTTCAATGGGCTGCAACCTACCTGTGAAGATATCTGTGAGCTTATTAAAGTTAGAGTGGCCCTTTGGCTGAAAATTCACTCAATTGGGCAAGGATACACAGTGAATGAGTTTGTGTTTAATATACATCAAGTTAGAAGCTGTCTGTAGTGTGTCTGGTAGGTTTTTGTTCACTAGGTTTGCATTGTTATCAATTTTGCTCTCCTCTTGGCCTTGTTTGTGTGGAATTGATGCTGCTTTGCTTTAGATTTTGTTCGTCTTACTCTGTTGTCACTTTTGCTCTACTACTGGCCTTGATGCAAGCAGTAGATTGCTATGCTATCAGTTTTGCTCTGCTACTAGCTCAGGTAGTAGCTGGATGCAAGTTCTGGTTCATGCCCTATTTTGTTGGACTGTTTTGCTCAGCTGTGAGCTACTAGGCTGATAGGTTTGGGCTGCCATATTGTGTTATTGGTGTAATGGTGGTTTTTCTATTTTTTTGGTTGGTTGCTCACCAGCTTAGAGGTGCTCGTAAATGATAGGATGAGCTTTTTGGTACCAACATAGTTGGGATAATTTAGCTCATTGTGATGCTTTTGCACATTCCTTTCTTTATTGATGTATTTTGTTTTATACCTTGTACTTTGTTCTTTCATCAATAAAGTTTCATGTTTTGCCGATAAAAATAAAAAAAAAATAAAAAAAAAAGTAGAATTAGAATGAGTAATATAACTTGACTTATTAATTAATCAAACATCTAATTACTGACAACCATTGATTGATAATTAGAATTAGAACAAATAATAAGTATTATATTTAAGAGTAATAAGTATTGTCATAATACGTGATAATTACTATCACAATTGATGATAAGCCAAAGCATCTTTTACGTTACCATCGACAACTTGCGCTGTACACTCAGTCCCAAAATGGTTGTACATGTCATTTTGTATAAATCCAACATTTTCATAGCCACCTGCTTGTTCTACTATACAAGAAATTATTATCCAATGAGATATTTCAATTTCCACTTACTACTCTATTAGACTTTTATTTATTATTTATTGAGTTTTCACATATTACTCAATCAAACTATAGTTAAGTTAATAGTCAATGAAATTATACTTAAATAGAAAACAGTAAGTATAAATGGTACCAAACAGGCTCTTAAATAGGAATTACTATTTCGAGGTGTTGTAGGTAAATAATAATAATATTAATAACTATTTTAAATTAATGTTTTTAAAATTAAGTTTAAATAACTTATAATTTAAAAATATTTTATTTACAATTTTTTTATTTTTTATTTATTTTTAATATTATATCGAAAATTAATTTTTCACAATAATGACTATTTTAAAAAATTAGTAAATTTTAACAAATTTAATAAATTAATATTTACATATCATATTTTACTTTTTACAACTCATAACAAAACAAAATATAAAGAAAAATAATTAAATATGGTATGTAATTAGTTTTATGTATTTAAAATTAATTTAAAATATAAAAGATGACACAATTTTCAAGAATTGAAGATGACTTGTTTAGCAGGTAATATTTTGAATATTAAGTTTATTCATAACAAATAATAAGTGAGTGAATACTAAATAATAAGTATATTTGTAGCAAATGGTAAGTTATCACCATTTTTTTTTTTTCAAAATTAACCAAAACTACTTTACTTTTTGAAAAATCACCTTACTTTTTTTTTTTTACCTAATTTTACTTTTAATTCATCCAAATGACTAACATTTATCTTATCTAAATCTAACAATCTATATATATTTTTTTTTATGTGCTTTCATGTATGGTAGAATTTTCCGTGTTTCATATATGATTTCTATCAAGTACTATATAATATTTTATACAGTTGTATATATATTTTTTTTTAAATTTAAGAAGTGTAAAAATAAAATCAAGTTTTATTTTGTAATATTTAATTTAAAAAATTATTAACAACATTTGTATTTATATATTATTTTTAAAATATTTATAAAATAATTATGAAATTACAATTCGATCCAACTTGACTCGACGATTGAACTAGTAACTCGTCAACCTAATTTATTTTCCGATTTACTCACCATTTGCAAAAGGAACTACTAGATTTGTTCTAGCACAAAAACACTTGTAATAAGTGAACTTCCAATTGGATTGAAATATGTGCTGGCGACCGCCTCCTATAATCACCTGTAAATATTAATTATAAATTTGAGAAATTTTATGGTGTAAAGTATTATGTAAATATCTTAAGATACGTTTGCATTTTTAATTTGGAAAGAAATGAAAAAATTAAGGGAAAGATCAAATAAAATAATTAAAAAACAAACAAACAGATAAAAATATATGGGGTACTTACCAATCAGTCTTATTAACTAGACTAATTTACCTACAGGTCCTAACTAATAAATTTAATACTATAAAAATAAGAGATTGATAAATTTATCACTACAAATTTATTCATAAAAAACAAAGAGACTGATAAATTTATCACTATAAATTTATTCATAAAAATAAAAGACTGATAAATTTATCTTTATTACTTAATAAATTTATCAATAGGACCTAATGAGTAATAAGTCCCAAAAATAGGACCTATTGGTAGTTTACCCAAAATATCTTATATTTTATTTATTTTTTCATATGATTTACTTAAGAAAAAAAATATAAATCCAAGTAGAAGAACAAAGACAATTATAGAGAGGTGGGGGTTGCAACTTTTTCTGTGGGCTTTTCACATGTAATTGGGGATGTTGCTGCGTAGCTCACTCGGCAGCAATTGTTGTACGGTAAAATGAGTCCATTTTAGGACACGGTTTGATAATCCAAACGTTCACATTTTAAAATACATCAAATAGAACATATTTACAAAAAATCAAGTTAATCGGATATCGTTTACCCATTCATCTACTCACATTTGTAGCTACAAAAATAAATAATAATTGTGATTTAAAATATTAAAATAAATACAAATATGAATGAATAAATAGGTAAACGATATTCGATTAACTTGATTTTTTGTAAGTATGTTCTACTTAGTGTATTCTACAATGTGAAATATTCGGATTATCAAAATGAGTCCCAAAATGAGCCCATTTTGCTGCACAATAGTTGCTACTGCACAGACTGCGGAGGAGCATCCCCAATTCCTTTTTACACAGAGAGAATTGCACCCCATGTTGGTATAATTATATTTGGTCATTTTAAGCTGAATTATAATTTTATCTTTATTTAATTTTCAATTGCTTTTCCTTTTCTTTCTACAAATTCCATCCCAACTCCAAAATCCAAACAAAGTGGTCATACTTTGATAAACAGAAACTAAAGAGGGGGGGGGGGGGGGGGGGGGGGGGGGGGGTGGGGTGGAGAAGTTGGTCTAACCTATTAACTTGAGTGTAGAAATTAACGATCTTCTTCATAAGGATTGGAAGATCCTACTCAAGATCTTGCACAAACATAAACAGAGAGAAAATAATTGAGAGTTAACTATTTAGTGGTCCTACTTACAAGAACATGAAAAAATCATGCAGTTTTATTATGAGTATTAAAATTAAATACTAACTAGATATGAATAGATTAGATTTTATAAAATTTTATTGATGGAATTCATTTCAAAAAATCTTATCCATTTATATACATTATTTTTCTGATTGAGTTGTACGACTAAATTTAATTATTTAGTCATTATGGTATGATATGGGACATATGAATTATAGATTTAATAAGATTTTATTCAAAAGAGGGTCCAAAAAAAAAAATTTCTTTTCCAAATGTTCAATCAACTTTGGATTACTAAAAACTTTTACATAACAGATCTGGATATGTTATTTATTTTTCGTATTATTGTTTGTAAAAATTATGATAATTTACAACTTTAAATTACGAAGATTATTGTATGTATAATATCATAAAATATATTTACATCAATAACTCGTTTTGTGTCTCTAAAATTGATTGAAAACCAAATAAAGCAGAAAAGGTTGGTATATAAATAGAGTTGAGGAGTAGATAGACATTAATCATAGCATCCCAATATATGGCTACTATTCTTGCTAATCTGAATCTTTCTTCAAACTTTCATTTCTTCAATCGTTCACATATCTCAAGAAGGAAATTGGGTTGTGTTTACAAGCTGAGTAGGGACAAAAAGGTCAATTTGACTGCTCAAATGAATGCAATAGTCCAGAGGGGGTCTGAATCCTATCCACCTTGTATCTGGGATTATGATTTGCTGCAATCACTAGATAATAATTACAAGGTATATATATAATGATTCACATGTTTTTCTTCTGTTTTTTTTTTTTTTTTACATTTTTTTTTTTTTTGAAAGTGTAATTAAAACTATGAAGGCTTCCATACATTACTTGTTACGTATAACATTTTTTTGTTAGTTGTATTTAGTTTCTTTATACTTTCATTAAAATTTTATTTTAATCTTTCACTTTCAATTATGATAGTTAATTTTTTACACCTTTTCTATATTGAAATATTGATCTTCATTCCAAACATGTAACAGAGAGGATCTAAATCTTAAAGTATTATATAATATTGTTGTTTTAAGGAATCACCATCCAACAAGAAGCGAGTTGAAGAGTTGAAGAAGCATGTGAAGAAGTTGGTTGAAAATGAAGATATTAAACCATTGGCCAAGCTTGAGATGATTGACAATATTGATAGGCTTGGGTTAAGTTATCATTTTGAGAAGGATATCAACATTGCTCTTGGTACTCTCATAAGAAGCACAAACAATGATGATGCGTATATTGAGCAAGAAGGCCTTCATTCAACAGCTCTCAGGTTTAGGATACTGAGACAACACGGACACAAGGTCTCTCAAGGTACAACCCAAATAATAGTAAAAAGGGTTACTCTAACAAACTATGAAATATCTGCGTATGGGTCGATACGGTAACATTTAAAAAATAAAAATAAGATACTGATGTAATTTTATATATTTGTAGAAAAATATTTAATTTTAATTTGAAATAATACAAAAATTAGTTAAATAGTTTAGTTTTGTTAAGATCCAACCTACAATTTAAATTTAATACCAAAAGTAAAGATATAAACTAAAAATAAATATTATTATATTAAATAACTTACAAACTATAAATTTAATTTTAAAATCATGCTAAGCATGGCTTATTTTAACAATTGGGTTAAAAGCCAAAATGTTGACTTTTTAGCTTTTTTGAGTTATATCACTTTTCTACTTTTTTATTTTATTTTTTTTGAAGAAAAAAAAAAAAGCCAAAAAATTGACTTTTAACTTAATTCCCAAAATAGGCCAATGAAACTAATTATACCTCAGTATTAGAAGAAAAATACTACTTTGACTGGTGTACGGTATGACTTGAGTATAATCTAGGTATGCTTACGATACGGTAAAAATTAAGAGGAAAAAATTAGAAATGTTTCGTATACTCGGTATGTATGCAGAAGTATTACATGAAGTAGCAGTACCCAGTATGGGAAGGACAGGTTTATCAAAATATCTATACTTCATTTTGAAATTCATTAGAACAAAATGTAAATATATTATAGTTTAAGGGGGTTTACTGTAATTTACTCATTTTTCTTTACTTGTACTAACAAATATATTTAACTCTTTGAATTTTGGGTATTGCATAGACATTTTCAATCGATTCAAAGACAATGATGGGAATTTCAAACCAAGCATTTGTGAGGACATTAAAGGGCTGTTGAGTTTGTATGAAGCTTCTTTTCTTGGCATCCATGGTGAACATACCATGGAAGAGGCAAAAATATTCACAACCTATCATCTCAAGAAAATGAAACATCATAGTATTCTTAAGAGTGACAAAGTTTTGGGTCGAGAAATTAGCAGAGCTTTGGAGCTTCCTCGACAATGGCAAATGACTAGGTCTGAGGCTAGGTGGTACATTGATGTATACGAAGAGAAAGATGATAAGGTTGTTGCTTTGGTTGAACTAGCTAAGTTGGACTACAACTTTGTTCAATCTGTTCACCAGAAGGATTTAGCAGACCTCACAAGGTATTTTTTATCAGTTTGAACTTGATAGAGACAAAATTAGTTTGATCTAAATTTCATAGTAGTCCCTATAGTTTCGAATTCAGCAAATTGTTCCTTATACTTTCAATCCAGTTTCAATCTAATCTTTCAATTCAAATTTGATATTAAAATTAACAAATTTGAGATACTTGTCAATTTTTAATAGTGACGCGTATAAAAATTAACAAAAATTAGATAAAATGACCAAACTAAAACTGAACTTAAAATGTAGAGATTAAATTATTCAATTTAAAACTATAGGAACTAAAGTGAAATTTGAAAACTATATAACTAAAAAGTGTAATTAACCCAAAAAATAGTCTTCTTTTTGCTTTTTGTTATTATGCTTTTAGTCCCTAATCTATGCCCTATGTATTATTTTAGTCCTCGATACTTTAAGGAAAATGATTTTTGCACATCTTGCTGTTAACCAATGAGACTATACAAAAATAAATAAATAATAATGAATAGGACTGACCTTTTCTCCTATTTAACTAACCAAGGTTGGTCAAGTCTTTCACTCATCCTGGTACTAGTGCTCCTATTAGTTCAGGAGCACCACATTAGTATCTTGAGTTGGTAATGTGAGAATACTTAATAAATTATTTACATTTCAATTGTGTCAATTTCATAGGAAGTCTCAAATATGTTTTAAAAGTGATTTTTATGCACAACGCTGTTATTATTTATCGTCAGAATCATAATTATTTTTGGAATAGAAAATAAACCTCATTGGGAAAAAGATCAATCCATTGAAAATTGACACCAAAATAATACCAAACATAAAATTTAGGCACCGAATGTGTAATTAACTGTTCTTTTTGTTGATGTGTAATTTTTGTTCTAAAAATACCCATTACTCAGATAATGAGTACCGGCATCATCAACCATGAAGAAGATTTTGCCACACATTTAAACTTTAAAAGTAAAATTGAAATGTTTGGAAGTACATAATTTAGGTACAAAATGTTATTAATCTATTACTTTTTAGAATCGTTTATTTTTTTCAAAATTGTCATTCCAAGAGGGGCAGAATTAGAGAGAGAGAGAGAGAGAGAGAGAGAGAGAGAGAGAAGAGACACTAACTTCTCTTGTACCTTCATATAGGTGGTGGAAGGATTTGGGGCTCAAAGATAGATTGGAGTTCTCAAGAGATAGATTGGTTGAGAGCTACTTATGGGGTTTGGGAATGGCCTCTGAACCTCAACTCAATAATTGCAGGAAAGCAGTTGCCAAGATTATTGCAGTAGTCACAGTAGTTGATGATATTTATGATGTTTATGGCTCTTTGGATGAGCTCAAGATTTTCACTCATGCCATAGAAAGGTTCTAATAAATTTCACAACTTTAAGTGTATTCTTTTTTGATAAATTATACTCGCAGTCTTTATAATTTATCTATTGTGTTAATTTGATCTTGTTAAAAGTAAGCTTGATGGTAGGCAGCCATGATGGTAGGCAACCACCCACCATGTTTAAAAGCCGCCATTGTTGAAAGAAAATTTGGTAGGAGGTCAAAGATGACTACATAAATTGTAGGCTTTCACATTATGCTTTTACATTGTCTAGTTTATCTATAAATAGCTAAGTGTATCAAGAATGTTAAGTGTGTGGGAGAAAAGAAGAAGAAGAGTGCTCTGTGTTTGTTTTTCAGAATTTATTTTTGAGTGAATTGAATTTCAGTTTGGTTCAGTTTTAAGCCTCTCATTGTGAATCACCAACAGTGGTTTGCACCCCACTCCCACCAACAATGGTATCAGAGCCGAAGATAGCTTGAATTTGCAGAAATTTTGCAAAATTTTCAAGAACAGAGTGTGTTATTAAAAAATTGCCCAAAAATCAAAGTGGTCGAAATTTATTTTTGATCACATTAGCTTGAAGCTACTAACGAGACGAGCACAACCGTGAAAATCGCGTCAAAAATGCAGATCGGACTATCCCATACGCGCCCCACACGCCTCCTGACGCCGTTCTCACGCGCACCACACGCCACCATGCGCTTCCAGAGGAAGAAGACGCGTCATTCAATGCGCAACACACACCACACGCGCACGTACCAGAGCCTTACGTCATCCGCCGACGCTATCTCAAGCCGAGTGTTGAGCTGTTGCAAAGCCGCTGACTGAACCGAGCCTGAGTCGCATTACTAACCAAGCCACGTTGACTGAGCTGCTGACATCAGCACACGGAGGATTAATCCAGTGTGACACGGCTAAGGTGCAGCCGCAGATCTGAACCGTTCAAATTGTTTTGGCTTGATCTGAGCCATTTGGAGTCTGTTTCTGGTGATCCAATAGTGCTTTCCAATTATTTGGAGTATTCCGGACACATCTGTACGGTCAGAATTTTCAAATTCCATTCTAAAAATTTGCAGATTTTTAAAGACAACCAATGGCCAACACACAATTTCTTTCAGCCACAGTTTCCAAAACTCAGCAATGAGAACTATGAAAATTGAAGTATTCAAATGCAAGTCCTACTAACCTCACAAGATTTGTGGGAGTTAGTGGATTGAGGATATGACGAGCCAGCTACTCTCGCAAATGAAGGAAATTTAAATGATGCTCAGAAGACGACGTTAAAAGATTCAAGGAGGAAAGATAAAAAGGGTTTTTATCTACTCTATCAAGGCATTGATGAGTCAAGTTTTGAGAAGAATTCAGCAGCAACAACCTCTAAAGAGGCATGGAGTATTCTTCGAAATTCACACCGTGGAATTGAGAAGACGATCAAAGTTTGACTCTAGGTGTTATGTGGCGAATTCGAGATGCTGCACATGAATGAGAATAAGTCCATTTCTGAGTACTTCAACAGAATATTGACCATTGTTAATCAGATGAGAAGATATGGAGAGAAGATGGAATCTCTTCAAGTGATAGAAAAGATTCTCCGATCACTCAGTCCAAAGTCCGAGCACGTGGTTGTAGCAATAGAAGAGTCCAAGGATCTCAGTGCTATGACCACCGATGAGTTGATGGGCACACTTGAGATTCATGAACAAAGGATCAACAAAAAGACTCCCTCAAGTTCTCTAGAGCAAGCTCTTCAATCAAAGCTGTCTTTCAGAGATGACATAAACGAGCAAGGGGGGACATCACAAAGAAGTCGTGGAAGAGGTCGTGGTTACAATAACCGAAGTTCTGGTTTTCGAGGAAGAAATGGAAGAGGTCCAGCCAAAGAAGGAAGAAATCAACCACACTTTGCTCCAAGAGGAAGAGCAAGAGGTAGAGGAGGTGGTTACAACAACCGATCAGGATTTGACAAAAGTAATGTTCAGTGTTACCAGTGCCATAAGTTCGAGCATTACAGCAATGAATGCCGAGGATATGACGAGCCAGCTACTCTCGCAGATGAATGAAATTTAAATGATGCTCAGAAGACGACATTAAAAGATTCAAGGAGGAAAGATAAAAAGGCCTTGTATCTACTCTATCAAGGCATTGATGAGTCAAGTTTTGAGAATATTTCAGCAGCAACAACCTCTAAAGAGGCGTAGAGTATTCTTTGAAATTCACACTGTGGAATTGAGAAGACGATCAGAGTTCAACTCCAGGTGTTACATGGCGAATTCGAGATGCTGTACATGAATGAGAATAAGTCAATTTCTGAGTACTTCAACAGAATGTTGACCATTGTTAATCAAATGAGAAGATATGGAGAGAAGATGGAATCTCTTCAAGTGATAGAGAAGATTCTCCGATCACTCAGTCCAAAGTTCGAGCACGTGGTTGTAGCAATAGAAGAGTCCAAGGATCTCAGTGCCATGACCACCGATGAGTTGATGTTCACACTTGAGATTCATGAACAAAGGATCAACAAGAAGACTCCCTCAAGTTCTCTAGAGCAAGCTCTTCAATCAAAGCTGTCTTTCAGAGATGACATAAACGAGTAAGGGGGGACATCACAAAGAAGCCGAGAAAGAGGTCGTAGTTACAATAACCGAAGTTCCGATTTTCGAGGAAGAAATGGAAGAGGTCCAGCCAGAGAAGAAAGAAATCAACCACACTTTGCTCCAAGAGGAAGAGCAAGAGGTAAAGGAGGTGGTTACAACAACCGACCAGGATTTGACAAAAGCAATGTTCAGTGTTACCAGTGCCACAAGTTCGGACATTACAGCAATGAATGCCGAAGTAGAGCAACAACAGAAACCAGCAAGCAAGCAAATTTTGCCAAGCAGGAAACAAACAAAGTTAGACCTACAGTCCTGTTTATTCACCATGGAGACACTGAAAACCAAAACAATGTTTGGTATCTAGATTCGGGAGCCAGTAATCACATGTGTGGTAAAAGAGAGTTGTTCATTGAGCTTGACGAGACTGTACAAGCACAAGTCTCATTTGGTGATTCTTCAAAGACTCCAGTGATCAAGCTCAAGAATGGAGATCATGATTACATCTCCAATGTTTATTATGTTCCTACCATGAAGAACAACATTTTGAGTATGGGACAACTCCTAGAGAAAGGATACGACATCAGCATGAAAGATTGTCA
Source organism: Camellia lanceoleosa (assembly GCA_025200525.1). NCBI lineage: Eukaryota > Viridiplantae > Streptophyta > Magnoliopsida > Ericales > Theaceae > Camellia > Camellia lanceoleosa. The sequence continues at coordinate 12,774,995 of CM045769.1, read as the reverse complement.
TCTTACCATCAAAGACAATCATGGTAATTTGATCGCTCGGGTGAGAATGTCCAAGAATCGGATGTTTGCATTGAACATCCAACATGATGTTACGAAGTGTTTAAATGCCATCATCAAAGACAAAGACTGGCTATGGCATTTGAGGTTTGGACATCTCAACTTTGGAAGCTTGAAGTTGTTGTCAAGCAAGAATATGGTGAAAGGGCTCCCTCATATTATTCATACTAATGAAGTCTGTGAAAGCTGCATTCTTGGTAAGCATCATAGAACTAGATTTGCCAAAGAAGTGAAGTGGAGAGCAACAAAGCCGCTAGAGCTAGTGCACACTGATGTGTGTGGTCCATTGAAGCCAATGTCAAATGGACAGAATAGATATTTTCTCACCTTCATTGATGATTATAGCCGGAAGACATGGGTGTATTTTCTTAAAAGAAAGCCGGAGGTGTTCAGTATCTTCAAAGAATTCAAAGCTTTTGTAGAGAAGCAAAGCGGCTACTACATCAAGACATCGCGATCAGATCAAGGTGGAGAATATACATCAGATGCTTTCGAGAATTATTGCAAAGAGTATGGAATCAAGCATCAAACAACACCATCCTATACGCCACAGCTGAATGGTGTTGCTGAAAGGAAGAATCGCACAATCTTAGATATGGCAAGGAGCATGTTGAAAGGAAAGGGGCTGCCCAAGCAATTTTGGGCTGAAGCCGTATCATGTGCTGTGTATTTACTAAATAGATGCCCAACCAAGAGCTTTTATTCTATGACTCCAGAAGAAGCTTGGAGTTCACATAAGGCAAGTGTCAACCATCTCAGAATATTTGGGTGTGTTGTGTACACCAAGATTCCAGAAGTAAGAAGAACCAAGCTCGATGATAAAGGAGAAAAATGTGTCCTTGTTGAATATGGAGATAGAACAATGGGATACAAGTTATATAATCCCATTACCAGAAAGGTGATCATGAGTAGAGATGTGATATTTGAAGAAGAAGAAGCTTGGAATTGAAATCAAGATGAAGTTGTTAAAGATGTAGAACTTATTCTTGAAGATGAAACATCAAAAGCTCCAGTTGAAATCACAAGAGAAGTTCAAGATGAGCCACAAACTCCTCCACATAGAATACCGGCACCTAGATCGCCAGTCTCTCACAGAAGTGCTGCATCATCATCATCATCAGCATCATCAGATGATAGCTTTTTCAAACAACCAAGACCAATGAGAAATTTGCAGGAGATATATGATGCTACAGAAGAAGCAGATCTGAATTTGTTCTGCCTACTTGCAGATAGTGATGCACTTATCTTCTTAGAAGCCATCCAAGAAGATAAATGAAAGAAAGCAATGGATGAAGAAATTCATGCCATTGAGAAATATGACACGTGGAAACTTACCAGTCTACCAGAGAGGCACAAACCCATTGGAGTGAAATGGGTATACAAGACAAAGAGGAATGCACAAGGCGAAGTGCAACGCTATGAGGTAAGGTTAGTAGCAAAAGGTTACAAGCAGAGAGCTGGAATTGAATATGGAGAGGTGTTTGCTCCAGTTGCCCGATTAGAGACTACCAGGCTAATGATTTCTTTGGCTGCCCAGCAAAAGTGGCAGATTTATCAACTTGATGTGAAACCTGCATTTCTTAATGGTTTCCTTAAAGAAGAAATCTATATTGAACAACCTTCGGGGTATGTTCAGAATGGGCATGAAGACAAAGTGTACAAATTGAAGAAAGCACTTTATGGATTGAAGCAAGCTCCGCGTGCATGGAATACTAGAATTGATCAGTATTTTCATGACAATGGTTTTGAAAAATATCCATATGAGCACGCACTATATTTGAAGAAGGAAGCTGATGGACGCATGTTGCTTGCTTGTCTTTATGTTGATGATCTAATTTTCACTAGAAACAATCCAGCCATATTCAAAAACTTTAAAAAAAGCATGGTCCAAGAATTTGAAATGACAGATATTGGATTGATAGCTCATTTTCTCGGCATTGAAGTGGCACAAAGAAAAAATGGAATTTTTATTTCCCAAAGTGGCTATGCCAAGGAAATTCTCAAGAGATATGGAATGGAAAATTGCAATCTAGTGAACACTCCTGTAGACAGTGGAGTGGAGCTCAGAAAAGATAAGAAGGCAGGTAATTTGGATCCAACTTATTTCAAGAGCCTAGTTGGAAGTTTTCGCTATCTTACTTGCACCAGGCCAAACATACTCTATGGAGTAGGACTGATTTGCATATATATGGAAACACCGGATCAATCACACCTTTATGCAGCAAAGAGGATTCTTCGCTACATCAAAGGTACAATCGATGATGGTTTATTGTATAAACCAACTAATAATTTCAGTCTTGTTGGCTACTCAGATAGCGATTGGGGACGTGACTTGGATGAACGGAAAAGTACTACGGGGTTTGCTTTCTTTATGGGAGACACAGCCTTCACATGGTCGTCCAAGAAGCAAGCCATTGTGACATTATCGACTTGCGAAGTTGAGTATGTTGCAGCCAACTCAGCTATGTGCCATGCAATATAGTTACGGAACATGCTGAAGCATTTGGGATTTCCACAAGAAAAACCCACTGAGATTTATGTTGATAATCGCTCAGCAATTGTGTGGGGAAAGTGGATTGGAAATACTCCTCAGATCCTGGAAGACGCCAATGATCCTCACTAGTCACCTGCAAAGATACAAATCCTCCGGTCGGGGGTGCCGGAATTAGCACTCCGATGGACAAGTCAGTTCCTCTACTCAAGAAAGCTTATTCACTAAGTTTTTAGAAGTGATTCTTGCATACCTTTTCTAGTCCATTGCCATTATATTTATACTCGTTTCTTCTGATCCTCGGGGCCAGGGCCTACTTTTTCAATCATTATCTTTTCCACTATTCGGCTCTAGGGATCCTCCCTTATTCGGCCTATTTATCCTATTCGGCCCCTTATCCTTGCGGGATATCTGCCGGCTAGCGTCAAGCTTCTGAAATATACCTCATTTATCTTCGCCAATTATTCGGCTACCACAAATTGCATTGACAAAAAACCCAGTTTATCATGAAAGAAGTAAGCAGCTATCATTTCATCCGAGAGCATGTAAAAAATAAATAGGTGAAATTATTTCCTTGCAAATCTCAAGATCAGCTTGCAGATATTTTCACAAAGCCACTAGAAAATGATCTATTCAATACAATGAAGATAATGCTTGGAATAAAGCAGCACGGAGAATCAAGCTTAAGGGAGGATGTTGAAAGTAAACTTGATAGTAGGCAGCCATGATGGTAGGTAGCCACCCACCATGTTTAAAAGCCACCATTGTTGAAAAAAAATTTGGTAGGAGGTCAAAGATGGCTGCATAAATTGTAGGCTTTCACATTATGCTTTTATATTGTCTAGTTTATCTATAAATAGCTAAGTGTATCAAGAATGTTAAGTGTGTGGGAGAAAAGAAGAAGAAGAGTGCTCTGTGTTTGTTTTTCAGAATTTATTTTTGAGTGAATTGAATTTCAGTTTGGTTCAGTTTTAAGCCTCTCATTGTGAATCATCAATAGTGGTTTGCACCCCACTCCCACCAACAGATCTATGTAGTTTCAATTGTATTAATTTTATCCTTTATTTTATTTCATATTGTACTAATTTAATTCAATTGATAATATCCATTAAGAAATTTGATCCATTCAAAATGAAATTGACCATTTGAAATTGGAGCCAAACCCGACGATGTAGACTGAATTTTGAAAATTATATACTTCATTCTTATTATTTTAGAATTAATATTGGATTAAAAAAATTTACATTTTTATTTTTATTTTTATTTTAACTACCAGTATTATTTAATGTTTAGATTTTTAGTTTTCCATTTATTTAGTTTTTCTATTTGATTTATTTTCTTTTTTTACAAAAATTAGAATTGCTTACTTTACAAGAATTATTATTTTATTTCATTATATTTTATTTTCCTTTTTTGTTGTTTTAGAAATTTTCTTCTACTTGTAAGCCTTAGGGCTTGTAGCTTTTCATTAATAACATACAGTTTAGTTTGAGAAAATTCTTATTTTTCTATTATTCTAATAATATCTCTGGATTCAACAGAGACAAGAGTTCTAATTTTATTATTGTTTCAGATTCTACTCTTCACATTTTTCACGCTGCATCACCCTCAATCACTTTAAAGATTATGAATGGATTATTTTGTCCCTTAATTTTAGTTTAATTACTAAATAATTGTTATCAATTGAATTAAATTGTGACGATATGAAAAATTCAATAATACAATTGACACAGTTAAAATTACGAGAATCAAATTTACCGAGATTGTAGGTGTTATTTGCCCTTTTTTTTTATTTTAATTAATAATCATTGTGATCACTATTTTAACTTGATGATGAACGCAGGTGGGACATTTCTGCATCAGACCAACTTCCATGCCATCTGAGAACGGGTTTCATTGCTCTTTTCAACACAATAAACGAATTGGCTTACCATTCTATAAAGGAACATGGATTTGATAGCTTATCCTATTGCAAGCAAGCAGTAATATTATTTGTTTCCCTTTTATTCATTTTTTTAAACTTACTCTTTATGCTCTACATATATCAAGTAATTTCCATATAATTTGGTGACAAGGAAGATATGAGTTTAATTAAGTCTTTGAGGCACCATTTAGGGATGAGACTTATGCCCTTTAATCTTGATGTTACAGTTAATATACAACGGGTACCTGGCAGAACGGGTCAGACTGATCCACGCTTCTTGTGCCAATATCCGAGTGATCAAACCCACCAATGAACCTGCAGACAAGTTCAACGGGGAACAGGGAGTCCCCCAGTGAACTCTCCGACGAGTAAGTTAGAAAAAAAAGTAGAGTGTAGAGAGAGAGAGATTGGAGATAGAAAGCTTAACCTTCTTCTTGTCTTCAACGTCTGCTTATATCCTTTGGTAATCATTTCGCCGTCCCTTCCGACCTGCTACCTTGGACGAAAGTCTATGCTGTAGCTTACCTTGTTCAAGGTGAGGGGGTGCTATTCCGACGGAGAGGTGTTGTCGTAATAAATGTTGTGATGGGCTGCCTTAATGGCGATGTGCAGTGGCAATAACTTTGCAAATCTTTGTCTGCTGATGTGGCTTGTCCTTTACCTGCCACATGTCTGAATATCATTGGTTCTTCGTGCCATGTTGGCTTCCAGCTGTTCAGGATCTCATCAGTTGGGTTATGTGTTGGACTCTAAATGATGGGCTTGGGTTTTTCATAGTGGGCTATGACCTTTGTGGGCCTAACCACGTCAGTAGTCCCCCATTCCCAAGTGCAGCTTTAGCCCAACGAAGGGAATACTAATGAAGAAGATGAGGAGGACCGACCGCGAAGGGTGGCTGAGTAAGAGGGCCGACCATGAGGAGGACCGACTGCGAAGGGTGGCCGAGTGGGAGGGCTGACCATAAGGAGGACCGACCGCGAAGGGTGGCCGAGTGGGAGGGCTGACCATAAGGAGGACCGACCGTGAAGGGTGGTTGAGTGGGAGGGCCGACCATGAGGAAGACCGACCGCGAAGGGTGGCCGAGTGGGAGAGCCGACCATGAGGAGGACCGACCGTGAAGGGTGGCTGGGTGGGAGGGCCGACCATGAGGAGGACAGACCATGAGGAGTGAGGTGGGAGGGGCGGAGCTCAAGAGGTGGCGTGTCACGTGATGACTTGAAGTGGAAAAGACAGGGTAAGGGGAGGTGGCAGTGAATCGTGATCGTACACGTGGCGGCATCTCGTGGGGAGGGAGATTAGGCGTTGGGCCAAAAATGAAATAACGGGTCATGATAGGTGTTGAAAAGACAGTTTTGGCGGATGTTTTGAAAAGTTTTCAAACTGCCGAAAATTAATTGTGACCCTTGGAATACGGGCAAGCCTTGGGCTTTTGGTATTATTCGATTTACCTACTTCTTTGCAAAAAATCAAAACATTCCAAATGTTAACTCCTTTGTTGCTGACAATACACCTCTGCAACATTTCTTGAATTTTCTTACACCCGCGTCCGAAGCTATTCGTAGGCACACCACAGAGATGGCTCAAGAAGAAGCTGGAACCGCCAGGGTTAATCTGTTTGGGGATAATGAGCCGGAGCGATCTGAGACGGAGAGACAAGTAGAGAGGGTAGGGGAGCCGGTGGTACAATCCTATTCTTCCACCATGATAGCGGCTCCGAAGCCAATCAGCCAGGTGGGACCAGATCACTGGCATACGAAGGCTGACAAATCGACGGTTACTGCGGCGGACTTGGAGGTTATGCGCGAAAAGTACCAGGTTCCCGCTAAAATAGAGTTACTGTTGCCGTCGTCAAAGGAGAGGCCATCCGACGCCCGGCCGGGGGAGTTTGCCCTGTACGAGGAAGCATTGAAGGGAGGACTGAGGTTACCGCTTCCGCAAGTGGTGGTTGATGTCCTAAACCGGTTGGAGGTAGCACCGGGGCAACTAATGCCCAATGCGTGGAAGATTGTGTTAGCCTGTGCAAGCGCATGGCTGAAGGCGACTGAAAGGGCGGCTATGAGGGTGGATGAATTTTTCGCGTGTTATAAGGCCTCAAGACAGCAAGAGACTTGGGTGACGTTGGAGGCGGCGGCAGGGAGGGGTCTGGTGATAGGGCTGCCATCATCCATTAAGGGTTGGAGGCCGCGGTGGTTTTACGTGTCCGCGAATGGAGGGGTTGGGGTGCGTACGGTGTGGAGAGTGCCCACCAAATCTGTGGAGCCAAAACTGGGGGCGGCAGTAGAGGAGAGGATAAAAAAGGTGAAGGCATGGAGGGAGAATGAGGGAGTCAGGTGGGACGACCTCGTTCAACCTTCAGCCTTGTTCTTGATGGGAGATCTGGGACGGGCTGAACTAGAGGCGAGAAGGAAAGCGCAAGAGGCTGAGGATATGGCCATCCTCGCCAAAGCCAGTAAGTTCAAAGAGTCCCAGGCAGACCGACTGCTAAAACCGATCGCGAGGGAGAGGATCCGACCTCGCCCCAAACCCTTGGAGGAAAAAGACTTAGGTGGATTTGAGCCACAACCGCCCCCAGTTGATCCTTTGAAGGAGAGGGCCTACAAAGAGATGGAGGGGAAGGGTGTGGTAAAGAAGAAGATGAGAGTTAGGAGGAGTGAAGAAGAGCCTGCCCTAAAGAAGAGGAACGAGATGATGGCAGAGGAGACCCCCACAGCCAAGGAGGTAGGGGAGGAGGGGATGGGGGAGATCCCAGTAGTGGAGGTCGCCTCAGAGGTCGTGGAGGTCATCCCAGTAGTGGTGCAGATCGCCCAAGAAGTTCAAGTAGAGAGGGAGGCAACTGGCCCTGAGCCAAGGGGAGAGGAACAGCCCCAAGGGGGTCCTGCGCCCCAAGGAGGGGGGATCAGGCTGACGACTGCTATCTACCACGTTCGCGCGGTGTCTGGGCGACTGGAGGGGGAAGAAGGCCCAGCCAAGGCAGCTGCAGATCGCCTTGTGGGGATAGTGGATGATGCAGCCGTCCGCTCGGTGGCCAGGTTCAATGAGGCTGAGTTGCTAAAGGGGTTATGCTCTGCCCAAATGGAGGTAACCACCTTAGCTGGGGCTCTGCTGAGAAAGGCGGCGGCTACAAAGGTCAAGTCGGATGAGGCCAAGGCTCAACTTGCAAACTTCAAAAGGAAGAGCGCAGGGTGGAAGAAGGTTGCACGAAGCGCGTGCTCCGGGGGTTGGCAGGAAGCTAAAAAAGCTAAAAAGATGCAAGTGTTGGCCATTGTTCATCGTAATGTTGCCAACCGAGCCCAAGCTGAGCTGCTCGCGGCCAAGTTAGAGCTTGAGGACGAACGCCGCAGGGTAGTGTCGCTCAAGTTCCAGCTTGCTAGCGAGCAGAAGAAGCTGATTGATGCTCAAAAGGCCTGCACGGTCGTCGTCGAACGATTTGAAGAAGCTATGAGCAGCAATGAAGATCTGCGTGCCCAGCAGATCAAGGAAAAAGAAGACGCTGACCTGTAGATTGCTGGGCTACAGAAAGAGCTGGAAGATGAGCGTGCCAAGTTGCTGGAGGAGAGGGCGAGGTTGGAGAAAGAGTTGGAAGAAGAGAAGACTAAGGCATCTGGAGGGGCGGGCTCGTCTGGAACGACCGCTGGGGGCAGGACTGAAGTAGAAGTTATTGAGAGCTTCCAGCAGTCAGACTTCTATAAGCACGAAATGGCTGAGTTTTGGGACAGTGGCTGGAAGATGTTTAAGCGTAAAGCTGAAGAGCTGTTCCCGAACTTAGACCTCAGTAGTGTAAAAATTGACGAAGACGATGTAGCCCAGACCCCCCTGGATGAAGGTATTGAAGAAGAAGACCTCGTTTCCAGTAAAGAGGAGTAATTGAAGTGAACAAAGTTTGTACTTAGAGTTGTTTTTGTTTGTTTTGTTTTTTGAAATGCTGTAATGAACTTATGTACAAGTTTGTGAATGAATAAATAAAATTTTAGTTGTGTTTTCATTCAATTGTTCTTGCTTGTACGTCTGAAATGAATGAGAATGATGGCTTGTGTACAAATCCTTGTGAGAATCTCAATGTAAATTGGAGTCGAACTTGTATTAAAAACTCAATGCAGAGTGAAGGTTAAAATGTAATAAAATGACAAGTGTGTGTCTACCACACTGTTGAAGTGAATGAGTGTGGTTTATTAAAGTTAGGCTTGACTTGTAAAGAAAAAGGCTGAATTGCAACTGTTGATAAATAAGGAAATGGTCTGACTTGTAAACGAAACATGTAAGAATGTCAAAGATATGAAGTTTCAAATTATGCCCAAAAATGGAGTTGTAAATCGTGTTGCAAGAGTGTTGGTAAATAAAAGATTAGTTTGGAATTTGACTAAGCAAAGAGTGGTGTAAAAACATGGACCTGGAATTTTGACTAAGTGTGTCTACGAATGCCACAAGCATGAGGTTGGCTTGAATGGCCTTGACAGAGCTCTGTATGCGTGCCTAGTTGGGGGTAAGCTATGATTCACTGACTTTGCAAATAATTCAGTGGCTTGAAGTAACTTAGTCTTGCGCTAACCAAGGCGTTTACGCTCAATCTAGCTGAGGCTTGTCATGTTCAGGCTAGCCGAGGCTTTTGGTGCTCAGTCTGGCTGAGGCTTTTTGTACTCAGTCGGGCTGAGGCTTTTAACGACTCGGTCTGGAGGAGGCGTTTGGTGCTCAGTCTTACTGAGGCTTTTTGTGCTCAGTCTGGCTGAGGCTTTTAACGACTCGGTCTGGCCGAGGCTTTTGGTGCTCAGTCTAGCTGAGGCTTTTTGTGCTCAGTCGGGCTTAGGCTTTTAACGACTGGGTCTGGAGGAGGCGTTTGGTGCTCAGTCTTGCTGAGGCTTTTTGTGCTCAGTCTGGCTGAGGCTTTTAACGACTCGGTCTGGCCGAGGCTTTTGGTGCTCAGTCTGGCTAAGGTTTTTTATGCTCAGTCGGGCTGAGGCTTTTAACAACTCGGTCTGGCCGAGGCTTTTGGTGCTTAGTCTGGCTAAGGCTTTTTGTGAGTGCTGCAATCAAAATGTTATGAAGACGCCATATAGATAATTGAGATATAAAATTGTTGTCATGGAAAGTGTAGCCCAGTTGATCAAAAAGTTACATTATGTGAGGGGAGAACAAGAATGTTCAAGTGTGTAAATTTGCCGAAAAGAAAATACAATGACTAAGCAATACAAAAGTAGGAATTTATTGAAAGTAACACTTCAAGTGTTTGGCGTTCCACGGGTGGGGGAGATCATGACCTTCCATGTCCTGAAGTTGGTAAGTGTCTGGTCGTGGTTGGGCTTTCACAACGTAAGGTCCCTCCCACTTGGCTGCCAGTTTGCCCTCAGTCGAATTTTTGGTGGCAAAGGTTACTTCACGCAAGATAAGGTCCCCCACAGGGAACTCCCTTGGACGGACTTTGCGGTTGTAGTGCGTTCTCATTTTTCTGTTGATATGAAGCCAGTCTGATAGCAGTGATTTCTCTAAGCTCTTCGATTAGGTCAAGGTCTGTCCGACGGAGCTCTTCGGTTACTTCTGGATTCGGATGTAAGATCCTTGGGGTAGGCTGACCGACTTCCACTGGGATGACCGTCTCAGCGCCGTAGGTTAGCGTAAGGGGGTCTTCCCAGTGGGAGTCCGAGCGGTAGTACGGTAAGCTCAGAGTACATTCTGTAATTCCTCAGCCCAAAGTCCCTTAGCAGCTTCTAGCTTGGTTTTGATGATCTTCAGAAAAGAACGGTTGGTAACCTCGACTTGGCCATTGGCTTAGGGATGACCTAGGGAGGAGAAACATGGTTGGATCTGGAGGTCTGCACAGAACTTCTTGTACTTGGCGTTGTCGAATTGTTTGCCGTTGTCGGAGACGATGGCTTGAGGGATGCCAAACCTGCATACGATCGACTGCCAGATGAATTTGGTTATGTTCCGCTCAGTGATGGTGGCAAAGGGTTCTGCCTCTACCCACTTGGTAAAGTAATCAATGGCGACTATTGCGAACTTGGTCTGGCCTCGGCCAGTGGGAAGTGGACCAACTAAGTCGATTCCCTATTTGGCGAACGGATAAGGACTGTAGAGTGTGATCAACTCTGGAGGAGGAGCATGGGGGATGTTGGCAAAACGCTGACACTTATCACATTTGAGCACGAAGTCAGTCGTATCTTGATTGAGAGTGGGCCAGAAATAACCAGTGTGAAGTATTTTGTGAGCTAGAGACCTGCCACCCGAATGATTGCCACAAATACCCTCATGGATTTCCCGCATTACATAGGTTGCTTGAGCTGGATTGAGGCATCTGAGGTATGGGCGTGAAAAGCCCCTCTTGTACAAAAGACCGTTGACAATGATGTAATTGGACGACCGAGCCCTGACTTTGGCGGCCTGCTGTTTGTCCTCTAGTAGTTCTCCCGTTGTCAAAAATAGAAAGATGTCGAACGCCCAGGGAATAGGTTCATTTTGGAGGAAGTGGACCGCTTGTTGGTCGGGGGAGATGGCAGGGTGGGTCAGGTATTCGAGGCGAACACCGTGGTTGAGATCTGACTGATCTGCAGAGGCTAATTGGGCCATCTCATCGGCCTGGGAGTTTTCCGCCTGAGGGATGTGTTTGATGTGGAAGGTATTGAAGAAGCGAACAAGGAGAAGGACTATATCCCTGTAAGCCCGCATTGTGTCCTCCTTGGCATCGAATTCCCCCGTAATTTGTCCGACAATTAGCTGGGAGTCGCTGAACACCCGGATGTGGCTGATACCGATGTCCCTGGCTAAGTGGAGACCTGCTATCAATGCCTCGTATTCAGCCTCATTGTTACTGGCCTCGAACAAGAAACGGAGAGCACATTTGAAAAAACCACCCTCAGGGGTGGTGAGGATGCGACCGGCCCCGCTACCTTCCCTGCGAAATGATCCGTCAACATTGAGAGTCCAAGAATGGGGATCTTCTGGCTCGGTAAGGATTGGTGGGGGTGCAGGGGCCGTGGTTGGGGTAGGATTAGTGAATTCCAGGATGAAATCAGCGACAACCTGCCCCTTTATTGCTGTTCGAGGTCGGTAAGAGATGTCAAACTGGCTGAGTTCCATTGACCACTACATGAGTCTGCCGGAAAGCTCTGATTGCTGCATGACCTTCTTCAAAAGTTGGTCGGTGAGGACCACTATGGAATGGGCTTGGAAGTAAGGACGGAGTCGTCTGGAGGCAGTGACCAAGGCCAAAGACAATTTTTCTAACCGTGGGTAATTCTGCTCCACTCCCCTGAGAGCCCGACTGATGTAGTAGACCAGTCGTTGGACAGAGTCGTCTTCCCTAATAAGAGCTGCACTGACTACGGTGTTTGACACGGCTAAATATAAGAAGAGGGGCTCGCCCGTGATTGCCTATGAAAGGAGGAGGGGTTGGCCATGCACTGCTTTAGCTGCTGAAAAGCCTCTTCGGATTCGGTTATCTATTCAAAAGTTTGCCGAAGAACTTTGAAGAAGGGGAGGCACTTGTCCGTTGCGCAGGAAATGAAGCGGTTGAGGGCGGTAACTCGGCCAGTGAGTCTCTGAACCTCCTTGACCGTTCTGAGTGACTGCATCTCGATCAAGGCCTTGATCTTTTTAGGGTTAGCTTCAATGCCCCGCTGACTGACCATGAAACCCAAAAACTTCCCAGATCCTACGCCGAAGGCACACTTCTCCAGGTTGAGCTTCATTTGGTACTTACGTAGGGTGGCAAAGGTCTCTCGTAGGTCGGTCAGATGATCAGCAGAGAGTTTGCTCTTGACTAGCATGTCGTCGACATATACTTCCATATTTCGACCGATCTGGTGATGGAAAACGGCGTTGACCAACCGTTGGTAGGTGGCCCCAACATTTTTGAGTCCAAACGGCATCACACGGTAATGGTAGGTGCCGCGGTTGGTAATGAAGAAGGTGTGTGTCCCGATCAGATGGGTGCATCAGAATTTGGTTGTACCTAGAGAAGGCATCCATGAAGCTAAGCATTTGGTGACCGGCCGTGCCGTCGACCAGCAGGTCTATGCAGAGCAGAGGATAACTGTCTTTGGGGCAAGCTCGGTTGAGGTCTAAGTAGTCGACACAGAGTTGCCATTTACCATTGTTCTTGCAGACTAGGACCACGTTTGACAACCATCTAGGGTAGTCCACGTTCTTGATGAATTGTGCATCAAGGAGCTTGTCGACCTCTGTGGCAATAAGAGTACCTCTGCGGCAATAAGAGTATTGCGCTCCAGATGGAAAATGCACTATTTCTGGCGATAAGGTCAAAAATGGGGTTCAATGCTGAGGCGGTGGGTTATGAATGAGGGGTCAATACCCGGCATGTCTAAGTGGGTCCAGGCAAATACATCGTTGTTTTCGATCAGCAGGGCAGTAAGATCGGCCTTTGCTTGGGGGGATAGTTGGTTGTCGATCTTGGCAGTTTTTCCTGGATTGGTGGGATCGATGGGGACTTCGATAAGTTCTTCCACTGGTTCCCCCCTAACTAGCTCGTCTTCGTCTCTGACATCGAGTCCTTCGATGATCATAGCCTTCTTCAGCTTGACTTCTTTGAGTGAGGCGACATAACATTCCCTGGCCACGGTCTGCTCCCCCTTCACCATCCCGACGCCCAGATCGGTGGGGAACTTGATGGCTATGTGATAAGTTGATGTAATAGCTTGAAAAACGTTTAGGGCGGTGCGACCAAGGATAATGTTGTAGGCCGAGGGGCAGTCAACAACAATGAAGGTGAGCAGCTTGGTGGTCTGCCGCGGGTGCTCGCCGATTGTGATGGGAAGATCAATGGAGCCAATGGAGGTCACCTGGTCACCAGTGAAACCGACCTAGGGGGTTTGGAGAGGGGACAGACTTTCTTCCCCGATCTTAAGCTGGCGGAAGCAGTTGAGGAAAATGATGTCTGAAGAGTTGCCGTTGTCTATGAGAACTTGCCTGACCTTGTAGTTGGAGAGAAGAGCCGAAATGACTAGAGGGTCGTCATGGGGATAATGAATGCCTATGCAGTCGACGTCCGTGAAGGTGATAGGCTCGGTCCACTGCCTGGGCTGTTTGGAAGGTCGGTCCAATATGGCAACCTCTTTGTCTGAGCCTTGCCTTATTTTCCTGAGTTCTGCCCGCTGAGCCGAGCGAGATGGTCCTCCACAAGCAAGCCCGTCGGAAATAACTCGGATTTCTCCACCTTGTGCCCGAGGTTGCTGTGGAGGACAATCGTGGCCTTGGTTTGGTTGGGCTGGCTGCCGAGGAGGAGTGCTCCGGCGGGTGTTTCTGGTGGGCTCTGTCCTTTGTCTCTGCTGGAACGGATGTCCGTGAACTGGCTAAGACGTTCTTGACGTATTAAGGTCTCGACCTGATCTTTGAGGTTAACACACTCATCGGTATTATGGCCGTGGTCCTGGTGAAAACGGCAGTATTTGGATTGGTCATTCTGATTGGAAGGGGTTCTTGATGGTTGGGGCCATTTGAGGGGGGTAGTCCCACTGGATCTGGTTGAGGACTTGTTCCATAGGGGAGTTAAGGGGTGTGTACCGCTCGAACCGACTGGGCGATTGGACTGGTATCAGCCGGTCGACTCGGGGGGGTCGGTCGGTATAATGTGGTGTTTGGGTATTATACTGGGTGTTTCTGGCTTCTGAGTCTTTTCGTTTTTCTCGGGGGGTTGGGTGTTTTGATGTAGGGTCTTGGTAGGCGGCTAGGGAATCTTCGGCGTTCATGTATTTTTGGGCTTTGGAGAGTAAGGCTGCCATGGAGGTAGGGGGGGTTTTTGGAGAGGAAGAAGAAGAAGTCAGACGACCGTAGTCCAGCCATGAAAGCTGTAAGGATGACCTTATCATCGTTTTCCGCCACCTATAGGGCTTCGATGTTGAAGCGGGTAACGAAACTGTGCAGGGACTCCCCCTCAGTCTGGCGGATGTTGAGAAGTTGGGTTGCCAAACGACGTTTGCACTGGGCTGTAATAAAATGACTAAGGAAAGAGTCACTGAGATGTTGGAAAGTGGAGACGGAGTCTGCTGGTAACTAGCTAAACCACAGCCGAGCTGACCCCTTCAGTGTCACGGGAAAAGCTCGACACATGATCTCGTCAGGAAATGCGTGGAGGATCATGAGGGTTCTGTAGGTCTCCAGATGGTCAACTGGGTCCGTCGTACCGTCAAAAGAGTCAATGGTGGGCATTTTGAGCTTGGAGGGTAGGGGTTTGTCCCGGATGGAGGCAACAAATGGTGAGTTGGCCGTGGTAGAGGGTTTATGCTGGATGTTCTACATGACCCGTTGGAGTTGGAGCTTCATGGCTTGGATTTTTGCGTCCCAGAGAGGGATGTTATCACCACCGGAGGGCAGCGGGGGCTGGACACTACTGGCTTCCCCTTCAGGGGTTGGTGCCAGGATCAACGGATGCGGGGGTGGAGGTAGTGGATTTATGTGCGGGGGTGGAAGTTGCAAGCCTTCCAAATTGGGTGGATAAGGCTGCAGGATAGTATGGCTCGGGGCTCGTTCTTGGTTAGGGGGAATATCTGGAAGTGGTGGAGGAGGCATAGGAAGGTTTCTCTGGAGTAAAGCATTTATCAGGGCTTGGTTTTGCTCGGCCATGCGATTAATGCTGTTGGTAAGCTCGATGAAATATTATGATGGATTGTTTGGATAGGGAGGGTCGGTTTGATGGTCGGTAGCATTATGCTGAGAAGCCATGGATCTAGTCGTGACCATACACTTTGATTGGTAGTAGGAAAAGGTTGTTGGGACAGGGTCTCCGGCGACAATGAGCACAACTGGCACACGAAGCAAAGCTTTCCCACAGACGGTGCCAACTGATGTTACAGTTAATATACAACGAGTTCCTAGCAGATGTAGACGTCCCCGAACGCCCCGGGAGGGATGAGTCCCGTTTTGTTCATCTTGGGCTCACTACAGTTCAGGACTCCAATTGTCACGGTTCTTAATCTGAACCAAAGAGTCCAAATCCGGCAAATCGTTTTGAGAAAACAAATTTTTGAAAGAAGTGCCAAACATGGACTGCTTTGCCAGATACAAAGTCGCCACCTAAATATTTTATTTTTGGAAAATTTAGGAAACCCTGACTCGGTGCCTAAGGCCACGTGTCCGTCATCACCAAAGTTGCCTCAGCTCGGGAACTTGGGTACGATTGGGGAAGGTCACTTCGTGAGCACCCCCGCTCGCCCGATCAAAGATCGGCCTCTACTAACCATGATATCCAATTTTGAAAACATTATTCATTCTTATTCCGGTTATTAGCCTAGATTTACTATGTGATGCGCACAGCGTACAAGTATAGACGAGGTCGCCTGAATTGGAACAAAACATTTCATGTTTGTTTTTGAAAGATAGTTTGCTACTCGCAAGTAGGCTTAAAGTGCAGATTTTGCCACCCTCGGGTGGGCTCAGAAAAATATGGTTTTGCCACTATCTAGTGGGCTTAAAACTCACAGTCAATGTATTGTTCCAATCCAAATAACCCAACCTTCACCCACAAGCATTCAGGCAGTTATATCACATAAGCAAATAGCCTCATGCTAAGCATGCTATCATGGCAGTCACTCACACACATGCAAGGATGCTAAAACGTAAAAACTTACCGAGTACTCCAAGCCAAAACAGAAACTATGTTAGAAATCCATGCATGATCCTAACTATACAGAAATGCCTAATGCAACACATGCAAAAATGCAACTATAGCAAGCTCGGCTATTCTAAACACGACATATGGAATGCTACAGCTAACAAGTATTCAGCTTGGAATTGAAATACAATGCAGTGAGTTATGATGCGCCGAGCCCGGTGCATGCAAAACAGATAAATGAATGCAAACATGTTATCATACTGTATGCTAATTGAAACATGCCCTATTCTAACCATCATAAGCTGGTAAATAAAAGGGAGAAAGACGTGGGGTTGGAAGACATACATCACACGCACACACACTTATTATAATTGTGCCCTCACTCGGAGGGTCCGAATAAATAATACAGTCCGAATAAATAATTACAGTCCGAATAAGTACAAAATCCTAATTAATTAACAAATTAGTCTAAGAAAATAGTAAATTAGCATGCAAGCTAGGGACTGCCTCAACTCTGCTCCGGATGATGAATGATGCATGTTCGGGTTGCCTTGCACGGAAATCCATTGCGATGCCCCAATTAGCCTCTGTTTACAAATAAGCCCGGAATATTGCACGAAGCTCCGAAAGACTGCCGGTTTCTGATTTGCTGCAACAGAGAACAAGAAAGGGGCATGGCAAAGTATTTTCACATATGTATGCACGCCTCGATCCTCGTGCCACCAATCACGCATCTTGATGCATGATGGCTGAGGAGTCGAATTGCACGACTCAATATGAAATGAATGCACATATAAACATGACAAGACCTAGACTCCATCATGGTTAATCCGAAGTGTCGGCGACTGGGAATTGAGACACGTTCCATCACTCGGAGTACGAATCGTCCCTCGTTTCCCGTGCTTAGGCTAACTCCTATCCCAAACACAATGCAATATGCATGACATGCATGAATGCAATCCTAACATGCAACCTAGCATACGCAATGCTATGATATGGCATACACAATGCTCGATATGACATGGCATACACGATGCTCTAACATACAACCTAGCATACGCAATGCTATGAATTGAAATGGTATACACAATGCACGATGGACTTACAGTAATATGAGTAGACCTCAGCCACACTCACATCAGCGGCCATAAGATGAAAATGAGACACTCGAGATGCGTGCACACATGCACGCAAACCGAGGACCGATCCTAAGGCACAAATGCCACTCTAACAAGGCATGGAAAGGCATGAAATATGGCATACAAACATGCAAGTTCCAGCACTGAAATGTGATGCAAAATGATCCCGAAACATGGAAACATGGCACCCGATGCATGGAATGGTCCCGAAACACAAAACTAGGCACATGTATTGACCTATAGCTATACAAAGCATGCATTATTTGATCATGAATCACAAAGACAGAACCAAGGAAGTCCAAAAATATGAACATTTCTAGTTCAAAGCATGGCTAAAAGATGCTAGCAAGATGGACTAAAATAGCATGCAACTTTGACTAGCAAACATGGTTTACATGGTATGTATATGAAGCATATGAAATCTCACCAAACCAGCAAAAATCAGTGAACAAAACATGTGAAAATACGCCCAAATAAACATGGAAATGCAGCCAATGCATGTAAAAATGAGGGGCCCCTTTGGAAGGGCATACCAGGGGTTATTAAGCAGATGCATCAAGGACACTTAGCATGGAAAAATAAACTCTGGAAATCAAATATGGTAGTCCTAAAACTCATCAAATTGGCCTTGAAATCAGTCAACAAAGCATGCAAGATAGGGCCTCTTTGGAAGGCCAAAAAGACCATCAAGGAAAACAAGGAGAGAGGGGGTCACCCCCCTCTAATTTTGGCCTTCAAGAACACACCTAAGCCACTAAAAATCCTCTGGATTTCAGTGGCTAAGAGGCCAAACCATGGCCAATGCAAGTGTTCTAATGCATAGCCCTAATCATGAAGATATGAAGCATGCATAGGGGGAAGATGACCCCAAATAGAGAATAGACCTTAATCAAATATGAATATGATGTCAAAAAAAGACTTTTTTCAGTTTAGGTCGAGGTCCAAAAAGGCTCACAAATAAGGCTAATGTATCATGCAAAATAAGCCCTAAAAGAGAGATTGAACAAACAAGACAGTAAAAGGCCTCAAAAAGCAAAGAGCCCTTTAACAAAGTTGAAGAGGGGCTCAAAACAAGATACTAGACAGTTTATGAAAAATCTCAAATATGCTCACAAGTAAGGCTAAAATATGATGCAAAAATAGCCCCAAAAGAGAGATAGAGAGCAAGAAGTAGTAGCTGGCCTCAAACAGCAAAGAGCCCTTCAACAAAGTTGAAGAGGGACTCAAAATAAGGCACTTTACAGTTTGGCTCGAAGCCCAGAAATGCTCACAAGCAAGGCTAATATATCATGCAAGAAATAACCCTAAAAGAGAGATAAAGGGAAAGGGGCAGCAGATGGCCTCAAACAGAAAAAAAAATCCTTAATCAAACATGAAGATGAGCTCAAAATAAGACTGTTTCCAGTTCGGGACGAAGCCCAAAAATGCTTGCAAAAGGGGCTAAGATATAGAACAAAATAGTGCAAAAATGGAAAAAATAGGAGCTTACCCTTGTAGAGCAACTTTCCAGTAGTTTTTGGTCCAAAATTCTGAGCTTTCAACCTTTACAAATCGCCTCCAAGGTGCTGAAATGGATGATGGTGGTGTGGTGCTATGGGTTGTAGTGCAAATGGTGTAAGAATCTTAGGGTTTGAAGGGTTGAAGTATAGATATAGGGGAAGTATGTGTATATGCCCTAGCTGGTTTTTCTAACCCTTAGAAATGGAGGTCGGGTGCTGGCTTTATAGAGGAGAAGGAGTGAAAGAAAAGGGGGGGAAAAACAATTCAAATTTCCCCCCCAAAAAGGGTCTCGTGCAAAACAAATTGCAGGATTGGAATGCACCAGGAGAGAGAAGAATGGCGGCCAGTCTGAGGTTCGGTGGTGGCCACCTCCCCTGGCTGGCCGGCCAGGGGTCAAAAGGGTCAACAAAGTTGCTAGCCGGCCACCCCAGAAAGGTGGCCTCCCATGTGTGTACAACACAGCTGTATGGTCAAAACCCAAAAAATGTAACCCAGGAGAGAGAGAAACCAACTTTTTAGAGGGGTTCAAAAGGGTCAAGAACAATTGATGGCCGGTCTATCCATATTGGTGGCCTCCCAGGTGTGTACAGCACAATGGTGTGGTGGAAAGTCAGAAAAAGTGGCCCGGGAATGGAAAAAGTAAGCTTTCTAGTGAAGAAAACGGGCGATAAAGAGCGATGAAGGAATAAAGCTAGTTTTCAGAACAATTGCTGGCCTCCCACCTTCCTACAACCTCTCTAACAATGAAAATAAGGTCTCCGCCAAAAATGAACCCAAACCGATGCAGAACGAAGGTTCGGGGGTCAAAACGCGTAGTTTGGGGGCCCAAAAACTGACTATTAAGCACCGGAGGTGGCGTTCGACCACGAAGTTGGTCTCTCGGGCCACAGTGTCCCTCAAAAGGAAGGAAACAAGGTGTATGCCAAAAACGGAGCAAACGGAGGTGGTTAAGCGGTCCCGAACCGAGGAACACGGCCGATGGCTCCGAAAACCGGGAACTGGGCTCCAAACGGGAAAAATGGCCTACGACCATGAAACGTAGCCTACGGCCACTAAGAGATGATCTACGAGACCTCTCCCTGCCTTCGGGAAGAGAAAACGGAGAAAACGGGATCCAGTTCGCAAACCGAGGCAAAGCACAAAAGAGTCCGGAAGTTCGGAGGCGAGGCTCACAACCGAGATTCCGCAACTTCATAACAAGCACAATATGCAACATCACCGAGCGCTCAGTTGGTGACGTCTGAGTCTTAAGGTCGGTCAAAAATGGGGTGTCTACAGCAGAACGATCGGACTGATCCACGCTTCTCGTGCCAATATCCGAGTAATCAAACCCACCAATGAACCTGCAGACAAGTTCAACGGGGAACAGGGAGTCCCCCAGTGAACTCTCTGACGAGTAAGTTAGAAAGAGAAGTAGAGTGTAGAGAGAGAGATTGGAGATAGAAAGCTTAACCTTCTTCTTGTCTTCAACGTCTGCTTATATCTTTTGGTAATCATTTCGCCGTCCCTTCCGACCTGCCACCTTGGCCGAAAGTCTATGCTGTAACTTACCTTGTTCAGGGTGAGAGGGTGCTGTTCTGACGGAGAGGTGTTGTCGTAATAAATGTTGTGATGGGCTGCCTTAATGGCGATGTGCAGTGGCAATAACTTTGTAGATCTTTGTCTGCTGATGTGGCTTGTCCTTTACCTGCCACATGTCTGAATATCATTGGTTCTTCGTGCCATGTTAGTTTCCAGCTGTTCAGGATCTCATCAATTGAGTTATGTGTTGGGCTCTAAGTGATGGGCTTGGGTTGTTCATAGTGGGCTATGACCTTTGTGGGCCTAACCACGTCAAATCTTAAGTCACTAACTCCTTACCACTATGCGCTAGGTAGAGTAGGGATCATGTTATAGCTCAAGCGCGTCTTGAGGGAGCAAAAGTGAATCCCCCTTGGGCAATATTCTCACATTATCGGGCCCTTCTAAGCCCTCTTTTTCTGACTAGGGATGGCAATTTGAACTCGGCCCGAAGGGGACCCAACTCCCCGACCCTAATTTGAGCGGTTTTTTCCTAAAAAATATCCCTAACGGGACGAGAATGGTATTCAAAAATCATTTCCCCGATCACTTTCGAGCCGGGAATGGAGATAAGTGTCCCAACCTCGTACCTGGCTCGTCCCCATCCTCGTCCCCGTCCCTGTCCCCGTTTGTTCCCGAAGTGAAATTACTATAATACGCCCTATATATATATATATATAAATGAATCCTTCCTCACACACTCAGACTCAGTCTCATATCTCTCTCTCTCTCTCTCTCTCTCTCTCTCTCTTCTTGACGTCGCCCTCTCTTCTCGATGTCGCCGACCACCACTCCCATAGTCGCTCAATCGCCATGACTACCACCTTCGCAGCTGCAATCTCCTCTGCGAAACGACCTCATCTTCTTTGCTTCGAACACGTACAGCTGCCCTACCGAACACGTCCACCACTTCCAGAGTTGCTTAGCTGCAAGATCAGATCTTTTTTTTTTTTCAAATCTGTTTCAGAACTGTTTCACAAATTTCAGATCTGTTTCATTATACACTAATTTCATATATGTTTTCATTATTATACAGACCCCGAACAATTTCAGATCTGTTTCATTATACACAAATTTAATATGTTTTCATTATTATACACATCTGTTTTCAATTTAATCTATTTACACATTTGTTGTTGTTGATGATGATGATGTTGTTGTTGATGATGAATTATTGTATTTTCTGAAGTTATTTATTTATTATTTTATTTTTTTTGGCCGGGGATTGTTCGGGGTCAGAGAAACCCAATCCCCATTAGGAGGAGAGGGTGGTGATAGGTTCCCCGTCGGGAATCAGGGCCGGGACCGGGGAAAATTTGACCATCGGAGATCGGGGACCGAGAGTGTGATCCCTGACCCCGTCCTGTCCCATTGCCATTCCTATTTCTGACTCCCCCAATGAGTAGGACTCGTATAGATATGCTTAAATAAAGTTGTTTTTTTAATCTTAAATAAAGTTTTTGCTACGTGCTTATTGGGCCCCTCCTACCCTTTTCACCAAATAAAAAAAAATAATGTAATTAGTGAATTAAGTCCTACATTAGCCTCAAGGGATTGAGAAGTGATATATTAAATTATTCATCTATTTTGAGATTCGAACTCCATAATTTCCTTATATGGAAGTCATGTCTTTCCAATGGGAACTACTTAATTAATTCCCATTCAATCAATTTATGATCAATTAATGTATATATTCTAGCAAATATCATTATTATGTACTCACTACACATAAATTGTGTAATAAATTAGGAATAGCCTATGTACTCGTAAAGTTTTTCAAAAAAGAAAAATTATCCAGAATGAGAAGGGTGGGTTGAGATTCAAATGGTGTATCGTCAAATCTATATATCGAGTATAAATTTCAATTTTAAAGTAAAATTATGAATATATAGTATTAATGTATAAATTATGGTTTATTTCAGTTGGCAGATCTGTGCAATGCATACTTGGCAGAAGCAGAGATATCAAAGAGTGGAAGTAGACAAACACTTGAGGAATACATGAGCATTGCTTGGATCTCAGTAGCTTGTTCTGTTGTATTGATCCATGCTTACTTGTCACTCAATGAACACGTCACCAAACAAAATTTAGACTACATAGTTAGACATTCAAACATGATGCGTTGGTCAACAACTATTGTTCGATTCACTGATGATCTTGGAACCTCAAAGGTATACATATATTCATTCTAGCATATCAATACATTTCATTGTTGAGTCAACTTCACAGTTTGATTCTTAGATTAATTTAGAAGTAATTAATTTAGGGTAATTAACTTAGGATGAATTACACTAATAGTCCCTACGGTTTGGGGCTTATATCACTTTGGTCCTTGACTTTTCAATTGTGACACATTATACCCTGAATTTTGAATCTTGTTTCAAATGGGAACAATTGAAGATATCATTAGATTTTTTAAGCGTAAAATCGTCAATTTGATAAAATATAAACTAATTTGACAAAAATAAATGTCAAACAAATATTTTTGAATTTTTAAAAATTATTTCTACCCACTAAAAATAAAATTATGTAAAATTGATAAATCTTTTAGACATTTATTTATTTTTTTACCAAATTAATTTTTATTATGTGTTTGGATGATGATCATGTAAAATTAATTTTTAAAAATTAATCATGTAATTTTTATCAATTTTACATAATTTTATCATTGGTGGATAAAAATTAAAAATATTTTTTTGACATTTATTTTTGTCAAATTAGTTTATATTTTATTAAATTGACGATTTTACCCTTGAAATTAAACAATGGTATCTTCAATTGTCCTTATTTGAAACAAGATTCAAAATTCATGATCAAATGTGTCACAATTGAAAAGTTGGGGACTAAAGTGATACGAGTCCCAAACTATAGGGACTGTTAGTTTAATTTGCCCATTAATTTAAGTCTCGAGGGATTCATCCTTTATCTCACATCTCCATCTTATTTTGTGAAATTTTTTTATTTTCATAGCACATCTATAAATTTAAGAGGAAATGGATGAAATGAGAATGTGATGATAATAGCATGGGACAATGAATGTGATTATATGTAATGTCATAGAATTAAACCATAGTAGGTTAGAATGGGATAAAGAGAGTAATAATGAGACAATTATTTTTTGAGAAAGGGTTTGGCTTCTCCCAAGTTGTCATCTCAACTTGAGAGGGTATTTGGATTTGTTACGATCATTTTGGAACCGATTTCGGTGTTCTAAACCATATCGGTAGATATATATTTGAATTATATTTGTTTTAAAAAAAAATAGATAACAAATATAATTTCAAGAATAACCATTAATTTTTTTTAATACCAATTTTATTCAAACATATAACTATCTATCTGTTGGCTACATATTTTGTAAAAGCCAATTACAATTCGACACGTGGCAGAATAAGGGTATTAGGGGAAGATGATTTTAATCTTTGATCCCAATCGTACACGTGGCAATAAATATTGGTTCTCAAGAGATCTGAGTAACACTAGATCAATAATGAGATACAAGGTGACGTGACTTCAACGGTTACCTATATTCAAATTCAAATACAGGAGGGAAGTTCAATTGCAAGTGATGGCGTAGTGGGACTATTTCTAAGGCAGCATGATCAGCGATCATGGAGGAGCAGTTCGACGGTTCGAAGTACAGTTCGAAGGTCATCTCTAACAAGTATAAATAGCAAGGAAGTTCCCAGAAAAGACCCCCAGACTCAGATCATACAAACCAGTCTTTACTTCATATTTTCCTTTCCAGTTTTATCTTTCCTGTACTTTAAATACTTGTTCTTTAAATACCTGCACTTTAAATATCCGCACTGCACTTCGATTCATAGGAGTAGTTTCAAATAGATTCAAGTAGGCTGTTGCTGTAAACCTCATCGAGGCTGAGTTTGGACTATTGTAAGTGTTCATTTTAATGAAATACTTCGATTGTTCTTCATATTAACTGTTATTTTCTCTTAAATTCTTCTAAGTCAAGCCACTAGTAAAAGTCCTCTTCATTGAGGCTGAAAGAACTAAAACACAGTCGCCTGATAATTGATTGGCAATTATAATTTCTGTAAGGACTGATTGATCCTTGCTGGCACGCTTGCATTTACAAATATATCCTTCGAAAAGCCAAAAAGCCAACATATATTTTTGGCACGCCCAGTGGGACCTGTTAAAATGGCTAGACGAAGACGACAAGGAGAAAATGAACGCTTGGAAGAAGGCGTAGAAGGAGAGGTAGAAATACCTAATCCAGAGGAGAATGTGGTAACACATCCTGGAGACTCCTATGTTATCGTAACCTTTGGTCTAACAATCAAAGACTTCGACAAGAACCATATGTTCATAATATTGGATGAAACCAAGGAATTGGACCATCCACCGTTCCATCTACTCAGCCAACAAATCCATGGGATGGCTTAGTAGATGCTATGGGACGACAATTAATGAACACAATGGAAAGGTGGGCAACATCCTTTTTGGATCGAATGAATAACCACCAACCAACAAATACAAGACATACAGAGGAAATTTTAAATGTCCCTCAGCAAAGATTGGCTAGAGAAAAACAGCCTATGCAAACTAATGGACAAATTAATGGTCAGACTAGTACTCAGAACTATGAAAGACCATCGCCTCAGTCTTGGTATGAACCCATTTCAAGGCCTGTAGTAGGCCAAAATGCCTCAAGATTTCAACAATGAAGCCACACAAGTTGGTGGATCTGGCCAAGTACAAGAAACTGGTATAAGAATGGTGGCAAATCCCATGTTCGAAGCCATACCTGGCATTAGGGGGTATAATAATCCCTTATTCGAATTTATACCCGGGGGGTTGGAAGGTTTGCCCACAAATGGAAGGGACACAATGCCTGTTCCAACACCTTTCACAGGTCCCTTCGCAGGACAGGCTCAAAGGGGTTACCCCTACCCCAACAAAGAACTCCGCACCACAGGGCAACCATTCCCCAAATGTACCACCTTATGGACCAAGAGGATCACAGGCACAAGTTTGTCCACCAAACCCTGTGTTTGTTCTTTCAGTAGTGGTGCAGCAAGCCCAAAATATGGTCCCTAGGGACCAAATTGCTGATATTGTTAGGGAGATGTGTGGACCGATGGCTCGGGGGGTCCAGACTCAGATACGTAAAACCATACCCAGAGGGGTGGATAGGGTACATGAATACCCAAGAGGATTGAATACCAGATTTCACCCTATTCTATGGAACCGAAATCAATCAACAAGAGAGCATATTGTTAGATTCACGCCGGTGGTGAATTCACTAATCATGACTACATAAACCGAGATTATTTCCAAACTCTTTAACTGGGGGAGCGTTTGTATGGTATATCAACCTTACACCTGGCTCTATTCAAACTTGGCAACAAATGGAAGAGGCATTTCATGCCCAATTTTTCCAATCGGAGCCAGAGGTGTCCATGGCAGACTTGGCAAGATTGAGTCAAAGGCCCAAGAAAAGGCTACTCGCCATTGCCAGATTTAAAAGGGCTCGAAATAAATGTAGAGTCATCCTTCCAGAGCCAGAATTTGTAAGATTGGCTCAAAACGGTTTAGAGTTCAGGCTTCGAAAGAAGTTTGACTCAACTGAATTCAGGGATTTAGTCGAATTAACCTATAAGATGTCTCGATATGAAGCATTACTAGAGGAAGAACAAGATCGAAACAATGCTTCGTATAAGACATACTATAGAGATCCCAATTATGAGATCGATGCAGTAGAGATTGTGGGCAAAGAACCTGTAATCTGTGAAGCATTAATTCATAAGGATACGACTATCGACCAAATAGCGGTTTAAAAAGAAAGACTTTCACGTAAAAGTATTCTTTCGATTTAACAAAAGCAGATGACATTTTTGATCATTTGCTTGTACCAATTTCCTTAAGTTACCAAAAGGGTAAACCGCCTTCTCTTGATGAACTTAAAGGAAAAGTATATCAGAATGGCATAATTCTTGGTCTCACTCAACTAAAAGCGCATTGTTTTTCGAGACAGATCCAAGAGCAAATCCGAAAGGAAGTCCAAGTTCCCAACCAAAACAGAGAAAGCCATGGAAATTGACAAGAACCCGCTTCCGAAGTTGGAGAAAGCGCTAATGTGGTTGTACCAAACTTTCGTAATCTATCTCGCAGAATTGGAAGAGGTCAATGTGCAAATGCATATTGCCAACCGCATACCGCCAAGAAGGAGACCAAATCCACCATTATTGGATAGGGTCTCTCACATCGAAGGAACATTCGATGAAGAAATCTTGGATGACGATTCCTTGGAAGCAAATTGTAATGCAAAGGATGTGTCCTGTGTAGACTAAGCTACAAATGGTTGAAGGGCTTCCAATTGATGGGAAGCAATACTATAAGGATGTTCAAAGACGTCCTAAATCAACCAACACTTACAACAAAAGGCCGCAGGCTAGTGATAGGCGGCGACGGTGGTGGTTGAGCTCATAGCTGATGTAATAAATGCTAAAGGCAAAAGGCCCTTGTATGAGTCTAGGCCACTTAACTACTACGTAATGGAGAGCAAACATTCGAAAGAAGATTAGAGAGGAGTTCAGTTATGGGACTAAAGCCGAGATTGGCCCCCTGCACCAACCTCACACGTAATGAAAATGGCCATCTCCATCAAAGGCCAGAATCAAGCTCGAAGCATGAGACCAGAACCATGCACTTATCTCCACGGCCAGTTTCAAAGATGGCTTCGAAGGTGGAAAAGGGTGATTTAACATCTGAATCAAGAAGCTCTTGGGTACACTGAGTTCAGCATTGGTTTGTAATGCAAAACAAACCTAGGGAATTGCTTGCCAGAGAGATATTGGAATCACAGTGTAATGGTCAAACCTCCTTTGGTGGCCCCCAACAATCGGTATTCTTGAAGCACCCAAAGACAAAGGAACCAAATATGGTTCGGTTATTTCAGATCACAAAGGAGGAAGATTCAGCAGTACACCCAATACCAAAGAAGATCCGAAAGAGAGTGGAGAGAGTTCTTCACAGTGTCAAGACAGAAGAAAAGAAAGCCAAGTCGCACCATGCTCCAAAAACCGACGCTACAAAGTAAAGTGGTTTGTAGCAGAACACTGGCCCAAGTTCATTCTGAACTAAAGGCCAGGGAGAAGTCTAGTTTGGCAGGGCTGGAGAAGGCTCTGATGGAAAGTGATAGTGAAATAGAAGAAGAGATTGGCATGAGCCAAAAGAAGGAAATGGCAGAAGAAGAAATGTTCGAAGCCTTCATGGCTGAACAAACATTTCTGACTGAAAAATCAGTTGACAAGGATCCTTCGAAGGGATCAATTATCAATGAAATACCAGAATGCAGCATGGAGGACGCTACTGAAGACACTGAGCAAGGTAGCCAAGAGGGGAAGAAGGTACAGCCAGCCATCCAGTTTGGCTCATTTCCCCCTGTATCAGTCAACATGGTACACATACTACCTCATGAATTCCAAGCTGAAAATGAGGATCAGGATGACCAAGACATGGATCCAATTCCTGTCTCTAGCGAGGAATCACAAGTGAGTATGGTACAGGATGCTCCTGAAATGGCTATTCCAATGGAAACTGAGTGTGAAAGCGAGGAGGAGGTGAGCATCAACCTCTCGTATCCTTTTGAATACCCCTTGAATTCCATGACCCAACATGTCAAGCCTTTGTACATTAAGGCTTTCTTTGATGGGATACAGTTAAACCGAGTCCTAGTAGACAATGGGGCGGCGGTAAATTTATTACCGAAATCTTCTTTGAAGAAATTAGGGAAGAAAAATTTGTGTTGATCCCAACCAAGACAACCATTGTTGGCTTTCGGAGATAAGCAGATGGCCCAGGGAATTCTGCCTATTAATTTGAGTGTGGGAACCAGGGATTGTATGACAGCATTCTTCGTGATCGACAGCAATGCTAAATATAATGCCTTACTTGGGAGAGATTGGATTCACACCAACAAATGTGTGCCTTCCTCTTTGCATCAGAAGATCATGATGGCCCTGGGCAATGGAGAGACAGAGGAGATTGATGCAGATCCTCAACCCTTCATAGCCTGTGCAGACTTTGTAGAGGCCAAGCTGTATATTGAGGGAGTAACCCCACTCAGTATATTGAGGAAAGCTGATGGCTCAGCCGAAGTGACGGCTGATGAGGAAGTAACACACCTGAAGCACTTAGTCCAAGAAAGTGCGGATGAAGAGGTTGTCGTGAAAGATGACAATGATGCCTGGTTGTAGGCAAAGAAGTGAAGAACGAGAAGCCAAGTCATTGGCTTTGATTAAATTCTCATCATTGGATGTAAAAGCAATAGTCCAGAAAGTACATAAACAAGAGAGAGAGGCCATGATAATTGGCTGTAAACAAGAGCAACAACAGGTCAGAAGTTTGACCTTTGGGAAATACTGTGCATTGGACATTGAAACGAAAGTCCAGGAGATACAGGAAGAAGACGCCTTATGGACAGATTTTGTCTATGAGGAAGAAGGCAGAGATGTCGAAGTAGAGAACCTAGGAGCAGAACAAGGCGAAAAGGTTGCTTCAAAGGTCGAAGAAACCAAAGAAAAAGCTTCAATGAATTCTCAGACGCAAGATCCCTTAGAAGAAGTGAATTTAGGGGAAGGTTCTGTGCAGCAGCCCACCTATATAAGTACTTGTTTGAATGCTCTGGACAGAGGCCAGTTATTGGTTGTTTTAAAGAAATACAAAGATTGTTTTGCATGGTCCTATAATGAACTACCAGGATTGGATAGATCATTGGTGGAACATAGGCTCCCTATGAAGCCTAATTTCAAGCCATACAAGCAGAAACCAAGAAGGATGAGTCCAGACGTAATTCAGAAGGTCAAGGAAGAAATTCTTAGACTACTTAAGGCAGACTTTATTAGGACAGCCAGGTATGTTGAATGGCTATCTAATATTGTGCCTGTAGTTAAGAAAAATGGCAAAATGAGGGTATGCATCGATTTCAGAAATTTAAATCTAGCAACTCCTAAAGATGAGTACCCT
The DNA here is from genome assembly GCA_025200525.1 of Camellia lanceoleosa. Taxonomy (NCBI): domain Eukaryota; kingdom Viridiplantae; phylum Streptophyta; class Magnoliopsida; order Ericales; family Theaceae; genus Camellia; species Camellia lanceoleosa. The sequence goes on along the minus strand of CM045769.1, from coordinate 12,745,776 downwards.
ATGCCTATAGTAGATTTGTTGGTGGACAGTTCAGCAGGGCATCAAGTTTTATCGATGATGGATGGCCACTCTGGTTATAACCAAATATGCATTGCAGAGGAAGATATTCACAAGACAGCATTCAGATGTCCTGGGAATATTGGCACCTTCGAATGGGTTAAAATGCCATTTGGTCTGCAGAATGCTGGGGCTACATATCAGAGGGCTATGAACACTATCTTTCATGACCTTATTGGAGGGTATCTAGAATGTTATATTGATGACATTGTGGTGAAATCCCAGTCCATGGAGAAGCATTTGTTTCATTTAGAAACAGCTTTCGAAAGAATGAGGAAGTTCAAGTTGAAACTCAACCCTCTTAAATGTGCTTTCGGTGTGTCATCTGGAAATTTCTTGGGATATGTAGTGCACAAGAAAGGAATACAGATTGATCAGAATAAAGCCAAAGCCATCATCGAAGCTAGGCCTCCATCAAGTAAGAAAGAGTTACAAAGGTTCCTTGGGCAGGTTAACTTTCTTCGAAGGTTTATTTCTAACACTGCAGGGAAAACTAAAGTATTTTCTTCCTTGTTAAGGCTGAAAGATGAAGAAGAATTTGTGTGGACAGCAGAGCATCAAATTGCTTTCGAAGGTATCAAAGCCTACTTGGCCAACCCTCCAGTGCTGATGCCACCAAAAGGGAATAAGCCCTTGAAGTTATACATAGCGGCAGCAGAAGATTCATTGGGAGCTTTCTTGGCCCAAGACAATGAAGAAGGCAAGGAACAAGCTGTTTATTACCTTAGTAGGTTTTTAAATTCTTGTGAATGTAAATATTCAAATTGCTGAAAAGTCAGGTCTTGCTTTGTATTTTGCTGTAATGAAATTAAGATATTATCTTTTACCTACAACTGTCTTGGTAATTGCAACCACAGATTTGGTTAAATACATGTTATCTAGACCTATGTTGAGAGGAAGAATTGGCAAGTGAATATTAGCCTTATCGGAATTTCATTTAGAATATGTCCCTCAAAGGGCAGTAAAAGGGCAAGTATTAGCCAATTTTCTGGCAGATCATCCATCTCAAACAGAGAGCCAAGAGGTAATGGAACTCGGTATGGCTAGTGTTGAACCATGGCAAATGTGGTTCGATGGATCGAAGGCTAATGGATTAATTGGGATTGGTATTGTGATTAAGTCTCCACAAGGGGTAGAAACCACGCATGGTTTCAGAGTGGATGAAGCTAGCTGTTCCAATAACCAGGCTGAATATGAAGCCTTAATAGTGGGACTAGAAATCCTTATTGGATTACAAGTACATGCAGTTGACATATTTGGGGACTCTCAATTGGTGGTTAACCAAGTGAAAGGGATTTTCGAGTGTCAAAGCATAAGCATCCTACCATATTATGTTGTTGCATTACATCTGCTTTCTCAGTTTCAAATAGCAAATGTAACCCATGTTCCAAGATTCTTGAACAATAGAGCTAATGATGTGGCTCAAAAAGCTTCGAACTTCAAGAGAATGGATAATACCCAAAGGGATATAAGCCAAACAACATATCAGAGATCAATACAACCTTTGAATAAAAGGAATGTGATCTTGGAAGTCAATCATAATGACTCACAAGAACAGGATTGGAGGCATCCAATAATGCAGTACTTGGCTGGTCCATCTTCGAAGGCCAGCAGAAAAGTCAAATTGCAGTCTATGCAATACATGATATATGGTAATGCTCTCTACAAAAGGGGAGGAGATGGCTTATTATTGGAATGTCTAGGCCCAAAAGAAGCATTAACAGCCATGACTGAGGTTCATGAAGGCATTTGTGGTGCTCATCAGCCTGGTGTAAAGATGAGATGGTTGCTTCGAAAGCATTCCTACTATTGGCCAACTATTCTTAAAGATTGCATAGAATATGCAAAGGGTTGCCAGGCATGCCAAAAACATGGCACAATAAGACATGTGCCCATAACTGACCTACATGCAGTAGTGAAGCCTTGGCCATTCAGAGGATGGGCCATGGATATGATGGGTAAAATTCACCCACCTTCTTCGAAACATCATTGTTTCATTCTAGTGGCCACTGACTACTTCACTAAATGGGTCGAAGCCAAACCATATAAGGTCAGAGACCGCAGAGGTCATTGGGTTCATTAAAGATCTGATCCATAGATTTGGCATTCCACAAACCATAACAGTTAATAATGGAACTGTGTTCGATGGGAAAATGGTAAAGTCCTTTGTGGCAGAATTTGGGATTAGCCTTATTAATTCCACTCCCTATTATGCACAAGCCAATGGTCAAGCTGAATCATCCAATAAATCCTTAAAAAAAGGAATACAAAAGGTGGTGGAAGATAATCCTAGGGATTGGCATAACCTATTGTTGGATGTTTTATGGGCTTACAGAACTTCCCCAAGGTCGAGCACAGGAGTCACCCCTTATGCCTTAGTATACGGGCATGATGTAGTGTTACCTGTGGAAATTAATGTTAAATCTCTGAGGGTAAGATGTCAAGATCAATCAGAACCTGAGCAATATCATCAAAGCATGTGCTTGGAATTAGAAGACATAGATGAAGCGAGGATTTTGGCGTTAAATAGCATTCTTTTTCAAAAGAAGAAAGCAGCCAAGAATTATAACAAGAAAGTCAAGCATATTGGCTTTGATGAAGGTGATTTGGTATGGAAAACAATACTCCCAATAGGGATTAAAAGCCATAAGTTTGGCAAATGGTCACCTAACTGGGAAGGACCATATCAAGTTCATAGAGTTTTGCCTTTTGGAGCATACCATTTAAGAAATTTGAATGGTTATGTACATCCCAAAAAGATTAATGGCAGATATTTGAAGCCTTATTTTCCAACCATTTGGGAAACACAAGGAATAGAATAAACATTGAATACAAAAACATGAGACTACTCAAAGGATGGACAAAATTTGTTCTTTTATAAAGAATTAAATACATTATGCCACAGATTGGCCCAGAAATCATTACAATGTCTTAATTGTTTTTGTACAACAGATTTCCTATTACTAAGTGATGGGAACAGTTTAATAGCTGCAGCCATGTCCTTTTTTCGTTCAGCCAGTTCTTGGTTAGTGATCTGCAGTTTGGTGTCAGTTCGAACCAAGGCCCGGTTTACTGCAGCTAATTCCTCCTCCAGTTGAGCCTTCTTCTCTAGCAGCTGGATTCGAAACTGGGAAACAGAGGAATGTTGTTCCTTGAGTTCTGATACTTCGGTATGCACTTGAGAAACAAAATTCTGGTCCCTAGTTAGTTTCTCATCCGTAGCCTTAGCAGCATGACAAATGTTGAGATAGAAATCGATGGTGGCTGCTGCCTGAGATAGATGACTTGAAACATTCATGCCAGACTGCTCAGCAACGTTACAACACTGAAGGAACCCATTTCTGATAGTAGGCCTTTGTAGAGCCTCAAAGGGAATCCTTGAAAAAGAAATTAGCAGTTCTAGACATGTGTCTATGTCTATCGAAGGTGCAGAAGGTTTGCTGCTGAAGAAAGAATTCTCAAAAATCTCTAACAAGAAGTCAGCCAAGACTAATGGTTCAGCTTCAGCATTGAATGATGGAGAGGTAGAGGGTATGTCAAAGAAACTAGCCAGCCTGGCCTTAAAGATGTCTACCTCATCCATAGACATGAAGGGTGCAGAGAGTGTGGTGGTGAAAGGCCCAAAGGATTGCATGGGGATATGAGAAGTGAAAGGAGTGTCTTTGGCAGCCTCTATAGTCTTAGCCACCAGCGAATCAAGAGAAGAGGGGCTGGAAGTAGGCATAGACGATGAACCATGAATTGAAGGACTACTAACACCCTCTGTGGAAGAATTAGCTGCCATAAGAGATGGAGTGGCAATTGGAATTTCCGTGAAGGAAGGAAGAAGGGCAAGGCTCAAAGAAGAAATAGACTGAGGCAGATCAAAAGTCAAAAAAGGAAGATATGGCTCTAAGCCAAAGAAAAGAGAAGCAGGGATGCTTGGATTCAAAGAAGGTATATCGAATATAGGCTTAGAGAGTGGAAGCATGATTTGGATGGTTTTCACACATTGCATTTGGTCAATTTCAACTGAAATCGAAGGAGGCCTCGCTGGAAAGATGAATGCAGTAGCTGTTGCTGCAAGAAGAGGAAATACAAAGGACTGTCAGAATTCAGTATGTAAAAGTTGACAAAGGGAAAACAGCGGAAGTGTGAAGGAAATTACTTGTTTCAGAAACACTGGCACTGATGGGAGAGCGACGAAGGGAATAATGTGCGATAGTTTGTTGCTTTCTACCCATTTCCCTTTGCAATGCATCAGCAGCAGCAGCTTTTTCTCTTAAAATTTGTTGCTGTCGTCTCTTCTCGGCCCTCTCGAAGACAATTATTGCCTTGGAATGTTCTCGCTTCATCGCTTGGCATTGCCTCATGAATGGGATCTTTAAATAAGGCAGTAGTTAAAGCAGTCATTTTCCTTCTCTTTCCTATTACTTGGGCAAGTGTCTTAGAATCAGAATCCTCATCAGAGTCAGAAGGAGAGGCATCAAAGTCAGAAGGAGAGACAGTAATCTTTCTTCTCTTTTTTCTTTGAATCGGCATTGTCTGCTCATCAATTGTCTTCTCAGCTCCTTCAGCCTGAGATTTAGATTCCCCAAAAGGAAGCTCTTCTTCTGTTCCTTTAGCAGCCGTCTCCTCGAGAACTAAATCAGTCACTCTTTTTCTCTTTATCAAGGGTAATTCATGCTCTTGATCTTCTGCTTCTTCTTTTTCTTCTTCTTGTACCTCAATTGTTTTCTTCTCGGGCTCAAGCAGTCTCCTCTTCTTTTGCTGCTGATCACCTTTACAAACAGAAAGAAAAACGAATTAAGAATAAGGTAGCTAGCATTATAGAAAAGTCGAAGGAAAGAAAACAAATGTATGTACCTTTCTTCGAAACAGCTCGAGTGACTCTGAGAGGAGTTGAAGTAACAGGAACAGATTGAGTTGTAGGGGGCACAGTGGAAGAAGTGACAATTTCAGCGCCCTTGGATTGGGACACATCCAACACTTTTAGTGGATCTTAAGGTGAAATGGCCAAGTAAACTTCCATATTGCTCACCCACCACTTTTGGTGTCTCTTCAAAAAGGTGCCTTGAGGGATGAAAGGGGTGTATTCAAAATTGGCTAAGTCATCTATAAATTTGACAGTTGCCTCTTCTAGCCTTGATTTTCGAACCTTCAAATCTCTCCTGGTTAGGGTTAGGTTGGTGTTACTGCAGAGGGGTATTGGAACTCCTTGTGTGAGACCAAATTATCTAGCAAATTGAGCAGGACAGTAAGGCTCAGCTATGCATTTATAAGCTCTGGGGTTCGTAGTCCCAATAAACAGTTCTCTAGGGATCAGAAGGGAAGCCCATATGTCTTTGTGAATAGGTAAGGCACAGAGCTTGTCACTTAGGAAGTGACTCAACCAAGTTGGGCCTATGCTGGCTTCGAAAGGACGGAAACGGTGATTAGGAAGGGCAGTTGGCAGTTGATGAAAGAAGGAGAAATAAAAGGCAAAAGTAGAGGGATAGAGTGAAGCATTGGCCAGTCTTATGCCATGGGTGAGAGAGTGTAGCCCATGAAATTTGAGACATTTGGATTGTAATTCAGTAAAATAGGCAAAAAGCCAAAGCTGAAGGATCCAGAATGGCCCCCCTTGATTGGCATCTAAAGGTTTCTCACAGAAGAGAGAGCAAACTCTATAAACGTGGCCTAAAACGTATGTAGCCAAGGCTACTCTTTTCTGCAAAACAAAGGCTTTGGCAAGAGGAGCAAATTCAGGCATGATTCTTTGAGAGGAAGTACAGAATAGGAATTTGCAAAGCCAATATAATAAGAAGGAGAAGAGTTCCCTATCAGTTACTGGACCCTCCCGTTTGTTTTCAGTCTTAACAAAATCACTGTAAGATGAGTTAAGAGAGGGAAGGGAGAAAGGAACTGCTAAGTCAGGGAAATTTGGGGTAACGGGAGTGCCAATAAGGGATATCCCTAGAAGATGGCAAATATCAAGAACGGTAGGGGCCCATCATTCCACACCTAAATTAAAAGAAATTAAAGATGGGGTTCCAGAAGCATAAAGTAGCAGGAACTAAGAAAGGGTCTTCTGAGATAGTTACCCTGGATAATCGAAGAGCATCGAGGAGACAAAGCTCTTGAAGGTCTAGTGTCCTGGCAGGGACAACCCGGTCGTACCATTCCTGCCATTCTGGTCTCATCGTGGGCCAGCATCGGTGGGGGCGATTGATTCTCCAGCTCTTCCAGTCAAGACTACTTTCGTAAAGGAGACGTTGATCCTCCATACGAGGATATAGGGCGGGAAGTTCAGTAAGGGTCTCCTTGAATATTGGCCCGAGCACGTAGTCTTGCTGCTCGTGACAACGAGGGATAAAGATGCGCCCATCGATAGCGCTTTTCTTCCCAGCCTTGTATTTCTCACATTCTGCATCAATAAGCCTTTTTAAGACCACAGATGGGCTTAAACGCTCTATGGTTGGGACTTTTGATGAGGAAGAAGCCATTGATAGTATGCTTTTCGGAAAGTGAAGAAAGGAGGAGAGAGAAATGGAAGACTGATAAGGGTTTGTATGTTAAGAGCAAGTGATTTCAGAACATAAAACAAAAGGGCCTTTTAAAGGTTTCGTATCTGAAAAATATAGTGCGAAAATCGTTAAGTACTAAAAGTACGAATACGAGGAGTCTCTCCCGATATTAATAGTTTTGGAGGGAAGAGCACATTTCGGATGTCGACGACAGCTTCGAAGTGAGATATTTGGCTTCGAAACCAATTTTGGCACCAAAAAATCAAATAACAACGGCTTCGAAATACAGAATTCGGCTTCGAAGCACACTACATGTTTGAAGACGCTAAGATGCTTGAGTATTGGTCGGTTTAAAGACCTGTTTAAGGAACATTATTGAAAGTAATGACCTTTAAAGCAAAACTTAGAATTCTTTAAAGAACATCAAAACCAATCATTGGTTTTTGTAAGAAAAGATTGTCCATTGAATTAAGACAGCATAAGCTGCTTTTCGAAGCAAGAGTGGTCAATTTAAAATTGATTGGCTATATTAACTATGACCATATATTGGTTATAGTTAGTTTTGAAAAGTAAGGTTGTTAAATTCGAAGCACTAATTTGAGATAATATTAACCAAAATTGTCAATTTTTATTCCATAAGTTGGAAAAGGACATGTTGGTTCCTTTTAGTGTTTCATTAAAGATAAGTGAGTCCAGATTTGAAGGATGAGATTATTTAATTTAAGGCTCTGAATTGGCTTTTAAAGACAAAAGGAAACAGAGTCAAACAATGTCAAATACAAAAAGACTTTGCTTGTATTGAAGCCAAGACAATTACATTAAGTAATTCTATTTTGGTACAAATTCAAGCTCATAAAAATAAGGAATAGAATAAATAACAAGATCATGGAATTTTGTCCAATAATGATCAATGAATATTTGTTCTTTCTTTATTATATCTTCTATCTCCTCTAATGTTGGCTGCATAAGTTGATGTGCTCTCACTTTATAGTAGAGCTCTTCAGCTTTTGTTTCGAAAGCCTCTTCCCTCATTTTTTGTTCCGACTCATCTATAACTAAATCATCCCAATACGTAGAGTCTTTATTTTTGAAGTCATCGAAGTCTTCGATGAAGTTTTCTACTTCGTACTGGGCATGAATTCGAAGAGATGAAAGTTGGTCTAAAGATTGAATGGTGACTTTGGTATTTCGATGCCAGTGGAGGAGTACTGGAAGTTGATCCAGGAACAGGTGAAGTTCTGCTTGGGCAATGGGATTAAGGACATGGCCCCTAGTCAGAATATCACAAGCCCATCGAAAGTTCTTGAGAGGGATGTCATCCTCAAGAACATTGAAGGGCAAGTGAGAAAAAGCCGCAAGCAGAAGTTGAGCTTGTTTCCGCTCAAATGGAGTTGGGGATGATGGAGGTTTGTAAGGAGGAAAGATTTTGTCCATGGGAAGGGCAAGCCTTAATTTCTCTGTCCAGTGAAGAGTGGGAGGAGGAGAAGGAGTAGATGGTTCTGCTTCAGAAGATGGAGAAGGTGTGGATGCTTCTATTATAGAAGGTGGGGAAGAAGGTGAGGATGCTTCAATTTTAGAAGATGGAGAGGAAGAAGTGGATGCTTCTGATTTTGAAGATGGCACGGGAGTGGAAGGAACAAAGGCATTAATATAGTCAAGCCAGTCAGAAGAGCAAATCTTTGCTTTCTTGGCTAAAAATGAAGGGCTGTATCCTTGTGATTCCTCCAGACGCTGGGTAGTGTGCATTATCCTTGTAGGCATAGAAGATGTGTACCAGGCCACAAGTAGATTCTCCTCCAAACTACGTCGAAGGTCAATGGGCACATAAGGATAAACTACTGAACTTCGAGCGTAAGAAGGAAAATCTAAAGGATCAGTGAACTCAACAAAATGGTGATTGATTCGTTCCCTCAACTCCCAGGACCCAGGTGTTGATCAATTTGTCCATCCGGAAACCCCAGAAGATGAAGAAGTGGTAGCTTCATCCCAAGTAGAGGTTTGTGAAGAAGAACTTCCCAAGTCCATATTTGCAACTTGTTTAAGCAAAGGCTTGAGAATAGTTCGTTCAAAATACAAGGGGAGTTTAGGAAAAAAACTTCTTGTATCTGTAGGTTTGTAAACCAAAGGATTAAGGGCAATGTGTTCGTAGTCCAAAGGTTGATAATCTGCAAAAGCTTCCATGACCTGAAGATAGAAGGGCAGATAAAGGCGGCTAATGAATGCGTGGAGATTCTTTCGAGGGGAAACAACATTACTCAATGGCTCTTCATATGCTTGATCAATAGAGTGAGAAGTTGATTGAGTCATAGTCCGTTCGAATGCTAAAGGTATTGGAATGTTCAAACAACGTTGAGAGTTAATGCAAATGATCACCAAATAGGTGACGGTTGTGTTTCCTGAAGATGGATTCTATGCACTAGCGCGGGAAAAGCTTTTGATCCACTAATATCTCCAAGTATTGGGCATATTAGTGCGGGGGGTAATGTTGGCTACATATTTTGTAAAAGCCAATTACAATTCGACACGTGGCAGAATAAGGGTATTAGGGGAAGATGATTTTAATCTTTGATCCCAATCGTACACGTGGCAATAAATATTGGTTCTCAAGAGATCTGAGTAGCACTAGATCAATAATGAGATACAAGGTGACGTGGCTTCAACGGTTACCTATATTCAAATTCAAATACAGGAGGGAAGTTCAATTGCAAGTGATGGCGTAGTGGGACTATTTCTAAGGTAGCATGATCAGCGATCATGGAAGAGCAGTTCGACGGTTCGAAGTACAGTTCGAAGGTCATCTCTAACAAGTATAAATAGCAAGGAAGTTCCCAGAAAAGACCCTCAGACTCAGATCATACAAACCAGTCTTTACTTCATATTTTCCTTTCCAGTTTTATCTTTCCTGTACTTTAAATACTTGTTCTTTAAATACCTGCACTTTAAATATCCGCACTGCACTTCGATTCATAGGAGTAGTTTCAAATAGATTCAAGTAGGCTGTTGCTGTAAACCTCATCGAGGCTGAGTTTGGACTATTGTAAGTGTTCATTTTAATGAAATACTTCGATTGTTCTTCATATTAACTGTTATTTTCTCTTAAATTCTTCTAAGTCAAGCCACTAATAAAAGTCCTCTTCATTGAGGCTGAAAGAACTAAAATACAGTCGCCTGATAATTGATTGGCAATTATAATTTCTGTAAGGACTGATTGATCCTTGCTGGCACGCTTGCATTTACAAATATATCCTTCGAAAAGCCAAAAAGCCAACACTATCCGAACATCTTGATTTTTTTACATAAATATTTTACTCAACGAGTCCTAAATAATGAACGATTCATATCATTAAAATCGATCTCAAAATGAACCTATCAAACCCAAATGCTCTCTTAATACCAATTTAAAAGAAGCCAAACCTTTTTAGAAAATGCTAAAAACAAAAGGACTATTATTTATTAGTATTGAAAAAGTGAATTGAAATATGTGAAAGCATTTTGATATATATAAAAAGTGTATTGAAATTATAAATATTTTGAGATTTAGCAAGACCCTTGTTTCTTATCATTGGGTGATAATTTGAAAGGGATGTATAAGACAAACCATATTAGGGTGGTATTATTTACAATAACACTATGGTAACCATCTTTATGTATTAGAAGTTATTCAACATTGTATTGATTTATTAAGTCATATAACTACTCTGTATTATTAATACAATTTTGACATATCATATAATAAGTAAAGAATGGTAACAAATGTGAAAATCATAACAGTATTAATTTATTTATCTGTCTTTAGCCTCCATTTGACAGATAAGACCTAATCCTCAACCAACCCCCCCCCCCCCCCCCCCCCCACCACACACACACACAACACCAGACATGGAATAAAAGGGCCACATGTTGCGATTCCCATAGTTTTGGCAATCCCATCAAGTATGACCTGGTTTTGTTTGGCAATACACATTATTTAGATTTAGGCCTAGATAGAGTCCATTTTCTATGAGAAAATTAAACTTAAATTACTTATAAATTAGGTTTTTTATTGCTTGAAAGTTTGTGTTTTATATTCACAGGCTGAGATTGAGAGAGGAGACATATTGAAATCAGTGCAATGTTACATGAGAGAAACTGGGGCATCTGAGGAAGTTGCTCGAGATTACATATGGTATCAAATAGATGAAACTTGGAAAAAGATTACTGAAGATGTGTTGGAAGACTCTTGTCTCCCTCATTCTTTTATTAGACTTGCAATAAACCTTGCCAGGGTTTCACATTTCATTTACCAAGATGGAGATGGCCATGGGGCTCCTGATGGAAATGACAAAGACCAGGCGATGTCATTGTTGGTTGAGCCCATTCCATGATGGAAACATCTATCCAAACAAATAAATTTTGGAAAAGTGTACATGCCCAGAAATTGTGTCAGGAAAATGACCTGGATTGGGAATGAAGGGTTGAGACTTAAATCATGTGCTTTGGATTCCATGTATCAATTAAATTTGGATCATCTACTGATATTTTTAGATAAAATTTTGGATAATAATTATGGATTTGTAGTATTTTGACTTCAATAATATGGTAGATGCCACATCAATAAGTAAAAAAAGCTTGTAAAATTTATTATTTTGTGTAAGGCCTCGTTTGGGAAGCATCATTTTTAGCCAAAAAGTCAAAAAGTTACTAAATTAGCCAAAAAGCCAACAACCCATACCAAAAAGTCAAAGATTCTCTTTTCTCTCTACTTTTTGCACATCTTTTCGTAAAAAGCCAAAAAGTCATCCCAAACATACTAGTTTTTTTGAGTGACTATTTTAGCCAAATAGCCAAAAAGTTACTAAATTAGCCTGTTCCCAAACGAGGCCTAAGATTACTCTTTTCCATGAAATACAACCTAATAGAATTTGGAAAGGTTGTAAATCACTTGGGGGGGGTTGCAAAATATGGAGATACAAGCTGGTATGTGCTTTGGTGCAAGTCAACGCTTAGTTTTTTTGCACCAAAGCACATATCCACTTGCGTCTGGATATTTTTGCACTTATTTTTTTTACTTCAAATTATCACGAGATGAGAAAGGAAAAGAGATTATTTTGATTTCACATCATATTATTTGGATGGATAATAATAATAATAAAAATAATGTATATGTCATTTTATCTTATTTAATTTGTTTTTTGAAGGGTAATTTAGGTATTATAATTTATTTATGAAGAGAGATTTTGATTTCTCATCATTTTTGGTTAGTTTTAAAGAAAAAAAATTTCTCACTATTTTTTTTAATCTCCTTAATCATCTAAACAATTGATGAAATCTTTTCCTTTTTTTTTTTATGTGACCAAATTCCCAATTCAAAGGGGCCATTAAAGCAGTTGCTCTTTATGTTTTCATCTGTTGGAAAATTTCACATCATCTTTTTGTTTTGTTAAGGAGACTTGTCAACAGGTCACAACTATGACTAGTTATTTTGGTTGGGTTAGGCTTCTTCAAATTCACGAGAATTTGAAAGTCACGTACGAATTATCACATATTTGATAATTTGAACAGTTTATTTTATAAGGTATTTTATATATTATTTATCAAAAAAATTAGATCGATTCAATAATCATAATATTTTCATTTTATTGTGTTTATCTCATGTCGTTTTTAAAAAATATTGTCATTTATTTTTCGAAGACAAACGCAATAAAATGAAACTGTTACAATTATCGAATCAATTTAATTTTTTTACATAGATAATATACACACAGAATTTTCTACAAACCAAGTGGTTTACATCATCAAAACGAGATTTATATTAAGTTGAATGAGCCCTTCAAGTCCCCTCAAATTGATATATAAACTTATAAAAAACCCAACTCATTTTCTTTTTCTACTAAGGCTTCAATTATAGGCCCAACTTTATTTATTGGTTTGAGTAAGATACGATTTATTTGAAATTAATTAAATGAATAATTCGTAAAAATTAATCTTCCATTTATTTTGCGTTATAATATTCATTAATGTTTAAATTAAGGGGATGATTTCTTTCCAATTTAAATTGGATTGGAGGGTACCGTGATTTTTTTACAAGTATAAAGTACTCGATGAGTTCTATACATAGAACGGTTTGAATTATCAATACGGCTCCATGATGGGCCCACGGAGGCCCAACAACACCCTTCAATTGATTTTCTCAACTAGAAAAAAACTTATCCCTTAAATTAATTATATATTTATAAAAATAGCTGCCACAAAAAAAATGTAGGAACATTTTAAATTTTATTAACTAATTCGTAAAACACGCAATAACAGGATAGTTTATTTATTTTATTTTTTCTTTGATCAAAATTATTAATTAAAGTGATTACTATAGTTAGCGTGAAGTGGGATTTTTTTTTTTTTTTTTTGAGGAAGTGGGAGATAATTGAATGCAATACAAAATGATTGTCAATATCTTGTTTAACGCCTAAAAATAATTGACAAATAAATTTTTTTATTTAAAAAAAGGGTGCCCTGGCCAAAATCTAAGTTTAAATTCTTTTTGCATAGCAGTCTGGGCACAAAAATAATATGTCCATAAGGATATGGTTCTGTAAAATGACCAAACGATCTATATTCTCAAAGTTCACATGACTTTTAAAAGTTAGGACACTTCATTTTTGTTTCTATCTGTACAAATTACAATGGGTTTTAAGATACTCTCTCATTCTTCATCTTTCTCTATTCTCTCCTCTCATAGTAGCCTCCGTCTCTCCTTTTCCTGACAAAACCCAAACCCTAACCCTAACCCTAACCCTAACCCTAACCCTAACCGACTCACCTTATTCTCCTAACCCTAACCATAACTCCAATCCTAACCCTAACCAATGCCATATCCGCTCAGATCTAGCCGAGAGAAGAAGATGGGAGGACTTACGGTGGTGATGAGGAAGGTGGTGGTGACAGTTGGCAGCAGTGGAGGAAAGCGGTGGTAAGGAGAAGAAGCGTTGCCGTGAGATGGTTAAGAGTGGAATCATCGGTGAGCCTCTGAACTACTACTACTCTTCACTTCCATTTTCAATGCCTCCAAGCTCTCTCTCTCTCTATATATATATATATATCAATCTCTCTCTAATCTCCGATCTTTAATTCTAGAAAACATAAAGGTCAGATCGACAGAGTTTGGAGGTTAGACAAATAGTGGGTTAGATCAGCGGTGATGATGTGGTGGTGAGGAGGTTAGAGAAGAAGATCAGACTCTTCTGAGCACTGATTCACCTCCCTCTTTGTTCCAGCAAGTTCTCTATCGTTGATATGAAGGCGTTTGTGTTCTCTTGCTTGTCATTCAGCTCAATTGGTGAAGTATGCGAGTGCGATTTGGGTTTTAGGGAAATAAGGGATGAACACACAGGGCCTATTTGGTAACGTTTACGTTTTCAGTTTATATTTACAAAAATTTTATAAACTAGTCTTTGTTTATTTTTTGTTTATTTTTAGAAAAACATAAACTACAAACGCATTTGGTTTAGACAAAATATTTAAAAAAATTTAAAAATATAAAAAAGAGTGAGAAATGGCAAGTGGTGGCGGGTGGTGGGTGGAGACGAGTGGTGGCGGCGGAAAACGGTGGTGGAAAATGATGGCAGGTGGTGGTGGCAGAAGATGGTAGTGGAAAATGGTAGCGAGTGTGTGGTGGTAGGTGGGTGACAGTGGCGGGTGGTAGGTAGTAGTGAGTGGGTGGTGGTGGTAGTGGTGGTCGTAGTGGTGGCGGGTAGGGGTGGGCACGGGTCGGTTGTGGCCATGGAACCTCCAATCTGCCATCCGTCCGTCAGATTGGCGGATTGGAGAAAATCAATCCACATCTGTCCGCCAATCCGGCGGATATGGATTGAGCGGTTTGGCAGTTTGGCGGATGGATGCAAATCGGTTTGACAGTTTGAAATTTTATAAATTTTTAACATAATTCAACTTGTGCACTTCCTCAAAAAAAGAAGAAGAAAGTATTACAGTCAATGACTTAAAAAAATATTACAATCACTGCATACCTCATTCAAAACAAGAAAGTTTGAAACTTTAGAATATCACAATCACTGCATGCCTCATCTACATACTACAATCACAGCATGCCTCATCCACATAAAGTATTACAATCTGTGGTTCTTAAAATATAAAAACAATTCAAACCACCAAAACCATGAACATAACAGTAGTAAAGATTGTATATCTCTGTATTATTACATCTATATCTGTTTTTGAAAACAAAAACCAACCAGCATATATTATATTTTCTATTTATTATTTTTAGAGATAGATTTAAAAACGAAAAAAATATAGATAAATAATACGTTTATTTTTTTCAATTCAAAAAAGATATTGAAGTTGAAAACTTTTTTTCAACGAAATATTTAAACTCTTTTTTAATTGAAAACACAAACAGAATATTTAAACAAACTGAAAACACAAAGTCTTATAAATTATTAGGGATACTCGTGGTTTGGTGGTTCGGTTGCGGCCAAAGGAATCTCAAATCTGTCATCCGTCCGCCAGATTGGCGGATTGGAGAAAATCAATCCGCAACCATCTGCTCGTCATCACGCATCCGTCCAAAATGCGGCGGATTGGTTCGGTTCGGTCGGTTTTGGCAAATCGGTATATCCGCTACTCACCCCTAGTGGCGGGTGGTGGGTGGTGATGGCAGGTGGGTGGCGGGTGGTGGTGGGTGGTGGCGGGTGGTGACAGGTAGGTGGCGGATGGTAGTGGTGGGTAGGTGGGTGACGGTGGCAGGTGGTAGGTGGTAGCGAGTGGGTAGTGGTGGTGGTGGTGGTGGTGGTCGCGGCGGGTGGTGGGTAGTGGTGGCAGGTGGGTGGTGGTGGCGAGTGAGTGGGTGACGGTAGCGGGTGGGGGGTGGTAACGAGTGGGTGGTGGTGGCAGGTGATGGGTAGTGGTGGCAAGTGGGTGGTGGGTGATGGTGGTGGTGGTGGTGGTGGTGGTGGTGGGTGGTGGTGGTGGTGGGTGGGGGATGGGTGGTAGGTGATGGTGGTGGTGGTGGTGGTGGTGGTGGTGGTGGGGGGTGGGTGGCAGGTAGCTAGTGGCTAGTGGTGGCAGGTGGTGGATGGTGGTGGTAGGTAGGTGGTGGGTGGTGGTGGCGGGTAGGTGACGGACGGTAGATGGTAGTAGCGGGTGGTGGGTAATGGCGGGTGGGTGGCAAGTGGATGGTGGTGGTAGTGGTGGTGACGGTGGCAAGGGGTAGGTGGTGGTGGCGAGTGGGTGGCAAGTGAGTGGTGGTGGGTGGTGGTAGCGGTGGCAGATGGATGGTAAGTGTTGGTGGCAGGTGGTGGTGGGTGGTGGGTGGTGGTGGCGAAAGCGGTTGTGGAAAATGATAGCGGGTGATGGATAGTGTTGGGTGGCAAAAAAAAAAAAAAAAAAAACTCAAAACTCAAGCGTAAACTCATTTTTTGAATTTATATTTTTTGGCCAAATTTATAAACTGAGACCATTGATTTATAAATCAAAAATTTACCAAACAAGTTTTTATTTAAGTGTTTTAAATTTTTGTAAATATAAACTGAAAACTGAAAACGTAAGTGTTACCAAACGGCACCACAACATTTCACAATCTCTCTCTCTCTCTCTCTCTCTCCTACTTATCTCTCTTCAATACTCTATTTCTTGGTACATACATATATATATATATATATAATTTGACTCATAGACGTAATTGCGAGTGTTGAAGCCAGTGGCAATCACAACTTCTTGGTTGAGTTGATTCAAGAGGAGAACAGAGTTTAAGAACGCAAGGACCTGTACAAAACAATGAAGATTAAGAAATTAGAGGAAATTGGGGTTTGGTTTTCAGAGAAAGGGTTGTAGAGATTTTATATAAGAGAGAAAATTAGAAAAAGAGAGAGAAGTGAAAGTCGATGCAATTCAGAAGAAAGGGTTTGTATCGAGTTAGACCATGAGAAGGCTAACTTCATCTATGCAAATTTTTTCTTTTTGATGAACAATATTTGAGTTGGGTGTTATGGATTTTACTGGGTGATGTGTTAGATTTTGTAATTGGCAATCCCATTTCACAAAACTCTTTTCAGTTGTAAGTTTATTCGCTCTTATGTTTCAGTGAGAATGCAAGTATTTAGATGCGAATCTAACTTGAATTGTGCCTATGCAGACGAGTTTGTGATCTTGAGGCTTTTATGTTTGTCACTTTGCTAACTATGTACAGTGAATGACATCATCCAGTATTTTTATAGAGCAGACCGAACTTCTGAGAAAATCCTTTATGCGATCGAGCGGTGGAGTCTTGGCTGGAGTGATGGGCACACGTTTTAGTGAGTTCGTTCGAGCGATAAAGTGGTCACTTGAGTGGTCTTCTCGTATCTATTTTCTATAAAGTGCGCCATTCGCCGTTTTTAGGGTTCAAGCCGTGGGAGAGCAAAGTTACCAAAGTTTTCTATATTGGAGGATATTTTTCAAAATGTTTCCTTGATGATTTGAGAGTGATCAATGGATCTATAAACTTCATATTAACATCATCAATGGGTTGGTTTGTTTTCTTTTATTCACAAAAAAGAGTAGTGTTTTTCAGTGGATTCCGGAGAATTTAGGCCTGAAGCTTTGGTGGATTCCGAAGTAGCTCATCATCGTGGATTCGACATCAACGTTGTGGATTCAACGTTCGGCAAGACAATTCCGAGGTGAAGATGGTTATGGAACAGGTACATCGGGGTCAATTCAATTTGGGCATGGATTCGCTAGGTAATTGACAGTACTCATGTATAATTCTTTTTGTCTTCTTAGTGGATTATTTTGTAACTTTGGCCTACGATTTTTTATCACAATTGGAGACACTCAAATTATGATTTTTTTTCCACGTTAAATTGTTGTGCCGGTTTGTCTTTATTATTTGATTGAGATTATTATTTATTATTTTAAATTGAAACACAATCACGAATCGAGTGATTTTAGATTTTTCAATGAGTTTGCTAATGATTGAGAGAGATAGGTGGGATTGAAGATTAGGATTGTAAAATATGAAACTGGAGAGATTTGGATTTGGATGATCTAAGAGCCCATATGAGAGAATTGGAACCGTTAATTTTGAACAAAACCTTAGCTCGCTCGTGCTCTCTCTCTCTCTCTCTCTCTCTCTAAGAATTTCAACAGATAATTTTATCATCCTGTTTTTTATTTTTGAATAGATAAAATAAATTGAATAAATCAACTGAACAAATATTTTTAACATATAGGAAAAAAAACTAAAAATTAACAACAAAAAAAAGACATAGATAGAGAGAGAAATCCACAATTTTAAAAGGAAAAAGTTCAACAAATAGATATAAAATTGAACATATAGTCAAAAAAAAATTTGAACAAATAGAATTGAACATATAGTCAAAACAAATTTGAACAAATAGAAAAAACTTGAACAGATGGATATAAATTTGAACAAATAGTCAAAAAAAAAGTTAACAGATAAATTAAGGGATACAATTGAAACAGTCGTGATTGGGGCCGAAAAACGGGCGCCCCGAATGCCCCTAATTGACGAAACGACGTCGTTTCGTCTTTTTTTTTTTTTTTTCCATTTAAGAAGAAGATAAACAGAAGGAGGAGGAAGAAGAGAAGAGAAGAAGAAGAGAAGGGGATGGGGAGGGAGAGGGGAGGAAAAGAAGGGGAAGGGGCCAACAAACTAGGGTTGGAGGCGGGGCGGAGGAGGAGTTGTAAGAGGCGGGGCGGAGGCGAGGTGACACTGTTGCGACGCGACGCCGGGCGACGCCAGATGACGAGCTTCGAGCTGCTGCGAGGCGATGTCAGGCGACGAGCTTCTTCCCCTCTCTTCTCTTCCTCCTCTTCCCCGCTCTCTTCTCTCTCTCTCTCTCTCTCTCTCTCTCTCGGGGCATTCGGGGCGGGGGGATTCGGGCACAAAAACATTATTCCAATTGAAAACAAAATGTCTTCCAAAATCAACAAAAAAACTTATCACCAAACTATTTCACAAAAGACGGATCTCTCACCAATAAAAAAATATCCATTGAACTTAAGATGTCTTTTATCCTTTTTGGATTTGACTTTTTAACAATTTTCTCAAAAAAAAAAAATTACAAAAAAAAAACAAAAACTAACTTAAAAGTCGAAACCAAAGAAAATATAACTAAAAACCATTAAAAATTAAAAAATTATGATCAAATTTGAATAAAGTCCAATAAATAAAATAATTTGAATTTTTAATAGAATTGTGACTCTTTTTTTTTTTTTAAGACTATGCTTGGTTTGTCTTGGTTTGGTTTTTTTAGTAGAATTTCTTTTTTAAATCTAAAAATTAGTTTCGTGAAAAAAATAAGAAATATTTATTATTTTTATATAGTTTTATCTTTTGGGTGATAAAAATAATTTTTTTAAATTAAAAAATATTTTTTGATATTTTTTTGCAAATTCTTTTTTATTTTTTTATTTTTTTTAAATTTCAAACAATAAAACCAAACATGGTCTATAAATTATTATTATTTTTTTTTTGTTAAATCAAGAAAAATACACTAAAAAACAAAAAACTAGTCCCGACAAAGAAAAAAGATAAGAAAAGAAAAGAAAAAAGAGCTGGGCCAGGGTTTTGAATATTGATTTACGGAACAATAAAAGAAGTCCTAAAAAGAAAAGTAAAAGGTGAAGGCCGAAATGATTATTATCAAAGAGCAAAAAAGTGGCACAATTGTTTTCCGTACATCGTAACACATATTTTTTTTTGGAAGGGAGAATTACTCTGGAGTCTTTTGACAACAAGTTATAAAAAAAAAAAGAGTAAATTTTTGGGTTTTTTAACTTTTTTAGTTAAAAGAATCAATTTTTTTTTTTGTCAAAAAAGTCAGATTTTTTTGTCAAAAAAATTACTAAAAAAAGTTAAAAAGTCAAAAAATTAACTTTTTATCAACTTCTCAAAACATCCCTCTGACACGGTATAAAAATAAGAAAAATATTATAAATATTAATAATTAATATTATAATTTTTTTATCAATTTATATATATATATATATTTGTCTAGGACTTTTCTTAATGGGTTGCACACCATATGCAACCTCACAAAAGCTGTAAGTGTAAGTATAAAGTGTAAGTGTAAGGTATAAGGTGTAAGTGGGTTGCACACCATATGCAACCTCAAAAAAAGTGTAAGTATAAGGTGTAATTTTAAGTATAAGATGTAAGTGTAAGGTGTAAGGTATAAGTTGCACACCATAACAAGACCCATTTATCTAATACATTGTCAGTTAATTGTCTAATGTCACTGGATGACGATTGATATAATTATAGTCATGAGATCACACTCAAGTGCTATAGTAGTGTTACATATATACAAATTCTCCCCTATAAGCCCCTCGAATGACATGACAAGATTTGTAGGAAGGATTTGAGAGAAGAGAGAAGTGTAAGAGCATGAATTATTAATGTTTTTTTTTGTTTGTTTGTTTGTTTGTTATGTTATTCGGGAGAGTTTGTAAGAGAAAAATTGTATGGACAAAGTATTTTTCTAGGTGTTAATAACATGAGATATTAAATTCAAATCAATGAACTAGCGTCAATCAGTTGTAACATTGATCAACTATAGTAATATAATATTACTAACATTCTACTATGCCTGTGAATAAATATATATATATATATATGTGATGTTATATAATTTTGATCATACAATCATTTTTCAAGGGGTATCATATCTCTTCTTCTTTTTGGGGGGTTTGTAAATCACGTGTTGGTCCCTTTAGTTTGAGCAAAATTTCACTTTAGTCGTCGTAATTTCAATTGAAATTCTACATTTTCAATTTTGTTACAATTTGGCTGTTCTAATTTCAATTGAAATTCTACACTTTCAATTTTGTAATCCTTTTGTCACTTACCATTAGAATTTTGAACAGAAAAAAACTGCATAATAAAGTAAAAGGATTAAGGTGAAATTTAAAAAAAATCATGGGATTACCTGTTTAATGAATATATTACACTAATAGTCTCTATTGTCTTTTTAAAATTTTACTTTAGTCCCTCTAATTTTGCGTGGGATTTTTTTTTTCTGTTCAAAGTGTTGGTGTGTAACGGAGGGACAACATTATAACAAAATTAAAAGTATAGCATTCCAATTGTTCAAATTAAAACCGCTCGTGACACATTATTTAAACTGTAGGGACTAATAGTATAATTTATCCTACTTTTTTTTTAGTATTCTCACATCAAATATTTGGGGCAAACTTATGTGTGTTGCCTTAAAATAATTTTAATCATGATGTTACAAAGGATATATTTTGATATCAAATTATAATATGATATTATCAAAATTTTGGTGTGAGTGAGAACTCCATTTTGTAAAAGTTCTCATTTCTTTTCTAACTATCAGAGTGACAGATGTTTCTAACCAAAAGTATATCTAGAACATTTTAAATTCTAATTTGTTTTATTATATAAATTGATTTATAATTAAATTAAGAATACAGTAAATTTTCATGTAATAAAATACAAATATAAGATGAAAGTGTGGAAATAGGAAGGTCAACGGGTGAGACACCTTACTCTCTCACCTATGGAATGGAGGCAGTCATCCCCCAAAAGTTGGCTTTCTTACCATCCGTTCTAAGATCTTCGAGCCAACGGACAATGATGAAGCCATTGCCTAAGCTCCAGACATGGCTAAAGAGTGCAGTGAAGCTGCCCTTATTCGATTGTAAATTTTCTCTACAAATTGTCTAAGTATCAATGTTGTATGTAATCAAAAGCTTTCTAAGTATCAATGAATGTAAATTTTCTCTGCAAATTGTCTTTATTTACTTATGTATTGTACATTTATACTCGATAGAGCAGACTGGCCACGAGTCTTAACTCAAGCCAAGCCCGGATGCTCAGCCCTTTGGTTAGAGCAAGGTGCCAAGTGGTACAACTTGGCAGAATTTGTGCCAAGTATCATTAGTTGAAGCATGGTTCATATTCACAATTTGCACTTGGTGAATAGCCGAATTACACTCTACGATGGGTTAAAACGAGCCAAAACTTGACCGAGTCAAGTGGCAACCGAGCAACACAATGCTCAGTCAAGGTTAAAACTAGACTTTAAATCTTTTAGAAAAGGCCAAAGCTTCTGCTCAGATGGGTGATAAAAAACTTTCTACACAATTTTTTCTAAGGCATGAAGTCTAGTATGACCGAGCAAATAGCCAGCTAATTCACAGTGCTCACGCTCAACTAGGGGTATAGGAAACTCACTTTTACTCATTTTTTCTAAGACACGAAGCCTAGTCTGACCGAACAAATAGTTTGCTAAACCACAGAGCTTCTGCTCAGCCAATAACAAACATTAAATACAAGCAAAAATTGAAGATAGAAGGAGTGCAACATTTGCGAAAATATAAGAACTAGTGCATTGATGTGAAACTTCAGTTACAAAGTTTAGTTACAAAAGAGAGCTCGGCCTTACAAAAGAAGAGGTCCAACTGACCGAACTCCAAGACTTGCAAAAGCAAAAACAAAAAGAGTGCAAATTACAAGTCCAACAATTGGCAAATTTAGAAGATACTTCAATACAAAATAGAGCTCGGCCTTACATCATAGTCCATCTAATCGAGTATCAAAGCAAAAGTTGAAGATACTTCATTAAATTCAAATTTCATTACAAAAGAAAGAACTACTAAAGTAGAAGTAAAAGCAAAAACACGAGACAACCCAACAACTTACTTCTCATGATGCTCCTCATTGCGGTACTCCTCCTCTGTAGGATCAGCAGTTTGCCCAACCAAGGAAGACCTCACAAGAGGATGAGAAAGGTCTGAAGGATCAATATTTGTAACTTTAGCCTCCTGAGACCTCATCTTCCTAACTCTTGCAACGGTCTTCAAAGGGACTGCAATATCGTCAATATGATAAAGAGGAGAAGCCTCTTCCACTTCAGCAATGCACAAAACTTTAGTCCAACCATTAGTAAAGATCTTGTCCTTCAACTTCAAGATCTCCTCCGTGTAGGTCTTTTTGAACTCGTCATGGCCCATTTTTTCAACCTCATCCACCATTCTTTGACAATTAGCCTATATAGTCTTTAAAGCAGTGTCGACATTGGTAGCCCTTTGTCGGCTATAAACATCATCGCCTTGGGCCTTTTTTTTTTTTCATTCTCTATCTCCTTTAGATTTTCTCTGGCCACCCTCAATGACCTCTCAGCATAAGTCAAAGTATTGAGCGTCTTAAGGCTCTTTTGCTCTTTGCAACGCCGTCTTTCATCCATGATGTGCATCCTTTAGATGCACTGCACCAAACCAAGGCGTCATATTCTTGGCACAAAATCAAATTTAAGGAAAGAAATGACAAGGACATAGAAAAAGACCTACTGTTGTTAGCATCTACATTGAACCCTTGATCAACACATCGCTTGAAATGTTTTGGTTGGCTATGTCCAAAGGTAGCAGTGATGCATTTGATAAATCAAAGGCCAAGTCGCTCGAGTAGATCATGCTCTCTGATGTGGTGATTGCTCAATCGTTATGCTCCAAAGGAGGCATCCATTCTTCAAATGAGCCCTGCTCACTAGGACTTTTAGCTACTTCTTTACCTTTGGACCTCTTCCTCTTTGAGGCCCTATCAGCAGGGAAAGTAAGGGTAGCAACGGGAGGAGGAGCTGTAGCAATATTCTTTTTTTCCGTCCTTAGACCTCTCAGTTAGGGGAGAAGGAACTCATATGTCAACTGTCGAGGTAGCTAGAAGGTCTTCATTGTCAGGCCCAAAGATTAAGGCCTCAAGATTGAGCTTTTGGTGGCAAGCCATCTCATCTACAAAGTTTGGCAATAAAGAGTAGCCTCTACTTAGTGATTCACTCAACAAACAAACAATAGCAGAAGATGAAGCTCTGATGGTATGGCCAACTTACTCTTTGGTTTCTATGTCAGGTGAGTCCCTCAAAAAGTTGCTTACTTTGAGTTTTCGTTGGATGAGATATTTGTAACAATGCACATAATCAAGCAACTGTGGAGCCAACTAATCTTGTACCTCAATGCAACTTTGATGTCCCTTGGATGCTCTCTCTATTCTCCTTTTGACCTTCTTCAAACTTGCAAGTAAGAGCAACAAAACTTAGAACAAAATTCATAGACAATAAGTGAATTGATAAAAGGAAACTAAAATGAAGAATCACCTGGATGGTCATTCTTACACGAGACCCACTTTGATCGGTCCACCTCATCGGTTGCGAATTCCCAATTCCCCCCTGACTTAAAGGAAATTAGAGTCATGTTTGTCATTATTGGGAAGTTCAGTGACAAGTTGGCGGTCCAACGATCGAACTTTGGCATAATAGGTTTTACCCGCTTTATTGTGTGACAAAGAATAGCAATGAAGGATATTCCAAATGCCTAAGTCCAAGTCTAAGAGTTCGTTCAAGATTGAGATACCGTTTACTACTTTAAATGTGTTCATTGATATTTGCATTGGTGTAAGTTCGAAATAAGAAAGGAATCGACGCAAAGAGGGGTCCAAAGGAAACCTAACACCCCCCTACGATGGAAGCAATTGAGAACGGCATTGCGGTGCTCATACACGATTGATTTGCGTCCACCGCAGCCAATGTCAATGTGAGATCTTCGGGAATGCAATATTTTAGTCGAAACTCAGTGATGCCCACTAGAGTGCTCACTATGTTATGAAACTTGCCCATATATCAAGCGGCTGACCAAACAACCAGCGGATGGGCAACTCACAAGCCAGAGGCCAAACGTCCTACCGAACAACTACACTAAGGGCAGCTTGCAAGATCAGAGTTGCAATGGCCAAGCAAGAAACTACATGCTAGACAACAATCCATGTTAGAGGTGCACGTTCTGCCAAACAACTAGACTACGAACAACTTGCAAAGCCGAAAATTCAATGGTCGACCGAACGACCAACAATATTGAAGCCAATCTTGAAGGCCGAGTCTACTCAAATTCTGCCTAAGAGTAAGGTAAAGTTTACCACAAAACAAGAAAAAAAAAATAGTAGGCCTGCCAAAAAACCTAAAAAATAATGGGCTTGCCTAAAAATAAGGGAAAGAAAATAGAAACAGTTGTGGATTTGTCGGAAGTAAAGAAACTCGTCAAACAAAATGCTGCAGTGGTAGTACAACAACAATGACAACCTTTGGCAAAAATAGAAGTTTGTTCGAAGACTCACAAGACCAAAATCAGCAACGCGATGGCGGCAAAAACAATCCCGCCATGGCAATGGTGGCAAAGAAACGATGATGACGGACTAAAACCATTGGGGAAAAAAGCTGACGACGTGATGAAAGTTTTGGAGAGAAAAGAATGCCATAAATAAACTGCTGCCTGTAAAACCTACCAACAATGTCGAGTTTCAAGGCTTTTGCCGCTGGAATCAATGGAGGGCACTACTAGTAAGAAAACGAATCTGCCAAAGAGTGATGAAACAGTTAGAGAAAGACATGTCAAAAAGTTTGATAACTGCAGAAAGTTGACGTTAGGAGAAGAAAACTTCAGAAAGTTAACATTAGAGAAAACCTAATCAGCAAAGGAGTTCTCTGGTCTTAGAAAAATCTCTGATTTTTCTAGAGAGAGAAAGTGTGATAAGTCAAACATAATGGGGAAGCTTCAAATAAGAAATAATAAAAGATATGTCCCAAGCCCTAAAAAGTTGTAGCGTGTTGCAAAAGGGATGAGACTCATCACATTTTTAGTTAATAGCTTCAAACAGTCTAGTGAGGTAACCAACAAGCAACACCTAGCTAATTAACAAACGAAAGTACACCTTGGGCCAAACCGAGCAGCAAAAAACAAACTTTCTTGGAACCACTGATAAGTAGGTCCATGCTCCTAATCGACGAACCATAGATAAATGCATTGAGTAGCGAGACTTTATGGTTGACCAAGCATGACACTAAAGACATGCAACCAAGCTTTCGCGGAACAAACAAGCACTCAAAATATTGCTTCAGATGAATTCAAATCGAATAAAGCTAGGGATTATGAAAAACATATCATGAAATGTATCATGAAAATTTTTCATCATTTGATTAATGTGTGGTGTTTTGTTGTGTGTAATCCAAAGGTGAAAAATCTTTCATGATCATTTTCATGATATTTTTTTTTCATGATCCTTAGCATTACTTATTGAAATCAGATTTCAAACATGCTTGGTTGGCTTAACCGAACAATGCAGCATTACCGAAGAGCATCTCAACCGAGCAAAAATTGAACCAAGCTGGGTGGGCTGAACAAGGTGATGATTTGATCTTTGCAAATTAAGCTGAGCTCACTTAAGTGGGTTGAGCCAAGCTAATGGCAGTGCAAGTGGGTTCTACTAAGATGAAGACTTGGCCGACCAAATAATAAGATCAATACCAATTTATCTTCTAAGGAGTGGGACCAAGAAAATAAAGTGAGCCAATGTATTTTTGAATAAGAATAAACATATGAATAATATTGGGAATGATGAAATTCTTCATGAAGATTTTTCATTCTTTGATTAGTGTGTAGTGTTTTCTTATATGTATAATTTAACGGTAGAGAATCTTTTGTGATCAATTTTATAATATTTTTTTTTCATAATACCTAATATTACTCTAAACATATTAAATAATAGAGAAATGTTAGGGATCATGAAAAATTTTTCATAAAAATGATCATGAAAGATTTGTGACCCTTAGATTACCTTAGTTAGTGTGTGGTGTTTTATTTTAAATGTAATCCAAAGGTCACAAATCTTTCATGATTATTGTATGGGAAAGAAATAAAGCTTCTCGTATAATCCTGTTGATCAAGTCTGCGCTCATCTGTACGTCGTCGTTTTATCACCTGAAAACACAAACGTGAGCTAGCCAGCGGGTGTGTGCCGGAAACCTCTCCGATGCCTAAGTCAGCAAACTTGACAAATAGACAAAAGCTCTGTGTATTCGGAAATCAAAGTTGCGTTACCTCTTCATAGGTGATGTTTGTGAGCTTTTATAGGTTTTGCGTAGCACAATCCTAGTAGGACTTTTACTCTTCTATGCAGAGTCCTCCTAGGATTCATACTCCTGAGAGATAATGCTTATCCTTCAACACCCCCCTCACTGCTTAAACCAAGTGAGATGGTTCTTCCATGTCCATATTCCAATATGACCTAAACAAGCATGGCTATGCCAGTTTACAGAATAGACCAAACTACACTTAGTTCAGCTCCTCCTTTCACTGTATTTACCTCGGTTCCTCCTGCTCAAACCGCGCTAACCATGGTGTTGCTGAACCGTGCTAACACTCAACCAGGTTCGACCGAACTAACAGTGCCATGCCTCGACCGGCCTAAGCTCCTGAGCATGGCAACCAGGCGACCGGACTGACAACATTACTTTCATGGACCGAAATAACAATAGGTACTTATGGACCGGACTAACTTCACGCCTCCTCAAGACCAGAGTAACCTTACAGCCATTCTACTCAGTACTTCGTATAATGGCCCATAACGGCCCATTTACCCAGCTCGGCCCAATCTTCATATAAATTACCCTCTCAATTGCCCCTTAATTCCATCTGCGTAGCATGATAAGGATTACCTGTCTATAAGCCGAGCTAAAGTTTTTAACAACTGAGCTGAAACTCTTCAGCCGATCCAGCCGAGCTAATTGTACACCGGGCTCTACTTTGTCCAGTCACGACGTCTCTTCAATCACAGTAGTTGAAACGCTTCTTATTCCAATGACACGTGGCGCGCTCTTATTGGTCTATCACAGCTGTCACGCCGCCCTCGTACATTGCAATTTTTGAACAGTTCCCATCTTTAGGTCGTTTCACCAAAACAAAAACCTTTCGTCTTTGAATTACCCTCACACTACTCATCTCCTTCCTCTCTCTTGCAAGCCTCTGAAACTCCTATTCTCAGCACTGTGAAGCTTGTGTCCTTTTGTTGCTGTCGTTGCTTCCATTTTCTTGCCTCTTGGATCTTTATCAGGTAAACATCATAAATCTGTTCTCTATTTTTGTTTTTTTGCTTTCGTTTAATCCATAATATACTTTTCTGTGTTTTTTTTTTTTTTGAAAACACTTTCATACCAGTAGTTCTTGCTTTGTTCACTTCTGGAAAAACTTGAGCAATAAGAACAATTGAACACACACAATATCCTGAGAAACACTGATTTTTTATCCAAAATTATAATGCAACTGGACTAGAAAGTTGTTCGCAGTTGATGTCGAATCTAGGCAGATTGTCAACCGAAATAACATTTCATGTTGTCAAACCATCGTTTCGTTATCAAACCAGCGCTTGGTTTACCTTAGCCGAAATAACAAACCGAACTAAGTCTGAACTTAGTATACTGGAAACCTTAGCCTTTGACCGAGCTAGGTCCTTGGGGGCTAGACCAGCTTCCTTAGTTTTGAACCGAACTAAGAAAGCTGATCCTAGAGGCTCGACCGAGGTAACAACTGTAATTCAAACCGAGATAACCATAATACACTAACCGATCTATCGAACCCCCTGCTTAATCCGAGCTACCAAGCATCTTGTTGAAACCGAGATAGAACCTGTAGCATCCCACATAGCCGAAGTAGGGCTTCTGTTATCTTGCTTTGATTTTGTAGCACGGTCAACGATCTGTGCTTAACACCTCTGTTTTCCACTTTGCAGACTTAGGTTGCCCAGGCACTCCTCTGCGCGCTCAACCGAGCTACTGAGCACAATTTTTTGACCGAACTAATTTATTTTTAACTTATAAAATAAATGGGGAAGTATAGATTTTTGGTAAACACACATGGCGGTCTAGCCGAATTCCGCAAAGATTACAATATACCTGACGACGTCCAACTGATTTTAGCCGAACAAAATACCACACCTTGGGGAAATGAGGGCTATGTACCTTTCACCCTCCTATCAATAATAGAGACCGGACTAAGATTCCCTGTTCAACCCTTGATTTGTGAATTCCTAAGACAAACCAGAATATGCCCAACTCAGCTTTCCACCAATTCTTACCGTATAATAATGGAAATAGCCGAACTAAACCGCCGAGCCGGTCTTAACCTCAGTCTAGCTGAAATATTCCACCAATACTCCATTGGCTCCAAAGATGACGGCTGGGTCTACTACCTGAGGATACGCTGTCGTAGAGAAAAAATAATAAAAGATATGCCGGATAAAGACTTAAACGATGACGATTTTTTCTGGGTATCTGGGAATTTTAAAGATCATCAAGCCCAGATTTCTGGCCGAAGTATAAACTGGAACAAAGGAATCCCCGGTATAACTTACTTCGGTTTCCTTTTATTCTTTTCTTTTACCTCGGCTTCCAATTCTAAACCGATCTAACAGTTTGTCTTCTTTTGCAGATTCAGCCCATCTTCACTCATTATATGGTCACCCCAACCTAGGCGTACTTTGTGCCGCACTGCGATACCTAGAGAGAAGTTAGGCCAAGCTTCTAAATTTTGAGTCGACATATAGATACAGCGGCCGCCGGAAAGCCAGAGTAACTGACTTTCTTCTTAAAGACGCCCCAGAACCAGACCCAACCTTGCCCCAAATTAACCTAGTCCCCTTTACAGCCGAACAAGAAATGGCCAAGAGAAACAGAGTCCAGGCCCTTTTGACCGAAACCAACAGACCCGAAGTAGCACCACCACCCCAAATGCAACAGACCGTCGTGGCCCTTCCTTCTCAACAGCCTTCTTCATCACGTCCATCCAAGCGCGCCCGGACTACCCCAACCGAGTAGCGGCTAGCGAATGAAGACGAAACCACTCTTCCACCAAGTCGCCCACCGAGTCCACAACCCGAGCCTTCTGACCGATCTACCACCAGGTGGGCACCCAAGCTCAGGTTTCAGAACTAAGATATTCAGGAGACCGATTCGGTGGTTGCTAAGAAGGATCACTTGATGGCATTCAACCTTGCCAAGAGTGTTTGCCTTCCAGCAGACATGGAACACCACCAGAATCTAACCGAGCTAAGGGCCATCCGATCGGCCACCAAATCCATGATCCTGGTAAGATGCCCCTCTTGTCTCTTAATTTTTGCAAACTTTCAGTTCGGTTTTGTCATTGATTTCTTTCTATTCATTTCAATCTCTCCAAAAGAGCCAAATTGCCCATCAAAAGGTGCTGGAGCTCAGGAAAACAGCAAGGCAGGCCATGGCAGAAGCCGAAGCCAGGACCGCCGAGCTAAAAGAGTGCCAACAAAAAACGACCGAGCTAGAGGCTGAGGTCGCTCATCTAACCATACTAGTTACCTCGGCTGAAGCCGACAAACAGAAGGCGTTGGCCGTGATGAAAGACAAGTACCTTCGTGAGCTAGTCAGGCTCGAAGGGAAAAAGACGCTGAGATTGCCGAGCTGAAGGATAAGGCGAATGGTGCCAATGCTGAAGGTTTCAAGGAGGCGGAAGCCCTCTAAATTCCTCAATGTGAGGCTGCCAAGGATTTGTTCTTCAAGTGTGGCTGGCGAGGTGCTGTGGAGTAGCTCGGTTGTGGTTCTGGCACCGAGGTCTACAATGCTCCACAGTATTTCATTCCGGCCTCACTGGAGGAATATGCTGCCGATCTCCAGAAGCAATTTTTTGAGGCGTCTAATGACGATGAAGAAAATGAACAAACCGAAACTCCGGTTGTCAATGGGCAAACAGATGATCAATCAGCTCGGTTGGAGCCAACGGTTAAAGACTTGACAACCGAAACCGTGCTTCCAATAGAGACCGAGCTTCAAACCGAGACTGCTCTAACCTTTGACACCGGTGTTCGTGTTGATGTTGATGCCGATCTGGAGGATCTTTTCAGCTGATTCTGTAATTTTTTCTTTCTTGGAATTGTAACCGGGCTGCGGCCCCTCCTGTGTACCTGTTTTTTACTTCAATGAAAATTTTCTTTTGTGCTAAACTCTTATTCCGGTTTTTGATTTGTATGCTTGCACTTGTAATGAATTTTACAATGAACTCTTTTGCTCGACTGTGATCTCGGTTTGATTGCTTGCTTTCTAACTGCAATTTGAAATATTTTTTGGCAATCTGAGTAGGCTTACTAGCCAACCACTCTTTTAGCCGATATACTTATTTCGGCTGAAGAGTACTAAGAGTTGGTTTAATCCAGCCAACCACTCTTCAGCCAACATATTTACTTTGGCTGAAGAGTAACAAGAGTTGGTTTAATCCAGCCAACCACTCTTCAGCCATACCCTTACTTCGGCTGAAGAGTACAAAGAATTGTTTAATCCAGCCAACCACTCTTCAACCATACCCTTACTTCGGCTGAAGAGTACAAAGAGTTGGTTTAATCCAGCCAACCACTCTTCAACCATACCCTTACTTCGGCTGAAGAGTACAAAGAGTTGGTTTAATCCACCCAACCTCTAAGTTGGTTTTTCCAACCAATTTAGAATAAAGTGTTTGGTTATTCCGACCAAACGTCTTGCAGCCTGGATCCTTATCCTGGGCTTAGGAGGGGTGTTGGTTTAATCCGGCCAACCTCTAAGTTGGTTTTCCAGCCAACTTAGAATAAAGTGTTTGGTTATTCCGACCAAACATCCTGCAGCTTGGATCCTTATCCTGGGCTTAGGAGGAGTGTTGGTTTAATCCAGCCAACCTGTAAGTTGGTTTTATCCAGCCAACCTAGAATAAAATGTTTGGTTATTACGACCCAACGTCCTGCAGCCTGGATCCTTATCCTGGGCTTAGGAGAGGTGTTGGTTTAATCCAGCCAACCTCTAAGTTGGTTTTATCCAGCCAACCTAGAATAAAAATGTTTTTTCGGCCCCTAACTCACTAATTTACTAAAACAAACTTTTACAGAGAAAAATGTATATTCTGAAAACAAAACTACTTGTTTTATTGAGAAAAGGAAAAATTTACACATATTTAAAAAGAAAAAAGCTAAAAATAAAATAACTTGAAATTGGCAGTATTCCATTGCCTGGGAATTGTCTTGCCGTCCTCATCTTCTAAGTGGTATGCCCCTTTGCCTGCTAATCCAACCACTTTGTAAAGACCTTCCCAATTAGGCCCTAACTTGCCATCTCCTGGTACCAATGTGTTTCCCATGACTTTGCACAGTACCCAATCTCTGATTTTGAATTGCCTTGGATGGACGGTTTTGTTATACTTTCTAGACAATTCTTGTTGGTAGGAGGCGATGTGAACCAATGCTCTGTCTCTTCTTTCTTCCGCAAGGTCAAGCTCTAATGCTATGGCTTCGCCATTTAAGTTCGGATCAAAATTCTCGCTTCGAATTGTGGGGAGGCCAACCTCTAGTGAGATTACTGCCTCCATGCCATAAGCTAAGGAGAATGGTGTTTCTCCTGTTGATCGTCGAGATGTGGTGCGGTAAGCCCATAAAACATGAGGGAGCTCTTTTGCCCACTTGCCTTTGGCTTTCTCTAACCTTTTCTTCAATCCATCAAGACTACCTTGTTTGATGCTTCTGCCTGACCATTTGCTTGGGGATATGCTGGTGTAGAATTGTAAAACTCTATCTTGTATTCTTCACAAAAGCCTCTGAAGATTCTTCCGTCGAACTAAGTGCCGTTATCTGATATTAGTGCCTTTGGTATGCCAAATCGAGTGATAATATTCTGCCAGACAAACTTCTTCACATCTTTTTCCTTGATTGATGCCAAGGCTTCTGCTTCCACCCACTTTGTGAAGTAATCGGTTGCTGCAAGGAAGAACTTCCTGTTGCCTGGTGCTATTGGAAGTGGTCCTACTATGTCCAATCCCCACATTGCGAAGGGCCAGGGGCTAGTTAGAGGTAGAAGTTCTCTGGCAGGTTGGTGTATTTGGTGTGCGAATTTTTGACACTTTTCGCACTTTTTGACATACTTTTCTGAGTCTGCCTGCATGTATGGCCACCAATATCTTTGCGAAATTGCTCTGTATGCTAGTGATCTTCCTCCTTGATGGCTGCTGCATACACCCTCATGTATTTCGAATAAGAATGCTTCCACTTTGCTGGGGTGAACACACTTTAGGTAGGATCCTGAGAACGATTTTTTGTACAATGCCAAAGATGGGGACAGCCAAAATCGCTGCGACTTCGCTCTTATTCTGTTGGCCTCTTTCTTCTCTTCTGGTAGGATGCCGTCTTTTAAGAACAGGATGATGGAATCCATCCAAAAGAGGCCTAGCTCTGCGCAACATACCTCTTCTGCTTCGGGGTCTTCAATGCTTGGTCTAGGTAGGTAGTCGATCAGTAATGGATGAGGGATGGAAGTATCTGCCATTGAGGCAAAGCCTGCTAGCTCGTCCGCTCTGCTGTTTTCCTCCCTGCCGATTTGTTCTATTCTGACTACTTCAAATTTCTTGATCTTAGTTCTGACCAACTCTTGGTATTTGGCCATCCTGTCATCCTTTGCTTCGTAGTCACTAGATATTTGGTTTACCACCAGCTGTGAGTCGCTGTAAACCATTAGCTCGGTGGCCATCATATAGAATGTTGACTTGAGACCTGCAAGAAGCGCTTCATACTCTACTTCGTTGTTTGATGCTGGGAAGCCAAGGTTGATTGCTTGCTCTACTACTAGGCCGTCTGGAGAGATGAGGACTATGCCAAGTCCTGCTCCATGCCGGTTGGATGCTTTATCTACGAAGAGCTTTCACATCTCTCCAGCAAACAACTTCAAGCAAGTAGAGGGATCGGATGACGCCTTAGGATCTTCCATGTTGGTGGTGTTTTCTTTAAGGTCCATGCTGGCTGTTTGCCCCTCGCAATCTGATTGTACCAAGTCTTTATTTGTTGGTGGGTCTTGACTTGGTGTAGCTTGGTCTGCCTCTCCCTTCCCTGCTTCGTTTTGGTCTGCCTTGGTGTCTGGCTGAGTATCCTGTACCAGGGGTTGCGCTATTCCGGCGTCAACTTCCATCTCTAGTTTGGTTGTTTCAATCAGGTCGACTGGGCAGATGTGATGACTTCCTGGTGTGAATTCTGTGACAAAATCCGCCAATGCTTGAGCTTTTATTGCGGTCCTGGGTTGGAACTTGATGTCGTATTGCCCCAACTCTACTGCCCACTTCAGAATTCGCCCAGAAAAGTTCACCCTTTCAAACAAAGTTTTTAATGGAAAGGCTGTGAGGACCACTATGGTGTGGGCGTGAAAGTAGTGTGACAACTTCCTTGAGGCCATCATTAAGGCCAATGCCAGTTTTTCCAGTGGCAAGTACCTTGTTTCGGCGCCCAGTAATGTCTTGCTGACGTAATAAATGGGTAGATATTGGATTCCTTCTGCGCGGACCAACACTGCGCTAATTGCGTGCTGGGAGACTGCCAGGTATAGGAAGAGTTCTTTTCTAGGTACTGGGGTGACAAGTAGTGGTGGAGAAGTCATGTATTCTTTTAAGCTTTCCAGGGCGTGGTCGCATTCTTCGTCCCACTCAAACTTGGCCTTCAAAGCGTGGAAGAATTGTCGTAGTCTGTCTGACGACCTGCTTATGAATCGATTGAGCGCAGCTGCCATGCCGGTGAGATGCTGCACTTCTTTTACTGAGTTTGGTCTCTACAACTCCTGGATTACTTTGATCTGGGAGGGGTCTGCTTCGATACCTCGGTTGGTCACCAGGAAGCCTAGGAATTTGCCAGATCCTACTCCGAATGCACACTTAGACGCATTGAGGCGCAACTTGTGCTTCTTCAGGATCTGGAACATCTCGCCTAGGTCCTTGAGATGGTCATTCTCATCCTTGCTCTTGACCACCATGTCGTCGATGTAAGCTTCCATTGTTCTGCCTAACAACGGTTCAAACATCTTGATGACCATCCGTTGGAATGTCGCCCCTGCGTTCTTCAGGCCAAATGACACGACCTTGTAACAGTACAGTCCTCTTGGAGTTGTAAAGGATGTGACCTCCTGGTCTGGTTTGTGTATGGCGATTTGGTGGTAGCCTCTGTATGCATCCAGAAAGCTTAGTCGGTTGTGCCCCGCCGTTAGGTCTACCAGTTGATCTATCCGTGGTAGAGGAAAGCTGTCTTTTGGGCACGCCTTGTTGACTGTTTTGTAGTCGACGCAGACACGCCACTTGCCATTCTTCTTTGGCACTACGACTGTGTTGGAGATCCATCTTGGGTAGTGCACTTCTCTAATTGCTCCTGCCTCCAGCAGGTTACCTACTTCTTCCGCCACTATCTCGGCATGGTGGAGTGCCGATCTGCGTGTGCGTTGAATGATTGGTCTGGCGGATGGGTGGACATTGAGTTGGTGACAGATGAAGTTGGGATCAATACTTGGCATGTCGTATGGTGTCCAGGCGAACACTTCGATGTTAGAGGTCAAAAATTTCAATACCTCTAATCTCTCAGTGTTGGACAACGACGAACCGAGCAAAAAGAACTTATCCGGGTTCTTTTCATCTATTCTTACCTCTACCAAGTCTTCCACCGCTTTCTGATCAGCTGCTTTGCCGACATCTGCAAATAGCTCATTGCTCTCAGGTTCTTCCACCGAATGAACGTATCCTTTGGAAGCGCGGCTGCCATTCACCGTGACGAAGCATTACTTCGACATGATCTGATCTCCATAGACTTCTTCAATTACCCCAGTGTTGTTGGGGAACCGCATTACTTGGTGGTAGGATGACGCCACCGATCGCATGGCATGCAGCCATGTTCTGCCCAAGATGATGTTGTAAGTGGAGGGGACCTTCAATACCCAGAACTCCACTTGTTTCGTCATGCTTCCTGCTCTGACTGGAAGAATTATTTTGCCGACGGGCCACTCTGGCATGGAGTTGAATCCAATTAGGGGAGATATGGCAGGCGCCAAGTCTTTGTCTTGTAGCTTTAATTGTTTAAATGTTTCGTAGTATATGATTTCACATGAACTACCCTGGTCAATCAGAATCCGCTTGACGTCAAAATCCTTGACTCGGAGAGTGACGACCAGGGCATCATTGTGAGGGCAATTAGGGGAGATATGGCAGGCGCCAAGTCTTTGTCTTGTAGCTTTAATTAGGGGAGATATGGAAGGCGCCAAGTCTTTGTCTTGTAGCTTTAATTGTTTAAATGTTTCGTAGTATATGATTTCACATGAACTACCCTGGTCAATCAGAATCCGCTTGACGTCAAAATCCTTGACTCGGAGAGTGACGACCAGGGCATCATTGTGAGGGCAATATATCCGTTCCAAGTCTTTATCCGAAAAAGACATGACGTTTGTGGCCTCTGTCTTCCCCTTCTTGATGGCAGGTTGGGCACTTAACACCTCTCTTAAGTGTTCAGCCTTTTTGATTGATCCCCTGAGCTCACATACACGCTCAGGTTCAAAGACTCCATATATCACATTGATAACGCCTTGAGGTGGGGCGTTGATTGGCATTCCGTTGGAGTTATTATGGTCCTGGGGGGCTGGTTGCGCCCCTCCTTCAATGTATTTATCTAGGTGGCCTGCTGCCACCAACTCTTCCAGGTGCTGTCTCAAGGGTGTGCAATTTTCAGTGCGGTGTCCCTTTTCTTTATGGAAGGTGCACCGCGACCTCTCGTCGTAGTCCTTCTGGGCCTCTCCTAGCTTGGCAGGCCATCTGACGAAAGGCTCGTCTCTTATTTCACTTAGAATTCGGTAGATCGGTTTCTTGAAGACCGTGGTTATGGCAGTGCGGACTCTCAACCATCTTTTATCCTGGTCCTCTCCGTTGTCTTGCCTGCCACGTCCGTTTTTGTTCGGATGATCTACTGCGTTGACCTTTGCTGAGGCCTTCTTTTCTGGTACTGTGGTCGTGCCAAATTTTGCTTTGGCACGTGCGCCATCCTCCTCCACCCTGATGTGCTGATGCACTCTCTCCATCAGGGCTTCCATGGTGAGGGGCGGTGTCATGGTGATTGAGTCCTTTAGTCTGTTCCCGACTGGAAGGCCTCTCTTGTATTGTGCAATGGCGAGATTGGTGGAACAGTCTCCAATCTGGTTGAAGGTCTCCTAGTAGCGACTGTTGTAGGATCTTAAGGTCTCCTTATCACCCATGTCGATGGAGAGCAGCTGATCGATCTCCACCAGGGTTTTGGTGTTCGTTCGGAACCTTGTGACGAATGCTTCCGCCAATTGTGCCCAGGAGGCTATGCTGCCTTCTGGAAATTTTTCGAACCAAGTCAAGCCTAGGTCGCCAAGGCTAGATGGGAAGAGGATGCACATTAAAGCCTCGTTTCGCCGGTATATTGCCATGACTTGGCGAAAGTGGCTCAAGTGTGAGTAGGGGTCCGTCTTTCCCTCATATGTAGTGAATTTGGGCTGAAGGAAGCCTGATGGTAGGGGCGTGTTTTCAATCGCCGGAACGAACGGTGAGGTCTGCAGCCTCGCTAATGCCTTGTCCGTTGGTTCGTAGGCAGGGCACAGTATTGGCATTCCAACCTCGACGCTTCCATGCGTCCGAGGAGCCAACCGCTGTAAGGCAGAAACTCTGTGTGGATTGCGAGCCCTGGCATCCTCCTTGCATCATGTCCTTTCCTCGAGCACGGTTCGTAAGTCAGACGATCTGGGCAACTCCGTCTGTCTGGATCTTGTTTGGTGCGTATGTGAGGACCAATAGGTGCTTCCTTCGGTGTACGACCTCTCAGATCTCGTCCTCTCAGACCTGGAGTGACGAGTTCTGGAAGACCTAGATTGAGTATCGCCTGTCCTGAGGCTTCTACTCTCCGCCTGAGAGGGTGTGGTATTCCGACTACGTCCTTCCGAGTGGCGAGGGGGCATCTTGTTTGTGCGCCCCTCTCCTGTCGCCACTCATTTTCCTTTTACCTGGTGCTTTAGAGATTCCATGTCCGCCGCTATCCGACGTATCAACTCGTCTTGCTCCTTGACGTGATCCTCCAAAGCCTGAGGATCAATCCTCCGCCTTTGTCTCTCTGGACTTTGCGAACGAGAGTGATGGGGGCTGTTAGTTCGCCTCCTTCCCCTTGTATCCCTCATGGGATTCTGTCTGTGTGGCTCCAAGTCCGCCATATGAGGGATAAGAGGTAGACCTTCACGTCTCGCACCTCCTTTGGGTGTTTGTCCGTCAATAGCGGATTGTGGCAAATCTTTGTTGTGTGCCATTGATTTTGAAGAGGAAAAGCTTGATCAAGAGGTTTTGTTCTTGTCTAAATTCCCACAGACGGCGCCAATTGTACGGGAAAGAAATAAACCTTCTCGTATAATCCTGTTGATCAAGTCTGCGCTCCTCCATATGTCGTCGTTTTATCACCTGAAAACACAAACATGAGCTAGCCGGCAAGTGTGTGCCGGAAACCTCTCCGATGCCTAAGTCAGCAAACTTGACAAATAGACAAAAACTCTGTGTATTCGGAAATCAAAGTTGCGTTACCTCTCCATAGGTGATGTTTGTGAGCTTTTATAGGTTTTGCGTAGCACAATCCTAGTAGGACTTTTACTCCTCTATGCAAAGTCCTCCTAGGATTCATACTCCTGAGAGATAATGCTTATCCTTCAACACCACCCTCACTACTTAAACCAAGTGAGATGGTTCTTCCATGTCCGTATTCCAATATGACCTAAACAAGCATGGCTATGCCAGTTTATAGAATAGACCAAACTACACTTAGTTCAGCTCCTCCTTTCACTGTCTTTACCTCGGTTCCTCCTGCTCAAACCGTGCTAACCATGGTGTTGCTAAACCGTGCTAACACCCAGCTAGGTTCGACCGAACTAGCAGTGCCATGCCTCGACCGGCCTAAGCTCCTGAGCATGGCAACCGGCGACCGGACTGACAACATTACTTTCATGGACCGAAATAACAGTAGGTACTTATGGACCGGACTAACTTCACGCCTCCTCAAGACTAGAGTAACCTTACAGCCATTCTACTCAGTACTTCGTATAATGACCCATAACGGCCCATTTACCCAGTTCGGCCCAATCTTTATATAAATTACCCTCTCAATTATTTTCATGAAAGATTTTTCATAATACCTACTATTGCTGTAAATAATATGTTGAATTGCTCGGCCCACCAACAAGTTGCTGAGTTAATCAACGTGCAAAGTAAATAATTAAAAAAAAACCAGAAGGAATATGTATTCCATGACCATTCATGACAATCAAGGCATGGCCCACTAAACACTTTCATTAATAACATCAAGTCGGAACCAAAGATGCAATCTACAAGCATGCACAACCAAACTAGAAGTTATGGCTAACCAAGCTAATGAGTGTTGAACTAAAAAAATATAAAAAAATATAAAAAAATAAAAAAAATAAAAAGAAGAAGAAAAGAAAAAGCTGTTATAAGTATGGTTGAAATGCTCTACATATTTGTAAATTATTTTTAAATTTTAATTTTTTTGCAGGTGATATAATAAATATAATATCAAACTTGACGGCTAGAGAGTTTTGAATTTATTTTTATTGCATTAATGTTGAATTTTATGTGCCAAAATTGCCAAAATAAATAAATAAATAAAAAGAAAAAAAAAAGTGTAAGAAAATTATTTGTGTGTATCATTGTCATAATGAATTTCTCACCAAACTAAAAAACTCTTTCGTATTTGAGAATTTTAGAGTATATTAACTAGGCCATTGAATATCCACTATATTTTTTTGCTTAAAATTTTATCTTTTGATGATATTTTGGTAATGGGTTCACATAATTTATATGTTTTTGTAATTTGAATAATTGAGTCTTTTATTTTGTTTTGTTTGTGGTTTGGCAGTAGAATATTATTTTTATCATAGCAAAACATAGTTATCAATTATATGATACTTATTGATGTTTCACTACAGTTGCTTTTGATTTGTTTGTTTGTTTAATTGAATTACTTTTTATGTTTTTGGTTATCAAAATCTCATTGAAAAGAAATAATAAAAGACAATCAGTGTGATGATATTAAACTTAAAACCGTAACACATCATATGTTATTCATTTTAAATCATATACACATGTGTATCGCATGGGTTACCACTAGTAGGATAATATGCTAAAATATCATGTGCTATTTTAGCACATGCCAAACAAAACCTTAGTAATGACACATGTCAACCATTTAGATTAATAACGGAAGCCTTTTAGAACATTCTAATGGCAGGCTCTACTTTACTTATACTAGCAATTTCAATAAGTAAGAATAAAAATAAATAATAAAAAAATTAATATTATAATTTGTATGTTACCTAAGTAAAAAGAGTTTTTTTAAT
Organism: Camellia lanceoleosa; assembly: GCA_025200525.1. Lineage (NCBI taxonomy): Eukaryota > Viridiplantae > Streptophyta > Magnoliopsida > Ericales > Theaceae > Camellia > Camellia lanceoleosa. The sequence goes on along the minus strand of CM045769.1, from coordinate 12,706,211 downwards.
AAAAAAGAAGGTTTTGGATTCAAACCTTGTTTTATTTTTTTATTTTTTTATTTTTTAGGATAGAAAAATATGTCAGGTAACATATTCATTTTATTGCATTTGTACCTCAAAAAAATGGATGATCTATTTTTAAAAATATATTGACCATTAATTTTTTTAAAGATAAATTAATAAAATAAAATAATTATGAATATTAAATTGATTTAAATTTTTTTTATAAATAATATATACACCATATTTAATAAAATAAAATTTTGAATCATCAAAATCAAACCGATGATAAACTTTACATTATCGATAGTATCCTTGGGTCCGGAGCAAAGGGGAGGCCACACGACCATGAATTGGAGCCTTCAAAGGGAAGCCTGGCACCAAAGCACAAGAAAATGGGCAATGTTCCCATTTTTTATCGCGTAATATGTGTGGTAGTCGTGGCATTTGTAGGTTTCAATAGGTTATCAATTCTTTATTAATTTTTTAATTAAATTCAAATTTAATAAAAATAATAACTAAACAAGTTTCAATTATTTCATTAAATTTATATCAAATCAAATGTCCTTAAATCAAAAGGAGTTTTTTTTTTTTTTTTTAAATATTCTAAAAAATAAATTATTTATCAAAATACTCACTTTTTAAACTATCTATCAAACTTAAAAACTATTTATCAAACTTACTTTTTTAAAAACGTAAGTTCAAAATGCAACTTTATTATGAAATCGTATGTTCAAAATGCAATTTTATGGTGAAATGGTATCAGATGCAATTTCATATTAACTTGACTTACTAATGTGTAGATGTGGGTCATGTCAATATGAAATCACTTGTTTAAGATGTTGTAGGCACTCAATTTTTGACCGTCCTTAAGATTTGGGCGCCTCAGGTTGATCACTCGATGGTGAAATACTGTGCTGTACAATTGTTCAAATTTCTCAGCAAAAGGGCTTCAATTTTCCAAACTCTAGAGCCTAGAGCCTTACACCTCCTTTGAGCCAAAACCTAATTTTTCCACACTTGGCCACCTAGAGGCCTGCTGGCCAATAGGTGGCCGACTGGCCAAAAATTGATGGCCGGGCGTCCCTCAACCAGGTTTCCCGGCAAAATAGATATTTGTTGTCAGTTGTCCCCCCATGTGCATGCACTGCACCAACTAGCTCAATACAGATATTTCCGAGATAGCAACCAGTTTTTCTATATGTACTTGACCATACGTTATGTTTTTAGGTTAGAAAAAATTACCAAAGCTCAAATTCTTGAAAAACTGTTTCTCTCTCTCTCTCTCTCTCTCTCTTGCAATCTATATACACCTTATATATTGTAGACCGCCCGAACTTCCTCCGTGCGCCCCCTTTTCGGAGAGGGCGCGAATTGGGGTTCATAGCTACTACAGGTCGGACTCCTGTTACGGTTCTGAATCTAATCTCACAAAGTGTAATATAAGACTGATAAATCACCAAAGAGTCCAAATCCGGCAAATCATTTTGGAAAATCGATTTTAATCAAAAAGCGCCAAACATGGACTGCTTTGCCAGATTTTAGAGTAGCCACTTAAATATTTTGTTTTTGAAAAATTTAGGAAACCATGACTTGTGTCTAAGGCCACGTGTTTGTCATCACCAAAGTTGCATCGGCTCGGGAACTTGGGTACAAGAGGGGAAGGTCATAACATGAGCACCCCCGCTCGCCCGATCGAAGGATCGACCTTTACTAAGCATGATATGTTGTTTTGAAAACACATGTGTTCTTATTCCGGTTATTTAGCTAACTTATTACGTGATGCGCACAACATACAAGTATAGACTAGATCGTCTAAATTGGAACAAAACAATTCAGTGTTTGTTTTCGAAAATGGTTTAAATTTGCCACCTTTAAGTGGGCTTAGAAATGCGGATTTGCCACCAAACAAGGTGGGCTTAAAACATGATGATTTGCCACTCCAAGTGGGCTTAAAACTCACATTTTGATGAATTGTTCCAATTCAAGTAATGAAGCCTTCATCCACAGGCATTCATGTAGTTTATCAATTAAGTAAATAGCCTCATGGCAAGCATGCTATCATGACAACACTCACACACATGCAAGATGCTAAGACATAAACACTTACAGTGTACTCCAAGCCAAAACAAAAGCTAATTAGAAATCAATGCATGATCCTAACTATGTTAGATGCCTAATGCAACACATGCAAAATGCAACTAAATAGGCTTGGCTATCTAAGATGGCATATGAGTTGCAATACTTGATAACATGTATTCAAATAGGTATTGAAATATAATACAGTTTGAACTATGCGTCAAACAAATGAATGATGCAAATATGCAAAGTATAAGGTATGCTAATTGAAATATGCCCTAAACTAACCATCAAAAGCTGATAAGTAAAAGGGAGAAAAAAATGGGGTTGGAAGATATGCACACACACGCGTACCCTTATTACAACATTATGCCCTCTCGAAGGAGGGTCCAAATGAATAATAACTAACTAACTACGCTAATTAAGCTAACTATTACAAACCAACTAATTAACTAACTATTCTAGCTAATTAATTACAACATAATTGAATAACTAGCTAATCTAAACTAGTTAGTTACAAACTGAATTAATTAATTAAACACTTAACTAATTAATTACAAAAATGACTAAGGTAGCTAGCTAATTAGCTAAGCAATTTAATGAACGGCCTCAGGAAGTGAGGGATGCATGCATGCTCGATTGCTCTGCTTTCTCTCGAAAGTCCATTACTTTGCCACCAGTTGTTTCTGTTTGCATTTGCCTTGATTCCTGAACACCGAACCAATCTCCAGGCTGTTTCTGCTCCAGAACCAGAACAACTTCTGACCACCTCTGAGCCTAAGAACTGTTGGCCACTTGCTTTTGCATTCTCCAATTTAGCTACAAACAGGGAACAACAAAGGCAAAGCAAGGTCTTTGCAGGATATGTGTGTACAACCACCCTCCTTATCATTTCTTAAACTTAAAGAAGTGTGGTACTCAACTCTCAGGCCACCAACCAAGCATCGCAATGCACGATGGCCAAGAAGCCAAGTTTGTACAAGTCAATGAATGCACAAATAGACTCGATGAGCCTCCACCCTGTCATGCACGATCAAGGGTGTCGGTGACTAAGAAATGAGGCACGTTTCATCACTTTGAGTATGAAACGCTCCTTGTTTCTCGTGTTTGGATTAACGTCTGATCCAAACACATGCAATGCAACACAAACATGTTATCTTGGCATATTTTACTTTGATTCATTTTGTTTACTCGTTTTAGATTACCGATAAATCTTTTAACCGGTTAAGTCCAAAAGTGAAAAGTCCTCTAATACGAAAGACGGACCAAGCCACAAGCTTCTTGAGCATGAAACAAGCATCATGCCGTTGGTTAGTAGAAACCCTCAAGAGAAGGTTAAAACCATTAAGCATGAACGCCTCAATTTCGTGCTCAAACCAACAAAGGGCCTAAGACCACTTTCGAAAGTGATATAACAAATGAAAGATGGAATGCAATGGCATATATTCCAACACTGAAATAGAATGCTAAATGACATCAAAGCATGAAAATGATGCATGCAAGACATGCTCGGAGTTGAAAGCATTGAAGCTAGCAAAGAGCATAACACTAGAACCATGCAACACCATGCTCAAGGGACTAATCCAGCCCTAAACAGACCTCATGCATGCCAAAACAGTGGCTAAAATGGGTTGAAATGATAGCATGAAAAGCAAGAAACCAAACAAGGTTAAGGGCAACAAGGTATGGTCCAAAAGCAAACCAAAAGAAAAGAGTTAAGAGGCCCCGAGACAAGGTGCTTAATCGAAAGCCCCGAAAACTCATAACGAGCACAAACATGTATAATCACCGAGTGCACAAACGATGATATCAAAGTCTTGAGGTCGATCAAAAATGGGGTGTCTACATATATACTCCTTAAACCAAATATTTGAGACTCCTAGCTGAGATTCTTGAGCTAAAATTTCAACTCTTGAGGGTGATCACTTGTTAGTTTGTGAATAAAAAAGTAACCTCTCTTTAAGAGGTATAACTTTTGCCTTCTTTACACTACTTCTTTCCTTTCTTCTTACTATTTTTATACTGTTTTTGGACTGTTTTTATAGGCTGAAACTTATGACTTAAAGTTACCAAAGGTGAAGGGGTTAACCACCCTTCATTGAACCTTGTTCTCTAAGCTTTCCTCCTCGTGTTTCCCACTTCTTTCTCAACTTTTGGCCATTGATTTTCAGAGTTTTACAAGGCTAAAATATGTGGTTTTGAGGTCCAAAAAGGCTTGCTTACTAGCTTCAATTCTCTTTCCTTTTTGCTTACTTTTTTTGACTTTTTCATAGTATTTTCAGCACTATTTTTGTGAGTTTTAGGACTGTTTTAGTGTGTTTATTTCATTTATGCTTTGCATAGTATGCTTGTAGTGTTGTAGTCCTCATAGGTTTGGTGGTTTAGGCCTTAGGCACTAACCTATTTGAGTTGATAGCTTTTATTTTCATAGCTTTTATACATATGTTCACACTTGCAATAACCATCTCTACACCCTTCATCCTTTCTTGATTTTGTTTCATTTTTGTTTAAGAGTTCTTTCAAACGAGTATTGTTTACGGCATGCGAAAGAGACCCTTCTATGCTTATTAGTTTAATCTCTTCGAAGGTTCATTACCAAGGCATTACATCTCTCTCATGCCAAGAATAACTTCTTGTATGACACTTTTCTTATTTTATTGAACATAACTCTCGCCTTTGGATGAAATGACTAAAGAATGGAAGGTAATTAAAAGGGCTAATAAAATTGGGCTAAAATGGTAACAAGAGTAATAAAATTGGTTTGGGTTCAATTGGACGTTAATTGAACCTATTAAGTTTTACGTCATTACATACTTTTAGTGATGTTAATGAGGCAAGAATCAATGTCTACCACTTCCCTAGAGAGGTAACTCCATGATAGGGAGGAGTTTTGTTGGTCTTTTATTTTCATTCATTGAGCCTTTGTTCCATCGATACATGGATCATCATGCAATAACCTTGCGATCATTGATGATTTATAGGCCGATTCTACTCATCCCTTGATCAATTCCATGACAAGGAGAGGCAGAAAGGACAAACATCTCCTCGAAACACTCTATTTGTGCTCTGTTTCTATTATGTTGCAGCAGGGCAAAGCCCAAAAACAGTAGTCGGCTAGCCACCCAACACAGAGTAGTGGCAGGGGTAAAAATAGATTAATTTTTCGACTACAAAACAGAACAGAAACTGGCAGTAAATATAGAGTTTCCAAGCAGATCTTCTTATTCGTGTGTGTGCGGCTCCTCACTTCCGGTTCCTTTGATTTAATACTTTAATAGTAATATGTTGTAAGTAATTAATTAGATTCCTTCAAATTTTGTAATAATTAGTTAACTTAGCTTGTTATTTGGATATGTAATAAGCAGTTAAAAAATTTGGACACTTAGACATTCAGACCCTCCTACGCGATGACAAATATGTAATAATTTATGTATGTCTTCCAACCTTCATTTCTTTCTCCCTTTTATTTATCCGCTTACCGTGGTTATATAGTATCATGTTTTCCTTAGCATTTTCCATGCCTTGCATCCATTCGTCTTATATGCATAAGGGTTTGGCTCATCATACTAAGCAATGTCAATTTCAAATTCCTTACTCAAATACATGCTTTCTTGCATGCTTTGAATTGACTCACATGCCATGCTAGTAGCCGAGTTTATTATTTACATATTGTATGCGTTGCATTAATCATATTGCATTGTTTAGGAACATGCATTTCTTCTAATTATTTTATCTTCTTTGGCTCATCTCAGAATACTAGGTGAGCATTTCTTGCTTTAGTATATTGCATGGAGGCTTTTCCCAAAATAAGCCTATTTTGCATTGTATTTCTCAAATTTTATAACATAATTTATTTTTCCGAATAAAACGCTATTACAAATGGCGTTTCTTTTATTGACCAAAATCAATCCACACTTGCATTTCTTTTGTTGACCAAAAACCAACCCACATTTCTTTTGTTGACCAAAACCAACCCATACTCTGACACACACACACGCCCACACACACCCACATTGAAATAATATAATTTATATATATAATAATAATTTATAATAATTAATTATATAATTTATAATACGTATTTATTATAAAAAATTTTATAATAATTTATAATACGTATGTATTTACTTTAAATAAATTATATATTTACTTTAAATAAATTATTTTTGATACGTATATATTTACTTTAAATAAATTATTAATAAATATATAATAATTATTTTATAAAATAAATTATTAATAAAATTTTATAATACGTATGTATTATAAAATTTTTTACAATAATTTATAATACGTATGTATTATTTAAATCTTTAAATTTTTTATTTAAAATTTTTTACAGTAAACCCGTCTTCACATTTTATAATACGTATGTATTATTCAAAAATAATTTATAAAAATTTATAATTAATACGTATCTTCACAAGTAAATAATTTATAATTGATTATAAATTTTATGGATGGTTTGATTTATCATTTATCAAAAATTTTACCCTTAAACCATACGTATGTAAATATGAAGATGGGTTTACTGTAAATGTAAATGTGAAGATACGTATTAAATTATTTACATACGTATTAATTATAAATTTTTATAAATTATTTTTGAATAATACATACGTATTATAAAATGTAAAGATGGGTTTACTGTAAAAAATTTTAAATAAAAAATGTAAAGATTAAAATAATACATACGGATTATAAATTATTGTAAAAAATTTTATAATACATACGTATTATAAAATTTTATTAATAATTTATTTTATAAAATAATTATTATATATTTATTAATAATTTATTTAAAGTAAATATATAAAAATTATATATATAATACATATGTATTATATATATAATACATACGTATCAAAAATAATTTATTTAAAGTAAATATATAATTTATTTAAAGTAAATACATACGTATTATAAATTATTATAAATTTTTTTATAATAAATACGTATTATAAATTATATAATTAATTATTATAAATTATTATTATATATATAAATTATATTATTTCAATGTGGGTGTGTGTGGGCGTGTGTGTGTGTGTCAGAGTGTGAGTTGGTGGTCAACAAAAGAAATGTGGGTTGGTTTTGGTCAACAAAAGAAATGCAAGTGTGGGTTGGTTTTGGTCAATAAAAGAAACGCTATTTGTAATAGCGTTTTATTCGGAAAAATAAATTACGTTATAAGCGTTGTTCAGAATAGCATTTTATTTGGAAAAAAAAGTTATGTTAGAAGCACTATTTGCAACAGCGTTTTCCTAATTAAACTCGCGATTTGGAATAGTCATCACCTTTTTAGCTTAGTTTGAGAATTCCGTCAGAAGTTGGCCTAATTTGAGAAATACAATGCAAAATAGGCTTATTTTGGGAAAAGCCTCTATTGTATGCGTGTGATTGCTACCATATCGAACATGTTTACCTAAGGCTAACTGCTTAGTTGATATACATAAATGAATACCAGTGGATGAAGGCTTTTTCACTTAAGATGGGATGATTTGATTAATGTACATATGAGATCACTTTTCCAAGTGGTACATATTCAAAATACTTTTCCAAAACAAATAAGAAATTAAAACGTTTCAAATTGGGCAAATTAGTCTATACTTGTGTGCATTACATAGTAAGAATAGCCTAATAAATCGGAATAAGAGTATATACTGTACATAAGATTCATATCATGATTAGTAAATGTTGATCTTTGATTGGGTGAGTGGGGTGCTCAATTCAATGACCTTCCCCTATCATGCCTAAGTTCCCAAGCCGAGACATTTTGGCGATGACGGACAAGTAACTTTTGGCACGAATTACGAGTTTCTTAAATTTTTCAAAAAATATTTAGGTGGCAAGTCTGAAATCTGATAAAGCGGTCAATTTTTGACATTTTTTATTCAAAATCGATTTTTCAAAAGATTTGCCGGATTTAGACTTTTTTGTATTTAACTATTTCACATTGCACTGGTGAAATCAGATTCAGACCCACAGGAGTCCGAACTGTAGGGCTATCGTATCCAAGGAGACTAAACCCCTCCCAAGAGCACGAAAAGCAAACTACAGATGCGATTTCACTATGAAATCGTATTTTGAACCTGCGATTTTAAAAAGTGAGTTAATTTGATAAATAGCTTTAAAAAGTTAGTTATTTACACAAATAATTTCTTTTGGAATATTCACACGAAAAAAAAGGGGAAAAAAAAAAACAAAAAGCTCAATTAAAAGCAAACCATATTCACCAATTTTTTTGACAATTTGGTTTTTCATTTTTTAAAGTAGAAATTACCATTCAATGATGATTTAAAAAAAATTAATATAAATTCTACAAAAATTTATGATTTTAATCACTAAAATTTATCACTTATTTGTAATTATTTTTTAAAATTTTGACTTCACTAGATTTTTCATTTTATTTAAAAACAGAGTTTTCAATTCGTACTTTTATTTTTATTTTTAATGAATTTTTTAAAATATTTTAATCAATTTTTTTTACTCTTTAGATCTACTTAATCAGTAAAGAGTATAAAATTTGTGAATTTTACTTTTTTTTAAATTTAATATAAACAAAAAATATAAAAAACAATTAAGTACATTTTCATATATATAGTTTTTGCATTTATTGATTTTTTTTTTATAGATTTTTTCATAAATATTTTATTTTTCAAATAAATTTAGATTAGGTGCATCTAAAAAAAATTAAAAAGACTTATTACAATAATAGAAAAGTTTACAAAAAATAACAAATCACAAAACAAAACAAAAACTCAAATTGTTTTTGAAAATCTAATACTAAATAGAGTTATTATTACTCAATTTTTATAATTTTTTAAAAAATAAAAATTGTAGATGGCTTCATTTCGTAAAAATTTATTAAAATATATTCTTAAGATAGATTTGAAATTTTTTAAAAGATTTGATTACAAGTAAGAGTTGAAATGTTTCGTATGAAATTGTAGATGGCTTCATTTTATTTACAAAAGAGAGTAATTTGCACAAGTAAAAAACAGCCGTGGAAACAACTTACTTAAAAAATTGAGTAACTTAGGTAAATCCTCTTAAATTATAAAACATTTACGCTTTATTCTATTGAATTTCAAAACTCAAGAGATAATGCCCTTGAACTATTAACTTGTTACAATTAACAATTTTGATTAGGATTTTATTAGGAATTTAAACAGAATGAGGTCATGTATAAAGTTTATAACACACTCATTATTTTTTTAGAACAACAGTACCCGTTATTGATTTTTATAGGACAATAATACACTTATTTAGTGATTTTATTTGCACTTTGCCTCCCTTAACTCAGTGACAAAATGCAAATAGAATGATCATATAATGACATTATTATCCTAAAACTTCAATAATATGTCATGTAGTTTATACATGGTTTGATTTTGTGTAAATTCGTAACAAAATCCTAACAAAAAAAAGATAACGATAACAAGATAATACTTTGAAATGATTGTTACTTTAAGGTAGTTAACTGCTGAGTTTTAAAGTTCAGGAGGCAAAAGGCAAATATTCATAATTTAACGTAATTTATGTTAAAAAATTATATTCAAAATTATGGGAAATTTAAATTGTTATAATTATTTATCTATAAAAAAAATATTTATAAAAACCCATTAAAAATTGATCAAAATTCTACTAGCTTGTTTGGTTTCGTTTTTTTAAAAACAGTTTTCAAAAAATTCTACTTTCTTATTTTTCGTATTTTTTTTGTTTTTACTGAATTTTTTAAATATTTTAAGCATTTTTTTTTATTTTTTAGATATACCTAACATAAATATATCTAAAAAGTAAAAAAATTGTGAAAAAAAATCTTTTAAAAATTCACTAAATACCAAAAATATAAAAAAATACAAGAATTTAGTACATTTTTTATATTTTTATGTATTTATTAATTTTTTAAAATATTTTTTCACAAATTTTTTACTTTTTAGATGCATCTTAATAAGATGCATCTAAAAAAATATAAAAAAATGCTTAAAATTTTAAAAATATTCACTAAAAATAAAAAAAAAATACGAAAAATAAAAAATTTAATTTTCAAAAAAGTTAACAGCAATGGTAGAGGGCCACAATTTTTGTGGTTCAAATGGCTCGAATTTGTCAAAATGACGTCGTTTTGAGTACAAAACAACATCAAAATTGCTAAAACGACGTCGTTTTGACAATTTTAAACTATTTAAATCACAAAAATTATGACCCTCAAACATTTTTTAAAAGTTAATTCGTAAACTCAAACCAAACAAATTATTTTGCTATTTTTTTTCACCAATATTGATTTATACCCCCAGTGAGGTGGCGCGCCCTCACTGGCTGACAATCCAAAAAAAAATAAAAAAATAAAAATAAATAAACAATTTTTTTCCACCAATGATGGACCTCCACCTCACTGGGGGTCGACCCTAGTGGAGGTATAAAGCATTTTTCTTTTTTCACCATGTCTTCAACCGTTATAGGCCATGAAAACCCCCTTACGTAAGGAAGTACGTCCTGTGTTCTGGCGAGTAGTGTAGTGTAGTGGGAAAAGAAGATGAAAAGACTTTCTTCGTCAATGGGAGAATATGAAGCGACTTTCCCTTTTCCCATGTTTTCTCACTTATCATTGGATTTTGGAAACTTTATTTATAGATATACAGTATACAGATCATCTTATACATACATACAGAGAAAGGGTGATTTTAGTAAGACAAGTGCTTGTACGGAGAGAGATTCCTAGGTTCTTTTCCTTTTCCTTTTCCTTTTCCTTTTCCTTTTCACTTCCTTCCTTCATAACTAAGAGAACCCATTTCTTTCTCATGCTATCTTAATACCCTTAATCTCTCATTGACATTGTTCTGAGGTTTTATACAAGGGTCTAAAGTAAAATGGGGGTTTGTTACATCTCTCTCTCTCTCTCTCTCTCTCTCTCATTGTTGTGAGGTTTTATAGAAGGGTTTAAAGTGAAATGGGGTTTTGATTTTTTGTTCAATACATTACCAAGTGGAAGAAAGGAGATAGAAAAGAGTGAGAAATTGATGATGAGAGGGGTTCCTTATGACTCAAGCTTCACTGATTTGATGTTTTCATGGTCTCTTGAAGACATCTTCAATGAGAATCTTTACAAGAACCAGGTGTGTCTTATGCTTCATTTTTCACCATTCCACTGTCCACTGACATGTTAGATTTAAAATCACATATTTTGTAGTTCTGTTACAAATACAGTAACCGATCACAAAACAGGATGGGATTCATGTATAAAAAATCTTATTGCCAATCTTATGGGCATATATACATTATTTGTTTGATTCTGTGATTGGTTTATGTGTTGTTCAACTTATTTTATTTTTTTTAAAGTTTTTGGGATTAAATTATTATTATGTGTAAATATAATTTTATGGTGGTTGATTTTCAAAGTGGAAAAAAGCAGTTAAATATGATTGTTTGCCTAACCCCACCGCTGCTTCGAGGGCTGGGCTGTTTCTGTGCCAGGCCCTTCAAAAATTTCAATCCAATGCAGCAATTAATGTACAATTGTAGAGGTTAGCGTCTTATTTTTTTGGTTGATATCTGGTTTGATATTTGATTTGTTGATGTATCTGAATTTTTTGTGTATCTCCAGTTTCTTTTACCGCTTTTGAATTGACATATTGCATCTAGTTGTAATTAATTAATCATAAATGTGAAGCATGTACGATCAAACTTAATTTACTGGTTAGCTTTTGAAATTTTTGATTATGAAATAAATTTTCATTCAACCTTTGTTTTGTTTTTTTTTTTTTTCGTCAGCAAAAATTCATTTAATCATGATCACTGGATCATCAGAACAAATTTTCGTTTTTTGTAGTATTGGATATGGACACCAGTATGCACAATGCACATTCCAATGCATTACATACAAGATTACGTATTTTACAATCCCATTATTTGTTATGAATATATTTTACTAAATTCAACCCCGTGGCATGTAGTGGAAAGGAGAGTTTTCATATTTGTTTTTCTATGTAAGAGATGCAGAGAATTTTGCATGGTCATGGGACTCAAACCCAAAAGCTAGCTGAGGCGAGGGTGCTCTCATGATCATATAACGAACCTTGCTTTTGTACCCAAACAATATGGGATTTTGCTTCACACTTTCTCACACACTTAAGGTGCTCACTTGGTAGCACCTGCCACTTGTATTCCAAGGACATGCACCCTACTCATCTCTGGGTTTTGTGGCCTTTGATGCCATGTTACATATTCTTGGGTAGAATGCAACCCCAAAAGGTAGCTATTGGGGTGACGGTATGCCTCATGCTTATATATTGCACATTAATTTGGTACCTAGGCAATGTGAGACATCACTTTGTAGAAAGCCCTCCTGCTATCAAATATAATAGTTTTGTCTTCTTATTTTATCATCAACCATTCCTTCTCTTCACTCAAGAAGCACTCCATTAGTCTACCATAGTAGTTGCTATAGCTAAAATTTGGCAAGAGTTGAAGTTAAGAGCTCTTCAAATTACAGAAATGTCTACAATATCTAACCTTGTGCCAAAGCAATTGCCAAATTTGCCACCTCAACTTAACTGTATTCCCAGTCTTCCACCCCACCTTTCTTTGGGAAAAAACAAAAAAGAAACTACTACAACAAATTTCACAACTAGAAATCAATAACCCAAAATTTCAACAAATTTCACAACAAAAACTTAACAAAAATTAACACATTCTTCTAAAATTTAACACAACATTTTAACATATGCATTTCTCTTGATCAAGAAATAGAAAGATCACAAAATTCAAATTGACCTACTTGTGTGAATTGGTGTGTGTGTGTTTGTGACGAAGGCCATGCTAAGATTGTGATGAAAGTTGTGTCCTCTATGTAACGCTTGGGGTGAATAAGGGTTGGTTTGGCAACCAACTAAAAAAGTCACTAAAAAGTTAAAAACTAAAAGCTAAAAACTATACAAAAAGTTAAAGATTACTTTTTCTTTCTATTTTTTGCACATTTTCTCGTAAAAAATCAAAAAATCATTTCAAACATACTAGTTTTTTTTACCTCATATTTTAGCTAAAAAGTTACTAAAATAACCTTTTCCCAAAACAACTCTAAGTCATAAATAAAACAAAAGAACTTATAGATTTACAAGGGGAATAAATACCCCAGGCCCTAACCAACTAAACAGAGAAGTTCTGTGAAGCTTAGAAAACAAAATAAACAAACTAACAAACTACCAAACCTAAAAACCCTAGGGCACCACAAAAGTGTTCAAGGGCCACATATGAAGACACACGGGGGCCATGAACAACTCGACATCCTAGGGAATAATCAAAGAAGCAAATCTTACTTCCAACTTCAGAAGACAGCCAACAAGAAGAAAGAAAGCATCCAAAGCACTACCCGCAAGGTAGGTTACAATACGAAAAAACAGAAGCTGCAGTACTAGAGCAACTTAACATGAAAGGGAACCTTGGATAGACACCAAAGCATGGACACACTTTATGAGGCAACAAAGAGAGGTATACTATTTTGTACACCCCAAAAGAGGAGGAACAACCCAAGAAAAGGCTATAAAAGCTATATAGAACTATACAAACCAAAATGACCATAAAAACAGACAATTGGAAGTAAGAAAGGTATATTAATCATGTGAGATAGGGGGGAAGTGTGTGTGTGTGTGTGTGTGTGTGTGTGTGTGTGTGTGTGTCATTGTGAAAGAGTTAGAAATGGTGACAGGGTTGGGTGAAATTTTTTGGGATGTGATGACGGGATCAATGGATGAGGTCAATGATAGAGAGGGGATCAGATCAGTGAGTGAGGGAATCCATGTGATCAATGGTAATAAAAGTGGCTAGCAAAAAATGATTGTGCTTGCCATTTGCACCAGTGGTCCAATATTGCATAATTGGGCATTTTGGCACTATAGCATGCCAAATTATTGTTTTGGCATTTGCTATTTTGGCAATGCCCAGTGGAATAGCTCTAACTCAACTATTTAGCATACATAGGTTTCATAATGTAGTGTAATTAGATCCTTTTCTGAATGTTGGTGTAGTTGCTACACAATTGGAATTCATTTAGTTTGTTAAGAAGTTAAATTGATTTATAGATTGTTGTAAAGAAAAAAAAAATTAAAAGGAAAGAAAATTTTAGGTTGCGTTTGGTAGAGTTTTGTAAATATGATTTGAGAGTATGAGTTGTATTTTGAGTTTTTGAGTTGTGGAATTATGATTTGAGTGTAGAAAATTTGTTTGGTTATGGTTTTTGAATAGAGTGTTGAATTGAGTTTTGAATTGTATGTGGAATTGAGTTTTGAAAGTTTGATGTGACATGTGAAATAAGAAAATTTGTTTGGTGGTGAGTTTTCAAAATAATTTTCAAAACTTAATTCAACCTATAATTGATAATCAAACACACAACTCATAACTCGATATCCGTATTTTTGATCAACAATCATAACCAAACTATTTTTAAAATACTCAAATAAAAAAATGATTTTTTTTCAATTGATTGTTTTTAAGTAATTTTTTTGAATAATTTTTTTTTCAAATAATTTTTTTTTCCAAATAACTTCTATATCAATTATTTTATGTCAATTAATTTTTCGGTCAATTCATTTTTTAGACCTGTATAAACATTAAAAATATTTAGAAAATTAAAATATTAAAAATATTTCGAAAATCAAAATATTTACAATTAAAATATCAAAATATTAAAAATATTCCTATAAAATAAAATAAAATATTTAAAATAAAAAAATAAAAAAATAAAAATTAAGTTGTTTTTGAGTTTTAAAAAGAGTTTTGAGTTGTGTGTTTGGTTATGAGTTTTGAAAAGTAATGATTATAGTTTGAAATGAGTTTTGAGAAATAGGTGTAGAATTATGATTTGAAAGTTGCAATCAAATACCACACTCAAATCAGTGGTGGAATTATGTTTTGAAATCTAAACCAAACAGAGCCTTAAATTTTTGTTCCTTTCAATTCTTTGATGTCAGGCATGGGTTCCAGGCTGTTTGCCCTGGATGGTCTGGGTTCAAGTCAGAATGGTTTATTCTGAATAGTATAAAAGAAAAGGGCATCTTAGTGCATGAGACCGCTACTAAAGCAAGGTGGGGAGGAAAATATGTACCAGTTTTGGCCCTAATTCATGAATAGTATCTTGAGGTTGAGGATGAGGATCATTGAGTTGTTGAATTTTAATCCTTGTGTTGTCAAATTAACCTATATTAATTCTTGTGTTGTCAAATTTTTGTCTAAGCAAGTGCTTGAGGATAACTGAATGCTTAAATGATTAAGCATGCTACAAAAAATAGTTCCAAGTATCTTAGCCTTTGTTTTTAAAGTTCATAAAATTTTGGTGTTGAAGTTGTATTAGTCTAGGCATTGCATGGGATTGTGAGAGTACAATGGCCTCACACTTTCGACTGTGGCATGTAGGATTTACAACATAACTAATGTAATAGCCCAGGAGGGAACTTGTGAGTGACATTTTGAGCGGTAGTACATTTTATAAGTAACTTCATGTTCTGTATGGAAAGGACATATTATGTGGATAGTAATACAAGCTCACTTTGCCTTGTGAGTTGTTGCTCTACTCAGCTTGGCTGCGGTTGCCTCTAGAGGTCTATGCCCAAATAAAGAAGAAATATTTCCAAAGGGAAACAATGACAACGAAACCAAAAGATAATCTTTAGATAACCTTGTATTCCAAGGTAAATTGAGTTTGTTTATAGAATTTAAAGTGAATTGCAAAATGCTTGAATGTTTCAATTTTCAGCATCTATATGTATATCTCACTTGCATTAGAATAGCAACTTCAGTTCCTTCTCGAGAAGCTTGTAGGGGGGACTTCATTTACAAGCTCTTCAAATGTATTTCTACTTAGTTTGTAAGTTTTGTTTAAATTGTAGTAAGTACATTTTAAAATCTTTATGGTCTTCAACATTTGTATAACTAATGAATGTTTTCTTCTTTGGTTACTAGTTGTTTGTATATACGATTATAAATTTGCATATTCAGGCCTTTATTTGATATCAAAGTAGATTTTACCCAAATGCAATTACTTTATTAATTATTGTGCCTTTCAAGAAATAACTACCCTATTATAGTTTTATGTGTTGGCATTTGCGGCTAGTGGTGCAATCAGGAATTTTACTTAGTGGGTTCAAATTTGAACTTAATATCCTTGATTTTTTTATTTTTTTTTCTATAAGTTTATTAGTTGTTGACTATATGTAATTATAAACCTAATTTCACATGAATTGATAAAATTATTCTCTGTAATTAGAAGTTACTTTAAAATTTTAATTTCATAGAAAATGATTACATTGTCACGGGATAAAGTAATAATAAGTTGAATCTGTTTCATGGCCTCAAAATACACTAATTCAAACATATATTAAGAAAATTTATAAGCTAAGAAGCACAGACACGCATACAGATGCAGATACGGGACACTGTGATTTCAAAAAAATAGGGACACAGACACGATAGGACATGGTGGGAACACGGCAATAAAATATGTTTTCATATATTTTTATTTGCTATTTAAATTAGTATTACATCCACAAATAATCAATATTGACAAAAACTAACTCTAATTCTATATATTTTTTTTAAAGAAAGGTACTTGTAAATTGACACTTACAGTGTATATATTTTTTTATGGATGATCTATTAAGTATTTAAATCTAAGAAAAAAATAATAAACATTCAACATTCATCAAAAGTACTAAATAAAATGGAGAAAAAGACAAATTGGCATGCCCTTGGTACATCCCTGAAGTGGCGGCATGCCCGCTAAAAATAAATTAATTAAATAAGGAGACACGCCATGTGGTGTGTCCCATACATGTCCCCAAAGTGTTCGCGTGTCCTTGATGTGTCCGTGTGTCCGACGCGAATACGACACTTATTTTGAAATGTCAGTGCAATTTGTAAGTATTTCTTAATTGGTGGAATGTCTGCCCCAATAAAACGTTCTTGAGTACCGAAGGAAATTAAGGGAATGTACCTAACCTATAAAACTTTTAATCAAAAATCAAAATATAAATAATTTATTTTATAAAAATAATTAATATTATCTCTAACAAAGATAATCATGCATAGACTTTTGAATGGTTAATGATATTTTTGAACAATAAATTGATAAAATAAAGTCAAAAGAATTTGAACCCTTTTATTTTAGTTTCAATAAAATTTTAGTTGTCAATTTTAAAAAATCTTAAAATAATGAATTATATTCAATTATGAGTTTTTTTTTTCAAATTTTGATAGGTGTCAAGTGGCCATGCTTAATTCTGTTTTATGCTCTTCGATTCTGTTGTATTATCTTGCCGTCATTATGGTTTTTATATTGAATATTGTTTAATTGAACTTTTTTTGCCTTTGGCGACTTGACATTAAACTTTCACTACTTTGTTTCACCTCCATTAAACTTTCATTGCTTTATTTTTAGGTGGAGAAGATTCCAGAATCATTTCAGTCAGTCGAGCATTATTTTGATTCATTCGTTTTTCCCTTGTTGGAGGAAACGCGGGCAGACTTGGCTTCAAGCATGGAGATCATTCACGAAGCACCTTTTGCTGAAGTGATCTCACTCGATGCGTGCAAGCCGTATGGAACTTTGCATTATGATATTAAGGTTGATTACTGGAGAAACAGATTTAGTGACCGTGGCAAGGATCCTTACAAAACCTTGCCCGGAGATGTTTTTATAGTTTCAGATGCAAAACCCGAAACTGTATCTGATTTACAACAGGGTGGAAGGACGTGGACTTTTGCAACAGCCACTAATATCATAGAGGATGAGATTGGAGGAGGTAATAATTCATCTACTTTTTTTAAAGTCAAAGCATTGAGAGACATTGAAGTCAAAGGTGGAATGCGGCAATCACTCTTTGTGGTTTTTTTGAGAAATATAACTACAAACAAAAGAATATGGCGTGCGCTCTGCAAGTTTGGAAATCTGAAGATCATCGAGGAAGTTCTTTGTGCTGATTCTGAGGTAAGAATTGTGACAATAGATTATTATGCATGCAATTGTTTTGTTTGAGTTTCATGTCCTTGTTTTTAATTTTTAAGATGATCGTGTATACGAAGTTAATGACAGTTAACATTTTGCATCCTATGTTTTGTGTCTTTTCATTTGGACTCTGTTAACTGGAATGCAAACCGTTCTAGTACAAGGAATGGGGACAAAAACGAGGTTCGCCACATGTACTGAAATGTGGTACAATAAGGGTTGAAGGGTTGTATAAATCACACCACTAGACTTTACAAGACTACTAAATATAACACCAATTATGAAGACATCCAATAAAATATTGTTGCAAATTAATGATGTAAAAACACAATTCTAGAAGCATTATGGCCTATTTGTTTTATATTTGATCATGAAAAAACTCTGCTCTCTCTAGATTTTTGTTCTTTATTTATTTATTTTTTCTTCCAATTGGAAACTCTTAAGAAATTATATCGGCAAAATTTTGGAATTACTTTTATATTGTTAAATTCTTCTTTTTGAAATGAAAATGTACTGTGTTTTTTAATGTGCATTTGAAAAAGTAAATTGTTTTTTCGGGTATCACTCATCATAATTTAATGAATTTTATGAGTAAAATATATACTTCACATTTGGTGGAACTTATTGACATTAACTGTGAAAAACAGGTTCAGGAGGATTGCGAACTTTGTTGTGTCCATAGTAGGTACCAATTGACCGAAAGATTTGGTACAAGTCTACTATCTATGCTGAATGAATCCCAAACAGAGGCAGTCTTGGCTGCTCTTCTTAGAATGGAATGTAATCACAAGCCTACTGCAAAACTTATATGGGGCCCACCAGGGACGGGGAAAACTAAAACTGTCAGTGTTATGCTTTTTGCTCTTTTGAGGATGAATTGCCGGACTCTTACTTGTTCTCCTACAAATGTAGCTATAAATGAAGTGGCTTCGAGGGTGTTACAGTTGGTGAGGGAATCTGCAAAGGATGCTTTATTTTGTTCTTTGGGAAATATTCTCTTGTTTGGGAATAAGGATCGGCTGAAAATGGATTCTGACATTAAAGATATCTATCTGGATTATCGTGTTGAAATACTTGAGGAGTGTTTAGGACCAGTGTCTGGCTGGAGGCATTGTTTTACTTCCATGATAGATTTGCTTGAAGACTCTGTTTCTCAATACCATGTTTTTGTGGAAAATCAAAAGATCATAGAAAAAGAACACAGCAATCAAGAGGAAGTCAAAAAGGAAGAATTCAAATCATTTCTCGAGTTTGTGAGAGCTAGATTTAAATCTACTGAATCATTGCTGAGAAGATGTACGTTTATATTCGGTACTCATTTACCAAGAAGTTACATTTTGGAACATAATTTCCAGAAAATGGTAACTCTCATTGACTTGCTTGATTATTTGAAAAGTTTGTTGTTTCAAGAGAGTGTTGTTTCTGATGAACTCGAGGATATTTTTTCACACCAATATCCAATTGAAGATTTTTCTGAATCTTTTGTGAATACACAATCTCTGATATACACAAGGAGCATGTGTCTTTCTGTTCTAAAATCTCTTAAACATTCTTTTGAAGACCTTGACCTGCCAAGTGTTGTGATCGAAGGTTCAATTAGGGACTTCTGTTTTCGAACGGCTTCCTTAATTTTCTGCACTGCTTCTAGTTCATATAAGCTATATTCAGTGGGGATGGAACCACTGAACTTGCTGGTTATTGATGAAGCTGCACAATTGAAGGAGTCTGAATCGACAATACCCCTTCAACTTCCCGGTCTGAGACATGCCATTCTCGTTGGCGATGAGTGCCAATTACCAGCAACGGTTATTAGTAATGTAAGTTAATGCTATTGGTCTTATTACCCTACAAATATAAGTTGGCAAGGATTCATTTTTCATACATTGAACATTATGTTGATTGATAGGTTTCGAGTGAAGCTGGATTTGGAAGAAGCTTGTTTGAAAGGTTGAGTTCATTGGGTCATTCGAAGCACCTTCTAAACATGCAGTACAGGATGCATCCATCGATAAGTTTCTTCCCAAATTCAAATTTCTATTTCAACCAAATCATGGATGCGCCATATGTTATGAAGAAAAGTTACGAAAGACACTATCTTTCGGAGCCAATGTTTGGTCCCTATTCTTTCATAAATGTTGTTGGTGGTAAAGAAGAATTTGATGATGTTGGGCGTAGCCGGAGAAATTTGGTAGAGGTTGCTGTTGTTGTGAAGATAGTGCAGAAATTATACAAAGGTATGTCAAGTGGGATTTAATTGTAACTGTGTTTTGACTTTGTTGTTTTGATATGCACTATATTTTACAGAAAGGTTTACCATATGTATCTTATTTTTTATGAGCATTATTGTATACATCTCATGATCATATGTGGTTTTTGAAATTAGATTTTTTACTTTTGAAACCATTATTTCATAGTACTGCAGCACCAAAGGATACTACTTACAAGCCTTTTTATTGTTGTCAAGACCCATATAATCAATCAAAAGACAACTGGAGGTGTATAGAGATGTTTGGTTTTCTTGGTCCTTCTTGAATGTGGTGGCATTCCCTTGATTCCTTTTTGAAATAATTTTTTTTTTTATTTTCTACTTATCTAAAAGAAAAAGTAATTTGATATGCATTCTGCGTTGTTTTCATTGTTCTGTTTTCAAGAACTCAAGGCAGTTTTCAGAAACATTTAAGTATTTTGATATGCATTTCTGCGTTGTTTTCATTTTTCTATTTTCAATAACACAAGGCAGTTTTCAGAAACATTACCAAACAGTACTGAAGCACTTTTATCAAATGTTGTGTTCACACCATTTTCCTTCACTCTTTTGTAGAAGGCTATAACTCAACCTAAAAAAGAACAAGAAAACAAAGGTAGCATGAAGAAATGAAAATAAAACACTGAAAATTACCTGTTATGCTCCCCTGCTTGCTTGACAATTTTGATGGAATCATTCCCTCAATCTTAAACATCACCGATAGAGAAATTAACTCTCTGTTGAATTATTAAAATTGTAGAAGCCGTTTGGTAACACTTACATTTTCAGTTTTCTGTTTATATTTACAAAAATTTAAGAAACTCAAACAAAAACTTGTTTGATAAAATTTTTTATTTATAAATCAGTTGTCTCAGTTTATAAATTTGGCCAAAAAATGAAAACACGAAAAATGTGTTTTCGTTTTAAGTTTTGAGTTTTTTTTTTTTTTTACCACCCAACACTAGCCACCACCCGCCACCATTTTTCACCACTGTCTTCCACCACTACCACCACCCACCACCCACCACCCACTCCTCACCACCACCTGCCACCACCACTTACCACCCACCTGCCACCACCACCCACCAACCACCCACTCGCCACCATCCACTTGCCACCCACTCGCTACCGCCATCCACCCCTCGCCGCCGCCACCACCCACCACCCACCACCCACCTGCCATCCACCCGCCACCACCGCCCGTCACCACCATCCACCGCCCGTCACCACCACCCACCACCTACTTGCCACCACCATCCACCCCACCACCACCAGCCACCAGCCACCCACCACCACCACCATACCCACCACCCACCCGCCACCTCCCTGCCACCACCACCCACCACCACCACCACCACCCACTCGCTACCGCCTACCACCCGCCACCGTCACCCACCTATTCACCCACTACCACCACCACCCGCCACTACCCCCCACCACCCGCCATCCGCCACCCACCAGCCACCACCGCTACTCACTCGCTACCACCCACTACCCACCACCGTCACCCTCCCACCCACCATCACCACCCACCACCACACGTCATCCGCCACCCACTTGCCACCACCACTAACCACCCACTCGCTACCACCTATCACCCGCCACCGTCACCGACCCACCTACCACCACCACCCGCCACCTACCCGCTACTACCACCCACCCGCCACTACCTACCACCACCCGCCATCTACCACCACCACTCACCACCCGCCACCACCATCCACTCGCTACCACCCACCACCCGCCACCGTTACCCACCCCCCCACCCACCCACCACCACCACCCACCGTCTTCCGCCGCCACTTACCACCACTTGCCATTTCTCACTTTTTTTTATATTTTTAATTTTTTTTAAACATTTTGTCAATTACCAAACGCGTTTGTAGTTTATGTTTTTCTAAAAATAAACAAAAACCAATTTATAAATTTTTGTAAATATAAACTGAAAACGTAAACGTTACCAAACACAGGATTTGCTTTGTTTTTGTGTTTTTTTTATAAATTTTATTGGTTGATGTTGTGTATAGCATGGGAAGGCTACAAAAAGAAGCTTAGCATTGGTGTGATATCTCCCTACGCTGCTCAAGTTGTGGCTATCAAAGACAAAATTGAAGAAAAATATGACAACCTCGAGGGATTCACAGTGAAGGTGAAGTCAGTTGATGGGTTTCAAGGTGGAGAGGCAGATGTCATAATTATTTCTACTGTAAGATCAAATAAAGGTGGATTTGTTGGCTTCATGTCCAGTTCCCAGAGAACTAATGTTGCATTGACAAGAGCTCGGTATTGATTCAAACAGATTCCCTCTTAAGTTCACTTCTTAATCTTTTTGCTTTTAAGATGATGAATCTTCATGTCCTTTGATTCCTTTCCAGGCACTGTCTTTGGATTTTGGGAAATGAAAAGACACTAGCTAGTAGTGAATCAGTTTGGGAAGTGATAGTCCGTGATGCTAGGGATCGCCAATGTTTCTTTGATGCTGATTTAGATAAAGATTTGGCCAAAGCAATAATAGATGTCAAGAAAGAGCTTGATCAAATGGATGATTTGTTCAATAAGGATAGTATACTTTTCAAAAGTGCAAGATGGAAGGTATTTAACTTCTTGTGATTAAATGATGTTATTATCCTACTATCTATCTCTAAAATCACAGAACTTTTAATCTTTACATTGCACGTAATTTGATTTGACATTTTTTTTTCCCATTGGTTCACCCCAGGTTTTTTTCAGCGAAAACTTCAGAAAATCATTCGGAAAACTCACTTCAGTCCGTATTAAAAAGTCAGTTATAAACCTATTACTGAAGCTTTCAAGTGGTTGGCGACCTAAAAAGAAGAATGTGGACTCAGTCTGTGAGAGCTCTGCACAGATCTGGAAAAAATTTATGGTTGAAGGGCTCTATGTTGTTTGCACCATTGACATTGTAAAGGATTCGATTTACAAACAAGTTTTGAAGGTTTGGGATATATTGCCTTTGGAAGAGATCCCAAAATTGGTTAAACGCCTTGATGGCATGTTTGCTATGTACACCGATGATTATATCGATCACTGTAAGCAGAAATGCTTGGAAGGGTATGTTTGTTTTTTTGCTAATTGTGAACATAATGAAATATATTATGTATATTATATATTTGAATTTCATAGGTTAATTAACTTTCTTGATTGGTTTTTTGTGTTCAGGTATTTGGAAGTTCCAAAGAGTTGGGTGACATCTTTTGACATTGTCCGGTTCAAGAATCTTGACAACCATGTACATGGGAATGAGTCAAGTGGCGGTACAATTGGTGGTAGGAGTTATGTTGAGAATTCAAAGGTTAATGAGAGCCTGTTGTTGATGAAATTCTACTCCTTATCGTCTGGTGTGGTGAGCCACTTACTTTCTGGCCGCGATGGTAAAGAATTGGACCTACCTTTTGAAGTAACAGACCAGGAATCAGAGATTATCTTGTTCCCTAGAAGCACATTTATACTTGGACGGTCAGGAACCGGTAAAACCACAGTTTTGACAATGAAATTGTTTCGGAAGGAGCGACACCACCATATTGCTTCAAAAGGAATTTGTGCAGAGGAGGCCAGTACTAGCACAGATGTGAACCAGAGGGACGATGTTGGTGACTGCGTTGTGGAGATTAAGGATAGTGTCTTGCGCCAACTTTTTGTGACAGTCAGTCCGAAACTGTGTTATGCTATCAAACAACATGTTTCTGGGCTGAAAAGGTGTGTAAGATGCTCATTTATGGGGTTGTTGCAACCTGTTCCTTTTTTGTATTTTGTTTTTACTGTCTTAGTTGCAAATTAGTGATCAGCAAACTAAAGTGAATACTCTTTGCTTTTAGATGACTTGAGTGTGCAACAGGTCCTATAAAAGTTCTTATAAGTTTTTATACTATACAAATAAATTAACAGTGATACAATGGATGGAGGTTATGTTATCAAATTGGTTTCCTATAGTTTGTATGATTGATCTCTAAATTAATGCAGTAATTGGTCCGTCGTGACCTCTGTTAATTGTTATTGTTGACCTAAGGTGACATTTACTCTTTCTGAGTTAACTGCCTAAGGGTAGTACTTTTTTTTTTCCCTCTCTCTTTACTATGAGCTTATGTATAGGTTTGCTGATGGTGGGAATTTTTCTGGAGAAAACAGTTCAACCGATATGGATGATACAGCACAATTTATGGATATCCCAGATTCTTTTCTTGACATTGCTTCTAACAAATACCCTCTTGTCATCACATTTCATAAGTTCTTAATGATGCTCGATGGAACATTGGGCAATTCATACTTCGAAAGGTTCCTTGGTGGAAGCGGACTTTCTCATTGTAGAACTAGTGGTTCAAGATCAGTTGCTTTGGAAACTTTCTTAAGAACAAAGGAGGTTAACTATGAGAGGTTCTGTTCATTGTACTGGCCGCATTTCAATTCTACACTAACAAAGAAGCTCGATCCTTCCAAAGTGTTTACTGAGATAATTTCTCATATAAAAGGTGGATTGGGAGTGGGTGAGGCTTGTGAAGGTAGACTTAGTCAAGAGGATTATGTCCACCTGTCTGAGGGTCGGGTATCTACTTTGAGTAAGCAGAAGAGAGAGAAAATTTATGATATCTTTCTGGATTATGAGAAAACAAAGATAGAAAAGGGTGAATATGATTTAGCTGATTTAGTGAATGATCTTCATCATCGACTAAGAAATGTAATACTTGAGTGCAACAAAATGGATTTTGTGTATATTGATGAAGTGCAAGATCTTACAATGAGACAAATTTCTCTTTTCAAATATATTTGCCGAAATGTGAACGAGGGCTTTGTTTTTGCGGGTGACACAGCACAGACTATTGCAAGGGGAATTGATTTTAGGTTCGAAGATATACGATCTCTATTCTACAATGAGTTCGTGATGGAATCAAGAAGCGATGCATTTGTTGGAACAAAGGAGAAAGGACATCTATCAAAGATTTTCGGCCTTCGCCAGAACTTTCGTACCCATGATGGTGTGCTTAGATTAGCACAAAGTGTCATTAACCTTCTTTACCGTTACTTTTGTCATTCTATTGATGTTTTGGAACCCGAGACAAGTCTTATATACGGTGAAGCTCCGGTTCTTCTTGAGTCTGGAAATGATGAAAATGCAATTGTAACTATTTTTGGAAAGAGTGGAAATGTCAGTGGGGACATAGTTGGCTTTGGCGCCGAGCAGGTCATATTAGTACGAGATGATTGTGCCAGGAAGGAAATATCTGACTATGTTGGAAAGCAAGCACTTGTTTTGACTATTGTGGAATGCAAGGGCCTAGAGTTTCAGGTGACTATTAGTTTTTATTTATATGTTATTGATTTGTCTCTTCTTTTTATATACCTTTCATATTTTACTTATTTGATTAATTTCTTATCATTTATAGGATGTGTTATTGTACAACTTTTTTGGCTCGTCGCCTTTGAAAAGTCAATGGAGAGTAATATATGAATTTATGGAAGAACAAGAAATGCTTGATGGTACTTGCAGGTCCTATCCGAAATTTGATGAGGCAAGACATAATGTCTTGTGTTCTGAATTGAAGCAACTATATGTGGCAATTACTCGTACGAGGCAAAGGTTGTGGATTTGTGAGAATACTGAGGAGCTGTCGAAGCCTATATTTGACTATTGGAAGAAGTTGTGCCTTGTCCAAGTAAGGAAATTGGACGATTCACTTGCACAGGCAATGCAAGTTGCAAGTAGCCCAGAAGAGTGGCAGAAAAGGGGTATCAAGGTCTGCTTGATTGCTCCATATATTAATTTTAGCACTGTTTTTCTTTTTAAAATCATATCATGATTTTTCTTACACGTGTATTGTTTGTGTTCTTTAGCTCTATCATGAGAATAACTATGAGATGGCAACGATGTGCTTTGAAAGGGCTCGAGACACAATGTGGGGAAAAAGGGCCAAGGCTTCGGGCCTTAAAGCAAATGCAGATCGTATGCGTGGTTCGAATCCTGATGGGGCTTGCACGGTTCTTAGGGAAGCTGCTGAGTTATTTGATTCTATTGGTATGGCTAAGTCAGCTGCCGAATGTTTTTGTGACTTGGGGGAGTATGAAAGAGCAGGTATCGTTTTCTGTTCATTTGTTTTTCAATTAATTTTTTGTTAATTTGAAAATATTGTTTGCAATATGAACTGTTATGCAACTTGACACTATTTAGTAGCTTATGATTTTTAGATTTCATAAGATGGTACTTCCCTTGAAAAATACCAACAAATTGTGACTTTTAACTAATCAGATAATTTGACCTATACTATACTAGTACATCTGGGGATAATGGGTAGATTCCTTTCAGAGGAGAATCACAAATGCATAACCCTTTGTGTCATGAAATTCGTGCCCTAATTTATTTTTACTCAAAAATTTATACCCTGAATTATTGTTTTTGATAAGCAGCTAACTGATGAATTTTTTATCTTAAAAATTATTTTGTGGTTTAGGGTTTACCTTTTTTACCAATATGAAATATTTTTTTGATTATGTTATACACAACAAGATCATTGGACAGAATGTTTGAATGATAGCTTCTTCTTTTTTTTCTTTTTTCTTTTTTCTTTTTTTTTTTTAAAAGTAATTCTCCTTTTTTTCTCTGTTTGTTTGGCATAAGCGGATATTTTTAGATGGCCAAATATGGATGCAAATGTGGAGTGTGAATATCATTTCCCAATAATTTAATGTTGCTGAAAAAACTAAGATAAACCTTGAGGTTCTCTTGCTTGCCATATTTCTTGGTCATTACTATGCTTCAAAACTAGAGCACTCAAATTTCATCTCATGTTCTTCCTTTGTAAGGTTGGAACTCATATCTAAAGCTGGAATACTTCCAGACAATTTACAACAGCATTATTTGCCTACTCTAGTTTGTCTTCATCTTGTTTTGTCATTCTAGTTGTATTTTCCAAGTCTCCAACATTTAATTTTGAAGCTTAAATGCACTTTTGGGTTAACAAAGTTTTTGACATCTAGGTTGTAATTTTTTAACTTTGCAGGAAGAATTTATTTGGAAAAGTGTGGGGAAACAGAGCTGAACAAAGCTGGGGAATGTTTCTCTCTGGCAGGTAGTTATAAACTTGCAGCTGAAGTGTACGCCCGTGGAAAATATTTTTCAGAGTGCTTGTCTGTTTGCACCAAAGGAAAGTTTTTCGACATGGGTTTACAATACATTCAATGCTGGAAACAAGATGCCCGTAGAGACAATGGCACGATGGTCAAAAGAAATGAAGAAATCAACAAAATTGAACAACAGTTCCTTGAGAGTTGCGCACTTAATTACTATGAACTGAAGGATAATAGATCCATGATGAAATTTGTGAGAGCTTTTCACTCAATGGATTCAGTTCGCAACTTCTTGAAGTCTTTGGATTGCCTCGATGAGCTTTTAGTGATGGAAGAAGAATCGGGAAATTTTTTGGAGGCTGCAGAGGTTGCAGAGCTAAAAGGAGATGTTCTACGCGAGGCTGATCTGATTGGGAAGGCTGGACATTTTAAAGAGGCGTCGAATCTTATTTTAAGGTATGTATTCTCCAATTCTCTGTGGGCATCCGGAAGCAGAGGTTGGCCACTAAAGTGCTTTTCACAAAAGGAGGAGATTTTAGCTAAAGCCAAGTCGTTTGCAAAGAAAGATTCAGACATCTTCTATGAGTTTGTTTGCACTGAGGCTGACATTTTGTCAACTGAACAATCTAACTTGTTCCAGTTGAGTCAGTATTTGAACGCGTCCCGTGGTAATAAAAGCCTCAGAGGTGAAATCTTATCCATAAGAAAAATTCTGGATATTCATCTGCAGCCAAGTACCTCAAAGTATGATTGGGAATATGAATTAGTAGTGGATTTGATGAAGCATTCACAAGAAAGCATTTCACATAACCGGGTGTCTGTTGTAACGCTGATTTGCTTTTGGAATCTTTGGAAAGAGAAGATTGAGTATATCTTCAAGTACCTAGCTTGTCTTGAAACTCATGATGTTGATGAATATTATAGCTATGGAGACTTCTGTTTGAATTACTTTGGTGTGCGGAAAAGACAGTTGAATAATGTTAATACCAGTTTCCTTTTTCTGAATGCTGATGCTGATTGGGTGAGAGAATTTGATGACAGATTTCTTCGGAGAAATGGAAAGTTGGTTTCTGCTGATGTACGCCATTTTGTTTCAGCCGCTCAGACTCATTGGCACTCAGAATTTCTTTCTGTTGGTATGAAGGTGTTGGAAACTCTCAAGGCACTTCATAAGTTTGCAATTTCAAATTCAATGTCTGTTTTTTGCCGAAGCATGCCTCTTGTTTATATCTTTGAGTTAACAAACTCTTTTTTGGGGTCCAAGTATGTTTCATACCGTGAAACTCAAACTTTGCAAAGTTTTCTCAACCTATCTACTGCATACTTTGAGAATGTGTTTCCTTTAGATTGGCGGGAATCATTAACAGAGAGTATGATTTCTCTAAGAGGGAGTGAGCTTTCCCGGAACGTTCTTGAGGAGGTTATTCTTGTAAACATCAACATCAAGGGTGACCTAACCTATGGCCAAATTGGGAGGATTTTAATGATATGGCTTGGTTCAGGAAAGCCAACTGATGAACTATACAACAAGATTGCAAAAAGGTTTGATGAGAATTCACCTTGGGCAGGATTCATTAAGGAGCTAAGTGGAAACATAAAATCAGAAATTGCGCAGGAATCTACATCAGGCAATTCCTGTGAGGCTCCAAGAGCGGTGTCTTCTGTAGACAAGTTCTACGAAGCTTTGGTAGATACTTATAATGCCAACTGGAGACAAGCTGACTATATATCGCCTAGTTGTTTCCTGTATCTTATAGAGTGACTTTTGATATTTGCATCTGGCTTTCGGGGATTCCTTTTCACCACAAAATCTTCATTTGTTGAATGGTTTATTTGTGAGCAATCAAATGCCGTCAGAACTGCTAATTTAGTAACTGACAGTCGACTTTCTGTGAGCCGCATTTTTGATTTTGTGGCTTCCATAATCAAGGATTTCTTGTACAACAGTCAAGTTACAGCAGAATGGATTAAAAAATCTCATATCAATTACAATCGGTACTATCCGCTGCTGTTGTTGAAACTGATGGTTACATTGTGCTTGCTTTGTGTGAACTTTGGAACTGGAAAGTATCTTGATCTACTTTCTAATTTGATGGGGAGGAGTGATATTACTAAGCGTCTACCACCGGAATTCTATGATGTTCTTAGGAGGATGAGGAGACATAATCATGTAAAAATAGATGTAAATGTACTTGCAGAAGCGTGCAAGAAGATTGGGAATCCTCTTGTTATAGTGTGCTTGGGAGAAAATTGTTTGAAATTTTCATGTCCTGATGCCATTTTTGTTGACATGAGAGTTTCCCCGAGCAGAGAGGACATCATGAGATTGTTGTTTCCTATTAACAACAAAGCTCCTCGAGGTCAAACTGTAGTGGTTAAAGTGGATAGAGCTAATCACAATCAGGGGAATACTTCTAAGGCTCCACCTTCAAACTTAGCTGCCATGGCAGATCAGAAGATGAACAGTGCGAATATAAATGAAGGCGACATGCAAATGAATTGTGAACTCTTTGTGCAAATATCTGATGCTTTAATGTCAGTGGAGAACGTAGGAGATGGAAGTGTTACAAAATTTGTGTCTTATGCCTCGAAGTTAAAGGTAAATGCCAAATTGATTGACATTATTGAATGTTAAAGGATTAGGATCTAAATTTGAATTCTTTTTTTTCCCTTGTATATCTATTTTAGGTCAAGGTAGAGAATGGTATAAGCTTTGTATCTGCTGCTAAGAAGACTTGGGATGATGAAGATGGAAACCTTCTTGTTGAAGCAAACTGCATGCTTGATGAATTGAAGCAGCTATCTTCTGCACTGGATATGAGGTAGGTTTAAATGTAACTTTTCATTTTTCAAAGCCCTCCTAGATTTATTTCTATTCATAAATATTTATCAATTTATTTATTTGGTATTTATGGATAAATATTTGCATGTGGTTTGTTTATAATTTCATTTGAAATGGGCATAATTTGCTTCACTCTAATGTGAATTATGCCATTCATTTCCCCATAGTTTTGGATTTTAGTGGGACGCGATCATTCTATTAATTCTTGATTGATTTTAACACTGCAACTCTGCATCGTATGATAAAATTTTGTTTTGTAATATTGTCCTCTTTCAGCGATTTGTTGAAGTTACTGGAATAAAATTTTCATTTTACTGCATCATGCTTTACATAGGCTTTTCTAATCATATCGTGTCCTATATTTTTTTAAAATCGATCATGCCATGTGATCATGCTTGTGTTACATAGATTGTAACCATTTTCATGTTATGGTATGCACAATTATTGGATTTTTTTATTATTAATCTTCCAGCGAAAGGGAACTAGAGGAAAACATTTCAACAATTGCGCAACTTTTGAGAAGGCTGCATTTGAGAAGGCCGAGGCTGGAAACATTCTTGAACCAGCTGTTTGTTCTTAACAATACAAATGCTGATGAAAAGGAAGCCGATCATAGCAAGGTGGAGGAAACTAGCGACAACGTTAAGGAGGCTAGCAACAATGTTGAGGGAGAAGCTAGCAATTCTGATAAAGGGAAAGCGTTGCAGGTTACTGATGATGCTTCAGGAACCAAAAACAATGGCACCAGTGGCGATAGTGAAAGCAACAAGGGGAAGGGAAATGGCAAGTCGAAGAAGGGAAAAAAAGGAAATAACAAGTCAAAGAAGGGTAAAAAGGGGAAATAGCAGCTCTGAATTTCCAATGGCTTGTCCTTTTTTTTCGTTTTTTATTGTGTAAATTGCTTTCCTTTTGTAATCTTCTTATCTCTTATTTTCACTGCCCAAATCAACTGAGAATTTTGTTCAATCAGGGGCTCTTAACATCAGTGTCTATAAAACAGAATTCTACATAGAATTTTGATGGTGGTGACATTTTCTCAATTGGCCAAATCATTTGGTAACAATATTTGATGCCAAATCATGCGCTTCATTCATTTGATAAATTTTTTCATAGCTACTAAATTATAAGAAGAGATTGCTACATTTGTGTAGTTACATTTTTTTCTTTTTTAATTTTGTACAATGCATGATGTGAGCGATGAACTAGCTTGAACATTTAACAGTGAAGATGGAGGGTGATACTCATACAAACAAACCATCAATGGTGCTATGAACACATAAGATTTTTTACAGAATAAGGCTTATCCTTTCTCATATCCATATTCTATTCTGTAAAAATATCTATGCATTATTCGTAGAAAGAATTCAATGTAAATTTAAGTAAAGTATTGCAGATTGTTTAACAATTTATGGCTTTCATGAAGCTAAAGCTACTGATTAGGTATGCAACAAAAAGAAAAGACAAACTTGAATGAATTCATTTGCAAGAGAACAGAAGAAGATTGTTTTGTCTATATTCCGAAGAAATGCAAATGATCAAGAAAACCAGACCTCAATGTCTGTACTTAAGAAAGAAAAAAGCTCGGGGTTGAAGGAAGCCAAACCAGTGTTATATTTGCAAACAAAAGGGTCATCGTGCAAAGCAATTTCCTCATAAGAAAAAGATGGTCAAACTAGTCAGCCAATTGCCTCAATTTGACAACCCTAGCAATCGGGTTGACTTTAACCATTTCTTGTGTTCTAGTGTTCAAACCATCATAACCAGCATTTGGTCAAAACAGTAAGTCCTAAATAATCATATCTCTGATCTGAGCAACGAATAAAATGTCTTTAACATTTAGATTGATTGAGTACATGATCTGCAATGTTATAAGCTGGCACCTTGTGCATATAGTACGATCTTCTAATCTGTACTAACTAAAGCCACTACTGGACCATCGCATACGCATAAAATGTGTTCATTAACCTTTGTACAGGGAAAAACCACAAGTGAGAGCACAATAACTATTACAACTAATGTCTATCATTGTCCAAACATCAACATGAATTCCAATTACTCTTGTAATCATATAAATAAAATATGACATACATGTATACGTATTTCAGGGGCATGAAGAACAAAACAATGCAGGTAGGAATCCAAACATATTACAGTCAGTGATGAAGAATAAATTAGGCAGAACCATGGGATTGAAATAATTGCTCCAAAATATAGTGAAATAGAAAAGCAAGCAAAACATAAAGTGGAGTTCTTCCTTCTGCATTCGTGATGTTTTTGTGTAGAAATTAAATGAGTTTCAATTATCTAAATGGTTGTTGTAAGAGCGTCTTTCCAACAAAAACAAAGTTTGAAAAAGCTTTGGAAGAAGCATCTGCTGAACAACGTGAAGGACAGTCCAATCATTTGATTAGTTGATATATTAGAACTATATGAACCATGCATTCGGGCATATGAAATTCAATAAGGCCTCTCACCAAGTATATCCAAATGAAACTACACATTAATCAGATATACACTCCAAAGAAAAGATAATTAAGAATATAAAGCATTGAACAAAGAACGAGAAGGCAGCAGAAACAAAGATAAATTAGCATAAATACTATCTGCACAGAGCAAATATTACTAATTTGGTATAATTTCAAGCAGCAATCAACATAACACAACAATTTATATCTTTAAATCCACTAGAAATAAGACTTATATTCATTACTCAAGTAGAAAGAAAAATTACAAAGTCACAATTACCAAAACTCAACAGAGGTGAATGCCTTGCCTGAAAATAATCCATATTTATCTTCTTCTTTCAAGAGAGAAACCATATTTATCTTCTTTCAAGAGAGAAAATGCTCGTCTCTTGAATCATTATTTCTCATAACTTGTGCAGCCAACCAACCCTACACCCTAAATTCACTAGAAATGGTAGCACAAACAAAGATAACTAGCAAAATATAATCTGCATGGAGCAAATTTTCTAATTTGACACATGATCAAGCAGCAATTGGCATATAAGCAACACAATATACCTTTAAATTCATTAGAAGTAAGGTAGTATTTGGTTAACTGGAATGAGATGGAATGGAATGGAATGGAATGATCATTTATTAAGCTCTCATCCAGAATGATGATTCCCTTGAAATAGGGAATGATTGTTCCATTTGTAATGTATTTTGTCACTATTTCCTTACCCAAAAAGCAAATATTCTAATTTGACATAAGATCAAGCATCAATTGGCATAAAGCAAGGCAACATATCTTTAAATTCACTAGAAATAAGAGTTATATTCATTATTCAAATATCCTCTTTGATGATTAAACATCACTTCTCTTGATAGAAAAACAAAAATTACAAAGTCACAACTACCAAAACTCAACAGAGGTGTGTGTATTGGCCTTACCGAAAATATTCCTCTACCCATTCATCTTCTTCTTTCAAGAGCAAATACCCATCTCTTGAATCTTTATTTCTCATAGATTCAACTCAAAACCCAATTCAATTCTCCTCATTAGTACCAAATAGCTTCATCCTCGACAATGGCGTCCGCAAGTACCCCTCCACTTCAAATTTCTTGGGCGAAAGCTCCCTGTACTTAGCAAATTCCTCCTTTGCCTCCTTGTTCCTATCAAGCAAGCTATAAATCATTCCTTTACAGAAATAAGGCCTAAAATCACTTGGGTCCTCTCTTTCTAGTGCCTCATAGCTCCTCAATGCCTCATCCACATTCTTCTGCAAGAACTGTATTTGTGCCATTATCAACCTCACGTCTCGCGCTTCCTTCGCTTTTTCTTCGTTCTCCGCAATCTTGAGAGCCTCTTCCAACCTCGTGATCACTGCAATTCCCTCTCCACAACGGTCCATTAACAAGGCGTTTTCAAACAGAGCTTCGAAGGAGAGTGGATTGAGCTTCAAAATCTCTTCGAAAACTTCTCGGGCTTCTTGGGCACAACCCATTTCGTTCAAAACCCTAGCCATCAAGAATTTCCACTCGGTCTGTTCCGGTTGAGCCGAAACAAGCTTTTTCAATACCTTCAAAGCTTCTTCGTCCTCCCCTGCCTCGAGCTTTTGCTGCAAAAGCGATTTCAATGCCTCGATTGCCTCCGAATTCGAATTGAGAAATTGCGACAAGGGTGTAGAAGAATCTGAAGATTGATCTTGAAATTCTTCTTCTTCTTCTTGCTGCTGCTGATCTTGGACTTGCTCTTCCTCTATCACAGTTGTTGGGGTCTCGGCTCTTGCCGGCAAGGGGTGGAATTTCCCGGCCATGGAGGCGGCGACGGCGGCGAGGACAAGGCTGGCGGCGGTGGTTTTGAGCTTGTGGAAGATGGGGTTTTGGGAGGAAACACCATTTACAGGGGTGGAATTAGAGGAAGCTCTGAGTCTAAATTGGGGATTGGAAGAGGGGTTTCTTGCGAAATGGAGGTAGGAAGGGAAAGAGAGTGGGGGTGGTGGTGGTTTTAGGTAGGGTTTACAAGTGGTGGTGTTGAGGTGGAAGATGGATGATCTTAACCCTATGGTCAGAGTTGAGTCCATTTGGTTGGTAAGAAAAATTTGTTTACTTTTTCTTTCTTTGTGGGTTAGGGGGGAGAATTTGAGGAGGGGAGAAGGGTTTTCAGAGTTTTTTATGGGGTATGGGGGTGGTTGGGTGCAATGGTTTTTATTAGGGTTTTGGGGGCTGGTTGAGAGGAGGATGAAGTGAGAGTGAAGGGAAGGGACCACAGGTGGTTGTGTTTTATTGTACACATCACCTAAAAGTCATATGTAATTTTTTTTGAATTAACTGCACAAATATGTCTTTCATATGTAATTTTTTTTTGAATTAACTACACAAATATGTCTTTAATTATTAATAAATATCATCCTATTCTTTTATCCATAAATTTGTATGTTTTAATCCCTTAATTATTTAAAAAAAAAAGGTTAGAGATGAATTTAGTGTGCATTTTCCAATTTTATTTATCCTAATGACATGACAATGTGTATTTTTATTTTAAAACAAAATATTTATAAAGATAAATTTATTGATAAGAATAATATTGTCATATCATTCTTGTTAAAAAAATTTTTTTGTAAAATTTATGTTTGAATAGAATTTTCAAAAGATTATAAAAACGGTTCAAATGCTTTCTTTTTGAAGACAATAGTGAGAGGATAGTTTTCTCTTATATAGTCAAAAATATATATTATGAAAAGGGAAGAGTTAGAAATCTATAATTTTAAATTAAAAAATTCACTTGCAAGAATATGATCAAGGAGTTGGTCCTTATATCATAGGTTATGTAAAAAATCAAAAGTTGATACTTATCATGCTACATTAGTGTGGGTCAAATTGTAAAAATATTTTAAAAGTCTCAAACATTTTCATAATATTTACTCTGAAAATATCTGAAAATTAAGGTGTAATTTAGAGTTTAATACAAATCATACTAAAGCCTCATTTGGAAAATAATAGTTTTAGCTTAAAAGTCAAAAAATTATTAAAAAAAATCAAAAAGTCTATAACATATACCAAAAAGTCAAAAATTTTATTTTCTTTTTTACTTTTTGTACATCTTTTCGTAAAAAAGTTAAAAAATTATTTTAAATATACAAGTTTTTTTTACCTCATATTTTAGGGGTGTTTTGGGAAGATGGTTATAATCTGATTTTTGGTGAAAAGCTGATTATAAGCAGATTATAATCAGCTTTTCTGTGAGAGAAGAGGAGATAAAAAATCTAAAAATCAGATTTTTTATCTCTTCCCAAAAGAGGCATTAGTCAAAAATTTAAAAAATTACTAAAATAGTATATTTCCAAACGAGGCCTAAAGCTTATTTTGGCAACTCAACTTTTAATTAAAAACTGTTCAAAAAAAAAAACAAAAACAAAAACAAAAACAAAAACTTTTAATCAAAAAGTTAAAAAATCAATACAAAAAAATAAGAGTAAATTATACAAATAGTCTCTGTAGTTTTCACGATATGTCAATTTGGTCCACGTTATTTTAATTTGTTCGATTTTACCTCTTAATTTAACGGATTGTGTCATTTTAGTCCAATAAATAATGATTGTTAAGTTTAGTGGATGAAAAGTCAAATGATGTATCAATTTGGTTCCTGTCAAAATCGAGCAAATTAAAACAGCATGGACCAAATTGATACATCGTGTAAAATATAGGCACTAAATTAACAACCGTTATTTAATGGACTAAAATGACACAATCCGTTAAATTAAGAGGCAAAATTGAGCAACTGAAACAATATGGATCAATTTGATACATCGTGTAAACTAGATGGATTATTTGCATAATTTACCCAAAAATTAAATTCTTCTATATTTTTTTTTTACCTATTTTTTCATAAATAATTAAAAAGTCTAAAAAAAAAATCAATATTCAAAACAACCTTAAAAATCCAATTGGATCAACAATGATTCTTTTGTAATAACAACAAAACTTTTTCTGGTTACTATTGTTGGAAAGCATTTCTTATTGTGCTTTTGAAGTACCTTGAAACCGTTCATAGTAGGGGTGTTCAAAATATCCAGAGAATCCTGGTACAAAAAAATATCTAAAGATTCAAAGAATCCAATCAAATTGGACCTCTTTGGGTTGGTTTGGTTTAGTTTTTTAGAGCAATAATTTGGTTCCAATCTTCAAATTGTCAAACACATAGGATTGAGTTGGTTCTTGATTTAAAACTTGTCTAAACTGAACCAACCCAAGTATCAAACCAATATATGTATATATAAAATTTTTTAATTTTTTTTTTATATTGACACGTCTTTATATTACCATGATCTTGTATGTTACTACAAATTCATATTTTCATGAAGTTTGTGCAATTGAACAAATTTTGAACTATTGGTCCAAGAGTAATAGACTTTGCATCAAGTTAAATGATTTAACCTACTGATAAGGTAAATGATTTAGTGTAGAGAATAAGAGAACTCATAAACCGTATGTAAGTGCATTATGAAATGCTGCACTTTGCTTCAAGTTCTTCTTTAAATAGGATGAGTCATAGTTCAAATAAAATGGGTTGATAAGTTCTTTAATCTGAATTTTTAAAGCACTTGGAAGAAGAAAAAAAATGTTGATGCAAAATCAGAGATGGGCAAATTCTTGGAGGAAAATGTTGATGCAAAATTAGAGGTAGACAAATCAGAAGAAAATGTTGATTCAATTATTTTTAATATAATGAAACCATGGTTCCAAACCGAACCAACCCGAGCTACATTGGGTTTGTTCGGGTTGGTTCTAGTATATGATTAATTTAGTTCTGGGTCCAAAAATTTAAAACCAATCATAATTGGAAAACAGAGCATGTTCTTTGTTTATGAAAGAAAAAATGAGGAACAATTGAGGGCCAAGAAATAAGAGAAAATGGAGCTCCAGGGGCATGGAAGACTTTTTGTGCATCTTTTGTGGGAAAAAAAAGTGATACAAATATCATGGATTGATGCAAATCCTGGTAGGAAATTCCTCACCTGTTCCAAATTCCCAATAGTGGTTGCAATCACTTCACTTGGGTAGTCCCAACAATGTGCAAACAGGCAGTCCTAATCATCCCTGGGTTGTTGAAGAAGGCCGATAGGTTGGAAGCACAACTACAGACAATGAATGAAAGATAGAGAAAGCCATGGATATGCTTGGTTATCTCATGGTGCATGATTGTATCAA
This sequence comes from Camellia lanceoleosa, assembly GCA_025200525.1. NCBI lineage: Eukaryota > Viridiplantae > Streptophyta > Magnoliopsida > Ericales > Theaceae > Camellia > Camellia lanceoleosa. Next base: position 12,668,325 of record CM045769.1, on the reverse strand, counting down.
TGTGGTTTCTAATGTAAGGTTTTAGAGTATGTAATGATGATACATGGTAACGTAAGAATGAATGTAATGGGGAGAAATATTATGGATGATATGTAATGGGGCAACTATTATGAATGAAAAATTTGGAATTTTGTGTTAAGAATTTTGTCTCAATAATACAACATCACCATTCAACATATAACAGAGCATTACCATTCATAAAACCAACTTTGACAATTTTTCATTCAAATTTTCAGAACACACACAATTGTTTGTGACATTTGAACCCAACCATTACAAAACTAACAAATAGAAGGCAACCATTCCAAACAAAAAGTATAACATGTACAAAAAGCCTTGACTGTTATTGAAATCACTAACATTGTTTTCTATTTGGTAAAAAACAAAAACAAAAAACATCAAAAGTGAACACAAACATTGTTTGCTATTTGATTAATATAAAAACACTAAAAGTCTTGGCTATGGAGTTTCAATTGACTTCTTCCTTGTTCAATCACTATTGTTTTAATAGCACTAGCATTGTAGAGTAGTCCGCCTCTTCATTTCATTTGACCCTACTGTAGTGTGGTGTTTGAACTCATTGGAAATGTTGTCACTTGCTTGCTTGCATTCAATGGAGTTAATTGACTTTCTTCTACCATTCTCCTTTTAACTTGCAATAATGGTCAATTATCCATAATTAAACCTCTTTTATTTTGGACAAATATAAGACAGTTTTTTAAAAAAAATAACTTACAGGCAATTTCTTTTCTCTTATTTATGGCCTGACTTCAATTCCTACTGTGATAACCTAATTTTGAGGTTGGCTCCCCTTAGCCTGACTCTGAGGTTGGTTCCCTTGAGGTTGGCTAAGAGGCTAGCTCCCTTCAAGTTGTCTTCCTTCAGGTTGGCTCTACAAAATTCAAAACATGTGTTATATGAAGATTAAAAGTTTACAAATTTCACAAACATGAATGACTTGAATGGAACTCACAGTTTTTTGCATGTAGTTGAATTGCCCTTTCACCTTGCAAGTCCTCTTGTTGTGTCCCACATTTTCATAATTCTTACATGTCATCTGAGTGCCCTTCATTCCTAGCTTAGTTCCTTCATCTGGTGTATTAGTTTCCTTTCTTTTATTTTGTTTAGGCCTCCCAGGTCTTTTATTCACATCAGGTGGTAGCACTTTAGCATATTTAGTTGTTGGCCACATATCTCTGCCATTAATAGGACTCAACATGTTGTCATAAATCTTCAAATAAGTTTCCACCTTATAGTACTGATGCACAGAATTTCTTGATTCTTCACATAAGTACATTGTAGTAGAAACAATACGGGCACAAAGAATGCCTAATAGATCCCATTTCTTACATCCACAAGTCTAATTTTTCAAGTCCACCTTGTATTGCTCACTATATGGCCCTACAACTTCAAATTGCTCATTTCTATTCCATCTAAGAATCCGTCTAGCTATATCCATCTTAATTTTCTTGAACCTCTTCTGAATCTTAGGACATATAAGACCATTGCACCTTTGCATTGCATCTCTTCTTTCTTGAACTGTTTCCATCAACAACAACCTAATCTTTTCCAATGTTGTCACCTTAGGTGTCTCCCTAGCAGATAAGATGCTTGAATTAAAACATTCATGTAAATTATTTAATAAAATGTCACACTTTGGAAAAGTGTTGAATTGGCTCTTACTCCATCTCTCTAGTAAATGTAGGAACAATACGTGCCTTAGCAGCAAATCTTTTAACACCAAACCCTTTTGTTCACCCTTAAAATTGTTATACAAATCCCTTACACAAAACCTGTGTAAAGCATTTGGAAACAACTCACTCACTGTATTAATTAGACCTGTTTTGCTTGTCACTCATATAACAATGAGAATTAATAATGTTTAGAACTTGTCCTAACAAATCCAGAAACCATACCATATTTTCTTATTCGCTTTCCCAACAATTGCATAGGCAAATGGAAATATGCAATTATTTGCCTCTATCCCAATTGCAGTCAACAAAATTTCACCATGTGGCCTTTTCAAATGGCAGCCATCCACTCCTATCACTGGCCTACAAATATTTTGGAAACCTTTCTTTAATGGATCTCAACACAAATACAATCTTTTGAACTTTGAGACTCTATTATTCCCTTCATTAACCCTTGGAACTTCTTTGACCATGCATATTGTTGTCCTCATAACATTTTTTTTTATAGAATTCTTTTAAAAATGCTATGAAATATTATGCATTTGTAGCATTTTTATAATAAAATAATACCAGCTGATAACATTACACTTTTCATAAAATTTAATCTATTTTTAATAGCTTTTTCAAAAATGTTGTGAAAGATTAGTTGAGTTATGATTTTAAGGACAATGGATGAATGCTATGAATGAAATTCAAATGCGATCACAAATATTATTAAAATAGAAAGACCAAAAGTTTTGGCGCTAAACATATCCCGCTTTTCAGTTTATAACAAACCCACTACAAAGTCAATTTCCTAAAATCTCTCATTGTGGACCATCAACAGGAGTAATACTAGGACTCTGCTTCTTATTTTGTAAAAAGTTCTGATGCTTTTTATCATATAGTTGTTTGATACATTTTAAAGGTAATGATCTCCCTTGTAAAATTCTACTAATCAATTATATATACAATATATAGATTATAGTTTCTATTTGTTCTTATTTGAATGACGCTAAAATAATTAATCAATCTCAAATGCAGATCTGGAGGTTTACTCCCTCTCACGTCTCAGGTTCGAATCCCTTAGCCAACAAACACATACCTTGAGGCCACGGATCGTAGGGAGTAAGCCGTGTTTGAGAAGACTTGTTTGAACTGTAGAAACTTAGTCTGGTGCGCATAATTTGGCCCAAGATACCCTATATAACAAAAAAAAGGAGAACTTTCTGGGAACATTTTGTAAGTAACTTTTCTATGATTTTATTGGAATGCTTTGATGCATGCATGTTATTTCCTGTTTATAATTTATTTATTTATTTATAGGCTACGCTATGGGCATGACTCCAAAGAGATTAATTTTCCTTGGGCGTTTAAATATATAGTTGGATTAATTTTGCTTGTATGTGCATATCCATCTATATATATATATATATATAGAAATGGGTAATATATAATTCAACATCTCAGACTGGTATTCAAGGCTAAGTTATTAATGTAGTTATTTGGATTAAAATAATTAATAGTAATGAATGTTATAAGAAATTGGGTTTTGAAATTTTAAAAAAAAAAAATAATAAAAAATCTAGGTTTTGAAAAATTGAATTTTGATGTGATTTATATGAACATTTTCTTTGATTGGGAGGCTTTGCAACTATTTAGATACAACTATGAAATTTGAAAAAAAAACCTACTTTGAAAGTTGTTTTGTACCATATTTATGAGATTCTGATTCTGGAGTATGTACACTTTTTTATATCAAATTAACCAATAAAAGTAAAATTGTTTTTTACCTTAAGTAGCTTTGCCTAACAACAATGATTGATAAACAAAATTTGTATATATAATAGACATCTAGAATGATATTATATTACAATAACAATTTTATAAGAGTAATGATATAAACAAATAAAAAAATCATACAAAATTTGTAGATAGTGGTTCAATGTGGACCTTTGACTAAAAAACAAAAATACCCATGAAGTTGATTTCTATATACAAAAATGATATTGTCACATTATTCTTGTAGTGTTTTTTATATTAATTTTTTATTACGAATAAAACTTTCATCTCATAATTATGAGTCACAATAATAGGTGTTTTAATTTGAATCATAATAGTAAAAATTGTGCATCATTTCAGATTTTTAATACAAGTACAGAACTAGAACTATCCATCAAGCTCATTACACCTTAGGTAATCACCTTTACATTATATACTATTAATTATGTTGTGTTTCTGTTTATCTTGCTTCTTTCAATTATGTTTACTGACTAATTTTGAAACCTGATGCTAAGTTATTGTTTTCTGAGAATAGGTTGGCTACCACGGCTACAGGTTGTAAGAACAGATCATATCACAGACAAACGTTGAGTGAGGGGTCTTCTAAAGTACCATCCAACCTCTTGCCACAACATTTCGTAGAAACACTTGCAGTCCCTATAGAGGGATCACAAAATATTAAAGGAAAAACAGGACCCGCCAAATTAAATACTAATGCTGTGGATGGTAGTAGCAGGATTGAAATTAGGTTTAATGAGAAGGGTTAACCAATTGGTTATGGATTGGCTAAATTATCCTCCTTAGGTGTTCTCGTTCGAGAGATCGTGCCTATAACACTTCCTAATTGGAAGCAATTTCCTCTAGAGATGAGAGAAGTCCTATGGAAATCTATTCAGGTGTGGTATAAAGTTAATAATTTTTTATTTTATCAAACATGAACGAATCATATCATTGATGCTAATACAATATGTAGGTAAGATTCAAGGTAGACAAAGAGTGGCAAAAAAGATCACATATTTAAGTCGATAGAGGATCTTTGGAGGACTTCCAAATCAAGATTAGTTAGAAAAATCAGAAAAGCACCAAATGAACAAGAAAGGCTTAAATTGTGCCCTAATAACATCAAATCAATTCAAGATTGAAGAATTTCCTGAAGAAAAGGAAAGTGTAGAATTTAAGGTAAGCACTTCATTGTTATATGAAATGATGAAGCCTTCACAATTGTATCAATTGAACTTAATAAATTATTTTAGGCTATAAGTGAGAAATCCAAAAAGATAATGTGAGATAGATAATAAATCCGTAACTTGTGTTTTGCTTTTGTATGTTAGATTAGGTGATATATTGGTAGTGGATTTGAAATGCTGAAATCTAACTCATTTTTGTTTGCTTGTCCATGTGACACCCTTCTACTTCATAACTGGCTCACGCACTAACCCAAATCATGTGTCAAAGCATTAACTCTAGAGAGGATACTCTCCATTTTGCACCAATAACCATTTTTTTTGTGTTGATTGATTTACTCAAGTAATCTCATTAATTTGACACTCTTTTAAATTAAATTAAAGTTATTGACCTGAAAATTTAATTATTTGTGTATTCTTGAATGATATCATCTTTTTTTTTTCTTTTTTTCTTTTTTTTTTTTTTTCTTTTCTTTTCATTTGGCATTAAACCAAAGTTGAATCCCTTGTGATTATGGATTGTTTAATTATTCACCCTTAGTTTTTAAACGCCTTTAATTTATTATTATTTCACAGTTGCTATCGCAAAGAGGGATCAAATTTGTTTAAGAAGCAAGCTTGAAGGATGAAAAGTTTGTAGGTGAAGAAGTGGGGTATTTGATAGAGGTGGTTATTTTCACTTTTAGGTGGCTACATTTGGAACTTAAGTTGTTTATTTATATTTTAGTACATTACATAGACGATGTAATTACTTTGGATGGATTTGTTTTCCATTAATTATGATGGTATCGTTTTTCATGCCATGGATGATAATATATATATAATAATATTGTGAGTTCCAGGCTTTTCAATATTGATGTTGAATGGAATAGGATATTTTTACAATTTATTTTTTAATTAAAAAATACTATGCTATCATAGGGGCTTTCTACATCACACTATTACAAAAATAGTTAAAGATCACACTTTGACCAAAAAAAAGATCTCACTTTTATTGGAAGTGTGATAAAAAAAATTATATTGATATTTTAATCACACTTAATTTGATTGAGTGTGATAATATTTATTTTTTATGTCACTTTTCAATTAAGTGTGATTATATATATATTTTTTAATCACACCTTCTAATTAAAAGTGTGATTATATATATACTACTACTTTTTAATCACACTTTTTAAACAATTGTGATTATATATATATTTTTTAATCACACATTCTAATTAAAGTGTGATTGTTTATATATTTTTTAATCACACCTTTTAATTAAAGTGTGATTATATATACACTACTACTTTTTAATCATACTTTTTAAACAAGTGTGATTATATATATATATATATATATTTTTAATCACACATTCTAATTAAAGTGTGATTATTTATATATTTTTTAATTACACCTTTTTAATTGAAGTGTCATTATATATACACTACTACTTTTTAATCACACTTTTTAAGTAACACTACAAGAAAAGTGGGCTTATGAGATGGAACTTTTTGCGACGGCACATTTGCCGTCGCAAAAAATGTGACCTTTTGAGACGGCACAATTTGCCGTTGCAAAAAATATGACTTTTTGAGACGGCACAATTTGCCGTCGCAAAAAATGTGACCTTTTGAGACGGTACAATTTGCCGTCGTAAAAAATATGACTTTTTGAGACGGCACGACTTGCCGTCTCGCAAAAAAAAAAAAGTGACTTTTTGAGATGGTATAACTTGTAGTCGCAAAAAATGTGCCTTTTTGAGACGGCACAACTTGTCGTTGCAAAAAAATGTGACTTTTTGAGACTTCATATATATAGTTACAAAATGGTTTAAATAAATGCAATGGTATTTTTCTATCATAAAAAAAAATAAAATAAAAAAAACAGCGTCGTCTTACTCTTTTGATATAACATTTCTCTTTTCATCCATTTTTTCATCTTCCTGTCTCTCTTCTCTTTCTCTCTCTCACTTATCACTCTTCTCTGTCTGTCTGTTTGTCTCTCTCTCTCTCTCTCTCTCTCTCTTTCTCTTTCTCACGCATCACTCTTCTCTGTCTGTCTGTCTCTCTTTCTTTATGTCTCTATCTCTATCTCTCTTCTCTTTCTCTCTCTCACTCATCACTCTTTGAGACGGCACAACTTGTCGTTGCAAAAAAATGTGACTTTTTGAGACTTCATATATATAGTTACAAAATGGTTTAAATAAATGCAATGGTATTTTTCTATCATAAAAAAAAAATATATGAAAAAAACAGCGTCGTCTTACTCTTTTGATATAACATTTCTCTTTTCATCCATTTTTTCATCTTCCTGTCTCTCTTCTCTTTCTCTCTCTCACTTATCACTCTTCTCTGTCTGTCTGTTTGTCTCTCTCTCTCTCTCTCTCTCTCTCTCTTTCTCTTTCTCACGCATCACTCTTCTCTGTCTGTCTGTCTCTCTTTCTTTATGTCTCTATCTCTATCTCTCTTCTCTTTCTCTCTCTCACTCATCACTCTTTTCTGTCTCTCTTTCTCTCTGTGTCTCTCGCCCATCTCTCTCTCGTTTATCTCTTTTCGCTATTTTTTTTTCTCTCTCTCTCTCTTTGTCTATCTCTCGAACATCTTTTGTTTCTCTCTTTTTTTTTGTCTCTCTCTCTCTCTCTCTCTCTCTCTCTATCTCTATGTCTCTCTCGTTTATCTCTCTTCTCTCCCTCTCTCTTTTTTCTATGTCTCTCTCGTTAATCTCTTTTTGCTTTCTTTCTCTCTCTTTTTGTTTATCTCTTGCTCATCTCTTGTTTCTCTCTCTTTTTCTGTCTCACTCTCTCTCTCTATCTTTTTCTCTTTGTCTATCTTTATCTCTTTCTCTCTTTGTCTCTGTCTCTCACTCATCACTCTTTTCTTTCTCTGTCTACCAGTCTGTTTGTCTGTCTGTCCGTCTCTCTCTCCCTCACTGTGTTCGCCTTGCTCACTCTATCCCTCATATCTTCTCTATTTATTGAGCTCCCTCTCTATTTATCGATCCAACCATGTTGGGGACCCCCAGTAGGTGGTGACCCCCAACACCCCCACCTCCACGTGGGGGGCTGTGAGAGCAAGAGTGAAAAAAAAAATTTTTTTTGAACCAATCAAAAAACAGTATGGATGGTAGGAGCCACTTCCATTGGGGGTCTAGGGCATTTTTCTTATCGATCCACTACAAGAAAATGCACTTTTAGCGACCACTTTGTCTCTTTCTCGCTCATCACTTTGTCTCTGTCTCTCTATCTCTCTTCTCTATCTATCTCTCACTTATCTCTCCCTCTTACCACCCATCTCCTCTACCACATTTACCACTATTGCAAATGCCATTCCACTACTACCACTACTGCCACTGTTGCCACTCCATCTCTACGATTACCATTACTACCATCATCGCCACCACTCCACTACCACTACTACTACCATTACCTCTCCTTCACCACTGCCACTCCATCTCTTCTGTCTGTCTCTCCCTTTCTGTATGTGTCTCTGTCTCTCTTCTCTCTCTCTCTCTCTCACTCATCACTCTTCTTTGTCTGTCCGTCTCTCTCCTTCTCTCTGTGTCTCTGTCTCTCTTCTCTTTCTCTCTCTCACTCATCACTTTTCTTTGTCTGTATGTTTCTCTATTTTTCTCTATGTCTCTCGTCCATCTCTCTTCTCTCTATCTCTTTCATCTATCTTCTCTCTTTATCTCTTTTCTCTTTCGCTCTCTCGCTCATCTCTTTCTGTCTCTCTTTCGTTTATCTCTTTTCGCTCTTTCTCTCTATATCTTTTAACCTATTTTTCATCTTCCTTTCTTTCTTTTCTTTCTCTCTCTTACTTATTACTCTTCTCTCCCTGTCTGTCTATTTGTCTCTCTCTCTCTCTCTCTCTCCCCCACTGTGTTCGCGTTGCTCTCTATTTCCCTTCCGTCTTCTCTATTTACTGAGCTCCCTCTTGATTTATCGATCCACTACAAGAAAATACACTTTTAGCACCACTTTGTCTCTCTCTCGCTCACCACTCTGTCTCTCTCTCTCACTCTCTCCTCTATCTGTCTTCCACTTATCTCTCTCTCTCACCACTTATCTTCTCTACCACCTTCACTACTACTGCAAACGCCATTTCACTAGCACCACTACTACCACGGTCGCCACTTCACCACTATGACTACCATTACAATATTTTTCATTAAAATATTACCCCTACTTTTACCAAATAAAAAATAATAATAAATTTTTTTTCATTAAAAAAAATGAAACAAATAAATTTTCAAGCTTAGTAACTAAAATAAAATAATTTTTTTAACAAAAAATAAAATTTTTTTGCGACGACAACTCCTGTCGCAAAAAATAAATAAATTAAACAGCGTTATTTTATTGTTTAAATTTTTTTTAAATTTTTTTTTGATTTTTTCTTCCCCTCTCCCCCTAATTTTTTCTTCCCCTCCCCTCCTCCCTTTTTTTTTTTTCCATTCCCGCTCTGTTCCCGCCGCCCGCCCAAAACCAAAAAACCCTAATCTCTTCTTACCCCTCCCTCTCTATCGATCGATCGAGCGGCGGCAGACGACGGAGAGCGGAGAGAGAGAGAGAGAGAGAGAGGCGGAGAGATGGTATACGGCAACACATTTGCGAAGACCATATGCTCAATCTGCTACGAAGATCTCAAACCCATCGTCGAAGACCTTCAATCTATCTCCATTTGCAGTCACGTCTTCCACGAGCTCTGGTCAGTCATCACTCATTCATATTTCATATATATATATATATACACACACTCATTCACATTAATCGATTGAAAATTCTGTTATTTACCTTTGTAAAAACCCTAGCGTTCAACAATGGTTCGAGTATTGTTCAAATGGGAAGAAAAGAATTTGTCCTATATGCAAGCAGACCTGTTCGGAGGCCAAGCAGACCTGTTCGAAGAATTGAATCTGTCTACGGTTTTTAAGACTTGTACTACGCAACTTACACTTATCTCTGCCGCTCCGGCTAGGGTTTACAGACCCCCCCAATTTCTTTCTCTCTTTCTCTCTCTCTAAGTTTGTTGTTGTTGTAAGATCTAATTATGGAGGTAACCAATAACTAGGGTTTCCGGGTTGCTTCTGAAACTCCAAAAGCTTCGAGCTTTTACATCGTTGTGTATCTGTAAAAACATATATCGAACTATATAACAATGGTGACCACAAACCCTTTTGATCTTCTCGGCGACGATGACAATGACGACCTCAATCAGCTCCTCCAGAAGCTCCCTCTCCCTCCGAAGAAAGCCCCAGCTCTAGCTCAGTCTGCCGCCGCTACTCAGCTGGCTAAGCTGCCCTCCAAGCCTCTCCCTCCAGCTCAAGCCGGTAAAGCCTCTAATTTAGACTCTCTCTCTCTCTATCTATCTCTCTCTTCATTTCCAAATCATATGCTTAAGATCGATGTATTTGTGCATCTGTATGTATATGTGTTTTTATACAATATAAATGTGTACATATTATGTGTTATGTTTTGATATATGGTGGAAATGGAATGAAAATGAAATTCAGATTATTGATGTTCACCTTTGAATGAAAAAAAGTTGTGTTTTTGGTGTGAGGTTGCTGAGAAAATGGAGGAAATTAAAAGATTTGATTTCATGAAGAGGAGATTTAGAATTCTCATATATGTTATTTGCAAAATTTTCTACAGATACTTTATAGGAGGTAGAAAAAAAATAAAAGAATACATTTGGATGTATTCATGTTCTTTGATATTGCTAGCATTGGACTTTTACAGATTCTACCATGGTTACCATCACCATCATGGTAGTTTCTAAAATAAAGTACCTTGGTACATTGTCATTTTCTGAAATGAAGAATAGATTTTCTGGTGGATCTTGTTCTTTATTTAGTACTTAAAGTCATCCTTAAGAAAGGTTCATGTTTCATTATTTATTTTTTTTCCTTTTTGAAATGTTTCTGAATTAGATCTTTGATTAGAAACTGACCATACAAGCGATTAGCGACTCTTCCTTTATATAAAGTATACAATTTGAAATTTTTCCTTTTTGAAATGTTTCTTTTATTTGTGGTGTTTGGCTTGGGGTTTGATCTTGTTGTAATATGCACCTTTATATTTTCTTTCTTAATCTATTTGATCTTTTGATTCATGAATGGTGCAGATTTCTATTATACTTTTTTTGTCATAAATTCCTCAAAACTCTCATCAAAATACACCCTTGACATAACTAGAGTATCTTGTGAAATTCATATTTTATTTGTTCCTCAATATTTACTCTCTAGACACATCCCATTTTATTGGTACTTCACTTCAGCACTTCCCCGCTCGTTGCTTGGTTCATATCCTCTCTTTTTGGTGAGTCTAGAAACTAATATAAAAAGCTATTTCTTGCCTTGCTAGGCATCTCATTCTTGTGTATATGCTAGTTATTCAGTCATAGTGTGATGAGATATGCTTGCTGCTTAGATTGGATGTCTACATTTTTCAGATTCTTCTCTATTCACTACTAGAAAAAGTAGATATAACCATGAAGGAAGATATTACTTAGATTGGTATGAAGGAAGAAATTATTATTATTTATACTGTTAGTAGTTTGATATGCAAGATAAGCCATGAAGGAAGATATTACTATTATTATTATTTTGATATGTAAGACAATGAAGCAAGAAATTATTAGAACTGACACTTGGTTTGTATTTCAGATTTAGAAGAAGCAGCAAAACCTTTGGACGAATATGCATCTTTACGAGAGTTCTTTGTTCGCACCCTTAAAGAAGGTTCTAGGCCAATTGATTCTGACCCATGTTGTCTGGTAACTAGTAACCAGCTTCTTGGACATCTTGTTGGTCCAATTTCTCTTTCACCTTAAATTGTTGCTGACAATTGTATAATATCTGTGTACTCTTTGCTGTTGTGATTGTACATTAGTCCAGTGGATGGTACTATTCTAAGATTTGGAGAGTTAAAAGGAGCAGGTTCCATGATTGAGCAAGTTAAAGGATTCTCCTATTTTGTATCTTCTCTTCTTGGTGCAAGCCCATTCCTTCCTGTGATAGTTGAGGAAGATATTCAACAAGATAGTAAGGGACAAGAAATAATTCCAAGAGATGAGAATAAAAAGTCTTGGTGGAGTGGTGTAACAAGCCCGCGGGGGACTTCGCTACAGTTCGGACTCGATTTGTCACGGTTCTTAATCTGAACCAAAGAGTTCAAATCTGGCAAATCGTTTTGAGAAAACATATTTTGAAAGAAGTGCCAAACATGGACTGCTTTGCCAGATACAAAGTCGCCACCTAAATATTTTTTAATGGGGAATTTAGGAAACCCTGACTCGGTGCCAAAGGCCACGTGTCCGTCATCACCAAAGTTGCCTTGGCTCGGGAACTTGGGTACGATTGGGGAAGGTCAGCTATGAGCACCCCCTCTCGCCCGGTCCGAAGATCGGCCTCTACTAACCATGATATCTAATTTTGAAAACGTTATGTGTTCTTATTCTGGTTATTAGCCTAGATTTACTGTGTTATGCGCACAGCAAACAAGTATAGACCAAATTGCCTAAATTGGAACAAAACATTTCTTATTCGTTTGTTTGGAAACGTTTTGAAATTTGCTACTCATAAGTAGACTAAAATACGGATTTCAACGAGTTGTTCCAACTCAAACAATCCAACCTTCATCCACAGGCATTCAGGCAGTTTATCACATAAGCATCTAGCCACATGGTAAGCATGCTATCATGGCAACACTCACACGCATGCAAGGATGCTAAAGCATAAAATACTTACAAAGTACTCCGTGCCTAGAACAAGAACATGTCAGCAATCAATGCATGATCCAAGTCCATGTTAAATGCCTAATGCATCGCATACAAAATGTCACTAGAATAGGCTCAGCTAATCTAAGAATGACATGTGTGGTGCACAGGAAGCATGTATTCAAAGTTAAATTTGAAATATAATGCAATTAGCATGATGCGCCGAGCCCGGTGCATGCAATACTGACGAATGATGCACGTATGCATAACATGAGGTATGCTAAAGTAAACATGCCCTAATACTAACCATCAAAGCAGGTAAGTAAAAGGGAGAAAGAAGTGGGGGTTGGAAGACATACACACACTCACCCACACTTATTACAAATTCGCCCTCACTCAAAGGGATCGAAAGAATAATACAAACTGAATAAATAATCAACTATTCTAGCTAATTAACTATTACAGGCCAACTAAATTAATTAAGCAAATTAATTAATCTAATAAAGCAATAAACAGTCCCGGGATGAAGGCTCAATGCAGTGCACACTCGGTTTTGCCCGGAAATCCAATAACATGCCCAAGATGCCTCTGTTTTCCTTGCTCTGCTCCTCTGAGGTCTGCCAAAGTCTCAGGGTTTGCTCTATGGATGCTAGGGAACACCACCGGCTGGGGGAGAACACCACCGGCCATGTAGAATGGTCACCAGCCACAACTCTGATACACCGGCCAAAAAATATGGCTGGTCGGCACTAAATGTAGTCGGCCGGACAAAACTTCCTGCAGAAACTGATTTGACAGCAGCAGAGGGCAGTACTTGGCATGGTAATGCATTTCAAGCAATATATGCACCAATCACACCCCATATCATGTTTATGACTTAAAGGGACATGAGCCTTGATTCTCGGACCATCAATCACGCATTTCCATGCATGATGGCCCAAAGAATCAAGCATGCATTTTCAATTTCAAATGAATGCAAACCAAATAAACACACAAGGAGGCCCAACCTCTATCATAATCATTTCAAGAGGTCTAGCATGCATGCTTATGCAATGTAATCTTAAGCATGTGAGCTAAGGATGCAACATGGAAATGCATGGATGCTACTATCAAGCATGCAATGTATAATGCCAATGTGCACACATGCGAGGCATACAACATGTTAGACAACTTAGCAAGGAATGCATGCTAAATGTACTACCACCTAAGAATGTAACAACATACCAAAGGGGCCAAATGTATTACAACATACAAGGTAAGCATGCTACAACATGCAAGAGTGGTCTTAGACTAAGTTAGGCAGCCCCCAAACTAACCTAAAACAGTGGCCAAGATGCTAAGGAATGAGGACTAATTGACATACAAACATGCATGAAAACATAGACCAACATTCAAGTATTAAAGAGCAATTCCCAAGCACACTCAAGAGGATACAATCATGGACAAATGGCATGCAACATAAACTCTGAAATTATGTTAGAAATGATGCCATATCAATTAAACAAAGGCAAGCCAAGCATGCAACATGGTCCGAAGTTAAAGGCTAACTAAAGGGGGTTAAACCAAGGCTAAGTCAACCAAGCCTCACAAGGCCAAGGGGACTTAAAATGGGTCTAATGCAGACCTAGACAAAGCCAAGAATGTACTTAGATGGCATCTAAGTGGTCTAAAAATGCAAGCATACTCCATGGCCTAAACAAAGGGCATAAGGCAACAACCTTTAAACACATTGAAAGAGGATTAAATGCAAGCATATAGGCATGTTATAAGGACTGAAATAACATGTTAAGTGATTCGAAATCACTAAAACAAAGCAAGGATGGCATGCTAGAAGGGCCAAAGCTTAAGGCATACAAGAGGGATTGCATGGTAGCTATACAAAGCAAGGCATGAATGACTCCAATGACTTAAAACAGTCCCTTAGCACATCAAAACATGCATATAAGCTTCACAAAGCTTGGCCAAAAACATGCTAAAACAAGGGTCAACACTTAGATGCATGTTAAGGCAACAAAATGGCATTACAAGGCATGTATGCTAAGCAAGCATGGTGTACCAAAACCAACCCAAAACAGAGCTATATTATGACATAACAAGCACAAAAATCAGCTAAGGCATGGTCAACATGAACCTAAACATGGTGCTCACTGAAGAGGCAAAAATGGCCCTTTTCAAGGATAATAAGGAGAGGGGGTGGCCCTCTCCTTCCTAAGACCTCAAGGCACCATCCTCACCTCTGAAATCCCTCAAGATTTCAGTGGTGGGGAGGCCCAAACACCATGGTCCCGGAGCTCACACAAAATGGCACAAAACAAGGGCCAAACAAGGCTTAAGAGGGGTCAAACAACCCCAAAGCTCAAAACACTCTTAACAAACTATTTAGAGGCCTCAAAAATAGAAATTTTATGTGTTATATGCAAAGCCAAAAAACAGTTTTAAGGTAGGTAAAAATACAATGCAAAAATGGGGAATAGAGGGACAAGCTTCTTACCCTTGAAGACCTTCTTCACAAATGGTGGACCAGCTGCTTCCTTGAGCTTAAACCAGCCCTAAAACTCCAAGAATAGACCTCTGGTCCTTCAAGAACCAAGAAAAGGTGTAACACTATGTGTTTGTGTGCAATAGTGAGCCTAAACATACACTAAACACAAGAGGAAGAGAGATATAGAGCTAGGATATAGACAAACCCTAACCCTAGAACTCAAACCCTAAAATGGCTGTCTAAAATGTCTCACCCCCCCAACAAGAGAGAAGACCTCTCTTTATAGAGCTTTTTGTCTTGTAAAGCTTACAAGACAAGCTTCTAAAGAGAGAGATCCCTCCATACACGTGTATGGAGGGGAGCCAAATGCAAGCCAGCTGTGACAAAATATCTGCAAAAGCAGATGCACAGTAGTCGGCCGGCCAAAGATGCATTTGACCAAAAAAAGATAGCCGGCCGGCCATCTATCGTGCCGGCCGGCCAAACATTTGGCCGGTGGCCACAAAACACAGCCGGTGGCCTCAAGCCACGGCCGGTGATGGGTGGGGATGGTCTACAAGCCCTACCCTACCTCTCAAAGGCAAAACACAAGTGTTTGGTGTCAAACCAAGCACAAAACGGTCGAGTCGAGAGGTCTTGAGATGAGGCGCGCTGCTAAGGCTTCCGGGAACTCAAGACGAACACAAACAAGGGTGATCACTGAGTGTTCAATCAGTGACGTCCAAGTCTTGAGGACGGTCAAAAATGGGTTGTCTACAAGTGGAGAATTAGTCTGGCTTCTCCTAAAGTTAGGGACCCAGCACCAGCAAGGTAATCATATATATGTATCCCAACTTATTTTCATTCATCATGCCTATTTGTTTTGCAGATTTGTGTTCATACTTTTGTGATACGATGCATGTTGACAAGATGAGAAAAATCAAAATGCAAGTTAATCTATACATTAGATTTCCATTGCAGTCTAACAACGGGCCTTTTCTACTGTGTAATTTACTTGAAGCCTGGAGATTATCATCGAATACACTCTCCAGTTGATTGGAATGTTCTTGCTCGTCGGCATTTTTCAGGTATGGATCATGGTCATAATCATTGAGAGATATATATCCAAGTATGTTAGGAAATGGTCATACGCCTATGTTGTTTTGTCTTGATTAATAATTTCTATTTCAATGACTTTTATTCAGCTTGCTTGAATTTCTTTTTGTCTTCATTTCTTTTTAAATAAATTCAATGGGGAATATACACTGGAACTTAACAATTTAAAAAAATGACATCTATAAGATCACTATAAGATGGACGGGACAGAAGGTACATAGGATTAGCACATTGTTTCGACAAATTACTGGAAGAAAGGACTAACCTCTTGACTTTTCCAAGCTCGTGATCACCTAAAACAAGTAGATTGATGTTGTACTTTTCGACTGCTTCGCATATGGCCTGTTTAGGATCCCCATCCTGTGCTGTAGTTTCTGCATTTACCTGTAGAGAATAAGAGATAACGAATACCATTCCATAATATTGCATGTGGTGTGCCAAAAAAATGAGTGTATTCAACTGCATATTCTCTAGTGTGAAAAACATTATTAATTTTAGAAAATAATGGAAGTGATTTTCTAAAGAAACAAAGTACAGTAGAGAAAATGGGATGAGATATGGTCACAAAATGACCAAATTCAATTTGTTGTACACAGTTTCTATTTGCCCGTGCAATAATTGTGAAACTAAGATACACAAAGGATTATCTAACAAAGCTACAAGCACATCTAACCCATCCATTATCACATGATATTATTTATTCTTTCTTTCCACATGGTATCTAATTACCTACAAAAATAAGATTATTTGGATTTTGGATTTGAGGAGTGATGTGTAAAGGTCAAAAAAAAAAAAAAAAAAAAAAAATGACAGGAACAACCAAAAAGAAAGAAGAAAAAAAGAGAGCTTATATTCAAAATTTGGTATAAGCCATTTGAAGACTTAGGTGACAAATTGTTATGCACAAATTTAACATCAGTAAAAAGAACTCTACCCGATATGCCAAAATTAACATGGACCATTAAAATTAAAAAACGAAAAAAAATTGATCTCTCTCACCCATGCCAAATTTGACATGGTTAAAGTCTCTGTTAATTCCATGTTAGATTTAAGCACCACGAGCCAATTCTGTTTGTTATGTTTGCCAACTTAGATACAAAATTTTGGGCGGAGATGCTCTTATATCTCTCTCTGTTGTTCCTAGTTTTTTTTTGTTTTTTTTTTTGTTTTTTCCTCTCCACAAATTCATCCTCAAATTCATTATCCAAACAGAACCTAAAAACAAACCAACTTAGGATTTCACTTTATTTACCTTTCACATGAACAATAAAATCAAACAAAGCAAATATCTGTGTAAAATCACAATTGAAACATGGTCATATCCCATGACTGGCACAGATGCTCTTAGCTTTCTCCAAAATCCCCATTGAAACCACCTTGTTCTGTTCTTGAACAAAGTTCACAAACTCAGAATCTGTCATTAAAAAATTTCAGCACAACTTGCAAGTAGAAATATATACCTATTAATACAGACCTTAAACCTCCAATAATCATCAATCTGTATTTCATATACAAATTCACTTCATTCTTATGTATGGGATCTCATATATTATGTGGAAGTATTATAATTATGTGGTGAGCGCCCAACACCAAATCTTTAACTGAGGTATAATACTAAATTGTTAATGTTCGTCTCATCAGGACAAACATTGAATTTAAGAGATGTTTGGATACCAATTTTTCAAAGCCCTTTGAACCACATAAAAGAGATGGCTCCTTCATGTCCAGATAGTGCGATCAGAAAAATATATCAATAGATCAATAAACATTTCTTCAATGCTAGAGTAGCCCTCCATACCTAGTTGCCTGAGTTGCTTTCAAATTTTCACTTGTATCCATTTAGTCTTATTTCTTATCTGATTTATCAAATCTTGTTTGCCAATTTTCGACACTTATCATTGTTTTTACAGGTCGGTTTTTCCCTTTGAATGAACGTGCTGCAAGAACAATCAGGAACCTCTATGTTGAGAACGAAAGAGTATGTCTTATTACTAATTTTTTCTAAAATATTGCTGATCACAAAGGGTCAAATTAGCATTATATGAGGTTTAAACAATTTTTACTAATTTAAAAAGCATCAAAAGGGAGTATGATATAATTTCCCAAAATGCGTTAGTTCTCAGGTTTTATATAATTTCATAATCCTAGATGCCAATATCCTTTTTTCTAATTATTGTTTGTCCATTCCTATGGATGATTTGAGTGCTTCACATATTTTTATTGTTGTTTCCCCAGATTGTTCTTGAAGGTCGATGGCAAGAAGGTTTTATGGCAATGGCAGCAATAGGTGCAACAACTACTGGGTCAATTGAGGTAAAGTGTCCCTTTCTCGTTACGATTTACCTTTATTTTTGTTATTTTTATTCCTCATTCTTATCCCGTTCTGATGCATGAGATCAACTTGGATTACTGTTGCTATGTTTACATCAATCTTCGCTTTTAAAATATTACGATCAAATTTGGAAGTGTCGTAAACTTATATGCCTTTGTTCTCGATGGGCTCCATCACATTTGAAATGGTTGTAATTTTGTGTATTTAGGTTCTCCTACTCAACTTGCCATTGTTGTTATTGACTTCGTGAACTTGCACATGACTTTTCATTGAACTGAACTCTGGACAAATCGGCCAAGAAAGAATTTATCACTTTCGAGCCACGAAGAAGCGGGTTTATGAACTGAAAGTCGATTGTGATGCTTAAGAAAGGGGATGAGGTTAGAGATGCATTAACATTAGTGCCTTCAAAATTTGGACTAGTCATCTTTATGAAAGAGCGATACTAGTAGTTTAAATTACTTTGTGTATTGATTAGTACTTCACAGGCAAACATTTACATAAACCTGTTCATTGAAAAACAAAAACAAAAAAATATGTTATTGCATATTCAAGTATTGGAGTTACTGATATGAAATCAAGAATAGTTTTTTTTTTTTTTCTCTAGATCTGCTGTCATTTGAAGTTGGTGTGTGATGTATTATTTGTGCTAAATAGTTTTGGTATTATGCTTTAGTCTTTTGAAGTTCATAATAAATTTATTATATTCGGTGTCCATTCATCGTTTGTGGTCGCTTTCAACATGGGATCGACAAAGTGACTCATATTCCAAGCTCCAATATCAAAATCACTAGAAGATGATTACGCTTCATCGGAGTTCGTGTTACAGACGACGTGGGGATAGAATCCATGTTGGAGAAGCACTGGGAAGGTGGCATGATTCATAGCAACCACCCCCCATGTATACGATTAAGCAAAGACTCGTTTTGTATGGCTACGATTTTGCAAATGCTGACAATCATCTTTTGAGCTGATCAAATTTTTGCTTCACGTTACTTGTAAGGATAGAGGCTATTATACAAAATTCTGGTTTGTTCCCAAGTGATTTTAACAAGCTTGAATTTTGGATTTTTAATATTTTTATTGATTTTGTTACAGGTTTTACTTTTCGTAATGGCACTAAACTGTCGCAAAAAATAAAAATTTTATTATTTAAAATAGAAATTTTATTATTTTTTAAATATTTTTTGCGACGGTAGTACACTGTCGCAAAAAATAGAAATTTTCATAATTTTAATATTTTTTGCAACGGCACCACACCGTCGCAAAAACAGTGTTCTTGCCGTTGTAAAAAAAAAAAGATTATTAGCGACAGTATTTTTTGCCGTCTCAAATAACATTTTTAGCGACGGTAAAATAGTGCCGTTGCAAAGTTTTTTGCGACGGTATTAGGAATATTAGCGACGGCATTTTACCGTCACAAAAAGCTGAAATTTTAGTAATGATCACACTTAAAAAGTGTGATTAAAAATGACCATTTTTAATCACACTTCCAAAAATCACACTTAAAAAGTGTGATCTAAATATTTTTAATCACACTTAAAAGATGTGATCTAAATATTTTTAATCACACTTAAAATGTGTGATCTAAATGTTATTAAGCACACTTAAAAAGTGTGATTAAAAATGACCCATTTTAATCACACTCCCAGAAATCACACTTTAATAAAATTTAAAAGGTGTGATTAAATAACATACATCACACAAAAAAAGTGTGATCTTTATCTATTTTTGTAGTAGTGTCATCACAAAAATGCTAACACTAAAAGTGTTGGTACACTTTATTATAATATTTACAAAAACTTATGATACGATATATAATATTGTTAGGAAAGAGATTTCATAGCACGCATACATTGCTATGGTTATGCTTATTAAGTAATTTTCAACTCTTACATAGCATTCCCCTAACGCTATAATATATTTTTCATAGCAATCATCCATAACATTTTATGAATGTTATAAAATGTTAACTCTTAATAACATAGCTAACATAGCATGTCAACGGATGCTATTGTTTAC
The DNA here is from genome assembly GCA_025200525.1 of Camellia lanceoleosa. NCBI lineage: Eukaryota > Viridiplantae > Streptophyta > Magnoliopsida > Ericales > Theaceae > Camellia > Camellia lanceoleosa. The sequence continues at coordinate 12,648,058 of CM045769.1, read as the reverse complement.
ACAAGATAGCATTTATTACATGTTGTAAAAAAGGTAAATTATGCAAATAGTCTCTGAAATTTACACGATGTGTCAATTTAGTCTCTATTGTTTTAATTTGTTCGATTTTGTCCCTTAATTTTACGGATTGTGTCATATTGGTCCAATAAACAATAGCCGTTAAGTTTGGTGAACAGAAAGTCGTCACGTGCTCAAACGGTGTATCAATTTGGTTTTTATAGTTTATATAATGTGTCAATTTGGTCATTGTTGTTTTGATTTGTTCGATTTTTACGAGAATCAAATTGACACGTCGTGTAAACTATAGGGACTAAATTGACACATCGTTTGAGTTTCCGTTCACCAAACCAAATGATTGTTATTTATTGGACTAATATGACACAAAACGTTAAATTAAGGGGCAAAATCAAACAAATTAAAACAATAAAGACTAATTTGACATATCGTGTAAACTATAAAGACTATTTGTATAATTTACCCTCGTAAAAAGTGATATTTTTTGTAGTGTTCTTCAATGTAAGCCCATGGCTAGGTAGAATTTAACCTATTCTTTCAACATACCTCTTCACAATCCAGTTGGAACTCACATATGGTACATCAATGTTTTGATCTTCTACACCCCATCACCTTTTACATAAAAAGCACAACCAACCCAACCCAGCAAAAACATTAACCTTGTAGTAATAGTTATTAGATGCACTATATCCTAATTCCTTGTCCATAGCACACAACTCCACTCCATAATTGAAATTTCATGAGAATGACAAAAGTCAAAATAACTTACCAATCCACCAATATAAACCTTCTGAGGATTATAGCTAACTATACCCACATGATGCATTTTGATTGTGAAATAACAAGATCATTTCTCTACATTTTTAAATAGTAAATAAGGCTATTATAGAGTGATTACACTAATAAAGTAATAAAATTACTATTAAACTAGTCCATATAAAAAAGAAACAGACAAAATTTTATTCCCAAAAAAAAATGGCACATTAAATTAGTGTTAAATCACAAATCGATTTTCAAGAACCATAAAATCAAGAAATAAATTAATATTTAACATAAATACCATAAACAGGTTTCTTCCACCGCTATTATTCTCTATTTGAATGCAAACCATCATTCAATACCAAATTTCAATGTGACTTTGTGACCTTATTAGTTGAATCTTAAAGAGTAATATTAGGGATCATGAAAGAAATATCATGAAATGCATTATGAAAATTTTTCATCTTTTGATTAATGTGTGGTGTTTTATTATATGTGTAATATAAAGGTGGAGAATCTTTTATGATTATTTTCATGATACTTTTTTCACCTTGATTCCGATATTGTGAGATAAATTTGAAAACCCTAATTATAATTTGGAAGACAAAGGAACCTTAGTTTCTACCGTTGAATTTTGTGAGCGAAAAGCCTTTTATATCTCTAAAAGTTTAGGTATAAAATTAAAATAATCAAAACTTCAAGGGTCAAATTGATTTTCACGCAATAATTTGGGAAGTGATTCTTATCCCAGTGATACCAAGCAAAAAGAATTAAAAATACTCAACTATTGCTTGTTATAACTTTTTCTTCTTCCACTGAATAACGTTACTTTGCCTCCTTAGAGTATCGAAATTTAAAGTTGGAAAAACTAAGTGACCCAATTAACAATTGACATGTTGCTTTTATTGTATTTTTATTCTATTGTCTTCAGTTTGACTTAGTTCATTCTGAAAAGGCAATGGTGGCATTAATTAAGTTGCCTTGTTCTTTTCATGACTAATGTACATATGAGACATCTCAATTTCCTACATCACATTGTGGAGTCAGCTATAGGGTTGGGGGGAATGCTGATATTTTATTTGAAGATTTTGATTTCTTTTAATTTTTGTATGTTTTGACATTTGGTAAAAAAAAATGTTTTTACCAATACTTTATAATTGTACTAATTATATCAGATATTACACAATTTAGACAAGGTATTCTTATTTTCTTTTGGGGTACTTACCAATTAGTCCTATTAACTAGACTTATTTACCTACAAGTCCTAACTAATAAATTTAACACTATAAAAATAAGAGAGTGATAAATTTATCACTAAAAATTTATTCATAAAAACAAAGAGACTGATAAATTTATCACTATAAATTTATTCATAAAAATAAAAGACTGATAAATTTATCTTTATCACTTAATAAATTTATCAATAAGACTTAATGGATAATAAGTCTCCAAAGTAGGACCTATTGGGTAATAAGTCTCCAAAATAGGACCTATTGGTAATTTACCCTTTTCTTTTTGGGGAATACATATAATATAAGCAAATAGAATTTCACCAATCTACTAGAGCCAACAGTCAAGGTCCATAAGTCTCGCTTCTTATTTTGAAGAATATTAATAATTGCATGAATGAGGTAAGACATCATCACGTCACACTTTATTAACGAAAAATAGTTAATGAATGGTTAATTAAAAAAAAACTCAAAAAAAGTTACAATGGGTGCAATTGCTGCAGTCAATCAAGTGTTCCTCTTTTCTGTATTGCGCCTTATAAAAGGCACTTCAATTTGAAGAACATCTAAATGCCCCATTTGTTTGATTAGAGGGAAAAATATAATGAAAAAGTGAAAGTGATAGAAAGTGAAGTGAAAAAAAAAAAAATATATTAAATTATTTTCTAGTATGCATTTGGGTAGGATGAAATTTTTGTGAGAAAGTTATAACAGTTGACTACTTTGACGATATACATATATTGCTCAAAAAGTTCTCATGTTGATATGGGTTATACAAGAAATTTATTTTCTTGCATTTTTCTCTACTCTCATATTGAATAAATGCAAGAAAAGTTTCAAATTATTTTTTTTTTTTCTGCCTCACACTTTCGACCACTTTCATCCTAATCAAACTCAGCCCAAGAGAGATAAATAAAAGACTTGATACGTTGGTCAACTGATCTAAAAGAGTAATCTGTGTGGTCACCATCTTAGATGTGTTTGTATAAGTTGTAAGATGCCTGGAATTTTAATCAATTAGAGTGTTTCCCAGTTCAAAAGTAGTAGTTAAATATGTTGCATATATATACACACAAAATTTACAGCCAAAACACATACCTCAACTTTCATGGAATCAAAGGTTATGTCAGGCTAGTGTTAACCCAATAACAACAATGCAAGTAAGATTATTTATTTATTTATTTATTTATTTATTTATTTTTGTCTTCAAATATGCAAGTTGATAAGAATTATTGGAAATCTATTAAATTTGTAATTTTGTGTATTCTATTGGTGGCATTTTGTCAAATTGTCTTATACTTTTCAGAATTAATTTATACGTATTAGGAATCGTAATTTCTTGCTTCACATTGTGGAGTCAGTTTTATGGTTAGGAAATGTTGATAATACATTCAAAGATTAATTTCTTCTAATTTTTGTGTGTTTTGACATTTGGGAACAAAAGGTTTTTGTATAGTGCTTTATTATTGTACTATCACTACACGAATCTGCACTTTTAGCGACCACTTTCCGCAACCAATATAAAAGTTGGTTGCTAAAAAAGTTACCTTTTGGCGACCAAATGTTTGTTAGTCGCGAATGATCTTTATTTTTGGCGACCAATATGAGTTGGTCGCAGAAGGTCATATTTTGGCGACCAAAAAATGAATTGGTCGCAGAAAGTGATATGCTTTTGGCGACCAACTATAAATTTGGTCATGGAAGGTTACATTTTGGCGAACAAAAAATAAGTTGGTCGTAGAAGATAAAAACTAAGTTGGTTGTAGAATTAGCGACCAAAATTTTAGTCGCCAAAAACTTATTTTCCCCGACCAAAAAATATTTTAGTTGCCGTATATTGAGTTTTGGTTACTAAAGCAATTTAATCGCCGAATGGAAAATAATTTTTTTTTTTTTTGGTGACCAAGATTTTGGTCTCCAAAAATTTATTTTCAGCAACCAAAAAAAATCAGTCGCCAAATTAATACTTTTAGCGACTAATATTTTAGTCGTCGTTGATTGAGATTTGGTGACTAAAAAAGTTAGTCGTTATATATTGAGATTTTGCGACAAAAAACGAATTTAGTCGCTAAAGGCAAAAATTTTTTAGAGGGAAATGACGCACCCATCCCTGTTCTCTGTTTACAATTTACACACAATATTTTGTTCAAATTCTCCTCCACCACCAAACCTCACCCCATCACCACAGATCACTACATCTACATCGTCGATGATCCTCCTCCTTCTCCTCCGCCCGTGCCTCCGCCGAGTCTGAGAAGATCGTCGAGATCTGAATCAGATTTGAGTCCTAGGCTGAGATCTGACCATCGTGAGCGATCCACAATGACACAATGGCTTCCAAATCCTACAACAAGATCATCGATATCTACGACGACCTCATCCTTCAGGTACATACAATACCCCTCATTCTATTCCATGATTGATCTCTCTTCTTATCAAACCCTAATCCTACAACGGTTCTCCTGCCTCTTGTCTCTCTCTTTCTCTCTCTCTCTCTCTGCTTGATCTCTACGCCGTCTCACTGAGCTTCAAGCAGTTCGATTTCGTCTAAAGGTTCGATCAATTTCAATCTCTCTTTTCTCTATTTCAATCTATGTGTTGTTTGTATTGGTTTGGCTTTAATAAAACTGACCTGATTTGGTGTATGAAAGCTATGAATTGTGGTTTTTGATTCTATTTTTGCAATGATAGTTGAATATGATCTATCTATCTTGTCGATTTGTTTGTGATTTGTTGTTGTTGAAGTTTGATGTGCACGTAGATCTTCACTATGATCAATCTTTTAGATTTGTCTCTGTTTTTTAGTTCTTGTTAGTGGTATATATATATATGTCATCTAGATATGTTTTTATCTATTTATATCTATCTATTGTAGATTGAATATATATTTTTTTTGTCGGAGATCTCGATTTAGCAGCAATTTGTTCTACCCTGTTTCTTTCGGATATGAAACTCCTGATTTGTTATTTTGCGGATCTATGATTATTTATTCAGCTTTTTAATGTTTTTGATGAATACTTTTATGGGGTATTTATAGATTTAGTCAAGGTGCTAGAGTCTCTTCTTACGAGTACGAGCCCTTAGAGAAATAAGTTCTGCAAGCCCTCTTTGCTATGAGTCTTTTCTTATGTTCAATCTATGTGATCAACTTCCAGGTGGAGATTTAGTACTAGAAGCACATGCAAACATGTCATCCTCGAGGGAATTAGACCGGACTAACAATTCCAATGTTGGAGGAGGAATGTATTCAATACCAGCTCTAGCCATGGCTTATAACCCTCATGTCTGTGTTTGGAACAAGTTCTAATGCCAACAAGGCTGGACTTTGTGTTGCTGAGATCACTGTGGGAGAGATGACTCCATTGGAAAGAGCAATTAAGGAATCTAGAACCAACTATAAAAAAGTGGTGCTTGCACAAGCATCAGTTGATGGGGTTAAAGTAGATGGCATTGACACCAATTTGGCAGTGATGAAGGTCTTGCTAATATTACTCTTATCACTGATTTGTTTGTTTTTACTTTCAATTTGGATGAACATTTTGATTGATTGGAATAGGGGAGCATAATTTAACTCAACAAATCAAGGCTCGTCCCAATTACTTAGGGCAGCTAAATGGATGCATTTCCTCTAATTGCGTTTTTTGTAGTTATATCTTAGTAAAGTTTAAGATAACCATATCCTTTTTAATCATCTCAACTCATGTTCTCCTAGGCCTTCCTCACCACCCTCCTTGTGGATCAAATCACTCCTTAAAAACATGTTCATTGGCCAACGACCATACCATCTCAAATGGCTTTCTCTTATCTTATTTTCAACTGGTTCTACTTTTAACTTCTCATGGTTTTATTTCTTAGTATTATTGTCCTCAGTTTATTTTCTCGTAAACATTTGTTGTTGTAACAAGCCCGGGGGGGACCTCGCTACAGCTCGGACTCTTTAAGTTTGTTGCGGTTCTAAATCTGAACCAAAGAGTCCACCTCTGGCAAATCGTTTTAAGGAAAACAGATTTTTCGAAAAGTAGTGCCAAACATGGACTGCTTTGCGATTCTGAGTCGCCACCTAAATATTTTTAAAATGGGGAATTTAGGAAACCACGACTCAAGGTCAAATACACGTCCGTCATCACCAAAGTGGTCTTGGCTCGAGCTTGGTACGATCGGGAAGGTCACTATGAGCACCCCTTTCGCCGTCAAGACCGCCTCTACTAACCGTGATATCCGTTTTTGAAAACTTTATGCGTTCTTATTCTGTTATTAACCTAGAATCACTATGTGATGCACAACACGTATATAGACTAGATCGCCTAATTTGGAAATAAACATTGCATATCCGTTTTGTTTTGAAAAACGTGTTAGATTTTGCTACTCGCAAGTAGGCTAAAATACGGATTTCAACGAGTACTCCCAACTCATACAATCCAACCTCCACCCACAGGCATACAAACAGTTATATCACATAAGCACTTAGCCGCATGGCAATCCTATTGTCATGTTAACATTCACACGCATGCGATATGCTAAAGCGATAAAGACTTACATCGTACTCCGCGCCAAAAAACAAAACCCGGTTAGCAAACGTGCATGACCTAGTTTCATGTTAAGTGGCTAATGCGACACAGGCATAGATGTAAGCTAGACTAGGCTCGGCTAACCCTAACATGGCATATGAAATGCTACCACATAGCACGTATTCAATTTGGAAATCGAAAGTGCGATGCAGTTTGCGTGATGTGCCGAGCCCAATGTATGCAATACTTATGAATGATGCACGCATGCATTTACATAAGGTATGCTAATTGAAAATGCCCTAATCTACCACTGTAAGCGGGTAAATAAAAGGGTTAGAAAGAAGTGGGGATTGGAAGACATACATGCCCACTCACACACACTTATTACATTTTTGCCCTCACTCAGAGGGACCGAATAAATAATTACAGAATAAATAAATAATTAACTAAACTAGCTAATTAAATATTACAAATCAACTAAATTAATTAAATCAAATAATTAATCTATTTAAGCGATAAATGCCTCGGAAGGAGAATTGGTACCCGACTCGCTTCGAATCAGACCGCTGCAAGTGTGCCTCTGTTTCTCTGCTCTCTTTCTCTGAAAATTCTAAACTTCAGAGTGCCTCTCGAGCACCGGGAAGTATCATCGGCCGAGTCGGAGCCACCGGTGAAGAAGGAATCCACCGCTCTGATTTCATTATCGGCTTGATGGCGTGGCCGGCACTAAAAGTGCCGGTCGGCACAAAGTCCTGCAGAACACGCAACTCACGATGAGCAGAGGGAACAAAAGGCAAGGCAATTCAAGGTATATATGCACCAAACACATCCCAAATCATGCTATGGACTTAAGAGGGCATGTGCCTCGATTCTGCCACCAATCGCGCATTTCGCGTGATGGCCCTAAGGACCAAGAATGCAACTTTGATTTCAAATGCATGCAATGCAAACAAAGGTGCCAAACCTCTATCAAACTCACTTCAAGAGGCTTGGCATGCACAATGCCAAATGCAACCCTAAGCATGTCATCTAGCATGCAATATGGCGATGCAATGCAAGAATATTGTTGTATGAACATACAAGCATGCAAAGCAAAGTAGGAATGGACTTATACATGAATTGGACAGCTCTAAAAGGCCCAAGAACAGTGGCCAACATGCTCGAAAATGAAGGCTAGAATGCACACACACATGTATACAATTATGGTCCAACACTTAGGCATTCACAAGCAACTCTCATGCATTCTTAAACAAGCCAAACATGGACTAATAGCATGCATTGTAAGCTCTGAAAATCAAGCAAAACATGTTGCCAAAACATGCAACAAAGCGAGCCAAATACACAATAAATGGCCCAAGTACTTGAAACAAGCCATGAAGGCTTAAACCAAGGCCAAATCTACCAAGCCTCACAAGGCTAAAGGGGACCTGAAATAGGTCACAAGGCACCTAAACAAATCCTAAGGAGCACCTAGATGGCATCTAAGAGGCTCAAGCACAAAGGCATACAACATGACCAAAACAAGGAGCATTCAACACATGCTTTTAAAGCATTAAAGAAGCAACCAAAGCATGCATACAAGCACATCATAAGGTCTGAAATGGCATGTTGGATGGTTTTAAACCACCAAAAATGAAGCAAGCATGGCATGCTACACACTCATATTCTCAAGGCCAACAAGCCAAATACAAAGGAGCTATATAATGCATGATAGGATCGACCCCAAAGGCTATGGACAGAGCTAAATCATGGCAAAATAAGCACACAACCTTCATGGATACAAGCCTAAAACATGCTAGAAATATAGACACACTACCTGGACATGTTGAGACATAAAAGAGGTATTACAAGGCAACTATACTAAGCATGTATAGGAGACCAAAACCAACTTAAAACCAAGTTAAAACATGGTATAATAAGCATGGAAAACAAGTCAAACATGCCCAACACACACTCAAGCATGAAGCTCCTTAAGGAAGCAAAATTTGTCCTTTTCAGGACATCAAGGAGAGGGTGGCCCTCTCCTTCTTGAGACTTCAAGGCATGCTCTTCACCACTGAAATCCTCAAGATTTGGTGGTGAAGAGATCTCAACACCAAAGTCTCGGATCTCACACAAAATGGCACAAAAAGTGGCCTTTTCAAGGCCTAGAGGTGGTCAAAGTTCCTCAAACCACAAAGCACTCTTGATATACAATAAAGAGGTCTTAAAACAGAGATTTGATGTGCCTAACACTAGGCCAAAAACTGTTTTTAAACTAGGTAAAAACAAGTTGCAAGAATGGGGAATAAAGTGTAAGTTTCTTACCCTTGTTGACTACCTTCACAAAGGTTGTTGTGCTTGGTCCCTTGAGCTCCAATACGTCAAGAATCACCAAAACTAACCTCTAGAACCTCTGAACCAAGAGAGGTGGGACACTAGGTGCTAGTGTGCAAAAGTAAGGCACAAAACACCTAGTTAAATAAGAGAATGGGAGAGATATAGAAGTTATATCTATTCTAACCCTAAAACCAGAGCTCTAGCTCTCTAACAATGGCTAACCTTCAAAATTGCTAACCCCAAGCCAAGAGGAGAGCTTCCTCTTATAGGCCAAAAGCTTACAAGCTTGGCCACTAAGAAGCCCATCCCTCCATACACGTGTATGGAGGGGAAACAAGTTGCAAACAACATGTGAGAAAATATCTCACCAAGCAAGTGCACAGTGGGCCGAGGCAAAATGGTCATTTCGCCAAAACAAAGGCCGATCGGCACAAAATAGTGCCGACCGGCACAATATAGTGCCGGTGACAACTTCTGACCCGGTAGCCTCTAGCCCCGGCAGGTGTGTGGGGATGCCTCGAAGGCATTCCCCGCCTCAAAGGCAAATCACGGTGTTTGGTGCAAAACCAAACACAACGGTCGAAGTTCGGAGGTCCCGAGGCACGACGCGAGCCGAGAACTCCGAACTCCAAACGAACACACACATGGATGATCACCGAGTGTCCAGCGGTGGCGCCCAAGTCTTGAGGACGGTCAAAAATGGGGTGTCTCATTTGCCCCTCTTGACAGAACTTCGAAAGTCATAACAATGACGGAGTGAATGTCAAAGCCGAGGCGACCCATTTTTGACAAGGTCAAGACTTGGACAAACATGCAAAGCGCAAATGGTTGAACTCAGAAGGCGCCACGTATCCTCAAGGAATCAAACCAGCGTAGTTCATGCAAGAGGCACACATGCCAACGATAAGATATGCTACCAGTGGCGGGGGCAAATGCAACCGAAAATGCAAGAAGCCAAGCATAACTTATGATCATGCAAAGAAAGTCAGAATGAGGCACACATGCGACAGTTATAAGCTAACATGCAACAGTCTACACTACAATGTAGAAAGGATGTAAGAGAATTATGCAATTCTCAAAACGTCTCACTCGGTGAGATACAATACTCAATGTCCGGTTTCACCGGTAAATAAATGAGCCGTACATACAATATCGTGCCTGGAAAGTAAACAAACTAAACAGGTACAGTATGATTAGCAACATGCATGTCATATGCAATGTGAATGCTGAATGGTATGCAATATATACAAAACTATGTATAGATAATGCAAATGAAAATGTAGTGCAATTAAAACTAAATGCAAACTACATGCGAGGCAATTGAATCATGATTCAATCATGAGCGTTCAAAACCTCACAAATGTCAAATAGATTGATGGAGGTAACAAGTCCGTCTCCCATAGATCGATGTCGATCTATGAGTACTTCATACGGACACAAGAACAAGTATTGGGTGGATTGACATAAGTGGGGTGACGACCACGATGAAAGAACAATGATCCTAATGGGATGCAACAATTACACTACAATGTAATGGAAATGGATAAATGATACAATGGATATGGCAGCGGGCCAAACCAAATCTTGCCTAGGAAAGGCATGTACACATACAACCCATGTCTAACACAAAGAACGGTGCCGCTACCCTCTAGGCTCGGACACAAAAGCTCGACAAGCGTAGCCGACACGAAAAATATGGGCACATACCAGACCAAGCTCAACTTGGAAAGGCGCAAGCCATAGATGAAAGGTGATGCAATGGATGCATGCAATGGAATAGATACAATGGATATGGCACGCGGCCCAAACCAAATCTTGCCTAGGAAAGGCATGTACACATACAACCCATGTCTAACACAGCAACGGTGCCGCTACCCTCTAGGCTCGAAGACAAAAGCTCGACAACCGTGGCCGACCACGAACAACATGGGCACATACCAAACCAAGCTCGACTTGGAAAGGCGCAAGCCATAGATGGAAGGTGATGCAATGGATGCATGCAGCTACAATGCAATGGGTATTTACAGAAAATGCATGACATATGCACTATACTACAATGATGCATGACATATGCATGTTTTTTTTGTTGTTTTTTGTAATGCAATGCATGACATATGCAATATTTACAATGATGCATGACGATGCATGTTGATGCAATGACTATGATTGCGATTTTCCCTATCTTACCAACCGGGCGATACACTAGGTTGGTTCAGTATCCAGAATTGAGGCGTAGACACGACGCCTCAACCTATGGGGCTACCATACAGATTTCAAGCCGAGGGTACATCCCCCTGGGTATTTAAACCAGACTTTAGTCTCGGAAATTCCGAACCTTTGCGTTCTAGGCATAAGCCGTTCGAACTCTAGTTTTCACCGTCCCAGTTGATCTTCTAGGAACTCACCGCGAGCATAGACAGGTGGCTTTACCAGACCACCGAAAGTCGTTCGGGCACGACAAAACCGAAGGAATTGCACCTTCAGAGGATTTAAGGTCTCCTAGACCGGGATGCGAGCGTATGCATGACAATGCATGTTTTTTTTTTTGAAATGCGCGCCAACGCGCGGCTTTGAGATGCATGATAATGCAAATGAGCGGGTTTAAGGTCTCGCCGGACCTAGGGGGGGCAACCGATGAGGTGCGCTAAACAATGCGATGGAATGCATGCCAAATGCAATGAGGTGCACAACACAACGCTATGGAATGCATGCCAAATGCAATGAGGTGCTCTTGTAATGCACCGGAGGTCTTACACCTCCCGAGGACTTAAGGTCTCCTAGACCGTGCGTGTTTAAGGTCTCGCCAGACCGGGGGGCAACTGTTACACAGTATTCAAGGGCATGCGATGCAAAATGGGGCAATTGAGACGCGCATGTCTCAAAAGATGGAAAATGGAGTGCAATGAGGTACACGTGCCTCAAAGGATGGAAAATGAAATGCAAATGAGAGGCGCTAAGCGGCGCGATTTAAATGCGTGCCAAATGCAATGAGGCGACTTAACACATCAAGGTTTTGCACCTCCCGAGGATTTAAGGTCTCCTAGACCGGCGTGTTTAAGGTCTCGCGGACGAAGAACAGCGGTGCAAAGTGCAATGCATGATAGTGCTTGTAATAAAGCACGGACAATGTAGTCAAGGTGTTTAAGGTCTCGTCACAAGCGCATTCTTAGTCCCGCCGACCAGCGTGTTTAAGGTCTCGCCAGATCGCGGGCAATTGTATATTGTGACACACGTATCACAGGGGATGCGAAAACAATGTGAGTGAAGAAGAAACGAAACAAGAGGCACGCATACCTCATTGGATGGAAAATGAAGTGCAAAACGAGGCCTACATGCCTCGAGATGCAATGAAATGCGAAATGGGGCACACGTACCTCATTTGATGGAAAATGAAGTGCAAAACGAGGCGTACGTGCCTCGAGATGCAATGAAATGCGAAATGAGGCACACGTACCTCATTTGATGGAAAATGAAGTGCAAAACGAGGCGTACGTGCCTCGAGATGCGATGAAATGCGAAATGAGGCACACGTACCTCATTTGATGGAAAATGAAGTGCAAAATGAAGCGGTATGACACGCATGCCACATGACAATGCAAAACGGTGCAAGTCGCGAGAGACGTGCGAGATGGCGCGATACGATGCGCCGGACAACATGATGGATGCACGTGACACACACAGGGCAACTTTTGGATCTCCGTAGATGACAAAAGGATACAAAAGGATACAATCTTCGCTTGAAATTGAGCACCACGCATAGTAGAGACAGTCCGAAGTCAAAACGGAGGCCGGTTGAGCATCGGGGACGCATTTTCTCGTATTTTCTTGAGACTTGAAGACCCAAAGCTGATAATATAGCCCAAACAAGGCCCAAGGAACACCACCGGCTGGGTGGAATGGCCACCGGCTGATAAAAAACTTCATCGGCACAAAAAGGTGCCGACCGGCACAAAAATGTGCCGACCGGCAAAAAGTTGCTGATCGGGGGCAGTTCTGCCATTTCACCTTGGGCTTTATAAAATAGGGCTTGAAGCCCTATTTCTTCACTTTTCTTCCGCCGAGATCTCTCACTCTCTCTCTCTAGAGTCTCTTTCTCTCCTCCTTTGCTCATTTCTTTGAGTTTTCGCGCCATTTTCGTCGTCGGATTCGCGATCTCCTTCGCGTTTCGGACATTTTCAACCGAACAAATCTTTGTTTCGGGATTTCCTTTGCTATTTTCACCTTTTCGACTCTCCCCTTGGTTTCCTCTATATTTCAGATATTCCCATCTTCCGACCTTCCGGCCATTTCCGGCCCTCTGGAGTTGACTTTGCGGTTGACTTTTCGCATTCGGCCCGTTTTTCATCTTTCGCTCATTTTTCACCACCACTACACATGGCGGACGATGTTCCACATGTCGGACTCCCGGATCTTGAGATGGATCCCGGTCGAGCTCTTGCCATCGGCGGCGCCTTCGATCCGGCGACCTATCGCCCGACCATCCACGCTACCACTCGACGGACTCGCCACTTCCGCGGCCGAGAGGGCTTTGGATCCAGAGGTTACTGCTGCGTGAGCCGGCCTCCCACTTGTCTTTTGGCGTCCGCCGAGGTAACACTCTTGCCTCTTATTTTCGCAATGTAGGATTTTACGTCAACCGCCATAGCTAATCGAACCCATCAATCGCTTGATCTGATGTCTTTGATCTTGTAGTTGATTGTGGACAACCAGAATCGACATCCGCTTAGGACCGACGCACATGCATACACACCGCACTAGACCCAAACACACGATACATCACACGCAAATTTACTAACACCGGTGCTCATTTGAACCCGAAAACTTCGACGCATGCGGACTTGCGTAAAACTACACAAACACGCAGACATATCACACGTCGTTTACATCGATCCTCACAGAGCACCGACATATCACTGCATCGCAATCTACCCATCGATATCAAACCCGATATCCGCTTGAATCTAAAAAAATGTGCACACATGCACCAAGTTTACACAGGAGCATCCAAAACACACTGATGTATCACGCACTGTAGTTTATCAGAAGCACACCGCACCGGTATCTTGTTAGAAATCTGAAAACTTGTACGCATGCTATATTTACTCTAGAGTTTTTCATGCCTTTAGAAAAAGATAAATCAGTGTATTCATCATTGCTTCGCAACTGTACTTTTGAAAACAGGGGGATTCCCATACCATCCGCGGGTATGGGAACGTCGTCGCTCGCACTTGGTACGCAGAGCTTCCCGAGGAGGTTCGTTACATCGTGAAGCGAGGGGACTTACCAGGCTTTCTGCTTGCAGGCCTCTTCTTGCCGCCCTGGCAGAGAGGTGGTGGGACACCACAGATTCGTTTCACCTGTCGGCGACCGGGGACATGACGATGACCCCTTATGACTTCTCGATGCTTACCGGCCTCGGGGTGGGGGGTGATCCGATCCCCTTTGATACAGACATGGACGAGTGGATCGCCGCTCAGGTCTATTTACTCGGCGCAGCTCGCCTCGCCGCCCGGCTTTGTCCGCTACTCTTGGTTTGAGGCGGTTTAGGGCCCAAAGATGCCCTTGGTGATGCGACTCGATGACCCCAGAGGCCGTGGATCGGTACGCACGCGGCTTTCTGATGTTTTTGCTAGGGACGACGATCTTCGCCGACCGGGCGAACACAGTGCCTCTCTGCCTCCTCAGCGCACTGGTGGATGTCAGAGACATTTTGCGTTTTGATTGGGGTGGTGCGACCGCCACCCTCTATGGCTATATGAGTTCGGTTTCATGGCGGGATCTGCTTTCGGACTCTTGCGGGCTTGGGAGGTATGTCTCCTTCGCTTTACATTTCGCTCTACATACTTTCAGATTCTACATCAGACATCGCTCACATCGATCAGTGCTTTGTACACAAGACACACATACTTCGCTTTAATCGACCGTAGACACGGTTCACACTATACCCTCTGCTCAATACACCGCACAACACATGGCTCGATATTTCGCTTTGTTCTACATTACGCTTTATCGATGATGCTCGATATCGGTTTTGTACCGTGGGTGTATGCCTACTTTCCCAGTGGAGCAGTGCAACGACGGAGACTCCTCCGTCGCCCCTTCTCTCGCCGCTTTGATGGGAGGTGCACACGGCGACCGGGACACCTTCACTTTCTTCCGTTACTTTGACACCATTACCCCGCAGAGGTATGTTTTACTTGTAGTTCATCCAAGTTTGCTTTTTCCAATCAGATATTTGCAATACCAATAGATAACAAAGCGTATTTCGATTTCAGATCACTGGCGACCATGGGCTCCTTTGCTGTGATGACGAGGATCGTCACGCCGGCCGAGGAGACCTCTCGTTCGGATTCTTTGGAGGGCCCGGCATGCGGGCTTGGTACTGGGAGCGTTTTCTCGCTGCACCCTTGGGTTGCAGTGAGCAGATAGTCGGTTCACCCTCCCGAGCATATGAGGATCTTGAGAGGTTCACTGCTGACGGATGGTGGACTACACCCTTGGGCGTGACGGTTTTGAGGCGAGGGCGACTATTACGAGCACGTCCGGACTTTTATCATGCGACCTCCGAGTGGTGGCCGAGTTGATCGAGAGACTGCGGTGCAGCTTCGGGCAGAGGTGGGGATAGGAGCGGGACCGTCACAGCGGGCTCGAGCTCGAGTCCGAGGCAGGGGCAGGGTGCAGAGGGGACGAGGTGCCGGTTGGCCTGCTCTGCCTACTATGTTGACGTACAGGGGGCAGAGCGGGGAGACCTACCAGATCCCTTTTGCTCCTCCTCCGGCTGGTCATGAGTTGGCTGGCATTCCTGACTTGCCTCCGGTATGTATCACTTTATTTCTGCATCTTGCATTGTTATTTCACTTCAGTTCATTCAGATATCCCACAGAATACTGATGTATTTAATACTTTTGCAGACTTCTTCCGAGTATACCCGTCAGTCTGTGGAGTTGAATGCCTCCCTGCTGGGGATGCTGCAGCGGACTCTCGACGCCTTGACCGCCTACGGCTTGCGCGTATGGTCTATTGACCACGATCTCAAATCATATTACATTTCACAATACGCTATATCGCACAAAAATCGCTCACGGCTTTCGCCTGCTTGTACTCATATCGCATTCTCATCGATAAACCGTCACGGCGTTCACACATCGTACTCATACCGTGCATCCCACACCGATAGACCGCTCACGGTTTCGATGTGTTTACTCTTTGTACTTTCACCTCCTTTCCCGATCCCTCCAGTGGGTGGCGCCATTGACCGGCCTCCCTTTCGACCCGGATGGCGGGCGTTCCTCGTACCAGAGGAGGGCATTCTCATGCGGGAGTAGCTCGCGAGCCGCGATCCCAGATGATGAGTCCGAGGAGGAGACAGAGGAGGTGAGGGCATCGAGAAGGAGAGGCTTCGGGCTCGAGCTCGATGATGATGCTCGATGATGCTCTGGCTTCGCCAGAAGAGGGCGAGGACGGATCCCCGGCGAGGCCAGCGATGATGATCCTGAACCTTTTGTTTTTTTATTTTACGTACCTTTTTCCCTTTTGTAGATAGAGCACTATGTCTTACTTGCAGTGTGGTTTTGCTTTCCAAAAGCGTGTCTTTGGAAAAGATTATATATAAACAAACTTTTGTCTAAAAGAGTGTTATATCTGTATGTTTACGTATACCTGCACATTTCATACTTTGCATCGCATTGCATCATACCACACCTCAAATGTAAATGGCATTGATATACTGTTTAACAAAACAACCAAGCATTTGCACTGCAGTAACAGGATAACCAATCAACTAGCAGGAAATAATTCAAATAAGCCACGGCTCAAACTGAATACACAGCCCATGCTCTGCTGGGGATTAATCTGCTGGGGATTGATCTGCATTTAGCCCATAATTCAGTATTCGGTTCATTCCGCACACAGCAAACTTTTGAACAAACAGCCCTCAATCTGACGAGACGGATCACTTAACCGATATGGTTGCGGTTGAAACACCTCGGATGTCTCAAATCTTCCCTTTCCTTTTCTTGCCTTGCGGATGTAGAGAATGGCACGATCATCGAGTACAAACAACTGCTTTTTGGAAGAGGATGGGTTTTCAACCGGGGTATCGAGCCTACCACAGGACGCGACGAGACAGACTCAAACGAAGAAACAAAAGGCACACGACCTAGCACAACGAGACACACTCGGAAAAGACTCAAAGCGAACATTGAGGCGATAAGTCAAAAGACGCGACACCCGGACATGTTTTTTTTTTTTTTTTTTTAATAAGAGACCTCGGGCTTGAGGAGCCAATTCCTCCGGGTAGGTTTCCCACCCCTTTCTGATTTGTGACTCTCACATCACTCGGCCCCCAAGCTCGGTTTTTCTCACAAAAACCCTTCTCCCATTTTTCTCTCAACTTACTCCTCTCTATTCTTTATTCTTTCATTTTTCATCCCTCCCCAACGTGAATGATGGATGAATAGGAAGTTCTTGAGTTCATGCCCGACACGGCTAGCTCACGGCTACTTCTTACGGTAGATGGGGCGCCTTTTCCGAATGCATCTTGTGAGTGGGGAAGATGAAGATTTGACTCATTGTGCCTGGTTCATTATCTTGACCATTTTTGTTTTCTTCTTAAAACAGCTTTTGATCAGTGAGAGTTGGATAAACACACTTATTCAATTTTTGATTTGAAAATCATGTGAATCGGTGTGAGCTTGAAAAATTCTCCTTTTTGGGTCCAAACATGGTCCAATTTTGAAAATGAAACAGTTTTCGAGAAAATAAGTCAACCTCAGTGAAAATTTTCAAAAACCATTTTTGCAAACAAACGATGCTCAACGAGCATGAAACTTACCCTCGAGATATGCAAACTCGGATCGGAGGTAGTGGAAAATTGCCCCTGGCTTGAAGGGGGGATAAGGCAACGGAAAGTTGCCCCTAGTTTGAATGGTAGCTTAGGGCAACTTTTTGGACATGGATGGCGACGGTGGCAGCGGAAAGTTGCCCTTGTTTGGATGATGCCGCGGCATGTTGTATGTCACTCCTTATTGACGTCGATCGGACCCTCGGACACGGAGGAGTTGAAGATGGCTTGAATCAATATGTGGACATAGTCACCTGGAAGGTGTTGGTGGTTAGGAAGTTAATCACGTGGTTCCGGGTTGCTGTAATCAAGGCATTAGATTCGGAGAAGGCAAAAGTGATCAAAACCATGACATGGCCTGAGACGCTATGAAAGCGTTGGGGGCTGGACTTCAGGATGAAGTTGCCTACGTATCCCAAACATGGGAATCAAGCCTTACGTAGTTCCGGTTAAGGTACACTCGGGTATTTAACCTCTCCTTTTTATGCTCTAACTTTTGCCAAGGCGCCCGATGCAGGTTTTCGACCTTGCGAGCTTCTTTTTCTTCTTTTTCAATTCTTTTTCATTTTTTTCTTTTTCTTTATTTTCTCTTTTTTTTTTTTTAGGCTCTAACTTTTGCCAAGGCGCCCGATGCGGGTTTTCGACCTTGCGAGCTTCTTTTCCTATATTTTTGTATTACCTTTTTCTTTTTTTTTCTCTTTCTTTTTTCTTTTCTTTCATTCTTTTCTTTGCTCTAACTTTTGCCTGGGTCGCCCTTCCGGGTTTTCGGCCCAGCGAGCCTCTCAAAGGATAAAAATGTAACAAGTCCATGCCAAATGGTTTTGGGGTTTTGAAGCCATCTGTATCCAAGAGAGTGGCTATTGATTTGCAGAAGAACCCATCATGGTCGCTGAATGAACCTTGCTTGGTGGGATCTGATCTCCTTGATCTGACGTTGGTGCCTCTTGTTCGAGGGTTACTTGAATTGGGCCACACAGCGTTCGTGACACCGATCGTCTTGAACCGATCCGGGTTTGCAATGCATTTAAACTGAATTATGAGGCGAGCGATCTGGGCTGCACGATCTCGAGAGCGATTCCACACAGGTCTTCGCAAGACCGCGCAAAATATTTTTGAAAATTTTTTAAGGGAGCGACAAATCGCTCGCGCCGAAGACAGCGTAGGACCAATCTGGACCAAAGCTAGGGTCCTTCTCAGTACTCACGTCGACAAGCATGATTTCATTCATTAAGGGCTTAGTATGCCTCTCTTTCTCTCATTTGATCAAAGTTTTGCAAATCCCGAGGAATTCCTTCCTCTTCGTTTTCACCACAGTGTTCAAAAGGTTTTTTTTTTTTTTTTTTTTTTTTTTTAAAAAAAAAAAAAAAAAAAAAAAAAAAAAAAACTTAAGTCAAAGCAATAATCTTTAGGGCACAAAAGAGCAGGCGGAATGCGCTGTCACCCCATTCGGATTCTCTAGCACAACTAGCACAACACAGTTAATAAACATGGGAACACCAGTAGCTACTACTGTTTCATTCAGATTCCGGATGTAAATTGGCTCCAACACAGGCAGAGCCAAAAGGCAAGCAAAGGAAGTAGTGACAGATCAAAGCGGTGCTTGAGGCAACAACCACGAAGTGACCTAGCATGCTGTCCAGAAGAGGCAGTGACTCATTACAATTAGCCAGACCCTTAAGCAAGAGGACTGTCTCAAAACAATGAGACAAACTTAACAACAAAGCAGTAAGACTCGACACACCCAAGTCGATTTACAAAACTAACATCGTGGTACTCAAAATTACGTGCCAAACACCACATCAAAAATGTACCGAATGTTGCCCGCAGGCGATTCATCTTCTGATCACATACTCGCGGTATCTGTGCCTTCGGTATCTGTATCCTCGTAGTCCAAGAACTCCGTAGTAATTGACTTGGCCGAAGTCGGCGGAAGGATGATCTTATTATCAATCAAGTCTTGTACCTCGTGGCGAGGCGGAGCGATTATCGATAGCATGGCGGCTGTTGATGAATGCGCCGATCTTGAGTGGCATCATGGTCAGCTGGAAGGGGTTTGGGGGAGTGGCCTAGGATCGAGAGGCGTAAGATGCCCTTCTTGGCCAAAATCAAAAGTGCCCTAGACAAAGGCATGTAAAGAGGATGGAAGGCCTGCGCTACCGGCAGTACTTTGGAGCCTGAACACTCTGCTAGATGTCTTGGCGAATGGGTCGGCGGTCTTGACCTTGGGTTTCGATTCTTTCGGTGCGAGATTGGGAATGGGAGAAGCTGTTTTGGCATGACGGGGCTGTCGATTCTCTGGTCGTGAGTATGCCCTCGGTAGGTGGGAAGGCATTCTCCATAGCTTTTGTCATAGCTGCGGATACTCTTTGCTCATTCATTCCCGGCTTTCAAAGCCTCCTCGCCTGCGGTTGTTCAATGGGGTCGGTTATGCCTTTCATCTTATCTTTTCTTCGCCTCGGCTTTGATGAGAGGTTTGGGTTGATCTTGGTACATCACTTGTTGTGGGTGGAGGTCATCTCGGTGATTGAGCTCGATCACAATCCGCCCTAGTATCGGAGGCTCTGGGGTTGAAATTTTCAACATACTGTGCAACCGTGGCGAGGTTGACATTCTATAAGCAAGGTCGCCATAGACCTTTGGAGATCACCTATCATCCCCATTAACTTTCGAATGTGGTGGGCTCATGAGCTGATAGAACTCGGGAGTCCAGACTGGTGCGTGACTGGGTGCGGCATATCAAAGAAGCATCACTACGTGGGATGGTTTCTGACTCAGCGGCCGTCATGACCACAATCTCTTGAGTTCTGCGTCATGTTGATCTGCCTCGGCAGGAGAAGACACTAACGCTCGACTCAACTCTCTCAATTTACTGAAGCGGAAAAGCAGGCGGTATTTGACCCAGACAGATCAAACACGGTGTAGCCGAACAACGGTACTATCTGCGATCGTTCCCTCAGATTCTTGTTCCAAATCTGGCCCGATTTCCACAGATATAATCGATTCTCAAAATATCGTCATCGATGCCCTCGGTAGGATACGCAGACTCATAGAAGGTATATGCATTCCTGTGAGATACACTCTAAAAGCATATAGCAAGTAAATGAGAGCCAATACACCCCTATGTTGGGGTAGGGCTTCCTATCCTATTTTGTCAGGAACTAGGGTTTTACTACGCACGCAGCGGTTTCAAACAACCTAAATCGGGTAAGAAACCTGTCCTAGTTTGGGATGGTCACTATGGATTCCGACTATGCAACTAGGTCGAATGGTCAAAAGGGGTGCCCCAGTAAAACCGGGGTTTGTGTTCCCATACTGGCAGAGCCCGCAACCGGTCAGCCTTACGGACATGCCTTGACAAGACAAGCCTCCGGCAAACCGCTCAGGAATAGCAGATGGCCAACACGGTGTCCTAGGCGCACCAATGCACATGCAATGCAAAGAAACACATAAGTGAAATCAAAGCAGATATCACGAGTTCGAGTCAAGCTCTCTAAACTCCCAGTGAGTCGCCAGAAGCGTAACAAGCTCGGGGACCTCGCTTCTGACTCGGACTCTTTAAGTTTGTTCGGTTCTAAATCTGAACCAAAGAGTCCACCTGCAAATCGTTTTAAGGAAAGCATTTTTTGAAAAGTAGTGCCAAACATGGACTGCTTTGCGGTCTGAGTCGCCACCTAAATATTTTTAAAATGGGGAATTTAGGAAACCACGACTCGGTCTTGAAGGCCACACGTCCGTCATCACCAAAGTGGTCTTGGCTCGGAGCTTGGGTACGATCGGGGAAGGTCACTATGAGCACCCCTTTCGCCGGTCCAAGACCGGCCTCTACTAACCGTGATATCCGTTTTTGAAAACTTTATGCGTTCTTATTCTGTTATTAACCTAGAATCACTATGTGATGCGCACAACACGTATATAGACTAGATCGCCTAATTTGGAAATAAACATTGCATATCCGTTTTGTTTTGAAAAGCGTGTTAGATTTTGCTACTACAAGTAGGCTAAAATACAGTTCAACGAGTACTCCCAACTCATACAATCCAACCTCCACCCACAGGCATACAAACGGTTATATCACATAAGCACTTAGCATGGCAATCCTATTGTCATGTTAACATTCACACGCATGCGATATGCTAAAGCGATAAAGACTTACATCGTACTCGCGCCAAAAACAAAACCCGGTTAGCAAGCGTGCATGACCTAGTTTCATGTTAAGTGGCTAATGCGACCTGCATAGATGTAAGCTAGACTAGGCTCGGCTAACCCTAACATGGCATATGAAATGCTACCACATAGCACGTATTCAATTTGGAAATCGAAAGTGCGATGCGGTTTGCGTGATGTCGAGCCCAATGTATGCAATACTTATGAATGATGCACGCATGCATTTACATAAGGTATGCTAATTGAAAATGCCCTAATCTACCCATGGCGGGTAAATAAAAGGGTTAGAAAGAAGTGGGGATTGGAAGACATACATGCCCACTCACACACACTTATTACATTTTGCCCTCACTCGGAGGGACCGAATAAATAATTACAGAATAAATAAATAATTAACTAAACTAGCTAATTAAATATTACAAATCAACTAAATTAATTAAATCAAATAATTAATCTATTTAGCGATAAATGCCTCGGAAGGAGGGTCGATCAGCAGACTCGCTCAAAGACCGTGCAAGTGTGCCTCTGTTTCCTCTGCTCTCTTTCTCTGAAAATTCCCAAAACTTGAGAGTGCCTCTCGAGCCTTTGGGAAGTATCATCGGTAGTCGAGCCACCATTTGAAGAAGAATCCACCGCTCTGAATTTCATTATCGGCTGCCGATGGCGGCCGTCAAGACTAAAAGTGCCGGTCGGCACAAAGTCCTGGCAGACACCGCAACTCACGATGTGAGAGAGGAACAAAAGGCAAGGCAATGCAATTCAAGGTATATATGCACCAAACACATCCCAAATCATGCTATGGACTTAAGAGGGCATGTGCCTCGATTCAAGACCTGTCGCGCATTTCCATGCGTGATGGCCCTAAGGACCAAGAATGCAACTTTGATTTCAAATGCATGCAATGCAAACAAAGGTGCCAAACCTCTATCAAACTCACTTCAAGAGGCTTGGCATGCACAATGCCAAATGCAACCCTAAGCATGTCATCTAGCATGCAATATGGCGATGCAATGCAAGAATATTGTTGTATGAACATACAAGCATGCAAAGCAAAGTAGGAATGGACTTATACATGAATTGGACAGCTCTAAAAGGCCCAAGTACGTGGCCAACATGCTCGAAAATGAAGGCTAGAATGCACACACACATGTATACAATTATGGTCCAACACTTAGGCATTCACAAGCAACTCTCATGCATTCTTAAACAAGCCAAACATGGACTAATAGCATGCATTGTAAGCTCTGAAAATCAAGCAAAACATGTTGCCAAAACATGCAACAAAGCGAGCCAAATACACAATAAATGGCCCAAGTACTTGAAACAAGCCATGAAGGCTTAAACCAAGGCCAAATCTACCAAGCCTCACAAGGCTAAAGAGAACCTGAAATAGGTCACAAGCAGACCTAAACAAATCCTAAGGAGCACCTAGATGGCATCTAAGAGGCTCAAGCACAAAGGCATACAACATGACCAAAACAAGGAGCATTCAACACATGCTTTTAAAGCATTAAAGAAGCAACCAAAGCATGCATACAAGCACATCATAAGGTCTGAAATGGCATGTTGGATGGTTTTAAACCACCAAAAATGAAGCAAGCATGGCATGCTACACACTCATATTCTCAAGGCCAACAAGCCAAATACAAAGGAGCTATATAATGCATGATAGGATCGACCCCAAAGGCTATGGACAGAGCTAAATCATGGCAAAATAAGCACACAACCTTCATGGATACAAGCCTAAAACATGCTAGAAATATAGACACACTACCTGGACATGTTGAGACATAAAAGAGGTATTACAAGGCAACTATACTAAGCATGTATAGGAGACCAAAACCAACTTAAAACCAAGTTAAAACATGGTATAATAAGCATGGAAAACAAGTCAAACATGCCCAACACACACTCAAGCATGAAGCTCCTTAAGGAAGCAAAATTTGTCCTTTTCAAGGACATCAAGGAGAGGGGGTGGCCCTCTCCTTCTTGAGACTTCAAGGCATGCTCTTCACCACTGAAATCCCTCAAGTTTTCAGTGGTAAAAAAATCCCAAGACCAAAGTCTCGGATCTCTCACAAAATGGCACAAAAAGTGGCCTTTTCAAGGCCTAAAGGTGGTCAAAGTTCCTCAAACCACAAAGCACTCTTGATATACAATAAAGAGGACTTAAAACAGAGATTTGATGTGCCTAACACTAGGCCAAAAACTGTTTTTAAACTAGGTAAAAACAAGTTGCAAGAATGGGGAATAAAGTGTAAGTTTCTTACCCTTGTTGACTACCTTCACAAAGGTTGTTGTGCTTGGTCCCTTGAGCTCCAATACAGTCAAGAATCACCAAAAACTAACCTCTAGAACCTCTGAACCAAGAAAAAGGTGGGACACTAGGTGCTAGTGTGCAAAAGTAAGGCACAAAACACCTAGTTAAACAAGAGAATGGGAGAGATATAGAAGTTATATCTATTCTAACCCTAAAACCAGAGCTCTAGCTCTCTAACAATGGCTAACCTTCTGAAAATTGCTAACCCCCAAGCCAAGAGGGAGAGCTTCCCTCTTATAGGCCAAAAGCTTACAAGCTTGGCCACTAAGCAAGCCCATCCCTCCATACACGTGTATGGAGGGGAAACAAGTTGCAAACAGCTGTGAGAAAATATCTCACCAAGCAAGTGCACAGTGGTCGGCAGGGCAAAATGGTCATTTTGCCCAAAACAGTGCCGACTGGCACAATAAAGTGCCGACCGGCACAACATAGTACCGGCGACAACTTCTGACCACGGTAGCCTCTAGCCCCAGCCGGTGGTGTGTGGGGATGCCTCAGAAGGCATTCCCTGCCCCTCAAAGGCAAATCACAGGTGTTTGGTGCAAAACCAAACACAAACGGTCGAGTTCGGAGGTCCTGAGGCACGGCACGCGAGCCGAGAACTCCGGGAACTCCAAACGAACACACACATGGATGATCACCGAGTGTCCAAGCGGTGACGTCCAAGTCTTGAGGACGGTCAAAAATGGGGTGTCTACAGTTGTATTTAAAAACCACTACACACTTTATGTCGCTTCTTCTTCAAGTAATTATTGAGACTCATACATGACCATCCATAATACAACAGCATTGACCTTTGTTGTTTTGACTTCTCAGGTCCAGAGATATAGATAGATGAATTAGAGCAACTTGTGATTCAGCTTATAGTGGATCGTGTTTTGGTAAGGAGCTCGACTCTTCAGACGTTATATCCGTGGATGCTCATTTCATTATTGTTGTAAAAATGAGCTCATGTGTTGATGATGATTATAAATCAGATAAGACATGGAATTCAAATTTGTGAACTCTTACTTGATAAATGATGTGGGTATTTTAAATCCGGATGGAACTTTTTTTATCAACAAGAAAGAAAATTTTATTAAAATATCACGACATCCACCAAAAAAAAAAAAAAAAGACTAACAGAGGACAAGACATCCACCAAAAATACTAAAACACAACAAAATTACCACAAAATATCACGTGCAACATACGACTCTCGAATCTCTAGAAATAGAAAGTAGAGTGTTATTCCCTCGAAAGGAGACTGAAACCCAAAATGAAGCCAATTAAACTATCTTATCCCATAGACTCGTGAGATCATCAATCTTCTCTTCGAAGATTCTAGATTCCTTTCCAACCATTTCAATCTATGAAAATAAATTTATAAATGAAAAGGAGTACTTTCCTTTCATTTCCTTCTAATGTGTTTAGGTTTTGATGATCCTCTTGTCTCTTGGTTGATGCATTAAATGAAATATGGTAATATTTTTATTTTTTATTAATATATTTTGGTTTATTACCTTCTGTTTTTTTCTGCAGAAAGAAGAATTTCAGCATATAGCTTACTCCACAAATTCTTATGTAACCATAGGACCTCTTGCAAAGCAAGTATTACAAGGTATATGAATTTGATTTTTCATGTTGATCCATAATACATAATAGCTGAAACTTAGTGAGAATGTATTTCTTTGCTTGTCTGGTATTCATACACGTTTTTTGAAGTAGGGACACTATGTTAAATTGTCTTGCCAAGCACAATTCCTATAATTTGTACTCTTATGGACAAGTTACACTGTTACTGACATATTCTTCTCTCCTCTCTTGCATCATTAAAGCCAATTTTCATGAAAAAGTGGTATTTTACTGTTTACACCAGTGTATACATTGGGATAATGCAATTCTTTTGCAACTTGTTGTGTTTTAAGTTCAATTGCATTATATACAGGAAAGAAGATTGTTAAGCTTGAGGTTTCTCGAGAATAGAAGAGTAAAGGTGGCATAACGAAGACTTCCAAATGTAGCCTAACGTCATCAGGATTACAGTACAAGCTTGATGAGCTGCGAAAGGAACTTTCTTCTATTCATGGGGGAATATTTCCTCATTCGGTCTTGTCAACTCAACAGATCACCATGCTAAGTACTCAGAGACCGAAGACAATAGAAGAGGTGCGTCCCCCACACTTTGATCTTCCGGTTAAAGATTTCTTTAGTATTTGACTAGCTTCGTTATGATACTCTAGTTCATAAACTGCTACTGCAATCAGTGTAGCAATCTTAAAGAGGAATTCCACAAACAAAGAGTATCTATGGTTTATATTCACTACAACTAGAGTTTGTTGACAAGTTTCTGATTATATTTATAAAAAATTTGAATACTATAAACAAAAAATTGTTTTATATTGAAAAATTTGTAAATAGTTTAAAAGTAAGTTGTTTTCACTTGCGAAACAGCTCAAGTTTATATTGTTTTAATATCTGAATGGCAACATAAACAGCTCAAATCTGAACACATGCAAGGCGATATTTGAATATGAAGGTGTACTATCTCTGAAGACTGTTACATATGTAACTTAACTTGTGAGTGAAAGTAAGCAATTAATTAGTTTCCAACTTAATTATTTTTCTTTATTGTTTTAATAAGTAAACAATGAATAGGTTCCAACTTATTATGAGTTAAGAACAAAAATATCATAATTGACTAATTTAATAACTTTATCTTTTTCCATTTGTAGTATGGTTTCTCATTTATTTTCCTCTGTTGAATTTGCCTTAGTTATTTCTTCTTTGGCTATTGATTAGGATACTTCATTTCTTTCTTAGACAACCCCATCATGAAAAATAATATAAATGACTGTGTTACAATTCATAATAATTATCAGAAAGTAGAAATGGGAAATATTGTGCTTGCACACATTTTTCTTACTGAAGAATCAAATTTCTAACAAGAGTTCTGGTCATGTTTGACTGAGATACTTCATTCATTTCTTAGTTGTCCATGTAATATATGTAATAATACCCCCATGTGAATAATGTAAAGATTATGAATGACTATTCTATAATCCATTAATGACAATTAGTGAGTAGAACATGGGAAATATGGTGCTCAGAGACATAATGCCTTTGGAGTAATTAGTTTATGAGAAGAGTATCCTAATTTCCTTTTCCTAAAAGAATAAGCTGATGAGTGGTTTTTGTAATTAAGTTCTAAAGTGTGTGCATTGTTTGTCATTTTATTTTATTTTTTTGAATGCCCCTTGTGTCTTTTTTAAATTTTTGCGTGGTTCAACTGTAAGGGAAATTAAGAAAATCTATGCTAGGTTCAACTGTAAAAGTATAAAATCAACTCCTATCATGATGTTTTAGATTAGTGAGTAATTTTCTGCTTATGTTTCAGGCTGTAGATGTAGTTTTTATTGCGGAACCTTGGACAGTGCCATGGACAGCAAAGACCATTATGCAAGTAAATCATTTTTTTCATTTAATAACAGTTAAGTTCGAATAGATTTGTTTCTATTTGATTTCAATCTTCATGGAAGTGTCATTTGGTGAATTGGGTTTTTGATTTTGAGATTTATGTTGGTGTTAAATATGATAATTAGGCATTGCTTTTTTGTTCTTTTTTTATTTTAAATGATCATTTTGATTCATTGATCTTAACTTGTGTTTTTGTTTGTTTTGGTACTAATAGGTTATCGAGCAAGTTGAAGTTGAGTATGTACCAGAAAAGGCAGAATTTGATGGTCATTTGGATGAGGAGTTTATGAAGGATTCTCTGGATTCTTTGGTGTTTACATATACACAAAAGAATATGGGTAGATCTGCCTATTATAACCCATGTATCTGGTTTTTTTTTTTTTTTTTAATGTCTTGTAATATTTGTTTACTTTGAAAAATGGTACCAATTTTATATCGTTTATAAATTGTCCTTTTCTACATTGAAGTACAATGAAGTATTACTGAAATTCAAGGACCTAGGTAAGTAAGTGTGAATGGAGGAGTAGTTTTGAAAAGTGATGATTTTATCGTTCTCTGAAATTCAAGGACCTTGGCATAGACAGATAGATAGACAGATATATGAACCAATGCTATTGTGACTATGTATATTCATTATACATATATGTGGTTGGGTTGAATGAATTTTGTTTGATATTAGATTGAGTGTTTATAAACAAAAAATGATTATTCTCAAAAAAAGAAAAGAAAAAGAGATTTGGCGACTAAAAAATTGGTCGGCAAATTCTATACTTTTGCGACTAAAATTATTGGTCGGCAATTCCTTACCTTTTGGCGACTAAATTGTTAGTCGGCGATTCCTCGACTTTTGGCAACTAATCTGTTTGGTCGTGGAATGTCACAATTGGCGACTAAGATATTTGGTCGGGAAAATATCACTTTTTGCGACCAAAGTGTTTTAGCGACAAAATGGATTAGTCGCGGTAATGATATATTTAGCGACCAAAAATTTAGTCAACAAATCCAACTTTTTCCGACCAACAAAAATTTTGGTCGCGAATTACTTTTGCCGACTCTCAATTGGCGACCAAAGTAGCGACAAAAAAAAATTGGTCGCGGATAATTTTTGCCGACTAAATATGAGCTTTTAGCGACTAATTTTTTGATCGGCAAATGTGTTATTTCTTGTAGTGAAAAGTCAAAATAACTTACCAATCCACCAATATAAACCTTCTAATGATTATAGCTAACTACACCCGCATGACTCATTTTGATTGTGAAATAACAATATCATTTTTCTATATTTTTAAATAGTAAATAATGCTATTATAAAGTGATTACACTAATAAAGTAATAAAATTACTATTAAACTAGTCCATATAAAAGAGAAACAGACAAGATTTTATTCCCAAAAAAAATGGCACATTAAATTAGTATTAAATCACAAATCGATTTTCAAGAACCATAAAATCAAGAAATAAATTAACATTTAACATAAATACCATAAACAGGTTTCTTCCACCACCATTATTCTCTATTCGAATCCAAACCATCATTCAATACCAAATTTCAACATGACTTTGGGACCTTATTAGTTGAATGCTAAACCTTGATTCCGATATTGTGAGATAAATTTGAAAACCCTAATTTTGATTTGGAAGACAAAGGAACCTTAGTTTCTACCGTTGAATTTTGCGAGCGAAAAACCTTTTATATCTCTAAAAGTTTAGATATAAGATTAAAATAATCAAAAGTTCAAGGGTCAAATTGATTTTCACGCAATAATTTGGGAAGTGAAATAATTTTCCTCTACTTAAAAATACTTAAAGTGATACCAAGCAAAAAGAATTAAAAATACTCAACTATTGCTTGTTATAACTTTTTCTTCTTCCACTGAATGACGTTATACTTTGCCTCCTTAGAGTATTGAAATTTAAAGTTGGAAAAATTAAGTGACCCAATTAACAATTGACATGTTGCTTTTATTGTATTTATTCTATTGTCTTCGGTTTGACTTAGTTCATTCTGAAAAGGCAATGGTGGCATTAATTAAGTTGCCTTGTTCTTTTCATGACTAATATACATATGAGACATCTTAATTTCCTACATCACATTGTGGAGTCAGCTATAGGGTTGGGGAATGCTGATATTTTATTTGAAGATTTTGATTTCTTTTAATTTTTGTATGTTTTGACATTTGGTAATAAAAAAAAAAAAAAAAAGTTTTTAAAAACTTCACCAATACTTTATAATTGTACTAATTATATCACATATTACACAATTTAGACAAGGTATTCTTCTTTTCTTTTTGGGGAATACATATTGTGGAGAAGTGGTTTGGAAATACTCTTCAGATCCTGGGGGACGCCAATGATCCTCAGCTAGCCACCTGAAAGGATACAAATACTCCGATCGGGGGTGTCGAATTAGCACTCCGACGGACAAGTCAGTCCTTCTCCTCCAGATAGCTTGACCTCTAAGTTTTAGTAAAGTGAATGTTACCTACCTTTCCAAGTCCGCTATTCCTTTATTTATATCTGTTTTTCCTGGGCCTCAGGGCCAGGGCCTGCTTTTTAATCATTGTCCCTTCTTTTATTCAGCTCCAAGGGTCTATACTTAATCGGCTATTAT
Organism: Camellia lanceoleosa; assembly: GCA_025200525.1. Lineage (NCBI taxonomy): Eukaryota > Viridiplantae > Streptophyta > Magnoliopsida > Ericales > Theaceae > Camellia > Camellia lanceoleosa. Next base: position 12,617,836 of record CM045769.1, on the reverse strand, counting down.
ATTATATTCGGCCCACTATTCTCGTAGGATACCGCCGATTGATATCAGGCTTCGAAAGTGCGCACATTGTCTTTTCCATATATTCGGCTCCCACAATTGCCCTCCGAACTCCCTATTGACGGTAGTTAATCGGCGTGTTTGGTTTCGAATTTGAAAAGTTAAAATAGGTCAGACGGCTTCGCATATAGATGTCAGAATGCGCACACCTTTTCAGTCATCATTGCACTTTCCCGCCTCGTTCGTGCATCTCTCGCATTTATTGCGATTTGAAACTTCAGTCTTTTTGAGTGCATAATTCGTCAAGTATTCGAGGCTTTTGGATCGCCAGCGGGTATCCCTTCTCTGACTCGCATTTTCTGCAACTCTTCTCCGTCTACTCTTGCCCCACTTACTCCTCGTAAGTCTTCTTCTCTTTTCTTTGCAATCCTAGTTTCTGTTTGTTATTTTAATTTCGGCGGACCCTTGAACCCTCGCGAAAAATGGCTAAACACTTGAAAGACCTCCTTTCTGAGGGTCGTATTTCCGGATTCTGGAGACATTTTTCCATCCCCGACGATGTCCATTTATCTCTTGTTACGGACAGTGCTTTTGATATGGAGCGGGAGGATCAAAATACGATTGTCTTCCCTCTCTTATCCATAGCGGAGGGCGGAGTACGTTTTCCCTTACGTCCGTTGCTTAGGGTCGTCCTTCGCTATTGGGGTCTAATTCTTTCTCAACCCAATATAAATTTTTTCCGAATCATCATGGGGGTGATAGAGTTGAACTGATGCCTTAGGATCAGTCTTGGCATTCCAGCGATTCGGCACTGCTACGCTCTAGCCAAATCTTCTGGTCGGCTGGGGCGATACTTCCTCAAGGCCAAGGACACTGACCATCATTTGATAACCATGCTTGCCAGTTCTGGTAAGAGGGTTGGCGACGTAATGGTCAATGTCCGAGGCAATTGGGAGTTTGGTGAAGGCGAAGACCGCCTAGACCCCATTCCCAGACGGAAGGGCGATCCAGGTTGCCATGCAACGCCTTGTGCTTGTTGACCTATCTTTTATTCGACTTCTTTCATTTAATCACCCCTTGTCTTTTGTAGGTAATAAATTGAAGAGGATTCTTATCTCAACTGACGGCGCAGTTCTTGAGGAGATTAAGACTGCACTGAGATACTTCGGCCGCCCTAACGTACAAAAGCAAGGAAGGGCTGCTCTCATCCTCCTTCGATACGAGCCTACTTATACTACCTTCTCGGCAGTGGACGATATTCTAATTCCATCCGGCGATTAACACCTTTCGGCTCTTATCTTTTCCAGCTTCAGAAACCTTAGGCAAATTGGTCTCGAAGATTCCGATTCGGGGCAAGACGTGGAGCCGGTGGTAGAGGTCGTTGCCGAATCAGACAGAGAGGTCGCTGAAGAGGCCGAAGAGGTCGAAGAAACCCTGCGCTCGGCGTTTAAGGCTGCCGGACTTAACCAGCCTTCGCCGTCTACTTCGGGTCAGGCAGAGTTTTCCTCTGGAGATATTTTTGCGAATTTGGGAGACCTACCCGGCGATTTTTTAGAAGCTATGGCCGGGGAAAACCTTACGCAGATGGCACGAAAGAAAAATGCCAAGCGAATGGTTGCTCGAAAGAAAGCTAAGGCCGCCAATTTTGAGCCCACTTTGACTGAAACTCCCGTACCCATTATTGAAGAGATGGTTCAGGTTGGCGCGGCCAAAACGGGGAAAGGGGTTGAACAATAGGTCATTGAAGAACGACTGATTCCAGAGGAACGGAGGGAAAAACGTAGCACCAAGGGAGAGGCTGGTTCAAAAATTAGCTCCGCTGACAAACAGCCTCGTTTAGAGGAGTCGACCGTGGTTGCTTCATTCATTGTTCGGCCATGGATCAAAGAGACGCCAGTTTCTTCCAACGCTTCAGCCATTGAGGATCCAGCCGTGGCGTTGAGCCTGGCGGCTTCAATTTCCTTGCCGGCTCATAACGCAGCCTTTCGTGCCATGTCGGATGTCATGGCTGTAGCCTTGTCTGCGCAGTCGGCGCTCCTGGTAGGTGCATCCCAGATTCTCTTGAATTTGTTTTTATCAAGGTATCTGACGATCCCAACTTGTTTTGCAGACGGTCGGCAGGATCGCCGACTTAGGACGTCGCCTGCATGATGTGCTTGAGAGGATTGACCATTTGCAATCAGAAGCGAACGGTCAACGGAGTAGGGCGGACTTTGAAGTAATGAGAGCCACGATGGAGAGAGCGCGAGCCGAAGCAGAGAAGGAGAGGGCTCGTACTGCTGAACAAGTCCACCTGGATACTGAGGGTAGGGCGAATGCGAGCGAGGAATCGCTCAAGTTAGCCAAAAAGGCGCTCGCCGAGGTGGAGGTTCAGTTAGAGGAGCTCAAGGCGGCCAAGGAAAAAGCTGACTCAGAGGCTTCTGTGGCGTTTGAGGCAGGGAAGAGGGCTGCTTTCACGGAATATGTAGATGAAGTCCCCAAATTCGAAAATCGGGGGTTCAAACATGGGTGGCTCAAAGCCCTTGCTGCCGTTGGAGCTACATCGGCCTTGTCGATTCCCTACGAGCAAGTGGACGTTGAGCCACTTGAATCTGACCCCGAGAATTAAACTGGGTGATATTTTAATGTTATTAAGTTTTTTTAATTCTGATGTAAGCTTTTGTTGGTTCAGGGTAGTTTTCATGTATAAATTGGTTACTATCCGTGCTCAATTTATTAATGAAAATTGCCTTGTTATTTCCCTATACTTTAATGAAAATTTCCTTGTTATTTGTACAAAGTTTGTGAAGTTATGTTAAATGAATAATTTTTTGCCTTTTGCTACTTTGGATGAAATCATTGCTGCGTTTGAGCTTTCAGAGATTGAATGTCCTATGGCAATATTGCTGTCATTCTTATGCCGAATATTTAGTGGGCATTAAAACTGAAAAGGTTGGGGAAATTGCCCTGGCCCCATGGGGTTCATGGTCATTCGGACGCCGGATGATACGAACTGCCCTTGCAACGGCGGCTGGGGCACTTGAGCCGAATACAATGAACATGGGATATATTGGTGAATCGGCCCTTGTCCCGGTGGTTCATGATCATTCGAATGCCGGATGACAAGAACTGAATAATCGTGAAGTCGATTCATGAGCCGGCTGGGGCACTTGAGCCGAATATATTTATGCCTTATTTCGGCTTGCGAATAATGTATGCTGAATGGGCACATGAATTTTTCCCTTGCCCCACGAGGATTAATCTAGTCGGCGCCGGGCAATTGAGGTTTTTACAGTTAATGAGATTGCCTCAAGGGTGCCGTCCCTGTAGAGAATAAATGAACGAAGGTACGACTTTCATGATCTTAGAAAACAACTGACTCCAGCTCTTTGAGGGAGATTTAATGTGTGAATGTCAAACAGACTCTTCTACAACAGCAGAGAGGAAGCGAGGACGCTAGCTGAGCTGGGCGGAGACATGAACCAAGGTGGTGAACCATTGCGCATAGGAAGCAAGAGTTCTAGGGATCGAGAGAGGCGTCAATGTAGACACTCCATTTTTGACCGCCCTTAAGACTTGGGCACTACTGATGGTTTACTTAGTAGAGAAAGGTGCGTAGGGGAAAGGTTCAGTTTCTTCAGTAAGGGGAGAGTCAAATCTCAACTTCATACCCCTTTTTGGACCAAAACAATCTTGATCAAAATATTTTAGACTTGAAATCCTCTCTTTCAAAATGTTTTGAGAATACAGTTCTACGATGTTCCGACGCTCGCATTTTGTTAAATGTCGCGCTTTTCAGTAAACCGAACAAGGACAAAGTGAAAATGAATGAAAGAGAGATGAAATCTTTGAAAAATCTTTCAAAACACCTTGTTTAGGGGTTTGGAGTTGAAGAAAAGAAGATAAGAGGGAAGAAACCCAGTTGGGGGAGAAAATGGGCATGAACTGTTAAGAGAGAGTCGAGCAGCCCTCGCCGAATCGGGCCTATTCATTTGCATACTTGGAATCCAGCTATGAGGCCACCACCGTTGGAAAGATTACTTCCGGGGCTTCATTTTGCACTCAAGAATCTCCTAAAGCCAATTCCGGACGGGAGAGATATGGTTGGTTGAAGTAGGGCATCACTCTGGTTGGACTGAATCTGCGCGGTTTCACCAAAACAGGCATAACTTTTTGTACAGGAGAAATTTTGATGTAAGGCTGGTGCCATTGGAAAGATAACTTATGGGGCTTCAATTTGGACACCTGGTTGACCACTTTTGGACTTCCCAATCACTGGTCGACCACCTTTCTTTCTGGAAGACCAATTTTTGTCCTGAAAAACCAGAAAAAGTAGCAGGCCGACCAGAAAAGGTGGTCGGCCGACCACTTATGCTCAGAAAGCTCAGAATTGACAGATATTTTCACTCCAGCTGTCTTCCAAAACCTCCAGCTGTCCTATAATCAGATATTTTCGAGCCAACTTTCATTTTTGATATATAGGAGGCTATATCTTTCATTTTCAAGGGACAATCTTCCTAAGCAAGTTTTGGGAGCTTCTCACTCTAAAAAATCCCTCTCTTTCTAGAAATTTCAGAGCCAAATCTCTGCCTGTCTCTCCTTCTCTTACCTTTGTGTGCATAGTAAGAGCTATTCTTGGAGATATACCTCTCCTTTGCCTAGGCACCCTTGATCAAACTCAACTATCATTGGGCTGAGGTTCTTTGAGGATATTTTTGAGCTCCAAAATCTGGTTTTAGCTCAGAGTTTGGACCCCTTTTGCTGCTGTCTTCTTGAGCTTCAAGGGTAACACACCATTTCCCTCTTTTAAGCTTTATTTTGCTCTATCTTTAGCCATTCTTGAAAGCATATTTAGGCTTTGTCATAAACTGAAAAAAGTCTTTTTTTGAGCTTCTAAGCATGTTTGTTTAAGGTCTTTTTTCTGTTGGGGGTCATCTACTCCCTTGCTTGCTTGTTTTCATCTTGTTTTGAGCCATGCATCTAGGCCTTTGTATTGTGCTTTGTTTGACCTTTTAGCCACTGAAATCCAGTGGATTTTCAGTGGCTAACATACTGTTTTGAGCCTCAAAATCAGAGAGGGCTGACCCTCTCACCCTTTGTTCTCTTTACTAGCTTTCTTGGCCTTCCAAAGGAGCCCCCATTTGCATGTTTTCAAGCCATGTTTCAGGCCAATTTTTGTGAGTTTTGTGACCTGCATGAACTTTGTCCGGAGCCCTTTTTGCCATATTAAGTGTCTATTATGCATGTGTAGAGTAACCCTCTTCAAGGCCTTTCAAAGGGGCTTTCACTTGCATGCTTCCTAGCCTCATTTCAGGCCCTTTTCAGTGAGTTCTAGGGCCCTCATAACCTTTTTTCAGAGGTGGTTTTGCCATTTTGTATGTCTATCTTGCATGTGTAGAACAACCCTCTTATTGGCCTTGCAAAGGGGCACTTCATTCTAGCTTGCCTTGATCATGTTTCCATGGGTTTTTGGGCATTATTTGGCATGGCATACTTATGTTTTTGGCTGCTTTGGTGAGCTCTCATGTGCTTCATATAGTTGTAGTGCAAATCATGGTTCACTAGCTTATTTTGCATGCTTTGTTGACCCTTGATTTTAGCACTTTTTGGCCTTGCCTTAAACTGATTTTGTGCATATTTTGGACTGCCCTAGCTCTGTTTTTGTGTCTCATGGTCGAATGATGCTTGTTTTGTATGCTTGTAGTTCAATACACTTGCCTAGCTTTGAGATTTGAGGTCTATTGCATGCATATACTGAGGTGTTTTCATGCTTTGGGGTCATTTTGTATCATATTTCAGAGCCTATGTGAATTCCATATCCTCATGTTTTCTCCTCTTTAAATGCGTTTGAGAGTTAGGCTTGTATGCATTGTTTTCGGACCATTGAATGAGCTTCATTTCTTTGCATATTGAGCCATCATTTTAGGCCATTTTCCCACTATCTTGGACCTGCCTAGGGTCTGTTTGGGGCTGGTCTTGCCATTTGTGCATCGCTTTGTGTACCTCTAGTGTAATCCGCTTCACTACTTTCGATATTCGGGCCATCTAGCATGCATTGGGTAACATATTTGCATGATTCGGGACCATTGTACATCATGTTTCAGAGCTGGAAAATGTATGCTTGTATGCCATATTTCATCCTTTGCCATGCTTAGTTAGAGTTGCATGTTGTAACTTAGGATCGGTCCATTGCATTCGTGCATGCTTGCATGTATTTCGGTTGTCTCATTTTCATCATATGGCCACTGATGTGAGTGTGGCTGAGGTCCACTCATACTGGTGTAAGTCCATCTTACATTGTGTATGCCATTTTAGTCCATAGCATTGCGTATGCTAGGTTGCATGTTATGTCATGTGCGTCGTGTATGCCATATTATGTCACGTGCATTGAGTATGCCATCCTAGGTTCATAGCATTGCGTATGCTAGTTGCAAGTTTGCATATCATCCCTTGCATGCCAGCATGATTAGGTTGCATTGCATTTTGGGTTGCATGTTAGTCGCATTGTGTATGCCATCTCATTGCATTGTGTTTGGAGTAGGGTTAGTCCAAACATGGGAAACGAGGGACGTTTCGTACTCAAAGTGACGAAACGCGTCTCAATTCCCGGTCGCCGACACTCCGGATTACCCATGATGGAGTTCAGGCCTTGTTGTGTTTATATGTGCATTCATTTCATATTGAGTCGTGCAATTCGACTCCTCGGCCATCATGCATCGAGATGCATGATTGGTGGCACGAGGATCAAGGTCTACACTCCCTAGAGCTTGTGCAATGACGGAGAGAGTAGTCGTGCACACATTTGTTGAAAATGCTTTGCCATGCCCTTCTCTTGTTTTTGTTGCAGAAAACCAGGAACCAGAGGCAGAAAGTGGTCGGCCGACCAGCTTTTCGGGCAGGCCGACCACCCTTTTGGGTTTCTCCCACAAGAGGTGGTCGGTGGGTGGTCTCTAATGCCATTGGCTAGTCGGTGGCTTTCCCACAGCTTCTTAGGGTGGAGTTTCAGCCTTTTGGAGCCTTGTGCAAGTTTCTGAATTCAATTGCAAACAAGGGCGAGACGAGGCATCACGATGGATTTCCTGACGAGGCGACTCGAGCGTGCATGCATCCATCATCATCCAAAACAGAGCCGAGGCAGTCACATTCATTTAGTTTACATGCTTACTTAGCTGATTTGTTAATTAGTTAGCTTTGTGTAATAATTAGCTGTAGTTAGTTATTTATTTCGTTGTGTATTATTTATTCGGACCCTCTGAGGAGGGCAATTTTGTAATAAGTGTGCGTGTGTGTGATGTATGTCTTCCAACCCCATGCCTTTCTCCCTTTTATTTACCAGCTTATGATGGTTAGATTAGGGCATGTTTCAATTAGCATACTTATGCTTGCATGTTTGCATCATTCATCTGTATGGCATGCACCGGGCTCGGCGCATCATACTAACTGCATTGTATTTCAATTCCGAGTTGAATACTTATTAGTTGTAGCATTTCACATGTCCTTTTAGAATAGCTAAGCCTATTATAGTTGCATTGTCACACCCCAAATCCGGGCATGACCGGCCGTGGCCCACAAGGACTTAGCCCAAGGCACACATAAGCCTAAACACGAATCCATAATCACATTGAACAACTAAACACTAGTCCAATAATACATAACCAAAACTCAATCCAGACATGCCACAATTATAAACAGCAAAATCAACCGTAATCAAAACCATCCAAACTTATGGGATATAAACTGCCCACATATCAAAATAATCCTAAATGAACCTCAATAAAAATAAAAAGAAGTATGCACAAACTGGACATCACAATCTAAAACAAAATAAATGAATGTCCTAGAGGTCCATGCAATTGAGTCCATGCAATTGAGTCCCCGCTACGCCATGAGTCCACTCTAAGTCCTTCTAACACCTGGAAATGGTAAACAACTATGTCAGCTGATAGCTCAGTGAGTAGCAACATGGATAGTAAATACAGTTTTGAAAACATGGCTCAATTCCAAAATAAGATATATATCACAGAAACTAGATTGGCATACAGTTTGGTAAATACAATCTGTTTCAAAAAGAAGGTTTCACAGTTCAACATTTAAAATACTCATGTCTCGCAAGAACATGATAAACGACATTTTCCACTTAAAACAGATTATAACATGAACACCAATAATTTTCTGGGTACCAAGAAAAACAAATAATATGCCACACAGTTCTCAAGGCTACAAGCCCCGTTGGATCCAAAATCGAACTAAGAGTCATCCTCAGGGTGGCACCTAGGCCTTTTCTCAAAGACGATCCGATTGAAGGTCACCTAGTTGTTTTTAAAGGTCTTTTCCTTACAATCGTTGAGCACTAGAGTCATCACGGCCTAACCCGGATCTGTTCCCTAGTGGCCAGAGTCACCACACACAGTGGAATAAGTTCCCTGGACTAAATACACATATGGTCCCAATAATCAATACACATCGGCCAAGAAAAACATGATAGTTCATCATTATAAACATGAGACCAAAACAAATAGTTTACAGTATGCCAAATTCACACATGTTTTAGAAATAATTTGATTCCATTGATAATATAATAATTTATCAAAACAGTTTAGTCATGAAACAACAATTTAATTTTCCAACAGTTCAGGGTGGGGAACATTTATAAAAATACGTAGCATGAAACTACTCACCTGAAACGAAATAATATAATCCTTGAATCGAATAGAGTGTAAAAGTCCAATTAGTGCCCTGAACCAAGTATAAAAACTACACGTCACAACTAATTTAAAAACACTAAAAACAATAGGAGCTAAGTAACCTCAACTAAAGCGCACTAACCCGGCTCAATCCAACTCACCGTTACTCTTAAATATTACCTAAGTTCATGTTCTTCAAGGTTTAAAATCACTCAAAACATGGGTTCCGGTCAAAACTTAATTAATTGTGACTTTAAGATAAAACAGAATTTCAAACAAGCCTTCCCAACCTATTCGCTAACTTTGAAAATTACAAAACCCACTCCACGCTATCCGAAAAATTCCAATAACCTCTAGATATGATCTAATATATCCTAAGTTTCAAATCCAATTGGTTTCACTTGATTTGCTTATCAAAATAATTATCTACAATTTATTATATCCAAACAGGTTGTTTTCTGCAGCACTTTAAAGAAATTGACGGTTCTCTTAATATACACAAGCAATCAATGCAAGGCCAAAAACATACGAAACTAGACTCGTAACCGGTTCTAATGACACTAATTTGATAATTTTTGGATTTATACCCAAAGAGAACAACATTCCCGAATTTACTGTTTCGGACTGGTTTCCTGGACATATTTGAATACCTCAATTTATATGGATTTTGACTCCCAAAAATTATGAAAAAATTTAGATATGCAATTTAATATGTAATTGATCTAATGTAAAAATTTCAGTTCGAAATTCATCCGTTTGATATGGTTTCTTGATTTTTAAAGTTCGTGATTATGCGCAGAAATTTTTTTAACTAAGAATAATACCAATTCTTTATACATGAATTTGACTCCTCAAATTTCTTAACAGTATATATATATACAAAATATATAAACCTACAACCTCCATGAATGAATAAAATAATAATGGAATAAGGATAAAAACAAAACCAAAAGGAAGAAGAAACATAAAGACCCACCACACCCAAAAATTCCCCCTTGTTTGCAACCCTTCTTTTCTCTTCTTCTTTTCTCTCAACCTTCTCTTCCGTGGCTACTGTGTTTGCTACTTATAGTGTAGATTAGGAACCCTAGGGTTGTTATATATTGTATTGGGCAACTTAGGGTTACTTTATATATCTAAACAAAAGGCTCTAAATTATTATCTCTTTATATTATTTTATTTTCTAACCCATTAATTTAAATAAAATATAACTATTAATATAACAAAATATACTTACAAACTTACCCTCTATTTTTTTTTTTTAAACAATAAATATTGCCTCTAAATTAAATACTTTCACCATAAATTTATTTTAAGTTAAAAAATTAATTAAAAGACCCTCCAATAATATTTAATTCGCACTTAAGGATTCACAATAAAATATTTGAGATTTGTAAAATTATTATTATCTAATTATTTATTTTATTTGTATATTCGGGTTCTCACATTCTCCCCCCCTAAAAGAAAAGTTTCGTCCTCGAAACTAACATGATTAAATCATAAGAATAGATGTGGGTACTTCTCCTGCATCTTGTCATCGCGTTCCCAAGTCGCCTCTTCAACTAGATGATTACACCACAGTACCTTAATCAATTTAATAAACTTTGTACGCAACATTTTCTCTTTTGAATCCAAAATCTGAACAGGCATCTCCTCATGCGAAAAATCCTCTCTAATCTAAAGTGGCTCATAATCTATCACATGCGACGAACTGTGCACATATTTCCTCAGCATAGCCACGTGAAGCACATTATGCACTCCTGCCAACCTAGGCGGTAGAGCAACATGATAAGCAACCTCACCAACCTTCTCCAATACCTCAAATGAACCAATGTATCTAGGACTCAACTTTCCGTTCTTTTCAAACCCGATGACTTCTTTCCACGGTGATACTTTCAAGAATACCATATCCCCCACATGAAACTCTAAATCTCTCCCACGATGATCAACATAACCTTTTTGTCTACTTTGAGCAGTCAATAATCTCTCTCTGATGGTGATAATTTTCCGTGTGGCATCCTCCACCAAATCAGGTCCAACATTTGCCTCTCACCAACCTCATACCAACACAAAGGAGACCTACACTTCCTCACATACAAAGCCTCATAAGGAGCTACTCCCAAACTAGAATGATAACTATTATTATAGGCAAACTCCATGAGCGGCAAATAATCATCCCAATTACCTCTCCACTCCAAAGCACAAGCCCTCGACATATCCTCAAGGGTTTGAATAGTCCTCTCTGATTGCCCATCTGTCTGAGGGTGATAAGTTGAACTAAAATTTAAACGAGTGCCCATAGCTGACTTTAACGCACCCCAAAACTTAGACACAAAACGAGGGTCCTGATCTGACACTATTGACACAAGTGCACCATGCAATCTAACAATCTCCTTCACATACAACTGTGCAAATCGAGCTAGAGAATAGTTCATTCGAACTGCAATAAAATGTGCTGACTTGGTTAATCTATCAACAACTACCCAAATTGCATCGTGATTACTACTAGTACGAGGTAATCCACACACGAAGTCCATGGTAACATGATCCCACTTCCACTCCGGTATAGGTAAGGGTTGTAGTTTCCCCGCAAGTTTCTGATGTTCTACTTTAACCTGTTGACACACCAAACACTGAGCCACAAATTCTGCAATATCTCCCTTCACACCATTCCACCAAAAATGTTCATGAAGATCCCGATACATCTTAGTGCTTCCAGGATGAATGCTGTAACTAGAACTATGTGCCTCCATCATAATCTCCTTCCTCAAATCACTACCAACAGGAACACAAATTCGGCTACGAAATCTAAGCAACCTATCATCACTAACCACAAAGTCTACATGCTTACCCTTTGCCATCTCTCCTTTAATACGCTCACACTGGGGGTCAATCTCCTATGCTAAACAAATCCGTTCTCTCAAGGTCGGTTGAACTGTCAATTGACTACAATAAGCCTTATTACCAGGTGTAACAACCTCAAGCCTCAAACGTCTCATGTCTTCCACCAAACAACTTTCAATAGACAAAGCAGCTACATCTCCAACTGCAACCTTCCTACTCAAGGCATCTGCAACCACATTTGCCTTCCCCGGATGATATAAAATATTCACATCATAATCTTTTAGTAACTCAAGCCATCGTCTTTGCCTCAAATTTAGTTCCTTCTGTGTGAAAATATACTTCAAACTCTTATGATCAGTGTAAATCTCACATGACTCTCCATACAAATAATGCCGCCAAATCTTAAGAGCAAAAATCACTGCTGCTAACTCCAAGTCGTGCGTAGGGTAGTTTCTCTCATGTATTTTCAACTGTCGTGACGCATAAGCAATCACCTTCCCATGCTGCATGAGCAAACATCCTAAACCCTGTCGTGAAGCATCACTATAAATCACAAAACCACATCCATCTGTGGGTAAGGCAAGGATTGGAGCTGATGTCAATCTCTGTTTAAACTCTTGGAAACTACGCTCACATACATCATTCCACTCAAACTTTACCCCTTTCCTGGTGAGATTGGTAAGTGGCAAAGCAATACGGGAGAATCCTTCCACAAACCGTCTGTAATACCCAGCAAGCCCTAGAAAGCTACGTACCTCCGTCACAGAAGTAGGTCGTGGCCAATCAACAATTGCTGTCACCTTCGTGCTATCCACAGATACCCCATCTTTACTCACTACATGACCCAAAAAGGATACACTGCTCAACCAGAATTCACACTTCTCCCTAAGGATCTGCAGTACTACCCTCAATGCTGCTCATGCTCCTCCTTACTCGATTAAATTAGGATGCCATCAATAAACACTACCACAAATTTATTCAGTTGGGGTTTGAATACTCTGTTCATTAAATCCATGAATGCGGCTATTGCATTTGTGACACCAAAAGGCATCGCCAAAAACTCATAATGCCCATAACGGGTTCTAAAAGCAGTCTTAGGAACATCCTCATCCCTTACTTTCAACTGGTGATAGCCTAACCTCAAGTCAATCTTAGAGAATACTTAAACTCCCTACAATTGGTCAAATAGGTCCTTAATACGTAGCAAAGGATACATGTTATTCACTGTGACTTTGTTCGGTTCTCTATAATCAATACACAACCTCATAGACCCATCATTATTCTTCCCAAACAACACAGGTGCTCCCCAAGGTGAAACACTAGGCTTAATAAAACATTTGTCTAACAACTTCTATAACTGAGTTTGTAACTCCCTTAACTCCAATGGTGCCATTATATAGGGCACTTAAGAAATAAGTGTTGTGTTGGGGACCAAGTTAATGGAAAATTCTACCCCACGATCTAGAGGAAGTCCAAGTAGATCCTTTGGAAAAACATCAACACAGTCACTCACTACAAGCAACTCCTCTAACTTCTATTCTGGCAGTTTGATACTCACCACACAAGCTAAATAACCATGACATCTTTTTCTCAACATTCAGTTAGCCTGAAGGGACGAAATAAAACAAATAGAAGATCCTTTCCTATCTCCCTGAAAGAAAAAACTCATGTTGCCCCAGCATAGCAAAAACTACCCTATTTCTAAAACAATCAACAGAGATATGATGCTTGGTCAACCAATCGATCCTCAAAATTACTTCAAAATCCTTCATCTCTAAAGAAATCAAATCCACTAGAAAAATTCTACCATCCATCTCTATCTCAAAAGATCTACAATCATCCCCTAACACTACTGTTTCTCGCAATACTACTGTCCCACCCAATGGAGTAGACAAGGTAATACAAACATCAAAGGCTTACAAGGAATAGACAATCTGTGTAGATATCTAGGTGTCAACTCTTAACCTTCAAACTGAAATCAAGAAAGATTCAACACAAGTTTAAACAAAACTAACTTAACCAAACACAACTAAGAACTATAGGGACTCGGACCTCGTCTAAATGATGAAATGCAAGATATGTAACTCAATAAACCTATTGCTCTGATACCACAATTGTCACACCCCAAATCCGGGCATGACCGGCCGTGGCCCACAAGGACTTAGCCCAAGGCACACGTAAGCCTAAACACGAATCCATAATCACATTGAACAACTAAACACTAGTCCAATAATAAATAACCAAAACTCAATCCAGACATGCCACAATTATAAACGGCAAAATCAACCGTAATCAAAACCATCCAAACTTATGGGATATAAACAGCCCACATATCAAAATAATCCTAAATGACCCTCAATAAAAATAAAAAGAAGTATGCACAAACTGGACATCACAATCTAAAACAAAATAAATGAATGTCCTAGAGGTCCATGCAATTGAGTCCCCGCTACGCCATGAGTCCACTCTAAGTCCTTCTAACACCTGGAAATGGTAAACAACTAAGTCAGCTGATAGCTCAGTGAGTAGTAACATGGATAGTAAATACAGTTTTGAAAACATGGCTCAATTCCAAAATAAGATATATATCACAGAAACTAGATTGGCATATAGTTTGGTAAATACAATTTGTTTCAAAAAGAAGGTTTCACAGTTCAACATTTAAAATACTCATGTCTCGCAAGAACATGATAAACGACATTTTCCACTTAAAACAGATTATAACATGAACACCAATAATTTTCTGGGTACCAAGAAAAACAAATAATATGCCACACAGTTCTCAAGGCTACAAGCCCCGTTAGATCCAAAATCGAACTAAGAGTCATCCTCAGGGTGGCACCTGGGCCTTTTCTCAAAGACGATCCGATTGAAGGTCACCTAGTTGTTTTTAAAGGTCTTTTCCTTACAATCGTTGAGCACTAGAGTCATCACGGCCCAACCCGGATCTGTTCCCTAGTAGCCAGAGTCACCACACACAGTGGAATAAGTTCCCTGGACTAAATACACATATGGTCCCAATAATCAATACACATCGGCCAAAAACATGGTAGTTCATCATTATAAACATGAGACCAAAACAAATAGTTTACAGTATGCCAAATTCACACATGTTTTAGAAATAATTTGATTCCATTGATAATATAATAATTTATCAAAACAGTTTAGTCATGAAACAACAATTTAATTTTCCAACAGTTCAGGGTGGGGAACATTTATAAAAATACGTAGCATGAAACTACTCACCTGAAACGAAATAATATAATCCTTGAATCGAATAGAGTGTAATAGTCCAATTAGTGCCTTGAACCAAGTATAAAAACTATACGTCACAACTAATTTAAAAACACTAAAAACAATAGGAACTAAGTAACCTCAACTAAAGCGCACTAACCCGGCTCAACCCAACTCACCGTTACTCTTAAATATTACCTAAGTTCATGTTCTTCAAGGTTTAAAATCACTCAAAACATGGGTTCCGGTCAAAACTTAATTAATTGTGACTTTAAGATAAAACAGAATTTCAAACAAGCTTTCCCAACCTATTCGCTAACTTTGAAAATTACAAAACCCACTCCACGCTATTCGAAAAATTCCAATAACCTCTAGATATGATCTAATATATCCTAAGTTTCAAATCCAATTGGTTTCACTTGATTTGCTTATCAAAATAATTATCTACAATTTATTATATCCAAACAGGTTGTTTTCTGCAGCACTTTAAAGAAATTGATGGTTCTCTTAATATACACAAGCAATCAATGCAAGGCCAAAAACATACGAAACTAGACTCGTAACCGGTTCTAATGACACTAATTTGATAATTTTTGGATATATACCCAAAGAGAACAACATTCCCGAATTTACTGTTTTGGACTGGTTTCCTGGACAGATTTGAATACCTCAATTTATATGGATTTTGACTCCCAAAAATTATGAAAAAATTTAGATATGCAATTTAATATGTAATTGATCTAATGTAAAAATTTCAGTTCGAAATTCATCCGTTTGATATGGTTTCTTGATTTTTAAAGTTCGTGATTATGCGCAGAAATTTTTTTAACTAAGAATAATACCAATTCTTTATACATGAATTTGACTCCTCAAATTTCTTAACAGTATATATATATACAAAATATATAAACCTACAACCTCCATGAATGAATAAAATAATAATGGAATAAGGATAAAAACAAAACCAAAAGGAAGAAGAAACATAAAGACCCACCACACCCAAAAATTCCCCCTTGTTTGCAACCCTTCTTTTCTCTTCTTCTTTTCTCTCAACCTTCTCTTCCGTGGCTACTGTGTTTGCTGCTTATAGTGTAGATTAGGAACCCTAGGGTTGTTATATATTGTATTGGGCAACTTAGGGTTACTTTATATATCTAAACAAAAGGCTCTAAATTATTATCTCTTTATATTATTTTATTTTCTAACCCATTAATTTAAATAAAATATAACTATTAATATAACAAAATATACTTACAAACTTACCCTCTATTTTTTTTTTTAAACAATAAATCTTGCCTCTAAATTAAATACTTTCACCATAAATTTATTTTAAGTTTAAAAATTAATTAAAAGACCCTCCAATAATATTTAATTCGCACTTAAGGATTCACAATAAAATATTTGAGATTTGTAAAATTATTATTATCTAATTATTTATTTTATTTGTATATTCGGGTTCTCACATGCATTTTTGCATGTGTTGCATTAGGCATTCTCAGCATAGTTAGGATTCATGCATGTTTACTAATTAGCTTCTTTCTTTGGCTCGGAGTACTCGGTAAGTGTTTATGCTTTAGCATACTTGCATGCGTGTGAGTGACTGCCATGATAGCATGCTTACCATGAGGCTATGTGCTTATGTGATATACCTGCCTGAATGCCTGTGGGTGAAGGTTGGATTATCTGAATTGGAGTAATGCATTGACTGTGAGTTTTAAGCCCACTAGATAGTGGCAAAACCATCTTTTCTAAGCCCACCCGAGAGCGGCAAAATCTGCATTTTAAGCCTACTTACGAGTAGCAAACCGTTTTCAAAACAAACATGAGATGTTTTGTTCCAATTCAGGCGATCCGGTCTATATTTGTATGCTATGCGCATCACGTAGTAAATCTAGGCTAATAACCGGAATAAGAGCACAAAATGTTTTCAAAACTCGATATCATGGTTAGTAGGGGCCGATCTTTGATCGGGCGAGCAGGGGTGCTCATGAAGTGACCTTCCCCAATCATACCCAAGTTCCCAAGCCGAGGCAACTTTGGTGATGACGGACACGTGGCCTTAGGCAACGAGTTAGGGTTTTCTAAATTTTCCAAAATAAAATATTTAGGCGGTGACTCTGTATCTGGCAAAGCAGTCCATGTTTGGCACTTCTTTCAAAAAATCTGTTTTCAAAAACGATTTGCTGGATTTGGACTCTTTGATGATTCATCAGTCTTGCATTGCACTCTACGAGATTAGATACAGGACCGTGACATTGAGTCCTGAACTGTAGTGAGCCCAAATGAACAGAACGGGACTCTTCTCTCGGGACGTTCGGGGACGTCTACAGTCAGTCCCCTCGACATCGAAGCAGGTCGCCCAGGCGGGACAGGCAGTTGCAGGGCAGATCTCCGCAACCCCAGGTCGAGAGGGGATCCGACGCGCATCCGTGCCCATTGGGCTTTGCGGTCTTTATGGAAAACAGACCCATGACGGAAGCGGACTCGATCGTTCGAGACCCAAATGTAGCGGTCGAGTTTGCTCGCCAAATTTTTCCTCCTGAGGTTCAGCAGTCAATGATAAATCGATAGGACTACGAAGTATTTCGTGAAGGCATTCACGGGCGTTGAAGGGCTTTATCGCCCTCTGAAATCGGTATCATCTACCGTTGTCCGTAGAAATGGAGAAGAAGGACGAACGTATTTGAAGTTTGGAGGTTCGCACAGAGGCAGCTGAGCGAGAGTTGAGGAAGGTCAAGGCAAATCAGGCACAACCCGCCGGGTAGGGAAACTCGATCGTGGAAGAAAGGGTCACCCAACGGCTCATCAATACTGCGCTTGCCGATCGTGATACAGCGAGTATGTTCGCAATGGAGTCTGCGAAGAAAAGGGCCTATGAAAAAGGTTTTCATGATGGCCAAAAAGTTGGAATTGAAAAGACCAAGGAGAAGCTTGCTGAAGAGGTTTGCCGATGTGAAAATCGTGGATTTAGGCATGGTTGGATCAAAGTATCTCAAGCCACGGAAGCCCTTAGAGCGTCAGGCATTGATTCGACATCACCACTCTATCGCACTGAACTTTTTCCGTTTTCCACTTTTGAAGTTGAGAAAAGTGAGGATGAAGGTGACGCCACGTAAGAATACTCCTTGTAAGGCTGAAACGCGGATGGCGTTCAGAACTATGTAAATATTATTTGATCGAATAAAAACATTTTATTATAAATGCTTCGTTGCAGTTTGTATTCGGCGTATACGTGTTTTATCTTATCACATAAATGTTTAAATGAATTTATAAACATTGGTCGGCCCAAGAATCCATTAAATGACTAGTGACACGACAACTTATCATCAGGGTCGGCCAAATTATGATAGCCTGTTTATTCCTGAATGAGGCCATTCTAACTAGGCCACTTATAGTGAGTACTCGGCGCTGGTCCTAGATGTTTTGCCGATTGGGTTGGTGACTACCTTTGCCCCAGGTGATTCTTACGAATTGTGAAGATTCGATTAATGAGCCGAATATATAAAGAACCGATTCATGAGCCGACTGGGGCACTTGAGCCGAATATATTGATGAATCTGCCCTTGCCCCAGGCGGTTCAAGATTATTTGCCTTGGGATTGGGGCCTCGAGATCGCTGTCATTGTTTAAAATAAAAGGAGGGGGCGCTTCGTGTTGATAAACGCACTTCATTTATCTTTTCTTGTTGTGTCAAGGTCGAACTCCGGCCGATCTTGGTGTGGCGATGCATCGCGACAGAGAACCCACCCGTGCGGGGGTTAGGTCGCCAAGAAATGGGAGATTCGTGAGTCCCCAAGTCGTCGAAGCAGATCACCCCGAAAGGAGAGTCAACAACCATTAAATCTATTCTTCCTTGTCCTGGATCTTTGCCTTGACATTGTCAATGGTATCAGGGGAAGGTTGGCAACGTGCAAGAGCTGGGCTCGAGCACAGTTGGCTCAAGGCATTGCTAGCCATGGAGGACTTCCAAGTGACGGGCGTTGATTTGGAGCTGCCACTTTACGAACGCGTCTTGTTCTTCCTTTTTCGCTTTCGTGGTTGAAAAATGGATATTGTAATGTTCGAACATGGATTGTGTTTATGTAACAAGTGTTTGATCAAATAAAAAGTTTTATTTCAAACGTTTGCGTTTTACTCTAAATTTTATATATGCTTAGTTTAGCACCTTATTTCGAATGTTGGCATATCGTTTAGTTTTGTTTGTGCCAAAGAGGTGCTCCGAATTCAAGGTGTTGTGCACCAGAGGCGTGACGAATTCGGATTCTTAATCTGTGTTTTTACTCATGCTTTGGTAATCTTAGTATGCAAAAGACATGTAATGCTCCAAGTATAGCTCGATTGGCTTAGTTCAGGCGCTCCGAATCCGGAGGCTTAATCGGCCCTATGGTGTCGTGCACCTAAGGGCGCTCCGAATCCGAAGGCTTAATTTGGCCAATCGTGATATCTACGAAGGGCGCTCCGAATCCGGAGGCTTAATCGGCCCTAAGGTGTCATGCACCAAAGGGCGCTCTGAATCCGGAGGCTTAATTTGGCCAATCGTGATATCCACGAAGGGCACTCAGAATCCGGAGGCTTAATCAGCCCTAAGGTGTCATGCACCAAAGGGCACTCCAAATCCAGAGACTTGATCGGCCCTAAGGTGTCATGCACCAAAGGGCGCTCTGAATCCAGAGGCTTAATCGACCCTAAGGTGTCATGCACCAAACGACGCACCGAATCCGGAGACTTGGTTTGGCCAATCGTAATATCCACGACACCAAACAACGCTCCGAATCCGGAGACTTGGTTTGGCCAATTGTAATATCCACGAAGGGCGCTCTGAATCCAGATGCTTAATCGGCCCTAAGGTGTCATGCACCAAAGGGCGCTCCAAATCCAGAGGCTTAATCGGCCCTAAGGTGTCATGCACCAAAGGGCGCTCTGAATCCGGAGGCTTAATCGACCCTAAGGTGTCATGCACCAAACGGCGCTCCAAATCGGGAGACTTAATCGGCCCTAAGGTGTCATGCGCCAAAGGGCACTCCGAATCTGGAGACTTGGTTTGGCCAATCGTGATATCCACGAAGGGCGCTCCGAATCCGGATGCTTAATCGGCCCTAAGGTGTCATTCGCCAAAGGGCGCTCCGAATCCGGAGACTTGGTTTGGCCAATCGTGATATCCACGAAGGGCGCTCCGAATCCGGATGCTTAATCGGCCCTAAGGTGTCATGCACAAAAGGGCGCTCCGAATTCAGAGGCTTAATCGGCCCTAAGGTGTCATGCACCAAACGACACTTCGAATCCGGAGACTTAATCGGCCCTAAGGTGTCATGTGCCAAAGGACGCTCCGAATCCGGAGGCTTAATCGGCCCTAAGGTGTCATGCACCAAAGGGCGCTCCGAATCCGGAGACTTAGTCGGCTACATGACGAGTGCTACAATGGATTTGTGCGACCAAAAAATGATTTGTATTGCAGTAATGAAACATATACAAGTGTCAAAGCCCACAGGTCGGGTCAGTGATAAGGTTTTCATAGAATCGCAGCTTGTGCCGATTGCGGGGAGCCGCAGATTTCTTCAATGCCGTGGGCTGTTGGGAAGCGTACAAGCTGATGATAAGTGCTTGAAATGGCCTTCATAATATGTAACCAGGTTTGCCCCATGATGACGTTATATGGCGATGGGAGCTTTACGACCAGGAATTCTACTTCGATTGTTCTGAAGCCCGCTAGAACAGGCAGTGTGATCTTTCGTAACGGATACTCAAGATTCGTGTTAAAGCCGAACAATGGGTGAGGTGCCGGAGAAAGATCTGACTTGTTGAAGCCGAGCTTAATGAAAGTCTCGTAATACATATCCTCCGAAGTACTCCCTGAGTCTATGAGAATGCGTTCAATGGTGAACCGATTGACGCGTAATTTGATGACCAACGGATCGATGTGGGAGGTTGTTGCGCCGTTAAGATCGGAATCATTGAAAGTAATCGGCGGCGCTTCTCTGGGCCACTTGGCCATAATATGTTGCTTTTGGGGGATTGGATGCAAATGAATCGTGTGCACGGTTGGGGATGCTGGCAGGCTGTAGATCATATGGATTACGCCAAGTGGGGGTGAGTCCTACTTCAAGGCTAGTGCCTTGGTCAGCTGGCCCTTTCTCACGAACTGCTGCAGTCGGCCGTCCTGCACCAGTTCTTCCAGGTGATCCTTTAATGCGTAACAATTCTCAGTTTCGTGGCCGTGATCTTTGTGGTACTCGCACTGCCTATCCCTTCTTCACGTGTCGGGTGGCCCCACCATCTTCGACGGCCATTTGAAGAATGGAAGGTGTTGGACTTTGGTTATTATCGCGTTGGATCGGTTCGACAATTAATTGTACTTTTTGTCGACGCCGGCGCCTCGGCGCTTCCGTCGACTGTTTGTTCATTCGTTCGGTGGGAGCATTGATCGCTTGATCGGCGAGAGTCCCACCTTTTGTCTCGTTTAGTGCGTTGTCGTGGCTCAGGGCTCAGAGGTGGCACGGAACTTATTGGTTGAGCAATTTTAGGGGGGGCCATTTTGTTGGACATTTGTCCGGCCGTAATTCTCAAGGCATTATCTTCCACCTTGCAATACTCCTCAACTTTTTTCATGAATGCCCAGACTATTTTGGTGGGTCTTCTGGTCAGGGAACTGCGAAGAGCGCTGTCAGGATGTAGTCCCATTTTGAAGGCGGTAATGGCCATGGAGTCGTTGCAAGCGTCGTCAATGAGATTGAAGCACTCCCAATAGTGCACCGAATATGCTCTGAGCGTTTCTCCTGACTAGATCTGCATAGCCCAAAGAGAGTCGGCCTGTTTCGGTTGTACCTCGTTGGTGATGAACCTGGCCCTGAAGGATTTCTGTAATTGATGGAAGCTTTTGATCGAAGCCGGCTCCAGCTTGTAATACCACCTGACAGCTAATGGTCCCAGGCTGCTGGAGAATATTCGGCACATGAGGGCCTCGTTGTCTGCATGCAATGTCATGGCCTGCTTGTAGTGACGGATATGATCAGTGGGGTCTGATTTTCCGTCGTAGAGGGTGAATGACGGAGCTTTGAACTTCTTGGGTAGGGCCGCCCTTGCAATCTGCCGGACGAAAGGATCATGCTGGTCGTCTTCGTCTGAACTGCTTTTTCTGCGCTTGTTCCTTGTACGTACACTCTTTCCGGAGGAGCTGGAAGTTTCAGATCGTCCCTTCTTGTTGAGCTCCGTAGACAGTGAGTTGGAGTCGCTGTCAGTATCCCTTGGTCGGGCTCGAGGTCGTTGTCCGCCTGCCTTCGGAGGGCGTTCGGGGTCTTGGCGCACGGCTTCTCTGGATTTTGCTACTTCCAGGGCCAAATCTTGACGGAGACGTTCATTTTCAGCGATCATGTTCTCCAGCCTTTGTTTGTTCTGCTTTGCTTGTTCCATGATCGTTTGCATTGTCTCTTGTGCTGAAGTCGTTGGCGAATCAAAGTTCAAAGCGCGTCTTGCAGTGATGGTTTCGTTTCCGAGCATATTTCCTGGAGTGAGGTCATCTCCCTGTGTGGTCTCGTCAGCGGCTATCGGAGGATCTTCAGTCACGCTTGCCATGGATGTATTTGAGTATTTCCCACAGACGGCGCCAATTGTTATAAGTGGTTTGGAAATACTCTTCAGATCCTGGGAGACGCCAATGATCCTCAGCTAGCCACCTGAAATGACACAAAATACTCCAGTCGGGGGTGCCAGAATTAACACTCTGACGGATAAGTCAGTCTTTCTCCTCCAGATAGCTTGACCTCTAAGTTTTAGTAAAGTGAATGGTACCTACTTTTCCAAGTCCGCTATTCCTTTATTTATACCTGTTTTTCCTGGGCCTCGGGGCCAGGGCCTGCTTTTTAATAATTTTCCCTTCTCTTATTCGGCTTCAAGGGTCTATACTTAATTGGCTATTATATTATATTCAGCCCACTATTCTCGTAGGATACCGCCGATTGATATCAGGCTTCTAAAGTGCGCACCTTGTCTTTTCCATATATTCGGCTCCCACACATATAATATAAGCAAATAGAATTTCACCAATCTAGTAGAGCCAACAGTCAAGGTCCATAAGTCTCGCTTCTTATTTGGAAGAATATTAATAATTGCATGAGTGAGGTAAGACATCGTCACGTCACACTTTATTAACGAAAAATAGTTAATGAATGGTTAATTATAAAAAAACTCAAAAAAAGTTACAATGGGTGCAATTGCTGCAGTCAATCAAGTGTTCCTCTTTTCTGTATTGCACCTTATAAAAGGCACTTCAATTTGAAGAACATCTAAATGCCCCATTTGTTTGATTAGAGTGAAAAATATAATGAAAAAGTAAAAGTGATAGAAAGTGAAGTGAAAAAAAATATATATTAAATTATTTTCTAGTATGCATTTGGGTAGGATGAAATTTTTGTGAGAAAGTTATAACAGTTGACTACTTTGACGATATACATATATTGCTCAAAAGGTTGTCATGTTGATATGGGTTATACAAGAAATTTATTTTCTTGCATTTTTCACTACTCTCATATTGAATAAATGCAAGAAAAGTTTCAGTTTTTTTTTTTTTTTCCCGCCTCACACTTTCGACCACTTTCATCCTAATCAAACTCAACCCAAGAGAGATAAATAAAAGACTTGATACGTTGGTCAACTGATCTAAAAGAGTAATCTGTGTGGTCACCATCTTAGATGTGTTTGTATAAGTTGTAAGATGCCTGGAATTTTAATCAATTAGAGTGTTTCCCAGTTCAAAAGTAGTAGTTAAATATGTTGCATATATATACACACAAAATTTACAGCCAAAACACATACCTCAACTTTCATGGAATCAAAGGTTATGGCAGGCTAGTGTTAACCCAATAACAACAATGGAAGTAAGATTATTTATTTATTTATTTTTGTCTTCAAATATGCAAGTTGATAAGAATTATTGGAAATCTATTAAATTTGTAATTTTGTGTATTCTATTGGTGGCATTTATCAAATTGTCTTATACTTTCCAGAATTCATTTATACGTATTAGGAATTGTAATTTCTTGCTTCACATTGTGGAGTCAGTTTTGGGGTTAGGAAATGTTGATAATACATTCAAAGATTAATTTGTTCTAATTTTTGTGTGTTTTGACTTTTGGGAACAAAAGGCTTTTGTATAGTGCTTTATTATATCAGACATGACATAAAGCCCAGGATTATCCTCAACTAACAGAGAGGAACATGTCAGAGCTTAGGCAAGTTTTACCCACAAAAACAACTATTTTCTTCTTTTATTTTTGGTGAAGACAAAAAGAAATAGATTTCAACCAATCTACTGGAGTCAACAGTCATTGTCCAATAGTCTTGTTCCTAATTTTGAAGAATATTAATAAATAATCATAATAATATTAACAATGAAAGGGATGAAACAAGACATCACCACATTGATCTATTCGCGTGAAAATAAATTAATGAATGATTATTTCAAAAAAAAAAAGGAAAATGAGTGAGAGCACTAATTAGTACTACCACTAATGATGTGGCAATGGGCCTTACCATGAATGATTTGATGTTTTGACATTGGTGTTGTATTTTTTTTCTTTTTTTATTGTGTGCCATGTCATTAGTGGTCTTTTTAGAGTTCCAAAATTAGTGGTCTCTATCATTGTTGAAAAAAAAAAAACTCGCAATCATGACGGGTATAAAGGCTACAATTAACCAGGTGTACCTCAGTTTATATTGTCCCCAGTTGGTATTATTGATCATAAAGCTATTTTAATTTGATGAACATCTAAAGTCATCTAGGGACAAAATTAGAAGACTTGATCTGTTAGTCAATCGATCTAAAAGAATACTGTGTGTGGTCACTACCAGTAAATTATTATAAGGTGCTAGGTATTTTAGTAATTAGACTGTTTTCCCATATTAGAAGTAGTAGTCAAATTTGTTGCCTGTATATACACAACATGATTTAGAACCAAAACATACCTCAACTTTTTTACTTTCAAATGGCACAACCTTTTTTGAGTTTAAGCCTGATCTTCCCCCCATCCTTGCTAGTTGTTTTTTTCTTGATCCTAGACTTGTTACTTTCAGAGTCTGTCTTGACAAACTTACTCTCAAACCAAACTGATAAACTTGCACTGCTCGAGTTTAAATCCCTAATAAATTATCAAACTGTAGGAGCATTGGCCTCTTGGAATGATTCAACACCACTTTGCCAGTGGGTTGGAGTCACATGTGGCCTCAAACACCAAAGGGTCACCAGCTTGAACCTGTTTGATCAGATGTTGGTTGGGACTATATCACCCAACATCGGAAATCTCTCTTTCCTCCACTCCCTCAACCTCGGAACCAATTCCTTCTATGGTGAAATCCCCTTAGAAGTTGGCCGCTTGATTAGGCTGCGAGATTTGATCTTGACCAATAACTTTTTGCAAGCCTTGACAATGTACCAACCTCATCAATCTTGCACTAGACAACAACCGCCTTGAAGGTCCAATTCCTTTCGAGCTTGGATCATTGTCAAGGCTTGTGACATGCTCACTCTATCACAACAATCTGACAGGAAAAATCCCAACTTCCATTGGTAATCTATCGGCTCTCCGAGTGTTTATAATAGCAAATAACAATTTGGAGGGAGAAATTCCGGATGCAATTTCCCAAATGACAAGTTTAACAGATTTCCAAGTGGGAGAAAATAAATTTTCTGGTCCGTCTCCTCCTCTTTACAATCTTTCATCACTCATGACACTAACTTTGCCTTTTAACATTTTTTATGGTAAACTCGGGGTCGACATGCGCTTTCTTCTTCCAAATCTTTAACTCTTCTTTCGTCAAGTAATCGATTTACTGGACCTATACCAGTTTCTTTATCCAACGCTTCAAATCTTCAAGAAGTTGAGTTTGGTGGAAACATATTTATTGGAAACATACCCATAAATCTTTGCAATTTAAAGATTTTATATCGGCTTTCCTTCGCAAATATTATTCTTGGAACTGGGTTTGATGATATGAGTTTTCTCACTTTTTTGACCAATTGCAGCCAACTACAATATATTGATATAAGCAAAATCAGTTCGAGGGTGCATTGCCTAACTCAATTTCCAATATGTCAATCCAATTGACTTGGCTACATGTTGGAGAGAACGTTATTAGTGGAAGTAGGGATAGTCACGGGTCCGGTTTGGGGCAAGTTCGTCGTAATTCGCTCCTGCCCCGTTTCATATCAGGTGCAAGGCAAATTGGGGGTAGTGGTAATTGGGCAGGGGACGACTTTTTATAAGTTGAAAATTAAAAATATTAATAAAAATTGTAATAAATTATGGATAATAATTTATACTTAATAAGAATTATAACAAATAAAATAAAATATATATAATTAAAAATTAATATCAAGTATAACATTCTAGTGTTTTAATTTTGTTATAATGAAAAAAATTAAATTATATATTATATATACATATAAATATATCTAATAAATCTAATCGGGGAGGGAGAAGCAAAACTCGTCCCCGCTTCACTTCCTTGATGGGGCAGGAAAACCCATGCGGGGCGGGGGATGCGATTGCGGGGCGGAGTGAGAGAAAATGCCCATCCCTAGGTGGAAGCATTCCTAATGAGATTCAAAACCTTATTAACCTAAATGTACTAGGGATGGAGTATAATTTGTTGACAGGTATCAAGGGGAAACTTTCAAACTTGAAAAGCCTGTCTTTAAGAGGAAACCATCTAATGGGGGAAATCCCCTCTAACATCGGTAACATGACTTAACTTTTTCATCTTCTTTTGAATAATAATAGCTTACAAGGAAACATACCTTCAACTTTGAAGAACTGTAGAAAACTACAATTGTTGGTCCTCTCTCAAAATAAACCCAATGGCACCATGCCTGAACTTCTCATGAATCTCTCGTCACTTTCTGTAGGCCTTGACATATTATACAATTCCTTAACAGTCACATTGCCCGTAGAAGTTGGAAACTTGAAGGAACTTCTTATCCTAGATGTTTCATACAACAAATTGTCTGGCGAGATTCCTAGCGCACTAGGGAGATGTTGGGCCTTGGCGCAATTCTATATGCAACAAAACCTCTTCCATGGGATCATTCCTTCAATTAGTCAGTTAACAGGCCTTCAATATTTAGATCTCTCTAGCAATAAATTTTCAGGCCAAATTCCACAATACATGGTGAATCTTTCCTTTCTTCTAAATTTGAATTTGTCCAACAACAATCTTGAAGGTGAGGTACCCACACAGGGAGTTTTCAGCAATGCAAGTGTTGTTGAAATCTACAACAACTTTAAGCTTTGTGGGGGAATCCCAAAGCTACACCTACATCGATGCCCTACTCAAGAACTTCAAAAACCAGGGAAGCATACTGTTAGCTCCACTGCCCAAATAGAACTCCCACTTAGTCCACTTTCTCTATTATTTGAAGGTGGCTCTCCCACTCTTCCACCCACTCACTAGTGGAAGAGGTTGGTGGCAACCAATAAGCTCCTACCTCAATTGTGTATAAATTGAGGTGAGGAGGAGGGGTTTGACAGATTGCAGTGTGTGTAATCTGAGAGAAGATTGTGAGAAGCAACAAGTGAGAGTGCTATAGTGAGAGAGTGAGGTGTGAGTGTGTAAACTCGCTCTGGGAAATTCTATAGTAAATAGCTCTCCGTGGACGTAGGCAATTGCCGAACAACGTAAATATTCTTGTGTTATTATGTGTGATTGATTTCTGGTGTCTCACAGTCTTAACAAATGGTATCAGAGCCAAGTCGGTTGCGTTTCGAAAAAACATAGTGCATTTTTTCGAAACTGCCAGAAATCAAGTTGTTCAAAATCAGGTTTTGAGCACACCCAGAGCGAGGTCTCGAAGAGAAGAGTCAAAACTGCAAAGCAGAGCTCCAGAAGCCTTGCCACGCACCCACACGCGCCCCCTAAAGAAAGCGCGTGAAGCCCAATTTCACCACGCGCCTCCACGCTCCGTTGATACAGTCGGTGCGTCATCCCGCGTGCACACACGCACCCCACGCATGTCTGAAGGAGGAAGTCGAGCCACGTCAGCGCCCAATCATCGCTGCATGTTGCCACATCATCGCCACGTCATCCAACACGTCATCTGACACGTCTGTGCCACGTGTCAGCCTGTCGGCCACGTGTCAAACACATGCTAGCCACATCACCCTATTTAGTTGACCAGTCAACCTTTCGGAGGAGTGATCCAGTGCTTCGCGGCTAAGGTACATCCGCAGATTTGAACTGTCCAAACTGTTTTGGCTTGATCTGAGCCATTCTGTGTCCGTTTTTGACGATCCAATAGTGCTTTTCAACTATTTGGAGTATTCCGAACACATATGTACGATCAGATTTTTGATTCGGAGTTGCTGTAAAAACATAATATACAATGGAAGAATCTACTTCAACTTCAGGATCCATAATCAAATTGAATCCTTCCAATTATACAATTTGGAAGTCGCAGATGGAAGACACCCTGTATTATAAAGACTTGTTTGACCCTATTTTTGTAAAAAGAGTTAAACTGGAAGAAATGAAGGATGATGACTGGATAAAGATGAATCGCAAGACAATCGGTTGTATCAGACAATGGATAGACCATGGTGTGTACCATCATGTCGCCTTGGAGATAGATGCCTATTCTCTATAGATAATGTTAGACGACATGTATCGGTCAAAAACCGCTCGGAACAAAGCCTTGGTGATGAGAAGGCTTGTCAATTTGAAATTGAAGAATGGTATTGTAGACGTCCCTGAACGTCCCGGGAGGGAATCCCGTTTTGTTCATTGGGCTCACCACAGTTTGGACTCAATGTCACGGTCGTGTATCTAATCTCGCGGAGTGCAATGCAAGATCGATGAATCATCAAAGAGTCCAAATCTGACAAATCGTTTTGAAAAATAGATTTTTAGAAAGAAGTGTCAAACATGGACTACTTTGCCAGATACAAAGTCGCCACCTAAATATTTTATTTTGGGGGAATTTAGGAAACCCTGACTCGTGCCTAAAGCCACGTGTCCGTCATCACCAAAGTTGCCTCGGCTCAGGAACTTTGGTACGATTGGGGAAGGTCACTTCGTGAGCACCCCCGCTCGCCCGATCAAAGATCGGCCTCTACTAACCATGATATCAAGTTTTGAAAACATATGTGCTCTTATTCCAGTTATTAGCCTAGAATTACTATGTGATGCGCACAACATACAAGTATAGACTAGGTCGCCTGAATTGGAACAAAACATCTCATGTTCGTTTTGAAAAACGGTTTGAAGGTGCTACTCGCAAGTAGGCTAAGACGTGAATTTTGCCACCCTCGGGTGGGCTTAGAAAACATGATTTTGCCACTCTCAAGTGGGCTTAAAACTCTCATTCAATGCATTATTCCAATTCAAATAACTCAACCTCCACCCGCAGGAATTCAAGCAGTTATGTTACATAAGGAGTTAGCCTCATAGCAAGCATGCTATCATGGCAATCACTCACACGCATGCAAGGATGCTAAAGCATAAACACTTACCGAGTACTCCGAGCCAAAGAAAGAAGCTAATTAGAAAACATGCATGAATCCTAACTATGCTGAGATACCTAATACAACATATGCAAAAATGCATCTACAATAGGCTTGGCTATTCTAAGATGGCATATGAGATGCAACAATCGATACATGTATTCAACTTGGAATTGAAATACGATGCAATTAGTATGATGCGCCGAGCCCGGTGCATGCAATACAGATGAATGAATGCAAACATGCGAACATATAGATGCTAATTGAGACGTGCCCTAAAACTAGCCATCATAAGCTGGTAAATAAAAGGGAGAAAGACGTGGGGTTGGAAGACATACATCACACACACATACACACATTCATTACAACATTGCCCTCCTCGGAGGGTCCGAATAAATAATACACAACCGAATGAATAACGAATTACAGCTAATTATTACACAACCCTAATTAATTAACAAATTAACTAAAATAAATAAGCTAGCATTCAAATTAAACAAAATGGACTACCTCAGCTCTGTTCCGAATGATAGGGATGCATGCATGCTCAAGTCGCCTTGTCGGGAAATCCATCGCGATGCCCCGATTTGCCTCTGTTTGCAACTAGTCCCAGAACATTGTACAAAGCTCCAGAAGGCTGCTGACCCGTTTTTGTTGCTGGTTTCCGGTTTGCTGCAACAGAGAGCGAGAAAGGGGCATGGCAAAGTATTTTCAACATATGTGTGCACAACCACTCTAGGGAGTGTAGTCCTCGATCCTCGTGCCATCAATCATGCATCTCGATGCATGATGGCCGAGGAGTCGGATTGCACGACTCGATGTAAAATGAATGCACATATAAACACAACAAGGCCTAAACTCCATCATGGGAAGTCAAGAGTGTTGGCGACCGAGAATCGAAGCATGTTTCGTTACTTGGGGTACGAAACGTCCCTCGTTTCCCGTGTTTGGACTAAACCCTATTCCAAATACAATGCAATACACATGGCATGCATGAATGCAACTCTAACATGCAACCTAAACATAATGCCACTAAATGATGTAAACATGCAAATGATGATATGCAAACATGCTACTAGCATACACAATGCTATGAAATAATCAATGGCATACTCAATGCACACATGGAGACTAACAATGAAATGATCAAGGCATACACAATACAATGGTCAATCATGCAACAACATGGACTAAATGGCATATAAAACGCAAGATGGACTTAAACCAAGACAGGTGAGCCTTAGCCACATCCAAATTAGTGGCCAAACATGATAAAATTAAGGCAACAACACTTATGCAAACATGCACAATGCGAGGGACCAAACCTAAGGCACAAAGTGCAACTCTACTAAGGCATGGCAAGGGATTAAATATGGAATACAATCACACATTTTCCAGCTCTGAAATGTCATACAGAGTGGCTCCAAATCATGCAAACACCTCACACAATGCATACTAGATGGCCCGGATACCGAAACTAGTGAAGTGGATTACACTATAGGCATGCAAAGCAATACTCAAATGGCAAAACCAGCCCCAAACAGTCCCTATGCAGGTCCAAGATGGTGGGAAAATGGTCTAAAATGATGGCTCGAAAGGCATGGAAATGAAGCTCATGCAATGGCCCATAAATGAGGTATTTAAGCACAACTCTCAAACACATTTAAAGAGTAGAAAATATGGGAATATGGCACAAGTATAGGCTCTGAAATGACATGATCAATGACCCCAAAACATGAAAACACCACCATTCAAGCATGCAAGAAGCTTCAAAACTCAAAGCTAGGCATGAGCATTACACTACAAGCATGCATAGAAAGCATCATTCGACCATGAGGCCCAAAAATAGAGCTAAGTCAGTCCAAAACATGCACAAAATCAATTTAAGGCATGGCCGAAAAGTGCTAGAATCAAAGGCCAAAATAGCATGCAATGTAAGCTAGTAAAGAGGATTTGCACTACAAGCATGTGAGGCAATCAAGAGGCCACTAAACCAGCAAAATTTAGAGGTATGACATGCCAAATAAAGCCCAAAAACCCACTGAAACATGGTTAATGCATGCAAGAATGAGATGCTCCTTTGATAGGCTATGAAGAGGGTTATTCTACACATGCAAGATGGACACCCAATATGGCAAAACAAGCTCTTGAAAGAGCCTATGCAAGTCCTAAAACCCACCAAAAATGACCTGAAACATGGCTTGGAAGCATGGATATAAGGGCTCCTTTGTTAGGCCAAATATGCTGGTAAACAAGACAAGGGGTGAGAGGGTCACCCCTCTCTGATTTTGGTGCTCAAAACAGCATGCTAGCCACTGAAAATCCACTGGATTTCAGTGGCTAAAAGGCCAAACAAAGGTCAATGCAAAGGCCCTAATGCATGGCTCAAAATAAGATGAAATGAAGCATATAAGGAGGTAGATGACCCTCAATAGAAAAATGATCTTAAACAAACAAGTTAAGGACCTCAAAATAAGATTTTTTTTTTAGTTTATGACAAAGCCCAAATATGCTTTCAAGTATAGCTAAAAGATAAAGCAAAATAAAGACCAAAAGAGGGAATAGGGTGTTACCCTTGAAGCTCAAGCACTCCAGCAACTTCTGGACCAAACAGTAACTCCTTAACCTTTGAAAACAAGCTCCAAGGTGCTTAGGTTGATAGTGGAAGTGTTGTGCTAGGAGATGGTATACAAAGGGGTCAAGACCTAGGCCCTTTTTGATCTTGAATGTAGAGATATAGAGAGAGAGGTATGTATGCCTTAAACCAAAATTCTGAACCTTTGCTAATAAGAGAGAGGGTCTCTCTTATAGTCAAAGAGGTCCAAAGCTTCTCCAAGAAGCTAAAAAACAAGTTTGAAGATCCTCCATACACGTGTATGGAGGATCCCTTCTGCGCCTTCCAGCTGGCACAGCTGGCACACACTCACAGAGACAGAAAATGTGAAAGCTGGCCGACCAGGTTCAAAAGGGTCAGGTGGTTGGCCGACCACTTTTTCTAGTCGGTCGACCAGGTCAAAAGGGTCAAGTCTCAAAAGCTGGTCGGCAGCCTCCGAGGGTGGTCTCCTCACTCAATGCAAGTAAGTGGTATAGTGGGAGACATGTAAATGTGGCTCAAAAACCAAGGAGACCAGCTTCCTGACAAGAAAATCAGCCGGCAAGAGAAAAGGTGGTCTCCTACCTTTGTACCACCTTCCAAACAATGAAAATAGGGTCCATGCCAAAAATGAACCAAGACGGATACAAAACGAGGGTTCGAGGGCAAAAACACGCAGCCGGCTGCCCCGAAAACTGACTGTTAAGCATCGAAAGTGGCGTGCAACCACGAAGGTAGTCTCCCGGGCCACAGTGTCCCTCTAGAGAGAGGAAACAAGGTGTGTGCCAAAAATCGGAGCAAACGGAGAAAGTTAAGCGGTCCCGAACCAAGGCTCACGGCCGATGGCTCCGAAAATCGGAAACTGGTCTCCAAACAGGAACAGTGGTCTACAACCACGAAAAGTAGCCTACGACCACTGAGAGATGGTCTACAAGACCTCTCCCTCCTTTTGGGAAGAGAAAACAGAACCTGGTTCGCAAACCGAGGTAAAGCACAAAAGAGTCCCGAAGTCCAGAGGCAAGGCTCTCAGCTGAGACTCCATAACCTCAGAACGAGCACAACATGCACCATCACAGAGCGCTCAATCGATGACATCTGAGTCTTAAGGTCGGTCAAAAATGGGGTGTCTACAGGTATGTCTATCGCCGAGCACACCAATGAATTCAAAAATCGGGTGAATCAGCTTGCAACCATCAAGATGCGCTTAGACGATGAAATGCAAGCCATTCTACTGCTCAGTTTTTTACCAGATAGCTGGGAGATTTTGGTGGTTTCTTTCAGCAACTTTGTACCAGAAGGGAAGCTGACCATGAGCATGGTCACAGACGCCATGTACAATGAAGAGACAAGGCGTAAAGACTTGGGTAGAGATCAATCCTATGCCCTCGTCACAGAAAATAAAGGTAGAGACAGAAATAGAGGAAGAAGCAAAAGCAGAGGACGCAGCAGAGGAAGATTTCAAGACAGAGGGAAATCCAAAGAAGGTACGAGCCGGCCGAAGTTCAAGTGTTACCATTGTGGCCATGAGGGTCACATAAAGAAATATTGTTATGTCTTGAAGGGAAAACAAAAACAAGGCAATAGACAGCCAAAGACTGAAGATGGGAACACTGCAGTTACTGTCTCAGAAGATATTGCATTATTCTCTATTGAAGAAGAAGAATGTCTTCATATGTCAGACAATGACACCGAGTGGGTGCTAGATACGGCAACTTCCTACTACACTACATCCCAGAAGGAGTTCTTCAACACATACCAAGCTAGAGATTTTGGTACAGTGAAGATGGGTAACTCCAGTTTTTCAAAGATTGTGGGAATCGGTGATGTTCGCATCCAAACTAAAGTTTGGTGCACGATGGTGTTGAAAGATGTCAGGCATGTTCCGAATTTATTCCTGAATCTTATCTCAGGGATAGCCTTAGATCGACAAGGCTATGAGAACTACTTCAGCAAAGGCATGTGGAAGTTGAAAAAGGGATCTCTGGTGGTAGCTAGATGACAGGCAAGTGGCACGTTGTACAAGACTCATGTGGAGGTACATTCAGATAGCCTCAACGCAACAGAAGATGAGGCATCACCAAATTTGTGGCACAAAAGGCTGGGTCACATGAATGAGAAAAGGGTTGCAGATTCTGGCAAAGAAGTCGCTTATTCCCTTTGCCAAAGATGCAAAATTGAACCCTTGTGACAACTGCTTGTTTGGGAAGCAACATAGAGTCGCTTTCCATTTATCATCTAGAAGACAATCAGAGTTGTTGAGCAGAGTATACTCTGATGTATGCGGTCCCATAGAAGTGGAATCTTTGGGTGGCAGAAAATACTTCTTGATGTTTATTGATGACGTATCACAGAAGGTATGGGTTTATATCCTAAAAACCAAAGCTAAGGTGTTTCAGTATTTTCAGACATTCCATGCTATGGTGGAAAGGGAGACCTGAAAGAAGCTGAAGTGTCTCCGAACAGACAATAGAGGCGAGTACACATCAAAGGAGTTTGAAGCCTACTGTGCTACTCGCGACATCCGACATGAGAAGACTGCTCCTAGAAGCCCACAACACAATGGTGTAGCCGAAAGAATGAATCGGACCATTGTGGAGAAGGTTAGATGTATGCTCAAAATGACAAAGCTGCCAAAGCCCCAAAAGCCATTTTGAGGAGAAGTTGTTCGTGTTGCTTACTATTTGATCAACATATCACCATCAGTTCCAGTGAATTTTGAAATTCCAGAGAAAGTATGGTCTGGAAGGGAGATTTCTTACTCTCACTTAAGAGTGTTTGGGTGCAAAGCATTTGCATATGTATCCAAGGAGCACAGACAGAAACTGGATGATAAAGCTACTCCATGTATCTTTATTGGCTATGGAGATGAAGAATTTGGATACAGATTATGGGATCTGACAAACAAAAAGGTTATTCAAAGCCGAGATGTAGTATTTCAAGAAGGCCAAACCTTAGAAGACTTTGGATAACCAGCCAAACCCAAAGTTAATGATGTTTTAGAAATTGTTCCCAATCCTGCACCATTACAGCATGCCACTCATGAAGAAGAGCTACCGTAGCATGCAGCCAATGATGTAGAGTTGCAAAATGGATTGCCAGAAGAAGAAGGTGTTGAGCAGGGGAAGCCACAACGCCCTCCGCTAGAGACTGTTGGTTCACAGTTGCGAAGATCAATAAGAAAGTCTAAGCCGTCGTCAAAATACCCTGCTTCTGATTATATTTTGCTTACTGATGAGAGGGAGCCAGAAAGTTTTCAAGAAGCTCAGAATCATAAGGAGAAGAGTAGCTGGCATCAAGCTATGCAAGAAGAGATACAGTCCTTGCAGAAGAATCAGACTTATGATTTGGTAAAACTTCCCCAGGGTCGAAAACCATTACAGAACAAATAGGTGTTCAAGTTAAAGAAAGATGGCAGCAGAAAGCTAGTCAAGTATAAGGCTCGATTGGTTGTCAAAGGTTTCGGACAGAAGAAAGGTATTGATTTTGATGAAATCTTCTCGCCAGTTGTGAAAATGACATTCATTCGAGTAGTTTTGGGACTAACGGCCAGTTTGAACTTGGAACTTGAATAGATGGATGTAAAGACGACATTTCTCCATGGAGATCTAAAGGAAGAAATTTACATGAAGCAGCCAGAAAGTTTTGAAGTAAAAGGGAAAGAAAACTTAGTCTGCAGATTGAAGAAGAGTCTTTACAGCCTCAAACAAGCGCCGAGACAGTGGTACGAGAAGTTTGACTTATTCATGGTGGGTCATGAGTATAAAAGAACTGCTGCAGATTAATGTGTCTATGTCAGGAAATTTGCCGATGGAAACTTCATCATACTCCTGCTCTATGTTGATGACATGCTGATTGTTGGACAGGATGCCACAGTAATCAAATCACTGAAGAAGAAGTTATCACAATCCTTTGACATAAAGGACCTAGGCCTTGCACAACAAATGTTGGGCATGCAAATTGTGCGTGACAAAAAAGCCAAGAAATTATGGCTGTCACAGGAGAAGCACGTTGAACGGGTGATTGTGAAGTTCAATATGAAAGATTCCAAGCCAGTCAATGCTCCGTTGGCTAATCATTTCAAGCTGAGCAAGAGTTCTTGTCCCTCCTCTACTAAAGAAAAAGAAGAGATGGAGGCTATTCCCTACTCATCTGCTGTAGGGAGTTTGATGTATACAATGGTATCTACCCGACCAGATATTGATCATGATGTTGGAATAGTAAGCAGATTCCTTTCCAATCCAGGAAAAGAGCATTGGGAAGTAGTCAAGTGGATTCTGAGGTATCTCAAGGGTACGACAAAAATGTGTTTGTGCTTTAGAGATGCTAAACCAGTCTTGGAAGGCTATACGGATTCAGATATGGTGGGAGATCTTGATGATAGAAAATCTACATCAGGATTTCTATTCATTGTCGCAAGGGGAGCTGTGTCTTGGCAGTCCAAGTTGCAGAAGTGTGTTGCTTTATCCACAACCGAGGCAGAATATATTACCACAGCAGAAGCTGGGGAAGAGATGTTGTGGTTGTAGCGGTTTCTCCAAGAGTTGGGATTAAAGCAAGAAAAGTTCACGGTACATTGTGATAGCCAAAGTGCCATCGACCTGAGCAAGAATTCGATGTACCATTCTCGCACAAAGCACATTGATATTCGGTATCATTAGATACGTGAAGTGATAGAAAAGTAGTTATTGAAACTGATCAAGATCCATACAGATAAGAATCCAGCTGACATACTTACAAAGGTGGTCTCGAGAAACAAACTCGAAATCTGCAGAGACATTGCCAGGATGGACTTCAAGTGAGAAGTCAGTTATCCACATGGGCGTGGATGGGGAGAATTGTTAGCTCCACTGCCCAAATGGAACTCCCACTTAGTCCACTTTCTCCATTATCTGAAGGTGGCTCTCCCACTCTTCCACCCACTCATTAGTGGAAGAGATTGGTGGCAACCAATAAGCTTCTCCCTCAATTGTGTATAAATTAAGGTGAGGATGAGGGGTTTGACAGATTGCAGTGTGTGTAATCTGAGAGAAGATCGTGAGAAGCAACAAGTGAGAGTGCTATAGTGAGAGAGTGAGGTGTGAGTGTGTAAACTCCCTCTGAGAAATTCTGTAGTGGATAGCTCTCCGTGGACATAGGCAATTGTCGAACCATGTAAATATTCTTGTGTTATTGTGTGTGGTTGATTTCTGGTGTCTCACAGTCCTAACACATACTACTCTAAAGTTAGTACTGGTGATTGTCATTCCTATTTTTTTAATAGGCTTGATGTTGTCTCTACTTTCATTTTACCCGATAAGAAAATTGAAGCAAAAATCTCTAGAAACATATTCATTTGGACGCTTATTTCCAAAAATCTCTTACACAGATCTCCTCAAAGCAACTGATGGATTCTCTACTGAGAATTTGATTGGATCTGGTCATTATGGAAGAGTGTACAAAGGAATGCTCAGTCCTGATAAAACAACTGTGGCGGTTAAAGTACTCAATCTTCATCAACGAGGAGCAGCCAAAAGCTTCATGGCTAAATGCCAAGTTTTGAGAAACATTATACACCGTAACCTTGTCAAGGTCCTAACTGCTTGCTCCAGTGCAGATTATGAAGGCAATGAATTTAAAGCTCTAGTATATGAGTTCATGCCAAATGGGACTTTAGAAAGCTGGTTGCATCCAAGACATGGTCAATCATAAACAACAAAATTAAACTTTCTCCAGAGGATAAACATTGCAATAGATGTGGCTTTTGCATTGCATTATCTTCATAATGAATGTCAAATGCCTATTGTTCACTATGATATAAAGCCATGCAATATTCTTCTTGACAATGACCTTATAGCTCATGTAAGTGATTTTGGTTTGGCAAGGCTTCTGAATGTGTATGTACCTATAGGTATCTCTCTCTCTCTCTCTCTCTCACACACACACACACACACACACACACACATTGGATTTATTTTCTATATTGAAACTTCTATCATAAGATGCATTTAAAACATACACATACATTGGATTTATTTTCTATATTAAAACTTCTACCATAAGATGCATTTAAATTTCAATAGAATTGGAGCTTCACATAAAAGAATGGCCTCATACCACGATTAAGAAAAAAATTTAGTATATCGTTTATTAGAAAGTACTTGTATGGTTGACCAATTTCGTGACTTCTATCACATTGTTTAAGACATGAGTAAAGCTATAAGATCAAAATTTTTATACAAAATTCTCATATAGAATGATTTGCAATTTTGTAAAATTTTTATTTCAAACTAAAACATCCATTATTGTGGCTCACAATTTCAAAATGTCATTATCTCATTATCTAGTTGAGTTTTTATGTATAAAAATTTAGTTTGTTGATCACTTTTCTTAACCAGTATGAGGTAATTATGAAACTATGTGGGTGAAGAGGTGTCAACTTGTGGGGACACATATAGCTTTGGAATCCTCTTGTTGGAGATGTTTACTGGTAGAAGGCCTACTGATGAGCTATTCAAAGATGATTTGAACCTTCACAACTTTGCTAAAATGGCATTGTGTGAGCGAGTAACAGAGATTGTTGACCAATTCCTATCAAGTGAGGCGATGCAAGGAGTTCAAGATTGCATTGGAAGTTTGAGTGAGCATACAAGGATAGAATGCTTAGTTTCTGTATTTCAAATTGGAGTGGCATGCTCATATGATTTTCCAATAGATAGAATGAACATGAGTGATGTTGTCTTGGAATTGCTTTTAGTCAAAGACAAATTTCTTGGAAATGAAGTGCGCGATAACACAACCCAATTTACAAGTGAAATCTCTAAAGCTATAGTATAGTATGGTTGGTAGATTAATTTATTCTATTTTGTTTTGTTTACTAGGCATAAATTTCTTAAATTCTCATTTTCCTTTCAATTTCAAAGGTTTTGTTTGTATGTAAAGTTTCCTATATAAATGGGTTTCTCATTGTGGAGTATCGCATATCAATGTCAAGAACGCTACAAGTTGTTGATTAAAATTGAAATTCTCCTCATGTTTTTAATCTTGTCAGTGTCTTATTTTTGTTTAGTTAAATTACACCAATAGCCTTTATAGTTTATAGTTTAACTTTAGTCCCTGCAAATTTGAAAAAATATAACCCCTACACTTTCAATTTTGTTGCAATGTAGTGGTCCATTTGTGATTCATTGTTAACGTTTTGAACGGAAAAAATCACGTGCAAAATTAGAGAGACCAAAGTGAATTCAAAACAAACTATAAGGACCATTGGTATGTTGAATACACTCCAATCCGACAGGTTTGGTGTGGTTTTCTTAATTCATGTTTTGATTCTGGCTTGAAAAATTAGGGAATCGGTCTCCATGAATCCATTATGGATTTAAGTCCACGGTTCTTGATTGAAACCGAACC
Organism: Camellia lanceoleosa; assembly: GCA_025200525.1. Classification (NCBI taxonomy): domain Eukaryota; kingdom Viridiplantae; phylum Streptophyta; class Magnoliopsida; order Ericales; family Theaceae; genus Camellia; species Camellia lanceoleosa. The sequence goes on along the minus strand of CM045769.1, from coordinate 12,578,634 downwards.
AGACCGTATATAATTTATGTCATATACCTACCATACACCCTAATGCATATAATCCTACCCTCTTATATATAAATCAAACTGAAATCCATATCATTTCAGTTTTCTCTTCTCTTCTCTATGTCGCTAGAACTAAGTTTTTAATTATTCAGCATAATTTTAGTTTTGTAATTGTTATTGATATGGCAATCTTTATTGATGGGAGTTTCATATTTGTTACATGTTGAACAAAATGTTTATTTACTAGATATTATGTTTGTTTAAGTTATGGTAGATCAATATGTTTATGTTTTGAAAAATCATGGATAGATTAATGTCAAACAATATTTGCTTAATACTAGTTTATTTGGTGAATATTATATGATTTTTCTTGTGAATATATTATGTGAAATCGTGGTTCCAAACTGAATCAAACCGTTTTTAAATGGTTTGGTTCAGATTGGTTCTACGATTTAAATAAATTGGTTTGATTCCAATTTTTATAGAACCATAGATAACGGATTGGTCCTGACTTTATTCCAATCCAGACTATGCTCACCCCTAATTTTCAATTGACAACAAAAAATATTTTTCATTACCTTAGCTTTTTTGATGGTTAATTACTCAAAAGTCTTATTTATAAGGTTGGTGCTCCATTAAATCCTACTTTATTATTTTAATCAATAAGGTCCCATGTTCAAAATATTTATATGTATATATATATGACTATTTTACACTTATTAAAAGGCAAAAGGAATTGAAAAGTGTCAATTCAATAAGTGCTAATAAAAATTATTAGATGCTCCAAGTGCAATACATGACAATATTTTTTACCAATCACTAAGCATTATGTTTCATGTCCCAACACAAAATTGTGGGCCTTACCCTCTCCACCAACCATAAATCTTCTAGTAACCACCTGACCATATTCTAAATGCACTAGATAATTTCTCATAGTTCAAATGGATACTACCGTTGTGACATTTACTTTTTTGTTTTGTTATTTCAAAATTTAAAAACTTTTATTATACACATCTATTTTTAATATTAAAAAAAAAAAAAAAAAAAAAAAAAAAAAAAAAAAAACTATATTTGGAGTCTATACAACAAGACCTATCAAATAAGACCAATATTGAATATAAAACTTTATAAAAATAAAATATTATTTTTTTACCTATACAAAACTAATAATTTCTTTATTTCCAAAACGATCCAGTAAAACTCATAAATTTCTCAACTTTTTGCAGTGTTAAATGAGAATATTATCAGTGATGGCCATGACCCGCATGGTCTAGGAAAGCCCAACCCACATCTGTCTTGGGTGGCCCAAGTGATCATTTAGTTATGGCCCAGTAGGTGAAACTCAACAGCAGGCCCACCAAAGAACCTGTACTGGTCTAGGCCTTGTGGCATTTTGACACTTGTTAGATAGGGAGTTAGCCATGTAGCAGACAAAGATCCTACAAAGTTATAAAGCCCAGGTATTAGGCATTAAATGAGGTTATCATAGCATTAAACGCAACACGATTTCTCGTTCTCTAGTATGGTGAAACTGTCATGACCGACGGTGAGTAGACCATAGATTTTTTACCAATAAGACAGCTTGAATGGACAAATAAATGATTGGTAAAAGATATAAGGAAGCTTGTGAAGAATGTTTTAAAAAAACAAGTAATATTCTCTCTCTTAACCCTCAACTTTCTCTACTCTCTCTTTTTTTGACCAATTTCTGTCTAACTTAACCATCGGAGAGTCCACGGGGAGGAACCACTCCAGTTTTGATAACTTCCCACCGAACCTTTTGTAGGCGCGCACCAAGAAGACGAAGGCCAACAGACCTGTGGAGCACGTGGATCAGTCTGCCTCGTCTCTCACTAACCATATTGTATTATCAAGTTATAATCAGATTCTAATGCATACAGCCTACCAAGAACATACATCTTTCATTACAGATAAAGGAACTTACCATTATCATATGATGCCATTTGACCTAAAGAACGCGGGGCCACCTACCAGCGATTGGTCAACGCTATGTTCAAAGACTAGATCGGCCGGAATGTCGAGGTCTACGTCGATGATATGCTTGTTAAAAGCAAGCTAGCTTCAAATCACTTATCAGATCTACGCAAGACCTTCCAGGTAGACAAGGTTAGAGCTCGGTCGGCCAACTACATTATCATTGAAGGCATATTGTACAAGCGAGGGTTCTCACAGTTGTACCTCAGTGTTTAACTACTCCCCAGGCCACTTATGTTATGAGAGAAATACATAAAGAGGTTTGTGGTAACCATTCTAGGGGATGGTCATTGGTTTACAAGATCCTTCGTACGGGCTACTTTTGGCCCACACTCAACCAAGATGCCATTGAATTTGTACTTAAATGTGACAAACGTCAACACTTCACCAACATACCTCACGCTTCTCCAATAGAGTTGATCACGTTTAACAGTCCTTATCCTTTCGCCAAATAGGAAATCGACCTGGTAGGCCCCTTGTCAACCGATAGAGGCCAAGTTAAGTTTGTCGTGGTCGCTATCGACTACTTCACTAAGTGGGTGGAAGAAAAGCCTCTTGTCAAGATTACCGAGCATAATACCACCAGATTTATTTGGCAGTCTATTGTATGTCGATTTGTGGTCCCTCAGGCAATCGTCTTAGATAATGGCAAACAGTTTGACAATGCCAAATTCAAAGAATTTTATGAGGAACTCAATATCAAGACCTGTTTTTCCTCTCCCAGTCATCCCTAAGCTAATAGGCAGGTTGAAGTCACCAACCGTTCTTTGTTAAAAATTATCAAGACCAAGCTAGAAGCAGCCAAAGGTCTCTGGGTAGAAGAGTTGCCAAATGTACTATGAGCGTAACGAACGACGGCAGGAACCCCCACAAAGGAGACCTTTTTTTGCTTAACATATGGTACTGAAGCGGTCATCCCTGTGGAGATTGACCTACCGACCCCTCAAGTCATGCACCCAAACCCAGAGCTGAATAAAGAGCTACGGAGGGCTGACCTTGACCTCATAGAAGAACACCGAGAAACAGCCGCCGTCAGACTAGTTTCCTACCAGCAAAGATACGACAACACTATAACCGCAGAGTCCGACCTAGAGTTTTTTCCGTGGGAGACCTAGTCCTAAGGGAAGTAACTTTGGCTACCAAAAACCTAACAAAAAGCAAGTTAACAGCTAAGTAGAAGGGACCTTATATTGTCAAATCTAAACCACGCCCTTACCGTTTACAAGACATAGAGGGTAGTGATCTTTCTCATCCATGGAACATTAAGCACTTGAAGCAATATTATCAGTAAAATAATTCCTCGTTTATTTCTCTGTCTTGTTCAATTCTAGTCACTTATTGTATTCTGTCTTTTCCAAATGCAAGCAAATGTATAAGCTGACCTTGGTAGGACTTTGTATTAATGAGAAAGACATTCCACTTCTTTTATCTGTGTTCATATTTCGTAAGTCTTAAAAAAGCTTCAGCCAGACTGAGCATAAAGAGCTTGTTCACAATCAAAACAGTTCGCATTTAACAATTAACGTAACAGGACTTCCCAAAATCCGACAACACTGAAGCAATTATTCTTCCATACAAAACATATTCTGATTAGTCAAAGGAAAATGTTCAGTACTATTTATAATCAAATCGATCTGTTGTTATCAGTTCCCATAGTGTTGAATTAATAAGAATACGGTAATACAAAAACAGTCAATGTTTAACATAATATGTGTGTTCATGATTAGATCGGTCTATTGACAGCCCACATAAAGTCTTCTAAATAGGTCAAGTATTCAAAGTGGATTCAAGTTTTGGGTCTATCAATTTTCCAGACAAGAATAATCTGGTCATTCGTTCATGAACAATTCATAATCTCCCATAAACGATACCAAGTCAGATAACGGTTCTCAAATCAGGCAAAGGTCTTGTAAAATTAAATCGAGCAAAGGTCCTATCAAATTATAGTAGATGAAGGTTTCATCAGGTCAAACCAAACAAAGGTTCTATCAAATGATTCTCATGTAGTTATTCAGGTATGCAGTTGTTCATATCAAGAAGTATGTATCATGTTCAATATAGCAGTTCCCAAGTAAATCTCACATGCAAGTATACAAGTACACAGTAACGCATCAGACAAAGTCCCTCGGTTGCATATAGTATAGGGTTCGTTATGCAGAAGTTCCAAACGTGTCATATAATCACAAAAGTATAGGTTTAATAGTCTAGTCAAATAGTCTATTCAATCTTAACAAGCAAGGTACACAGTCTCATAGATTATAGAGTTCATTATTAGGGGCGCCCAACTTAGTCACACAATCACAAAGTCATAGTCCCGGTGGTTTAGTCAATAAAGACAGTGAGATAACTAATCATCCTGAGCATAGGTTTAGATATATATGCATGTACAAAGTCAATCAATAACTCCAATACGTATTTCACAAATTTCCCAAATGGAATAGATACATACAATAAATAAGGTATTGATCTTGTGGGTCTAACCAATCTAGATGCACATGTAGCATATATAAAAAAGAATGCGTTGAACCGAATCAAATAATATCCCAAGCAAAGGTGTATACATACACAAGTCCATAATCAATCAACAATAGGCATTTGTTTATAAACAATATAGATACCTGGGATAACGGTCGCAGTATTTTGAGTATTTTCTAAGACGAGTGCAATTAGTCTATCCTGACTAGTAGTTCCTGCCATGGGTACAAATCCAGCTAAGGCTGCAGGTCTATTCACCTTTTGTTTAGTCTGAGGACAGTTCCTTACCATATGACCCATTTCACCACATCCATAAAAAGCCCCCGAAATTCGGTAACAGATCTCTCGGTATTTCTTACCACATTCGTTACACGCTGGTGTTGTATGCCTTGTAGAGGTCGAAGTGCTCGATGATCTCATATTTTTCTTTTTAAATGATCTTTTCCTTGAGAACAAGCCTTGCCTCTTGTTTTTCCATTTAGAAGATCGGTTCATGTTAGCTTCGGTCATCAGTGTTCGATCTAACATCTCAACATATTTTGTGACTTCCAACACATTCACTTGGTGCTCTTGCACTAGTGGTGGCAAAGGTTCTTGCCGTAGCAGTAACTGATGTTGTTGCCTTAAGATCTCTACCATTTCTTATACTATTCTTTCCAGTCTATTAAGTCGGGCTGTGGAAGAGTCTTCCAACTCATTTGCCCTTGTTCTCTCCATGATCTATACAAACTCGTATTATGCCATGCCAAGTATAGAAATGCCCAGTACAGAAATAAACACAGATACACAGGCATATTTGTACATATTCACATTGTTTCATATTCACATTTTACATACCGTCAAGACACAAATAATCATATGCATAACAGATGATTACATACTTATCAGATATCGCGTGCTAAATACTTATTAGATAATTGCACACTTAACCATATTCATATTCCACATATACACCTATTTGTAGAATTGAAATGCACATAAACAACAATTCATGATTCACATGTTCATGTACTTACATTATAACATAAACAAAACTTACTTGTACACATTAACACAACAATTCATATCTCATGTAATCATATGTTCTCAATGCATACGAGCATGTACTTATCAAATGGATGCACCTTAAGGGGTTGTTTGGGAAGTGCTAAATTAGTATTCTTTTTGAATTTTTATGAAAAACCATGAAATATGAATTCAGTTTGAAGTGATGTGGTAGAGATGTGATGTAACTTAAATAAGATGATTGTGACCTAAATAGGATAATGTGCTAAAATAGTATGCCAAATAACCACTAAGTCTTTTCTAGATACCTTATGGCTCATTTGGACAAGTGTGTGAGTTATTAACTCGTGCTCTGATACCACTCTATCATGACCTGAACCCGTCCCTATGGATTAAGATTATAACCATCCAGTAATCCGAAGATTACCAACGACCTTAGACAGAAATTTATTATAAATTAATAATATAGGGCCAGATACGGAATCAAAACTTTAAATTTTGTCTAATGAGTTGTGCATATATGGCATAATAAAAACTTTTCACTTACGTAATAACTCACACCTAACATAACATAAAAGATTATACATGTCCAGGACCATCCAAAAACTGGCAAACCAAAAACCAAGGTTTATATATAGGCCCGATCTTATATGACCATCAAAAGTAAGCAAAAAAAAATCAAAACAAAAGCCTCATGCGTGAGGCAACCTTGGTTGACTCCAAAATCTCGGTAACTTTTCACAGTCTCACTAAGGTTGGGGCTAGACATCCCGCTGCTCACCTACATACATATTAACACAAAGTAAGCTAACATCCAGTGAATAATACCAGAGTAAAGAGGTTAATGAATGAGATTCGTACATAAATAAATCATACTTATAATTTAAACATTTGAAATACTATTCTCCTTCATATCAGATTTATAGATCATAACACAACAAAACGATCTCAGGTCCAATATATCATATCCATATACGAACGACCTCAGGTCCAACTCATATACAAAACGACCTCAGGTCCATTATATGCAAAACGACCTTGGGTCCATTTATACAAAATGACTTTGGGTCCAATACTCATTCATAGATCGACTTCAAGTCTAATCGGTCCGTACAGAAATGACCATCCGATCCTTCAAAACAGTGTATAAAATGATCTCAAGTCCATCATTTTCAAATTCATATTTGTAATTATACTCAAAGGACCTTTGGTCCAATCAATTTTGTGGTCATTTTGATAACCATGATCATGTTCACATTCGTATTCTTATTCAAATGACCTTTGGTCCAATCAATTCTACAGTCATTTTGATAATCATGATCATGTTCACATTCATATTCATATTCAAACGACCTTTGGTCAAATCAATTCCGTGGTCATTTTGATAACCATGATTATGTTCACATTCGTATTCATATTTAAACGACCTTTGGTCCAATTAATTCCTTGTTCAAAATGACCTTTGGCCCATAGCCGTGATCATGTTCACATACATGTTCATATTCAAAACGACCTTTGGTCCAATCAATTCTTCATTCAAAATGACCTTAAGTCCATTTAACAATCATACAAAGTGACCTTCGATCCAATTCATATTTAAGATAACCTTAGGTCTATCTTGTCAAATATTCTAAACGGCCTTAGACCCATTCTGTATCAATGTCAAATACATCAAACGACCTCAGGCCCATTTCATATTCTCATCAAGCATACCAAATGGCCTTAGGCCCATTGTGTATTCATACAAAACGACCTTTGGTCCAATATTATAATTTCATGCTTATCAAACACGTTTCAAGTCCTTTACGAATCAGACAGGTAGAATACTCATTCATGATACAAATTCATGAGTTCAAAAAACTTACCACATAGGTAGTATTAAGAAAATAACATACATGAAAATATTTTTACTAAGATACTACTCACAGTGTTCAGTTGGCTGATTCGTCCTCAGAGTTGACCCTACACAATTTGTAACACATACAGAAATTGGGTCACAATACAATTCAATATGTTCTTTAATTTGTTTATCTTTCTTAGGCTTCTTTCTAACTCTTTTGTTCATTTGGAATGCTCAATGTATGCCTAAGAATGCTCAGAAATGAAATAGAATGGAAATTGAAACATAAAACAACTTTTCAAAGTTTCTTGAAACATGGCACTTCGCTCAAGCGCACACTTGGTCGCTCAAGCGGTTTAACAATATGCAGGGGGTTCGCTCCATCTCGCACTTGGTCGCTCGAGCCGTCTATAAAGACTAAAAAAGTACTGGATGCATGCAAAGTGCGCTCGAACAACAAATTATTCACTCAAACGGTCAGGCAGAATTTTAGAATTTCTATAACAGAGTTAAAATTCAAACACATAGTTTCAAATCATGAATTTGCACAACTTATCCATAACTTCAAAGCATACTTAGAAATTCTTTCAAAAACATGGATTATAAGGTTCATGCCCAAAGGATGAAACTCAACGTTCAAATCGTTCCTCTCTTTTCTATTCATTCACTTATGTTGTTTTTTAGTTTATTGGTCCTTAGTAAGTCATAATTTATGCTTAAGAATGTCCAGAAAGAGATGGGACAAAGATATGAACTCAAAACGCCTTTTTGAAAACATGCTGAAAATGAGTTGATGGCTAGAGCCATCTTTTGGTCGCTCGAGCTAACTTTTGGTCGCTCGAACCATCGTTCGCTCAAGCTAACTTTTGGTCGCTCGAGCAAACTTTTGCATAGTGAAAAATACTGTGAGCCATCTATGAAATTTCTGGGTTTCAAAGTAGAAAGTTTGGCTTCCAAACACAAATGCAAAGCCTTGGGTCATGTTTGGATCATTCAAAAACACAAAATTACTTTAGAAAACATATATACATGACCCCTTAAAAACCATTTGCTTTAAAAACTCATCAATTTGGCAAAATTGAGCTTAAAACCCTCATGTATGCAAAATTTTCAAACTCTTATATCAAAACTCAACTCCAAAGTGTATAAGCTTGCATGTTTAAACCAAACTCTTGAAATCACATGGAAATACATATGGATGAACTCAACTTGAAACCATGAGCTCAAAAGTGTTATGAATTGCTAACATAAAACTTCTATACATGCATCAATTCAACTTCAATTTCGTTCCAAGACTTTCAAAACATGGAATTAATCTTCAAAACTTTATAATTCATGATGCATGTAAGTGACAACTCCCAATTCAACATGAATTACAAAGTTCATGCAAAAACATTAGAGATCATAACAAATTCATGCATACATAGCACTAATTTCCTCAGTCCAAGCTTAATTCTTGCATTTTGGTTCATTATCTTCTTGAATACACAAAATTATAGACTTAAGCTCATAAATTAAGATTCAAAAACCTACCTAGAGGCCTCAAGAACAATAATTCTAGCAAGATTATGAGTTGTCTTCTTCAATTCTTCAATCCTTAAGCAATTATCCCAAGTTTTTGTTCTTTCTCTCTCTACAAGGATGATTCTTTCTTTTTCTAGAGCTCCAGCAGATTTTGTGTCTAAGTGTGAACTCAAATAACATTGCTTATCATATGTATAGTAGGTAATTAGCTTAAGCTAATTAATTAAGGATTAGCCTAATTAATCAAGGCTCATTCTACTTAATTTAATCTAATTAATTTGATCCGAATCAATTTTTAATTAAACTTCACAATAAGCTCTAAAATTACGTTGATCACAATAAATTAATCAATTTCGGTTTCTGTTACCTTTATGGCCCTTAATTTCAAATTATAGCAGAGATTGTAACAAATTTTTCTACAATCAACAAATAGGCATCCAAAAATCATATAAAACACATAATTAGCATTCAGATTAGACATGTAAACACATATATAATTAATGAATTAAAAGCTTAATACGGAACAGGGTTGTCACAATATTTCCCTAAACTACCCTACTCATACTCCCTTCCCATTATTTGAAATTGTAATACCTAGTTCTAAAAACCAATATCGAACAAACGATGGTAGTTTGGATGTAAATCACTGAACTAGATTTTGGGAGATCACTAAGGGGTGTAGTTGTCGCAAAGGTCAATGGGGGGAATAATTAGATTTATGAAGACAAACTAGGAGATCACGATGTAATGACCCAAAAAAAAAAAATTAAATAACCAATGTATAATTTAATTGAGCAAATTTTCGAATTTGATTGTTGTGTAAATTCTGTGCGAAAACAGTTCGGTTTTGTATTTTTTTAAAATAGTTCCCGATCTCAAAAAATTATGATATTTTTATATGTTGTTCCCATATGAGTCTAGCATGTTGAATAAAAATTTCAGAATTTAATGATGAGTATTTATTTTATAAAAATTCGCAGATTGATTGGTGTTCAGTTTAATTTATAGCAGAATCTTGTTAGACTCATATGGGAACAACTCATTGGGTAACAAATTTATCTCAAGTCACGGTCTAAACATTCAAAATTAAATAACAAAATTCTGCTATAAATTAAACTGAACACCAATCAATCTGCGAATTTTCATAAAATAAATACTCATCATTAAATTCTGAAATTTTTATTCAACATGCTAGACTCATATGGGAACAATATATAAAAATATCATAATTTTCTGAGATCGAGAACTATTTTAAAAAAATACAAAACCAAACTGTTTTTGCACAGAATTTACACAACAATCAAATTCGAAAATTTGCTCAATTAAATTATACATTGGCTATTTAAAAAAAAAAAAAAAAATTGAGTCATTACAACCTACCCTCCTTAAAGAAATTTCGTCCTCAAAATTAAATTCAAGTAATATAATACATTCTATAGTCACCCACAAACTCACTCAGGTACTTACTAATGCATCAACAAAATTTCTTTGACTACTACATGAGCCTCAACAAGTCACACCGGTAACAAACCAAATCATAACATTTGCACAACAATTGATTATAAAACCCTTACTAGTATAAATCATTAAGTGATTCTTCTATCCACATCGATGACCCACAACAACAAAATAAGATCTAATCCCTTAAGCATAACAAAATTTTGGCAAAACGACTCCCCAGAATATCAAGACACCATACCTTATTGGTGATAACCCAACTTCAACGAACTATCTCCATCGCCTAATGCACAATGCATCCTAAGGCCAAAATAACTATCACTACTCTGAAATCTTAACAAAACGAAACATTACCTCTTCAAAAGCACTAACTACCAACTCAAAAAGTGACTGTCAACCGTCACAAGACGAACAACACTTAACCAACACTAGGGTGATGCCATAATCCATAACCCAAACGAAATAAAATCAATTCGAACAACGAGCTAGGATTTCTGTCAACAAGACTACAAATCAACATTAACGGTTCCACTCCGATGTGGAGTTTACAAAATGGTCTCAACAACATACATTAAGTCTAAGCAAGACTCACCACAACTAGGTAAACACCCAAGCTATACATGGCCTTCAAGATAAAAACTAATTCAACTTAACTTCTAAGACATTTGCTCCGAGTTATAACTCAAACTCTACACTAGTATTACGGTGACTCACAAGATCCACCCTGAATGCAACCATGACTCACCTAACACAATTTACGGGATACTTAAAACCACAGTGCCATTCCCTTGGCCAACCAATAAGAGATCCTACTTCTCTTCTAGGACTTACCACACATTAAGCACAAGGAAACACCCTCCAAGGTTTAGCAAACAAACTCATAATTCATTCCAACTCACCCAATTGCAGGGAAAAGAGAGCCTAGTTCTCAAAGCTACCCAAGTTACACATGGCCAAAACAATCTAAAATCTAGATTACACCACCAAACTATCACACTCATAGAGTCATTCCAAGACTCCATTTGGAAACCACTAGACTAACCAACCATACACAATATGTCCTTAAAGGAAAATACAACCATGGCTCAAAACACAACTCATTCCCTTTAGGATAATTCTATTACCAACAAGTGTTGAACACTCCCTCCCTTGACACCCAGGGACAAAACAATTAAATAAATAAAGGCAACAATAATTATGAATATTGTCCGTTCCAAATCTCATCTTTAAACCTTACATAGTTTGCACTTTATAGATTTTACAACCAAATCTCAAAACAATCAATCTTTCTTGGGAAATACACCCCTACTACCATTCACAATCTTTACCATGTCGAGGCCACGCCTCTTCCCAAATACACACAAGGGTATACAACCCAAGCTTCAGGAACAACTCCACACATACCCAAGTAAATAGAATAATTTCACAATCATGCAAGGCCATACATATACCATTTATAACATTTAGCATCAATACCTCCCATTAAGGTACATTGTCATGTTCCAACACGAAACTCAACATATGCACATCAAGTAGTATAAAATCACATAACCACATAACAAATAACGGGTTGTTCCTACGAAGATGGTTAGTCGTCCTAGAAATCATTTTAGACCTCTAATTAGAAATCACGTTGATTAGGCGCATTTCCAATGAGATTTCTAAGAAAATTTCTAGAACCGACACAACATCCTCGAGACTCAACCCCATGCCCACATAAACATATAACATCTTGGCACATAAGCATGTTACCACGTAGAATGCAAACATCGCTCACAATCCCGAGGTAAACCCAACTGTGGTCAAAACCACTTCCCACGAGCCAAGGTATTCAAACCCGGTTCGCTCTGATACCAAGTTGTCACACCCTGTATTTTATTACTCGGATAACCTTACCAATATTCATTAATTAAGCCCATTTACAAATTGTAACGACCCCATCGCGTATAATGATTAGCACTTAATTAATTAGAAGGATTTGAAATTTAATTGCCGATTATTAGAATTTAATCTGGGATTCAAGAAAATTATGGAGATTGATTCATATATGGTTTTATCGAGGATTTATTTTGGAATTAGAAATTAAGGGTCCAAATGGCTTAAGGAAGTGAAGTTAGGAAGTTGAATCAATTTAATCTTAATTACGGACCCATTTGGGAGTTTAATTAAATATTCAATTCAATTTAGTAAAATTGAGATTCGATTAATTAGATCCGAATTAGAGAAAATTAAGTTAATTAAATTACGAGGATTGAGAATTGTGACTATTATGAATTAGATTCATTTATGGGAGGTCCAATTTGAATATGTAATTTATTGATGGAAATTTGATTCTGATCAGAAATTGAAGGTCTAAATGATTTGAAAAATCAAAATTGATAATGATAATAAGTTCAATTTGATATTTGAAGCTTTTGGGAGTTTAATTAACACCTGATTCAGATTGATAAATTTAAATATAATTAATTGGGCTCTAATAGAAGTAAAATTAGATTAATTAAATTATGTGAAATTTGTGACTAGTTACGATTAATTGAATCAAGATCAAGATTAATTAAATTAAGGGGTGATTAACTAAGCTAATGGATAATTAGTGATTAATCTAATCCTAATTATAAAATAAAATGGAGTAAAATTTTAAAAGTCCTAGAAAGATGGTGAAAAGAAATAGTGGTTTTATTCATTATTAATTCTTTAGTTATTTATTATTATAGACTTAGTGTAGGTGTGTGGTGTGTGTGTGTGTGTTCATTTTGTGCTGAACACTAGCACAGCCGAGAGAGAGAGGAAGGACAACACGGGGAGAGAGAGAGAGCTTGCTTCTTTGTGCTAATGGGTTTTGAAGGAGATTCAAGAAAGGAGAACGGAGAATCATCAAGAATTTATCAAATTAAAGATTAATGGCAAGGATTTCAACCTTAATTTTGTAGAATCTTTGTATTACACTTGAATTAAAGATGAGTTTGGGTTCAATTTCATACAATTTGGAAGAAATTAGAGAAACAAAGATGAAGAAATTAAGGTACGTTCATGGTTATGGAAATCAATTTAGAAATTAACTATTTTGTATTTAATTTTTGTAATCTTGCATGAATTGGGCCTTATTTCTACATGCATGTGATTTGGAAGAATTAAAGAATAAATATGGGTTTTGATTTTAATTATTAACCAAGCCATGTAATATAATCTAAGAGTTTGACTCAAATTAAACATATTTTGGAACATCTATGACTATGAATTAAATTGAGGTTAAAATAAATTGAGTTAAGCTTGAGATTAAGGAAATGGGTTTGGGAAAATTTATCAAGTAAATTTAATTTGTGTTATTCCTCATGAATTTGTACTTCATCTTTACATGCATCAATGAATCTTTGAGAAAGTTGGAGAATTAAGTTCATGTTTGGGTATAAAGAGAGCAAGTTTTGGGAAATTATAAATTCATGAACATTTTGAACTTAATATTGAATTAAAGGAATTTTGGATGTAATTGGTTTGAATTTTGACCATAATTTTACACATACAAATATTTTTTAAGAGTTTTATAATTTTAATTTCATAATTTAAGGGATAGAAAAGAGCTAGAAATCAATTTTATTGGATTAGAAGGAAATTGATAAGAAAATGATGAATTGGAGCTAAAATCAAGTTTATGAGAGTTAAGTTATAAATTAATTATCTTTAGCTTGATTTTGTAGAATCATCCTAAATACTTGAGATTTGAGATTAAATTCATGGAATTAGGATGAAATTGAGTTTTAAACATAAAATGAGTTATATGCAACATGAATTAAGAAAGCTATGAAATTAGTCTCTTGGATTTTGTAAGAAATAAGGTTTTAAGTAAGAAATTAAGTAGACTCATAGTTGTGGAAATTAATTTGGAAAATTAATTGTTTTGATTTGATTTTGTAGTATTTTCTTGTAATACATGAGTTTTAAGGGAATTGGGCCATTCAAGTCCATATTTTGAAGAGACGAAGGAAATATTTTAAGAAAACCAAGTTTATGGAAATTTGGAATTAATCTTAAAGTTTTGATTTTATAATTAGATTTTTATTTAATCCACGCATGTGATGTAATTTCAGAATTCTATTCAATTTAGATACATTTTAGAACACTTATAATTATAAATTAAGTTTTTGGTTAGAAATTGAGTTAAGTTGAATTTATAAGAAATTGAATTGTGTAATTCATAGTTAAGTTGATTTTGTTATTAATAATAAAATTGGATCTATTTGTATTACATACATCATGGAATTTCAAGAGATTGGGAAGTCTAATTTATATTTTAGAATTGTGGGTTGATGTAAAGAAGATGAGTTAAAACTAAATTTGGACAATTGGAGCATGATTTGAATGAATGATTTCTAATTGAAAGTGTTCACTAAATTATCCAATGGTTCTCCATTTTTGTATACCAAAAGTACATGTTTTGAGGCTTTGAATACCAAATTTGAACTTCAATTGTAATTTTGGAATTTCAGAATTTACGTTATCCGCTCGAGCGAGGAAAGTCTCGCTCGAGCGTGAAAATCGAGCTCCTAGTAGTTTTTCAAATTTTACGATCCGCTCAAGCAACTAAAGTGGCGCTCGAGTGGAGACCCATTTTCAGCATATTTTGGAAAATTACATTTAGTTCACATTTTTATTCTCATCTCTTCCCAAGGCATTCTAGATATGACTTATGACTCAATAAAGATTAATAAACTACCAATCAATATAGATTAGTTAGTTGAAGAATGAATCATTGATCTAGTGGTAATTGTTTAAGAAGCCAAGTAAAGATCAATCTATTTGGAAAAGAAGGGCTTAGTAATGAAAGAATATGTGAAATAAAAATCCGGTTTATTTGAATGAGAAAGGATAAGCATAGTAGCACTTCGGACTGTTTAGACGGAAAAAGACTAGGAAAGTCAAGTTTGATCAAAGGAGTAATATTGTATTTCAATGTGTATATGTTATGTGTTTGTGTAGGTCACGCGCCATTGTCTGCCTGATTTATCTGGTATGTCTAGTCTGTCTGATTCGCTTCTGCAGTTATCTGTGAATAATAACTTAGTAAAGTTATGTTCAACAGTATTTATTTTATGTGTGATAAAATGAGATCTGTTTTCTGAAATGATATATTCTGTACAATGAATGATTGTCCAATTTCTGATATCTATTCGTGACATCCTTAGCACCATGTGATATCTGTTAGCTGTTACCCAATATCGGAGGTTCCTTTATGGAACTTAATCTGTCAGCACTCTGTTACTCGTACCGGAGGCCCCGTTATAGGGGCTCAACTTCTGTTCTGTTACCCGGATCCGAAGGTTCCTTTATGGAACTGGTTATTCATAACCTCACGTATATACGTTCTGTTTTGTTCTATTCTATTCTGTTAATGCTAATGGATGTATCACGTATGCTTATGCATGACTTATGATTTCTGTATATGATCTGGACAAATTATGAATTTGATACGAAACTGAATTATGAATTCTGAATCTGTACGGACTCATTCATTAAAACCCTTTACTCTGTTATTATTCACTGGGCTCTAGCTCACTGTATTATTTATGTATGTAGGTGATCAGGCACATGACCAGGCTTAGAGACATCTGCCTAGAATTTGTTTTTGTCAGCCAACCTATGTGCCTCCTGTGGAGGTTCCGAACATGTCAAGTGATTATCGTTATGTGATTTAAAGTTTAAGTTTTGATTTCGTGTTTGGTTGAACAAGTCTGGTGTATTTTGTAAATAGGGCTAGGTCCCTTTTTGTCTAATCTGTATATATATGATGACTTAAAGATAATGTGTATATATGTATATAAAAAGTTTAAAATTTTTCTGTCTCATATAAGTCTGCATAGCTTGATGGACGTTGTATATTGTTATTTGCTTCCGCTAGCTCCTAATATTATGTTAATTTGTCTCAGAGGCCTTCGGTAATCCCTGGATTACTGGGCGGTTACGATGCTAAACTTATAGGGGCAGGTTTGGGTCGTGACACAAATAACATTTCATCATTGAATGAAATGATGAATAATTAAATATACATATTTCCTCTCGTTATACAATAATGACATTTATATACAAATAAAAGAAATGTCCTGAGGCTTACAATAAAAGAGAGGACACTACTCTTTACAAAAAAATAACACTCAGCCAAACAACAAATGAAGTAGTACAATCCATCACTACATTACGCTTATGAAATGGTAAAAACCATTGTTTGATCTTCAAATCCGAAAAGCATTCCATGTACACATGTACAGGCAGGGGGTGAGCAACCACTAGCCTACCAAGCAATCGCATATTAAAACATTAGAAGATATGCGGGTACAAAGATACTCATACATATATGTGAAATCATATCATGTCAAAATCATATGGTTTTATCACATAATCTCTTAAATCTAATTTATTTAATTAACCACAACCAGTTAACTTAAATAAATAAACATGCTTCAATAGCAACATGATATCCTTTTTAATCCATTCAATTACCTCATTATCAATTGAATCAAATAATTAAACAATTCATAATGACATCTAACAAAGTATCAAATACATTTTATACAGTCTTATGAAATGAATGCATATGCTATGTCATGCTCAAGATATTTTTTCTCGTCTTTTGAAAATCTTATGCACAATATCAATTTGAAAACACATTAATCCATCAATTTCAAAAAAATTCCAAGGTGGTAAATACGACTCAAGTAATTCCCAGGCTGGTAGACTATACAAGGTGTCTGCAAGTAGACTATACAAGTACTACCAATTTTTCATTTTTACCAGTATTAACTAGAAGGCTCGACACCTATCATCTACACCACCTTTCAATCCCTAGGCTGGTGTCTGCAAGTAGACTATACAAGTACTACCAATTTGTCATTTTTACCAGTATTAACTGGAAAGCTCGACACCTATCATCTACACCACCTTTCAATCCCTAAGCTGATGTCTGCAAGTAGACTATACAAGTACTACCAATTTGTCATTTTTACCAGTATTAACTAGAAGGCTCGACAATTATCATCTACACCACCTTTCAATCCCTAGGCTAGTGTCTGCAAGTAGACTATACAAGTACTATCAATTTGTCATTTTTACCAGTATTAACTGGAAGACTTGACAACTATTATCTACACCACCTTTCAAGACTTACCACCGTATTTACTCCAAAATCATTTCATGAAAACTTGTTTCCCTACATTCTTTTCTCAGTACAAAGTTTTCAAACCAAATTTCAAAGCTCATCATTATCAAATGAATTGATATGCCAATGCAATGATTAATAATACAATGCAATATTTCTTCCACTTTCAATACTTCCACACAATATTCCCATTGTGATTAATATTCTCATTTCTCATTTCAATATAATTTCTAATACAATTTCAAGAGATAATACAACCATATCCATATTCATATAGTCTCCACATGTTAATCAACATTCCCAATTTAGTTATTTCAAGACAAATTTATAACATATTATATATCAAACTTCCAAAGTTCCATCATTTATCATCCTTCCAAGAAATCCCTCATTTAAATGCAACATGGTAAATTTTCACCGATAGCCAAAATAGTTATCTCTAGTATATTAATTAAAAGATAACAACATGGACATACAATCCAACATATAACCATAACCTAGAATCTCCCATGATTCCCAACATTTAGAAACAAATCATATTCCACATTTTATCAAATATGAACAATTTCACTAGCTTTCATACCACAATCACGTCCGGTAACTGTAGACACCCCATTTTTGACCGACCTTAAGACTCAGACGTCACCGATTGAGCGCTTGGTGATGTTGCATATCGCGCTTGTTCGGAAGTTTCAGAGTCGCGGCCGTGCGCCCTGCCTCCGGACTTCCGAACCCTCTCCTGTGCCTTGTCTCGGTTTGCGAACCAGACTCGGTTTTCTCTGTTTTCTTTCCTGAGGGAGAGAGGTCTAGCAGACCGTCTGTCAATGGCCGTAGGCTACATTTCATGGTCGTAGGCCATTTTGCCCACTTCGGAGTCCGGTTCCTGGTTTTCGGAGCCGTTAGGCCGTGTGCCTCGGTTCGGGACCGCTCAACCATCTCTGTTTTCTCCGGTTTTTGGCATACATCTCTGTTTTATCCTTGTTAGGAACACTGGGGTCCGAGAACCCCACTTCGGTCCCAAGTACCACTCCCGGTGCTTGACGGCCCATTTCCGGGAACCCGAACCACGCGGTTTTGGTCCCCGAGCGCTCGTTTCGTGTTGTTGTCTGATCAACCTTGGCAGGTACCTCTGTTTTACCCTGCTAAGAAACACTGGGGTCCGAGAACCCCACTTCGGTCCCAAGTACCACTCCCGGTGCTTGACGGCCCATTTCCGGGAACCCGAACCACGCGGTTTTGGTCCCCGAGCGCTCGTTTCGTGTTGTTGTCGAATCAATCTTGGCGGTACCTCTGTTTTACCTCGCTAAGAAACACCGGGTCCGAGAACCCCACTTCGTCCCAAGTACCACACCCGGTGCTTGACGGCCCATTTCAAGAACCCAACCACGCGGTTTTGGTCCCCGGCGCGTTCGTGTTGTTGTTCGATCAATCTTGGCAGAACCTCTGTTTTACCCGCTAAGAAACACTGGGTCCGAAACCCCACTTCGGTCCCAAGTACCACTCCGTGCTTGACGGCCCATTTCAAGAATCCAACCACGCGGTTTTGGTCCCCGGCGCTTCGTTCGCATTGTTGTTTATTCATTTTTGGCATACATCTTTGATTCAGCATTTTGAGGAACACTGGGTCCAAGAACCCCACCGTGGCCGAGTGTCACTTCCGCTTTACGGCCCATTTCGGACCGAACCACGCGGTTTTGGTCCCCGAGCTCTCGTTGCATTAGTTTGCTCCGGTTTTGGCGGTACCTCTGTTTCATCCTTCTAAGGAACACTGGGCCTCGATATCCACTTCGTGGCGAACGTCGCTTTGTGTCTGCAGCTCTCTTTTTCCCGAACCGCGGTTACGGTCCCCGAGCTGCTTTTGCATCGTTTTTCGTTCAATTTTGGCAAGTGCTTCGCTTTTATCATTACGAGGGACACTGGGCCTCGATGCCCACTTGGGGCGAACAAAATATCTCGATTTTGCCCTCAAAATATCTAGATATTTTGTCCTCAAAATATCTAGATATTTTGGCCTAGATATTTTCCATCTTCTTAGCCCTCTTTTTGACCTCTCTCTTGTGCACAATGAAGAGCCGAACCAGCTGGTTTGAGAGAAGAAAAAATGGCTTCAAGAGTTCCATAGCCAAAACCTTCATTTCCATAACCAAAACCTTGAAACAACTCCAAGTCTTGTTTGATTTCTTCACCAACACCTAGCCTCACCACCACAAATTCGATTCCAGCAGCAAGTAAGTGAATTTCAGAGATTGAGAAGCTACAAATCAAAGCCAAAAAGCAAAGAAAGACAAGTCTTCAAGGGTAAGTGTCTAAAACCAACTTTTAGGGCCTTTTCTTGATCTTTTTCTACACTCTAATTGGTTGAGAATTGGGGCTCCGACCCCTACTGCTTTTGTGCTCATTTTGAGCCCCTCTACAACATTGTAGAAGGGGTCAACTCCATTTGGTATTTGTATATACTAGTTCCTTCAATATTCATCAAGATTGTCACATTTTTGCATGCTAAAATTGACCTATTTGTGTTTGTTTTTGGGGCTCCGACCCCTACTGGTTTTGTGCTTAAAATGAGTCCCTCTACAACATTTTAGCATAGCTCAACTTCATTTGGCCATTATATATACCATTTCATCAAGTGTGCCACTTTTTGTATGCAATTTTCGACCTATTTGTGTTTGTTTTTAGGACTTCGACCCCTACTGGTTTTAGTCTTATTTTGACCCCCTTTACATGTTTCATGAAGAAGGTTTGGTCATTTGGTGTATATATTACATGTCTCATGTTATACTCTCTTTTGGCTCCATTTTGCCTTCCATTTCTAGCATGTTTGTCTTATGAATTAGAGGCTGCCATTTACTGCATATATGCTTATTTTTGGGCCCTCTTTCATGTTGTAGAAGAGAGTTTGTTCATTTGGTGTTTGTATATGCCATCTTCCTTTGTAATGCTCTTTTGGCCACTAATCTTGTATGATTTTGTTGCCATGACTATGTCTACATTTTGGCCATGTTTGCTACTGAAATGAGCCATTCTTGGGACTGCCTTGCTACTGTTTTTTCTGCCATGTATCAATTGTGCATGTTTAGTGTGGCCATAAGCCATTTGGTGCACATTATCGCATTTCGGGATCATTTTTCGCTTTGGTGCGCTTCGGTTGTGTTTCGGGCTGTTTTCCCTCATGTAGCTGCTGAAATTTCATCACCATGCTTGCATATCATTACCCACGTTATTTTGTGCCTTAATGCATTGCCTCGGTTTTGCGTGCTACGCATGCGCATTTCGAGGCACTTCCGTTTATCAGCGACGGCCTATGTGAGTGAGTGAGGCTCTCCCATGTTGGTGTAAGCCCATCGTTGCATTTCGTATGCCATTTGCATCATTTTTGCATTGCCTCGGTTTTGCGTGCCCTGGCACGCATTTCGAGGCACGCTTTTTATCCGCGGCCTCCTATGTGTGAGTGACGTGAGGCTCTCCCATGTTGGTGTAAGCCCATCGTTGCATTTCGTATGCCATTTGTATCATTTTTGCATTGCCTCGGTTTGCGTGCCCGCGGGTACGCATTTCGAGGCACTTCGTTTTTATCCGACGGCCTCCTATGTGAGTGGGCTGAGGCTCTCCCATGTTGGTGTAAGCCCATCGTTGCATTTCGTATGCCATTTGTATCATTTTGCATTGCCTCGGTTTTGCGTGCGCGAGTGCATTTCGAGGCACTTTGTTTTATCCGACGGCCTCCTATGTGAGTGGTGAGGCTCTCCCATGTTGGTGAATGTCCATCGTTGAATTTCGTATCCCATTTGTATCTTTTTTGCATTGCCTCGGTTTGCGTGCCGGCGAATGCGCATTTCGAGGCACTGCCGTTATCCGAGCGGCCTCCTATGTGAGTGAGCCGAGGCTCTCCCATGTTGGTGTAAGCCCATCGTTGCATTTCGTATGCCATTTGTATCATTTTGCATTGCCTCGGTTTTGCGTGCCCGCTGCACGCATTTCGAGGCACTTCGCTTTTATCCAACGGCATCTTATGTGAGTGCGAATCGAGGTCCTCTCATGTTATGTTAGTGTAAGCCCAATCTGCATTTTCCATGTCATTGGCATTGCGTATGCCTCCGCCTCGGTTTGCGTGTCGTGTGCAGCACGCATTTCGAGGCAATCTATTTATCCGATTTGCATCTCATTCATCATCGCCTCGGTTTGCATGCCCGTGCACGCATTTCGAAACGCCGGTTTTATCCGATTTGCATTTCATCATCGCCTCGGTTTGCGTGCCTATGGGCGCGCATTTCGGCTTTTATCCGATTTTGCATCGCATATCATCGCCTCGGTTTGCGTATGCGTAGGCGCGCATTTCGAGACACTTCGTTTTATCCGATTTTACATCACATATCATCGCCTCGGTTTTGCGTGTCCGCGGCACGCATTTTGGCGCTTTATTTTACCCGATTTGCATTTCATCATTGACTCGGTTTGCGTGCGATGGGCACGCATTTCGAGGCACCTCATTTTATCATTACGGCATCCCGTGTGAGTGTGGTCAGCCCTCTCATATTGGTGTAAGTCCATCGTTGCATTTCATGCCTTTATGTCATCGCCTCGGTTATGCGTGCGGTGGCACGCATTTGGAGGCACCTCATTTCCATCACCATTGTGCATACTAGGTTGTATCTTAGTTGCATTTCATGCATCTCATGCATATTGCATCGTGTTCTGGATAGGTGTTAGCCCGGGCACGGGTAACGTGGCACTGTTCGAACTCTGTGTGTCGGAACGGGACTCAATCCCCCAGGCACCGACACTCCGGTTTACCCATGATGCACTTAGGTTTCTTTGTAACATTCATCCGCATTCATCACATATTGAGTTGTGCAATTCGATTCTCGGCCATCATGCATCGGTATGCGTGATTGGTGGCGCGAGGATCGAGACATGCATACATTTGTGAAATACACTTCTTTGTGCCCTTTTCTGCTCTCTGTTGCAAAGAAAATTGAGTTGGCAACTTTCCGAGCATGGCACGCGTTTCAAGGTAAATTGCAAACAGAGGCTAATTGGGGCATCGGTGGATTTCTGCATGACGGCTACAACATACATCATCCTTGAGCGAGGCGGTCCACGGCTTGCATGCCACTTCTGACTTTCATAGTTAATTTGTTTAATTAATAAGAAGTTTGTAATATTTTGGACTGTAATATTTGGGACTGTATTATTCTTTTATTCGGACCCTCTGCGCGAGGGCACAACTGTAATAAGGGTGGGTGAGTGTGATGTATGTCTTCCAACCCCCATTTCTTTCTCCCTTTTATTTACCCGCTTTGAATGGTTAGATATAGGGCATACTTCAATTAGCATATAGTATGAGACATGTTTGCATCATTCATCTGCTTTTGCACGCATTAGGGCTCGGCGCATCATACAAACTGCATTGTATTTTCAATTCCAAATTGAATACGTGTTAGTTGTAGCATTTCATATGCCATATTTAGAATAGCCGAGCCTGCTATAGTTTGCATTCTTGCATGTGTTGCATTAGGCATTTCTGTATACCTAGGATCATGCATGATTTCTAATCATTTTCTGTTTTGGCTTGGAGTACTCGGTGAGTTTTATGCTTTAGCATCCTTGCATGCGTGTGAGTGTTGCCATGATAGCATGCTTACCATGAGGCTAAATGCTTATGTGATATAACTGCCTTGAATGCCTGTGGGTGGAGGTTGAGTTATCTGAATTGGAGCAATTCATCAATTGTTTGTTAAGCCCACTAGATTGTGGCAAAATCTGTATTTTAAGCCTACCTGCGGGTAGCAAACCATCTTTCACAAACAAACATGAGATGTTTAGTTCCAATTCAGACGGCCCAGTCTATACTTGTTTGCTGCGAGCATCACATAGTAACCTAGGCTAATAATCGGAATAAGAGCATACAATGTTTTCAAAATCAGATATCATGGTTAGTAGAGGCCGGTCTTTGACCGGGCGAGAGGGGGTGCTCACGATCTGACCTTCCCTAATCGTACCCAAGTTCCCGAGCCAACTTTGGTGATGACGGACACGTGGCCTTTTGGCACCGAGTCAGGGTTCCCTAAATTTCCCATTTTAAAAATATTTAGGTGGCGACTCTGTTATCTGGCAAAGCAGTCCATGTTTGGCACTTCTTTCAAAAAATCTGTTTTTCTTCAAAACGATTTGCCGGATTTGGACTCTTTGGTTCAGATTTAGAACCACAACAAAAATCGAGTCCGTAATGGCGAGGTCCTCATGGGCGTTATTCTGATTCTGGCGACTCTGGGGATTTAGAGAACTTGACTCGAACTCATGATATCTGTTTTTGACTACACTTGTGTGTTTCTTTGCATTGCATTTGCATTGGTGCGCCTAGGACACCGTGTTTGCCATCTGCTATTCCTGAGCGGTTTGCCGGAGGCTTGTCTTGTCAAGGCATGTCCATAAGGCTTTTGAGTTCTGAGCTCTGCCGATATAGGAACACAAACCCTGGTTTTACCGGGGCACCCTTTTTGACCATTCGACCTAGTGCATATTCGGATCCATAGTGACCATTCCAAACTAGGACAGGTTGCTTACCCGTTTATAGGTTGTTTGAGACCGCTGCGTGCGTAGTGAAACCCTAGTTCCTGACAAAATAGGACAGGGAAACCCTACCCCAACATAGGGGTGTTTTGGCTCTCACTTATCTGTTATGTGCTTGTTAGAGTGTGCCTCTACAGGGAATGCATGTATCAGTTTATGAGTTTGAGCATCGAGCTCACGGGCACCGATTCGATATTTTGGGAATCGATTATATCGCTTGCATCGATTCAGCTTTTGGGGGCAATAATTTTGGGAACGATGATCGCTGGTCGAACACGATTATTGATTATGTTCATGTCTGTATTGGTGGGATTGAAATGAGATCTTTGATGTTTTCTCTTTCGATTCGAGACTCGATCCCAGAGCAACGGTGTTCTCCTTTCTTTGAGGCAAGACAGAAAAACTCACGGTTCATCGAATCCGTCGATCCACCGATCCGGTCCATCTGATCCGTTAGTCACCAGTCCAGTCCATCTGATCCGTTAGTCACCAGACACATCACCTCAGTTCAGTTAGTAGACTCGGGATGACGCAAAATTCGGAAGAAATTGTGGTTATGACAACCGCAATAGACCAAGGAATCATCTTGCCAGATGAGACCAATGTTGAGTGCCACATCCACCTAGGTACTTTGCCGCTCACCCGATCTGGGCGCCCCAGTTGTTTCAAGCTCGTGAGCCCACCACATCTGAATTAATGGGAATGATTGGTGACCTTCAGAGGTCCGTGGCAGATCTGGCTTACGGAATGTCAGTTTCATCGCCAGCTGCATCATACGCCGGGAATTTTGCACCGCAGGAGCCCCCGCTATTGGGGCGAATTGTGATCGAGCTCAGCCAACCCGAGGCTGTCTTAAGCTATGGCAATGACATGTCAACAGCGACCCAAACCCATGATCCAGCTGAGGCTAAAAGTAAGAATAAAACGGCGGAACCGATCCCATCAAGCAAGCTAACTGCGGCGGCGAGGCTTTGAAAGCCAGGGGGATGAACAAGGAGCAAGTATTTGCAGTCGGGGCCAAAACTGTGGATGATGCTTTCTCCACTCCAGTAGGGCGATTCAAGCGAAGAAACCGGATAGGCCCGTCATGCCAGAACAGTTCCTTCCATCCCCAACTCTGCATCCGGAAAAGATCAGAAAGCCAAGACAATGCCTGCCGACCCTTTCGCTAGTGCGTCTAGCAAGAAGCCTCAGACTTCGAAGTATCCTCCTCAAGGGCGCAGAGTCTTTCATGCCCTCTATATGCCTCTGTCTAGGGCATTTCAAATTCTGGCTAACGAGGGGCATCTTACACCCCTCGAGCCTCGACATTGCCAAAGAATCTCCTCTCACACACGATGCTACCTCAGATATGATACCACCAACAGACCGGTCACAGCACCGACAGTTGTTTTCGCCTTCGTCAT
The DNA here is from genome assembly GCA_025200525.1 of Camellia lanceoleosa. Classification (NCBI taxonomy): domain Eukaryota; kingdom Viridiplantae; phylum Streptophyta; class Magnoliopsida; order Ericales; family Theaceae; genus Camellia; species Camellia lanceoleosa. The sequence continues at coordinate 12,553,214 of CM045769.1, read as the reverse complement.
GAAGTGCAAGATTTGATCGACAATGAGGTTATCCTCCCACCCACCTCAGCAAAGTCTGCCACCGCTGAGCTGTTGGACTCCGAGGATACTGCAAGTATGTGATCATGGGTTGGTCCACCTGCGGGCGGCGCTTGGTGTATTTCAGATATGGCGTTTGGCACGCACTATGTTGAGCATCTGCGTATGCTAATTTTGTGATTTCTGGCTTGGGTGTTGAGTCAGTTTTGTCAGTTTTGTTTTGAGTCTTTCTCTTTGTTTTGAGTCAGTCTTTTGCTTAAGGGTCTGCCTTGTTGTAGCGAGTCAGTCCCATTGTATAGAGGTCGGGTGATTCCGGGAGGTGTTACCTCGGGCGTCCCCATTTTGTTTTGTGTTTGTCTTTTTGTTTGTTTTGAGTCTGTTTCTGCCAGGGAGCCAATTGTGCCAACAGATTTGAATGAAACAGCAGTGACTTTCACACTCTCGCATTTGCTTCTGCCTTGTGCTAGTTTTGCCGGAAGTTCTGAATGAGACGATAGTATTTGACTAAGGACTCTGTCTTTTCTGTTCCTTGAAGTCATTGTAATGACCTAAGTTTTCCAAAACCTTTCGAACACTGCGGTGAAAACGAAGAGGAAGGAATTCCTCGGGATTTGCAAAACTTTGATCAATTGAGAGAAAGAGAGGCGTGCTAAGCCCTTAATGAATGAAATCATGCTTGTTAGCGTGAGTACTGAGAAGGACCCTAGCTTGATCCAGACTGGTTTCGCACTATCTTCAACGCGAGCGATTTGTCGCTTTCTTAAAAACTTTCAAAAAAATGGTTTCTTGTGATCTGCGAAGACACGTGGAATCGCTCTTGGGATTGTGCGACCTAGGATCGCTCTCACCTCGAGACTCAACCCTTTGCTTCTAAACCTTGAACTTGAATTCGGAATGTTCAACGGTCAACTACTAATGTGAGGCTGTGTGGCGGTTGAAGCGACCCTCGAACAAGAGGCACCAAAGTCAATTCAAGAAGGTCGACCTCATCGGAAGAAGCTTGCAAAGCTAGAATGAAGCACCCTCGAACTAGGGGCAAAAATATCCGATGTGCTCGAAGAGCCAAAGGTGCATCTTTACGCAAGTCAATACAACACCACTCTCCACGGATATAGAGGGCTTCAATCTCGAACCATTTGGCATGGATGGTTACATTTTACCCTTTGAGAGGCTCGCTGGGCCGAAAACCCGGAAAGGGCGACCCAGGCAAAAGTTAGAGCAAGAAAAGATATATACACGAAAAGAAGAAAAAAAAGAAAAGCAAAAAAAAAGAAATGAAAAAGAAAAAAGAAAAAAGAAAAAAAGGAATGAAAAGAAAAGAATGAAAAAGAAAGAAGAACAAAGCTCGCAAGGTCGAAAACCTGCAACAGGCGCCTTGGCAAAAGTTAGAGCATAAAAAGGAGAGGTTAAATACCCGAGTGTACCTTAACCCCGAACTACGTAAGGCTTGATTCCCATGTTTGGGATACGTAGGCAACTTCATTCTGAAGTCCAGCCATAAACACTTCAAAATCAAGTGTGTCCATGTAATGGTTTTAACCATCCTTGCCTTCTCTCAGATCCGAGTTCGATTGCAATCATCGCTCTGAGGACTGACTACAATGCGCTGCGGTGCTATCCAAACAAGGGGCAACTTTCCGTTGCCATTCAATATGCCGCAGTGCCGTTCAAACAAGGGGCAACTTTCCGTTGCCATGCAGTTCTCTTCAAGCACGGGGCAGTTTTCCTTTGGATCCGAGGTTGTGCATCTCAGGAGTAGGTTTCATGCTCGTTGAGCAAGTGTCCATTCGCAAAAATAGTTTTTGAGGATTTTTACTGAGGTTGGCTAATTTTCTCGAAAATTGTTCCATCTTTTCCAAAAACTGAACCATTTCTTGGACCCAAAAAAGGAAAATTTTCAGTACTCATAGCCTGACTTGCATGATTTCAAATCAAAAATCGAACAAGCATGTTGATCTAACTCTCATTTTGGTCAAATTTTTTTTAGGAGAAAACCAAAATAAAAAAAAATGGTCAAAATGACGAACTAGGGGCACATTTGAGTCAGGTTCTCTGTCTTTTTCCCCGTTATCAACATACTTGCCAAGAAGGGCACTCTACCTCCCAGCAAAGGCACAACTGAAGGGCACAGCAAGAAGAGGGCGTAAAAGCTCTCTCATCCTCCGACCAACAGTATCAAGCCAAGTCGCGAAGCACAAACCGAATGGATCAACATATTCCCATTCCTCATCCGCAGATCTAACCATGTCCAAACTCCCCAGCAGGGCATCATCGATCGATGTCAGCAGCGGATCCGCTGCACACCCAATTGTAACGCAGTCCCTCTGTGGGAGAAACTCACTGTTGTGAACAAGAAAGAGAATCTAGCAGAATACTAGGGGCATGAGCCCGCATCTTCCTGTTTATCCATCAACCACCTAGGGGAGGGATTAAAAAAAATGAGAGATTGAAGAATAGAGAGATGTGCGATGAGAGGAAAAGTGAGGAAAGGGCTTTTTTCAGAAAAACAGAGCTTGAGGGCCGAGTGATGTGAGAATCACAAATGAGAAAGGGTGGGAAACACTACCCGGTGAAACAGGCTCCCTGTGCACGTCTGAGTGTCGTGTCTTTTTGTTTTATCTCGTTTCTTGTTTTGAGTCGTTTCGAGTGTTACTCGATGTGTCTAGGTTGTGTGCCTTTTATTTCCTTGTTGAGTCGTTTTGCTGTGTTCAGTGGTAGGCTCAATACCTGGTCGAAAAACTCATCTCTCAATTTCAAAAACAAAATCATTTTGTGTTCCGAGTGCCGTGCCGTTCTCCACATTTGTGCAAAACAGAATTTGTTCTTTCAGAAAGCCTCAGGGTCCACCCCCGATAAGTGTGAATAGTAGAACCAGGGCCTATCTGAAGCTGTGAGTTTCGGGCTGCAAAGCAAAAGCAAAAGAAAAAGGAAAAATGTCGGGCATCTGAGTTTGTTTCAACTTCTGCAAGTTCTGTCGTCGCATCCTGCCTGTTCAGAATGAGCTGTGTGTTCAAAATTAAAAGAATACTGTGTTATGAGCCATGTGTTCAGATCGAGCAGAGTTGTGTTATGGGCTGCGTGTTCACAATCAAAACGGGCTGCGTGTTCAGAAATTCAAAAGTTTGGGCTGTGTGTTCAACCTTCTACAAAGTGTGTGCTACGTGTTCACCTTAAGATATGAGCTGTGTGTTTGACATCAAATGTTTGAGCTGTGTGTTCAGACTTCAAAGTGTGCCGTGTGTTCACCTCAACAACGAGCTGTGTGTTCGACATCAGAGATTTGAGCCGTGTGTTCAGACTTCAAAGTGTGCCGTGTGTTCACCCCAACAATGAGCTGTGTGTTCGACGTCAAATGTTTGAGCTGTGTGTTCAGACTTCAAAGTGTGCCGTGTGTTCACCTCAACAATGAGCTGTGTGTTCGACATCAAATGTTTGAGCTGTGTGTTCAGACTTCAAAGTGTGCCGTGTGTTCACCTCAACAACGAGCTGTGTGTTCGACATCAGAGATTTGAGCCGTGTGTTCAGACTTCAAAGTGTGTCGTGTGTTCACCCCAACAATGAGCTGTGTGTTCGACGTCAAATGTTTGAGCTGTGTGTTCAGACTTCAAAGTGTGCCGTGTGTTCACCTCAACAATGAGCTGTGTGTTCGACATCAAATGTTTGAGCTGTGTGTTCAGACTTCAAAGTGTGCCGTGTGTTCACCTCAACAATGAGCTGTGTGTTCGACATCAAATGTTTGAGCTGTGTGTTCAGACTTCAAAGTGTGCCGTGTGTTCACCTCAACAACGAGCTGTGTGCCCGAAAAACGAGCTGTGTGCCCGTAAATGAGCTGTGTGCCCAAAGAAAAAGGAGCTGTGTGCCCGAAAAAGAAGCTGTGTGCCTGAAAAACGAGCTGTGTGCCCGAAAAACGAGCTGTGTGCCCGGAAATGAGCTGTGTGCCCGAAAAACGAGCTGTGTGCCCGGAAATGAGCTGTGTGCCCGAAAAAGGAGCTGTGCGCCCGAAAAAACGAGTTCTGTGCCCGAAAAACGAGCTGTGTGCCCGTAAATGAGCTGTGTGCCCAAAGAAAAAGGAGCTGTGTGCCCGAAGAAGGAGCTGTGTGCCTGAAAAACGAGCTGTGTGCCCGAAAAACGAGCTGTGTGCCCGGAAATGAGCTGTGTGCCCGAAAAACGAGCTGCAGAAATGTGTCTGAAATGAGCTGTGTGCCCTAAAAAGGAGCTGTGTTGAAAAACGAGCTGCAGTGCGAAATGAGCTGTGTGCCGAAAAAAGGAGTGTCTAAAAAAAGCAGTGTGCGGAAACGAACGGTGTGCTAAATGAGCTGTGCCCAAAGAAGGAGCTGTGCGCCCGAAAAAACAAGCTATGTGCCCGAAAAGCGAGCTGTGTGCCCGGAAAAGGGGTGTGCAAGAAGGAGTCAGGCGCTCAAAAAACAAGCAGTTCAAACCGAGTTGTGTGCCCGGAAATGAGCTGTGTGCCCGAAAAACGAGCTGTGTGCCCGGAAATGAGCTGTGTGCCCGAAAAAGGAGCTGTGTGCCCGAAAAACGAGCTGTGTGCTTAAATGAGCTGCAGTGCAAAAAGGAGTCAGGCGCCTAAAAAAGCAGTTGTGTGCGAAGCAGTGTGTGTGCTAAATGAGTGTGTGCCCAAAGAAGGAGTGTCAGAAAAAACAAGCTATGTGCTGAAAAGCCAGTGTGTGCGGAAGGAGCTGTGTTCAAAAAACGAGCTGCTTGAAAAACGAGTGCAGTTCAAAACGAGCTGTGTGCCCGGAAATGAGCTGTGTGCCCAAAAAAACGAGCTGTGTGCCTGAATGAGTCAGTGTGCTAAAAAGGAGCTGTGTGCTTGAAAACGAGCAGTGTGCGGAAATGAGCTCAGTGCTTGAAAAGGAGTGTGGCGCTCAGAAAACGAAAGCTGTCCGGAAACGATTTGTGTGCTAAATGAGCAGTGCCCAAAGAAGGATGTCTTGGGAAAATGAGTTGTGTGCCCAAAGAAAAGGAGCTGTGCTGAAAAAAGGAGTGTGCAAGAAGGAGTCGGCGCCTTGAAAAAACAAGCTGTGTGCCCGAAAAGCGAGTTGTGTGCCCGGAAATGAGCTGTGTGCCCGAAAAACGAGCTGTGTGCCCGGAAATGAGCTGTGTGCCCGAAAAACGAGCTGTGTGCCCGGAAATGAGCTGTGTGCCCGAATGAGGAGCTGTGTGCCCGAAGAAGGAGCTGTGTGCCTGAAGGAAGAGCTGTGTGCCCAAGAAGGAGCTGTGTGCTCGAAAGGAGCTGTGTGCCCGCAAATGAGCTGTGTGTCCGAAATGAACTTTGTGCCAAAAAGAGCTGTGTGCCCAGATAAAGTAGAGTGTTGTGTTTCGAACTGCGTGCCAAACGAACAAAATTCTGTCGTAAGCTGTGTGCCAAGTCTTGTCCTGTGCATTTCACCTCCATCGCACTATTTTGTGCAATCATCATTCGCGCTGTTTTTTTTCGTACTTGCATTTTACTTACATTTCATCGTATTGTCTTGTGCACTCCCGGTCTAGGAGACCTTAAATCCTCTAAAGGTGCAATTCCTTTGGTGTTTGTCGTGCCCGAACGACTTCCGATGGTCTGGTATAGCCACCTGCCTGTGTTTGCGGTGAGTTCCTAGGAGACCAACTGAGACGGTGGAAACTAGAGTTCGAATGGCTCATGCCTAGAACACAAAGGTTCGGGATTTCCGAGACTAAAGTCTGGTTTAAATACCCAGGGGTATATCCTCGGCTTGAAATCTGTATGGCAGCCCCATAGATTGAGATAGCATGTATATGCGCCTCAATTCTGGATACTGAATCAACCTAGTCTGTCACCCTGTTGGAGAATAGGGAAAGCTGCAACCATAGTCAGGGAGAAAGGTAGTACCTGCAGTTCAATCAAGAAGAAGCGAGAGATCCCCAACAGCATGAGGCACGATATTGTATGTATGGTTCATTTGAGGCTGGTGCGACCAGACGAATCGCGCAGGTATCGTATCTTCTCCGTGTGAGACGCGACGAGAATTAAATGATTCTCCGCATTCTTAACTGCATGAAATGTAGTTGTTGCTTTGCATTCTTGCTTAAAAGCTGCATCTATTGTAAATATGTGTTTCATTCTGACTGCCGCATTTGCATGATCATTGAGTTACCCTCGGCTTCTTACATTGTCGGTTGCATTTTGCCCCCCCGCCTGCGGGCACACATCTCTTTCTGTCTTGTATGATTGTCTAAGTCTTCGGCCTTGTCAAAAATGGGTTGTCTCTGGGCTTTGACACTCACTCCCGTCATTGTTATGACTTCCGAGTTCTGTCAAAGAGGGGCAACTGTAGACACCCCATTTTTGACCGACCTTAAGACTCAGACGTCACCGATTGAGCGCTTGGTGATGTTGCATATCGCGCTTGTTCGGAAGTTTCAGAGTCGGGGCCGTGCGCCCTGCCTCCGGACTTCCGAACCCTCTCCTGTGCCTTGTCTCGGTTTGAACCGGACTCGGTTTTCTCTGTTTTCTTTCTGAGGAGAGAGGTCTAGCAGTCATCAATAACCGGTCAGGCTATTTTTCATGGTCGTAGCCCATTTTGCCCACTTCGGAGTCCGGTTCCTGGTTTTCGGAGCCGTTAGGCCGTGTGCCTCGGTTCGGGACCGCTCAACCATCTCTGTTTTCTCCGGTTTTTGGCATACATCTCTGTTTTATCCTTGTTAGGAACACTGGGGTCCGAGAACCCCACTTCGGTCCCAAGTACTCCCCTGCTTGACGCCCATTTCAGGAACGAACCACGCGGTTTTGGTCCCCGGCTCGTTCGTGTTGTTGTTCGATCAACCTTGGCGGTACCTCTGTTTTACCCTACTAAGAAACAGGGGTCCGAGAACCCCGCCGGTCCCAAGTACCACTCCGGTGCTTGACGGCCCATTTCAGGAACGAACCACGCGTTTTGGTCCCCGGCGCTCGTTCGTGTTGTTGTCGATCAACCTTGGCAGTACCTCTGTTTTACCTGCTAAGAAACACTGGGTCCGAGAACCCCACTTCGTCCCAAGTACCGGTGTAGCGGCCCATTTAAGGAACCCGAACCACGCGGTTTTGGTCCCCGAGCGCTCGTTTCGTGTTGTTGTCTGATCAATCTTGGCAGGAACCTCTGTTTTACCCTGCTAAGAAACACTGGGGTCCGAAAACCCCACTTCGGTCCCAAGTACCACTCCCGGTGCTTGACGGCCCATTTCCGGGAATCCGAACCACGCGGTTTTGGTCCCCGAGCGCTCGTTTCGCATTGTTGTTTATTCATTTTTGGCATACATCTTTGATTCAGCATTTTGAGGAACACTGGGGTCCAAGAACCCCACTTCGTGGCCGAGTGTCACTTCCGGTGCTTCACAGCCCATTTTCGGGACCCCGAACCACGCGGTTTTGGTCCCCGAGCTCTCGTTTTGCATTAGTTTGCTCCGGTTTTTGGCAGGTACCTCTGTTTCATCCTTCTAAGGAACACTGGGGCCTCTGATATCCACTTCGTGGCCGAACGTCGCTTTCGGTGTCTGCAGCTCTCTTTTTCCCGAACCGCGCGGTTCTGGTCCCCGAGCTGCTTTTGCATCGTTGCTTCAATTTTGGCAAGTGCTTCTGTTTTATCATTCTGAGGGACACTGGGGCCTCTGATGCCCACTTCGGGGCCGAACAAAATATCTCGATTTTGCCCTCAAAATATCTAGATATTTTGTCCTCAAAATATCTAGATATTTTGGCCTAGATATTTTCCATCTTCTTAGCCCTCTTTTTGACCTCTCTCTTGTGCACAATGAAGAGCCGAACCAGCTGGTTTGAGAGAAGAAAAAATGGCTTCAAGAGTTCCATAGCCAAAACCTTCATTTCCATAACCAAAAACCTTGAAACAACTCCAAGTCTTGTTTGATTTCTTCACCAACACCTAGCCTCACCACCACAAATTCGATTCCAGCAGCAAGTAAGTGAATTTCAGAGATTGAGAAGCTACAAATCAAAGCCAAAAAGCAAAGAAAGACAAGTCTTCAAGGGTAAGTGTCTAAAACCAACTTTTAGGGCCTTTTCTTGATCTTTTTCTACACTCTAATTGGTTGAGAATTGGGGCTCCGACCCATACTGCTTTTGTGCTCATTTTGAGCCCCTCTACAACATTGTAGAAGGGGTCAACTCCATTTGGTATTTGTATATACTAGTTCCTTCAATATTCATCAAGATTGTCACATTTTTGCATGCTAAAATTGACCTATTTGTGTTTGTTTTTGGGGCTCCGACCCATACTGGTTTTGTGCTTAAAATGAGTCCCTCTACAACATTTTAGCATAGCTCAACTTCATTTGGCCATTATATATACCATTTCATCAAGTGTGCCACTTTTTGTATGCAATTTTCGACCTATTTGTGTTTGTTTTTAGGACTTCGACCCCTACTGGTTTTAGTCTTATTTTGACCCCCTTTACATGTTTCATGAAGAAGGTTTGGTCATTTGGTGTATAGATTACATGTCTCATGTTATACTCTCTTTGGCTTCATTTTCCCTTCCATTTCTAGCATGTTTTTCTTATGAATTAGAGGCTGCCATTTACTGCATATATGCTTATTTTTGGGCCCTCTTTCATGTTGTAGAAGAGAGTTTGTTCATTTGGTGTTTGTATATGCCATCTTCCTTTGTAATGCTCTTTTGGCCACTAATCTTGTATGATTTTGTTGCCATGACTATGTCTACATTTTGGCCATGTTTGCTACTGAAATGAGCCATTCTTGGGACTGCCTTGCTACTGTTTTTTCTGCCATGTATCAATTGTGCATGTTTAGTGTGGCCATAAGCCATTTCGGGTGCACATTATCGCATTTCGGGATCATTTTTCGCTTTGGGTGCGCTTCGGTTGTGTTTTCGGGGCTGTTTTCCCCTCATGTAGCTGCTGAAATTTCATCACCATGCTTGCATATCATTACCCACGTTATTTTGTGCCTTAATGCATTGCCTCGGTTTGCGTGCCCGCGGGTACGCATTTCGAGGCACTTCGTTTTTATCCGACGGCCTCCTATGTGAGTGAGCTGAGGCTCTCCCATGTTGGTGTAAGCCCATCGTTGCATTTCGTATGCCATTTGCATCATTTTTGCATTGCCTCGGTTTGCGTGCCCGCGGGTACGCATTTCGAGGCACTTCGTTTTTATCCGACGGCCTCCTATGTGAGTGAGCTGAGGCTCTCCCATGTTGGTGTAAGCCCATCGTTGCATTTCGTATGCCATTTGCATCATTTTTGCATTGCCTCGGTTTGCGTGCCCGCGGGTACGCATTTCGAGGCACTTCGTTTTTATCCGACGGCCTCCTATGTGAGTGAGCTGAGGCTCTCCCATGTTGGTGTAAGCCCATCGTTGCATTTCGTATGCCATTTGTATCATTTTGCATTGCCTCGGTTTGGGTGCTGGTACGCATTTCGAGGCACTTCGCTTTATCCGACGGCCTCCTATGTGAGTGGTGAGGCTCTCCCATGTTGGTGTAAGCCCATCGTTGCATTTCGTATGCCATTTGTATCATTTTTGCATTGCCTCGGTTTGCGTGCCCGCGGGTACGCATTTCGAGGCACTTCGTTTTTATCCGACGACCTCCTATGTGAGTGAGCTGAGGCTCTCCCATGTTGGTGTAAGCCCATCGTTGCATTTCGTATGCCATTTGTATCATTTTTGCATTGCCTCGGTTTGCGTGCCCGCGGGTACGCATTTCGAGGCACTTCGTTTTTATCCAACGGCATCTTATGTGAGTGCGACTGAGGTCCTCTCATGTTAGTGTAAGCCCAATCTGCATTTTCCATGTCATTGGCATTGCGTATGCCTCCGCCTCGGTTTGCGTGTCCGTGTGCACGCATTTCGAGGCAATCTATTTTATCCGATTTGCATCTCATTCATCATCGCCTCGGTTTGCGTGCCCGTGTGCACGCATTTCGAGGCACTTCGGTTTTATCCGATTTGCATTTCATCATCGCCTCGGTTTGCGTGCCTATGGGCGCGCATTTCGAGGCACTTCGGTTTTATCCGATTTTGCATCGCATATCATCGCCTCGGTTTGCGTACCTGTGGGCGCGCATTTCGAGACACTTCGGTTTTATCCGATTTTACATCACATATCATCGCCTCGGTTTGCGTGTCCGCGGGCACGCATTTTGAGGCGCTTTATTTTACCCGATTTGCATTTCATCATTGACTCGGTTTGCGTGCCAGTGGGCACGCATTTCGAGGCACCTCATTTTATCATTCGGCATCCCGTGTGAGTGTGGTGGGCCCTCTCATATTGGTGTAAGTCCATCGTTGCATTTCATGCCTTTATGTCATCGCCTCGGTTTGCGTGCATGGGCACGCATTTCGAGGCATCTCATTTGCATCAGCATTGTGCATACTAGGTTGTATCTTAGTTGCATTTCATGCATCTCATGCATATTGCATCGTGTTCGGGATAGGAGTTAGCTTGCACGGAAACGAGGCAACGCGTTCGTACTACGAGTGATGAACGGGTCTCAATCCCCAAGTCACCGACACTCCGGATTACCCATGATGGAGTTAGCTTTTGCTGTAGCATTCATCTGCATTCATCACATATTGAGTTGTGCAATTCGATTCCTCGGCCATCATGCATCGGGATGCGTGATTGGTGGCGCGAGGATCGAGACATGCATCCATTTGTGAAATACACCTTTGTGCCCTTTTCACCGCTCTCTGTTGAAAAATTGAGTTGGCAACTTTCCTGAGCATGGCACGCGTTTCAAGGTAAATTGCAACAGAGGCTAATTGGGGCATCGGTGGATTTCTGCGCCAGTACTACAACATACATCATCCTTGAAGCGGCGGTCCACGGCTTGCATGGCTTACTGACTTTCATAGTTAATTTGTTTAATTAATTAGAAATTTGTAATATTTTGACCGTAATATTTGGGATCAGTATTATTCTTTTATTAGGACCCTCTGAGGGCACAACTGTAATAAGGGTGGGTGAGTGTGATGTATGTCTTCCAACCCCATTTCTTTCTCCCTTTTATTTACCCGCTTTGAATGGTTAGATATAGGGCATACTTCAATTAGCATATAGTATGACAGCATGTTTGCATCATTCATCTGTTTTGCACGCACCGGGCTCGGCGCATCATACAAACTGCATTGTATTTTCAATTCCAAATTGAATACGTGTTAGTTGTAGCATTTCATATGCCATATTTAGAATAGCCGAGCCTGCTATAGTTTGCATTCTTGCATGTGTTGCATTAGGCATTTCTGTATACCTAGGATCATGCATGATTTCTAATCATTTTCTGTTTTGGCTTGGAGTACTCGGTGAGTTTTATGCTTTAGCATCCTTGCATGCGTGTGAGTGTTGCCATGATAGCATGCTTACCATGAGGCTAAATGCTTATGTGATATAACTGCCTTGAATGCCTGTGGGTGGAGGTTGAGTTATCTGAATTGGAGCAATTCATCAATTGTTTGTTAAGCCCACTAGATTGTGGCAAAATCTGTATTTTAAGCCTACCTGCGGGTAGCAAACCATCTTTCACAAACAAACATGAGATGTTTAGTTCCAATTCAGACGGCCCAGTCTATACTTGTTTGCTATGAGCATCACATAGTAACCTAGGCTAATAATCCGAATAAGAGCATACAATGTTTTCAAAATCGATATCATGGTTAGTAGAGGCGGTCTTTGGCCGGCGAGAGGGGGTGCTCACGATCTGACCTTCCCTAATCGTACCCAAGTTCCCGAGCCAACTTTGGTGATGACGGACACGTGGCCTTTTGGCACCGAGTCAGGGTTCCCTAAATTTCCCATTTTAAAATATTTAGGTGGCGACTCTGTTATCTGGCAAAGCAGTCCATGTTTGGCACTTCTTTCAAAAAATCTGTTTTTCTTCAAAACGATTTGCCGGATTTGGACTCTTTGGTTCAGATTTAGAACCACAACAAAAATCGAGTCCGAGCTGTAGCGAGGTCCCTCGCGGGCATTGTTACAGTAACCTCGCAAGGTCCATTTCTAACTGTGTCAGTTTTATTCCAACAAATACATTAAGCAAAATAATACCGTTAATGTCCAAAAAAAAAAACATCATTTTCTTTCCAAACTCATTCTCCAAGTATTATTCAATTATGACATCCTATTTTGATCGAAAGCCCCAAAAGTTAAACGTAATTCCTTTGTTTTCTTTTAAAATATTCTTTTGGTCGCAAAACGGTAAAAATTTCAAAACCGATCGAATCGAAGTCCGTTTTTGTTCAAATTTAAAATATAATTTTTTCATAACCTTACAAACATATTCTATGTTTACACTTTTGCAATTTGGACATCAACTCTTTCTTTTTCTCAAAATCTCTCTTTTCAGCAAATAAATCACAAATTTTTCAAAAATTCTAATTAAATTATATACAACTCTAAGCTCCATATAATCAAGTAAAAGTACATACAGAAATGTAGGAAAAATCCCTACTTAACAATTTACACAATATTCCTCAATATCAATTTATTTTTCTCAAAAATAAATTTCAAAACTCAAGGATGAGATAAATATTTCAACATTAATTTCTCAAAATAAATTATCTAACCATAATATGATGTAGGTACAATCCATACAACTATTAAATTTTATTTTTGGATTTCTTTGCAAAATTATCAACACAAAATGATTTTCCCAAATCAATCTCAAAATGCCAACATTCTTAATATTTCAACATAATTTTTCTTCCAAAAATTACCAAACAAAAATCTGAAAACATATATATATATATGCAATACCTCTTATAATGATATATTTTCTCAAAATAACCCTAACATAGTTTTAATGTAAAAATATGAAAAAAGTCGCTACCTCAAATAATGAAGAAAAGCATATCTGGAAGGCACATCTTGCCTGATCATGAATCCAAGACTACCATTGTGAAGATTACGACGAGCTCTCCGACTTTCATTTACAATTTTTTTTTGCAAAATCTCACTCTAAGCACTCCCATTTGAAGCTCAAATGTTGAGCCAACAACGGAGGCCAAAAAGAAAGAGAGAGAAAGAGAGAGAGAGAGAGAGAGAGGGAAAAAAAGCAGAATCTCTCTACTTAAGGAAAGAAGAAAAGCAAAAGGAGGGGAAAATGAGAGAGGAGTAGGGGACAACCCCTGTGGGTTTGTCTTCCCAAAAGAAAAAAAAATGATTTTCCTAAAATATAACTTTTTGTAATAATACCTCCAAATTTTATAATATAAATTATAAAATTATATAATTTTTCTCACCATAAAATATAATATCTTTGTACACCACAAAATATATACTCAATTTATTCACTACAAAAATATATAATTTTTCACCATATGGGACACACCATAAAATCAACTATCAAATATTTATTATAATCCTATATAATAAATAATAACAACTCCTAAGGTGGTTACTACCAATCACATAATTAAAAATGACCAAACAGTTAAACATGAGTCATTAAACAAATCCAAATTAAATTAAATCTAAGCCATGGGTCTTGAATTAAATTCTCAACCATAAGCCAAACATGTATTGTGTAAATTGTTAAGTAGAGATTTTTCTTACACTTCTTTATGCACTTTTACTTGATTATATGGAGCTTAGAGTTGTATTTAATTTAATTAGAATTTTTAGAAAAATTGTGATTTATTTGCTTAAAGAGAAATTTTAGAAAAATAAAGAGTTGATATCCAAATTGTGAAAGTGTAAACGTGGAATATGTTTGTAAGGTTATTAAAGAGTTATGTTTTAAATTTGAACAAAAACGGACTTTGATTCGATCGATTTTGAAATTTTTATCGTTTTGCGACCAAATGAGCATTTTTAAAGAAAATAAATGAATTACGTATAACTTTTGAGGCTTTCGATCAAAATAGGATGTCATAGTTGAATAATACTTGGAGAATGAGTTTAAAAAGAAAATGATGTTTTTTTTTTTTTGGACATTAACGATATTATTTGCTTAATGTATTTGTTGGAATAAAAACGACACGGTTAGAAATGGACCTTGAAAGGTTACCAGACGTGATTGTGATATCAAAACTAGTGAAGTTGTTCATATTTGATAAAATGTGGAATATGATTTGTTTCTAAATGTTGAGAATCATAGGAGATTCCAAGTTATGGTTATATGTTGGATTGTATGTCCATGTCGTTATCTTTTAATTAATATATTAGAGATAACTATTTTTGCTATCGGTGAAAATTTACCATGTTGCATTTAAATGAGGGATTTCTTGGAAGGATGAGAAATGATGGAAGTTTGATATATAATGTGTTATAAATTTGTCTTGAAATAACTAAATTGGGAATCTTGATTAATATGTGAAGACTATATGAATATGGATACGGTTGTATTATCTCTTGAAATTGTATTAGAAATTATATTGAAATGAGAAATGAGAATTTTGATCACAATGGGAATATTGTGTAGAAGTATTGAAAGTGGAAGAAATATTGCATTGTATTATTAATCATTGCATTGGCATATCAATTCATTTGATAATGATAAGCTTTGAAATTTGATTTGAAAACTTTGCATTGAGAAAGGAATGTAGGAAAACAAGTTTTCATGAAATGATTTTGGAGTAAATACGGTGATAAGTCTTAAAAGGTGGTATAGATGATATGTATCGAGCCTTCTAGTTAATACTGGTAAAAATGACAAATTGGTAGTACTTATAAGCCCCGTTTGTTTTGGGAGATAGAATGGAGGGGATTGATAGTGAGGGGATTAATAGTGAGGGAATTGTTAGTGAGAGGATTAATAGTGAAGGGATTGATAGTGAGGGGATTAATAATGAGGAATTGTTAAATTATTTTTATATAAAATAATAAAACAAATAAAAAAATAAAAAAAATTAAACATTATATTTAAAAAAAAATTCTCAATATATAAAAAATAAAAAAATTTCTAATCCCCTCACTATTTTCTAATACCATCTCTACCTCCTCCTTACCAATCCCCCTTCCAAGGGTATTAGTAATACCAAGGGACTAATAGTCCCAAGGCTATCTCTCCAAACAAATAAGGGCATTAGTAATACCTTGGTATTACTAGTCCCAATACCCTCCCTATAGCCGAAAACAAATGGGGCCATATAGTCTACTTACAGACACCAGCCTAGGGATTACCTTAGTCATATTTACCACCTTGGAATTTTATTGAAATTGATGGATTAATGTGTTTTCAAATTGGCATTGTACATAAGATTTTCAAAAGATGAGAAAAATATCTTGAGCATGACATAGCATATGCATTCATTTCATAAGACTGTATAAAATGTATTTAATACTTTGTTAGATGTCATTATGAATTGTTTAATTATTTGATTCAATTGATAATTAGGTAATTGAATGGATTGAAAAGGATGTCATGTTGCTATTGAAGCATATTTATTTATTTAAGTTAACTGGTTGTGGTTAATTAAATAAATTGGATTTAAGAGATTATGTGATAAAACCATATGATTTTGACATGGTATGATTTCACATATATGTATGAGTATCTTTGTACCTGCATATTTTCTAATGTTTTAATATGAGATTGCTTGGTGGGTTAGTGGTTGCTCACCCCCTGCCTGTATATGTGTACATGGAATGCTTTTTGAATTTGAAGATCAAACAATGGTTTTTACTATTTCATAAGTGTAATGTAATGATGGATTGTACTACTTCATTTGTTGTTTGGCTGGGTGCTATTTTTTTTAAAGAGTAGTGTCCTCTCTTTTATTGTAAGTCTCAGGACATTTCTTTTATTTGTATGTAAATGTCATTGTTGTATAACGAGAGGGAATATGTATATTTAATTATTCATCATTTTATCCAATGATGAAATGTTATTTGTAAATAGACTTAATTAATGAATATTAGAAAGGTTATCTGAATAATAAAATACGAGGCGTGACACACAATGTGATTTGAGTAAGAAGAGAGAGATCAAGATTGAGAAGTGGGATTTAGGTTTATGGTTTGAGATGATAGAAAGAGCAAGGGAACGACGGCAACAGGCCATAGAGAATGAGGAGGAAGTAGTTACAAGTTGTAAAGATGAAAATAAGGTGATTACAAGTTACGAGAAGGAAAATGGAGAGCGCCAATTGTTGCCAGAAATGGTGGTACTACCAAATATATATTTGGTGGCACTAAAGATGGAAAGAGGTTGCGGTGGTGAGGGGCAAAGTTGGAATTAACTAGGATGCTTAAAAAAAATTGTAAAAATTTATCAAAGAAATGAGATGTCTAACAATAAATTTGGAGCCTCCTTTTTATTTATTTAACTAGTTTTCTACTCGTGCTATGCACGGATTATATTTGAATCTTCACTTTACGTAAATTTAGTTTTAACTTATGATTTTTTTAGTATGATTTTTTTCAATTAATTTTTTTAATTTTTTTTTTCAATTATAATGTGTATGATTCTATTGTCATAAATAATAAAAAATACATATAAATATTTTACGCTTGAACAAATATATTTTTTAGTTTATATTTTTAAAATTTTCAAATATTTTGTTCAAACTAAACATGCTTGTAATTTATATTTTTTTTTTAAATAAACAAAAATTAATTTATAAATTTTTTATAAACATAAACAAAAAAAACGTAATCGTTACTAAATATTACATAGGTAAATTAATTTTAATTTTTTCTTAATGTAATCATAACATTGCATTTTACTGGTAAATTTTATTTTATTTTATTTTATTGGGGAGGGGGGTTGTTGACACTTTGACGTGACTCAAGGTGATTAAAATAGAGGGCACCCGATTCAAAAAACACTCTAAATTTAAATTTTAAAAAATATTATAAATCTTAAAAATTTTATTATTAAATATTTCATATGGATATGGAGTTGACGTGACGTGACTCAAAGTGATTAAAATAGAGTAATAAAAAACAAAACTCTAAATTTAAATTTTAAAAATATTATAAATCTTAAACATTTTACTAAAAATTTTATATGAATGTGAGATTTGTACAATGTTAATCTCACATTCATATAAAACATTTAATAAAAATTTAATAAAATTTTTAAAATATTGGACATTACACTTTAAATTTTGTTTGATCAAGATTTAAATATTAAAATATTTTGTTTAAAAAAACAAATTTAAACAAAATGACCAAATAAATACCCTCACCACCCGTTGTATTTCTCTTTGACTCTTATGTAGCGTTTGATAACATTTACGTTTTTAGTTTATATTTACAAAAATTTTATAAATTGATTTTTATTTATTTTTAAAAAAACATAAATTACAAACGCGTTTGGATTAAATAAAATATTTAAAAAATTTTAAAAACATAAACTAAAAAATATGTTTGTTCAGGTCTAAAATATTTATATTTATTTTTATTATTTATGACAATAGGATCACACACATTATAAATAAAAAAAAATAATTAAAAAAATTTAATTGGAAAAAAATTATTTGAAAAAAAATTAAAAAAACTTTTAATTGGAAAAAAAATATTTGAAAAAAAAACTTAATTGAAAAAAAAATTATTTGAAAAAAAATTAATTAAAAATAAATTAATTGAAAAAAAAAATTAAAACTGAGTAAACTTATTTTTTGAATTTATGTTTTTTTTTTAAATTTATTAATTGAGACAATAATTTATAAATTAAAAAAAATATCGAAAAAATTTTTATAATAAATTTTAAAATTTTTATAAATATGAATTAAAAATTGAAAACTAAAAACATGCCCTTAACATTTCACTCTCTCTCATCAGATCTCTCACTCCTCAGTTCTCTCTCTCTCCCTCCTCCGCTGATGGCGTCGTCTTCCCTCTTCCGCCCCTTCTCTCCGGCCAGAAAGTCTCCATCTATGTCAGCAACAGTAGTGCCGCCCCCAGCAATGGCGGAGCTTCGCCACTGACCACCGCCGGAGGAGCAACTCTCTCTCATCAGATCTCACTCGCACTCTCTCTCACTCTCACTCCTCAGATCTCTCTCTCCCTCCCTCTGCCGATGGCGCTGTCCTCCCTCCCGCGCCCCTCCTCCAGCCTCCGCTCCGGACCACGTTCTTCAAATCTTTGGCCGATGTGATCGTAACCTCGGTTTCGTAATGGTACACCATTGGATCTGGCACCGCCTCGTCCAGATCGGTGTTTCTCTTTCTCTCTCTCTCACCGGCGGTGTCTCCAGGCGGCGCGTGATGTGTGTGTGTGTGTGTGTGTTGATATTGTTGAACTGTTACTTGAAACATCCTTAGGCTTTAAGTCTCCTGCATCGACCTTGCGAATCTTAGCGCCAAGTCAGATCTGATGTTCTGAGCGATCTCACCGAACACCAAGAAACAGGTTCGACAGCGGGTCATCGTCTGAAGCTTTGCAATAAGCTTCAATTATATTCATTAGTTTATTATTTTTTTACATATCCATATAATAAGGAAGAACGGGTTTTGAATTTCTTCAAGAATATATGAGAGATACATTTTGTTTGAATGGCTCCGATGATTCCTAATCAATATTTAAGTATGTGTAGTGATTTTAGGATTGGAGATGCGTTCTTCTTGCTGATAAATTTTTGGGCAAATTACACAAATAGTCCCTATAGTTTGGGGCTTGTGTCACTTTGGTCCCTGACTTTTTAATTGTGACATATTTGACTCTGAATTTTGAATTTTGTTTCAAATAAGGACAATTGAATATATAATTAGATTTTTCAAGAGTAAATATGTCAATTTAATAAAATATAAACTAATTTGATAAAAATAAATTCCAAACAAATATTTTTGAATTTTTAAAAATTATTTTTATCTACTAAAAATAAAATTGTGTAAAATTAATAAATTTTTTAGACATTTATTTTTTTTTTTTACCAAATTAATTTTTCTTATGTGTTTGGATGATGTTCATGTAAAAGTAATTTTAAAAAACTAATCATGTAATTTTTATTAATTTTACATAATTTTATCATTGGTGGATAAAAATAATTTTAAAAAATAAAAAAATATTGTTTTGATATTTATTTTTGTCAAATTAGTTTATATTTTATCAAATTGACGATTTTACCCTTGAAAAATCTAATAATATATTCAATTGTCCTTATTTGGAACAAGATTCAAAATTCAGGGTCAAATGTGTCACAATTGAAAAGTCAGGGACCAAAGTGACACAAGTCCCAAACTATAGGGACTATTAGTGTAATTAACCCTAAATTTTTTATTGTTGTTGGTGTTGTGATGATGATGAAACAGATAAGATACATATATAAGATTTGATCTGAGCAAAGTAAATTTTTGTAACTAAAATTTGTACATATAAAAGGTTTTGATCTGTCCAAATTGATGATGATGATGCACATATGAATCTGTTTTTTTTTTATTTTTTTTTTTATGATGATGATCAACAGATAGGATTTGGTGATTACGTTGTTATTGATGAACAAATATGATTTGTTGTTGATTATAATGATTTTGAACAGATTAGTGTGTGAGAGAGAAGAAATATTTGAGCAGAGAGAAATTTTTAACAGATAAGATTTTGTTTGGCTTGATATTTCAATAGAGGGGAAAAAAAAATTGAACAGATAAAATTTTAACATATAAAATTCAAAAGAAAAAAAAAATAACAGATAGACAAATTTTGAATTAAAAATATTAAAAAATTAAATAGATAGGGACAAAATTAAACAGATAAGAAAAAAATTTGAATAGATAGATATAAATTTGAACGGATAGTTAATGAAATGTCAAACAGAAAGAAGAAGAAAAAAAAAAAGTCATTGGGTAAAATTAGAAACAAAATGTCTTCTAGGATTTCTCACCAAATTCTTTTTCAAAGTGTGAACTTTTCATTTATAAAAAATAATCACTAAACTTAATGTTTTATACCTTCTTTAGATTGGTGTAGATGCGCCCCGAACATCCCGAGAGAAATCCTGTTTTGTTCATTGGGCTCACTACAGTTCGGACTCAAATGTCACGGTTCTAAATGTAATCCTGCAAAGTGCAGTGCGAGACCGATAAATCACCAAAGAGTCCAAATCTAGTAAATCGTTTTGAAAAACAGATTTTTAGAAAGAAGTGCCAAACATGAACTGTTTTGCCAGATACAGAGTCGCCACTTAAATATTTTGTTTTGAGAAAATTTAGGAAACCCTGACTCGTGCCTAAGGCCACGTGTCCGTCATCACCAAAGTTGTCTCGGCTCGGGAACTTGGGTACGATTGGGAAAGGTCATGCAATGAGCACCCTCGCTCGTCTGATCAAAGATCGGCTACTACTAAACATGATATCGAGTATTTGAAAACACATGCGCTTTTATTCCGGTTTATTAGCCTAGAATTACTACGTAATGCGCACAGCATAAAAGTATAGACTAGATTGCCTAAGTTGGAACAAAGTATCGCATATCCGTTTGTTTTGAAAATGGATTGAAGTTTACTACTCGTTAGTAGGTGTAGCAACGCCCGCGAGGGCTTCACTCTACAGTTCGCAGGACTCTTCTTTTTGTTTGTTGCGGTTCTAAATCTGAACCAAAGAGTCCACCTCTGGCAAATCGTTTTAAGGAAAACAGATTTTGGAAAGTAGTGCCAAACATGGATCGCTTTGCGGATTCTGAGTCGCCACCTAAATATTTTAAAGGGGAATTTAGGAAACCCCGACTCGGTGCCAAAAGGCCACGTGTCCGTCATCACCAAAGCGACTTGGCTCGGGAGCTTGGGTACGATCGGGAAGGTCACTATGAGCACCCTTCGCCCGTCAAGACCGGCCTCTACTAACCGTGATATCCGTTTTTGAAAACATTACATGCTCTTATTCTGGTTATTAGCCTAGAATTACTATGTTATGCGCACAGCAAACAAGTATAGACTAGATCGCCTAATTTGGGAACAAACATTGCATATCCGTTTTGTCTCGAAAAACGTGTTTAGATGTTGCTACTCGCAAGTAGACTAAAATGCGGATTTCAATGAGTACTTCCAACTTAAGCAATCCAACCTCCACCCACAGGCATTCATACAGTTTATCATGTAAGCATTTAGCCGCATGGTAATCCTACTGTCATGGCAACACCCACACGCATGCAGTATGCTAAAGCATAAAAGCTCACCTAGTACTCCGCGCCAAAACAATAAACTAGTTAGCAAAACAATGCATGACCTAGTCCATGTTAAGTGGCTAATGCAACACAGGCATAAATGCAATCTAGAGTAGGCTCGGCTATCCTAAGCATGGTATATGAAATGCTATCACATAGCACGTATTCAATTTTGGAATTTGAAAATTGCAATGCAGTTTGTATGATGTACCGAGCCCGGTGCATGTAAACAAATGCATGGATGCGCATGCATTGCATAAGGTATGCTAAAATAAGTATGCCCTAATCTACCATAGCGGTAAATAAAAGGGAGAAAGAAATGGGGTTGGAAGACATACACCCACTCACACACTTATTACAATTTGCCCTCACTTGGAGGGACCGAATAAATATACAAAACCAAATAAATAAATAACTAATCTAGCTAATTAAATATTACAAATTAACTAAATTAATTAAATAAATTAATAAATCTAATTAAGCATTAAATGCCTCGGGATGAGGGCTAATTGCGGCGCGCCGGACTCGCTTCGAATCGCAGTACAGGCAGGTTGCCTCTGTTTCCTCTGCTCTTCACTCAAAAATTCCCAAAACTTGAGTGCCTCCCGAGAATCGAGAAGCATCATCGGCTCAGACAGAGGGCCACCTAGTGAGGAGAATTGCCATCGACCTTGAATTTCATTATGCTCGGTAAGCCGGTTCACTAAAAGTGCGGTCGGCACAAAGTGTTACGCAAAACCTGCAACTCACAAAGCAGAGGGAACAAAAGGCAAGGCAATGCAATTCAAGGTATATATGCACCAAACACATCCCAAATCGTGCTATGGACTTAAAAGGGCATGTGCCTCGATTCCCGAGCCACCAATCGCGCATTTCCATGCGTGATGGCCCTAAGGACCAAGAATGCAACTTTGATTTCAAATGCATGCAATGCAAACAAAGGTGCCAAACCTCTATCAAACTCACTTCAAGAGGCTTGGCATGCATAATGCCAATGCAACCCTAAGCATGTCATCTAGCATGCAATATGGCAATGCAATGCAAGAATATTGTTGTGTAAACATACAAGCATGCAAAGCAAAGTAGGAATGGACTTACACATGAATTGGACAGCTCTAAAAGGCCCAAGAACAGTGGCCAAGATGCCTAAAGATGGGGTCTAAACACACACGCACACATGCACATATTAAGACACCAACACTTGAGCATAATAAACAACATTCAAGTACACTTGAAATGAGTTAAACATGGACTACTAGCATGCAACTTAGGCTCTGAAATTCATACAAAACACATGGCCAAAACATGCAACAAAGCAAGCCAAACAAAGCATGCAACTAGCCTATGCTTGAGGCAAGCTCAAGAGAGCATTGAACCACATCTATGCAAAGCAAACAAGGCATGCATTGAACAACCTAAATCAGGTTTCTAGCATGTTAAAACAAGGCCAAATGTCCACTTAGATGGCATCTAAGAAGCTTAAGCATGAAGGCATGCAACAAGACCAAAACATGGAGTACTTAACACACACCTTTAAAGCATTAAAGAGGCATGCAAGGCAATCAATCAAACATGTATGAGGGACTGAAATAGCATGGAAGATGGTCCCAACCATCAAAAACAAAGCTAGAATAGCATACCACATATTCATGCTTTTGAGGCCTACAAGCCAAATACAAAGGGGCTACAAAATACATGCTAAGATTGGCCAAAATAGCTATGGACAGAGCTAAAGCATGACAAAATAAGCCTACAAGCTTCACAAATGCAAGCCTAAAACATGCTAGAAATATAGGCTAACAAGCTAGTCATGTTAAGGCAATATTAAGGCATTACAAAGTAACTATGCAAATCATGCAAAGAGTACTAAAACCCACTTGAAAGCATGCTATAATATGACAATATAAGCATGATAAACAACCAAAACATGCTCAATACACAACTAAACATGGAGCTCTCTTAAGGAGCCAACCTTGTCCTTTTCAAGGACATCAAGGAGAGGGGGTGGCCCTCTCCTTCTTGAGACTTCAAGGCATACTCTTCACCACTGAAATCCCTCAAGATTTCAGTGGTGAAGAGATCCCAAGACAAAATCTCGGATCTCTCCAAAATGGTACAAAAAGTGCCCTTTTCAAGGCCTAAAAGGTGGTCAAAGTTCCTCAAACCACAAAACACTCTTAATACACAATAAAGAGAGTCAAAAATCAGAACTTTTATGTGCCAAACACTAAGCTCAAAAACTGTTTTAAACTAGGTAAAAACAAGTTGCAAAAATGGGGAATAAAGTGTAAGTTTCTTACCCTTGTTGACTACCTTCACAAAGGTTGTTGTGCTTGGTCCCTTGAGCTCCAATCCAGTCAAGAATCACCAAAACTAACCTTTAGAACCTCTGAACCAAGAAAGGTGGGACACTAGGTGCTAGTGTGCAAAAGTAAGGCACAAAACACCTAGTTAAACAAGAGAATGAGAGAGATATAGAAGTTATATCTATTCTAACCCTAAAACCGAGCTTGGCTCTCTCTAACAATGGCTAACACTCTGAAATTTTCTAACCCTCAAGCCAAGAGGAGAGCTTCCCTCTTATAGGCCAAAAGCTTACAAGCTTGGCCACTAAGCAACCCATCCCTCCATACACGTGTATGGAGGAAACAAGTTGCAAACAGTGTGAAAATATCTCACCAAGCAAGTGGACAGTGGTCGGCAGGGCAAAATGGTCATATCGCCCAAAACAGTGGCGACCGGCACAAAATAGTGCCGAGCGGCACAATATAGTGCGGTGACAACTCTGACCAGCCGGTAGCCTCTAGCCCGGCCGGTGGTGTGTGGGGATGCCTCGAAGGCATTCCTGCCTCAAAGCAAATCACAGTGTTTGGTGCAAAACCAAACACAAGCGGTCGAGTTCGGAGGTCCCGAGGCACGACGCGAGCCGAGAACTCCGGAACTCCAAACGAACACACATGGATGATCACCGAGTGTCCAGCGGTGACATCCAAGTCTTGAGGACGGTCAAAAATGGGGTGTCTCTGATTGCCCTCTTTGTGAACTTCGAAAGTCATAACAATGACGGAGTGAATGTCAAAGCCGAGACGACCCATTTTGACAAGGTCAAGACTTGGACAAACATGCAAAGCGCAAATGGTTGAACTCAGAAGCGCCACGTATCCCTCAAGGAATCAAACCACGTAGTTCATGCAAGAGGCACACATGCCAACGATAAGATATGCGCCCGTGGCGTGGGCAAAATGCAATGAAAATGCAAGCCAAGCATAACTTATGATCATGCAAAGAAAGTCGTAATGAGGCACACATGCATGCAGTTATAAGCTAACATGCAACAGTCTACTACAATGTAGAAAGGATGTAAGAGAATTATGCAATTCTCAAAAGCGTCTCACTCGGAGATACAATACCTGTGCGACTCGTCCGGTTTCTCCAGCGGTAAATGAGCCGTACATACAATATCGTGCCTGGAAAGAAAACAAACTTAACAGGTACAATATGATTAGCAACATGCATGTCATATGCAATGTGAATGCTGAATGGTATGCAATATATACAAAACTATGTATAGATAATGCAAATGAAAATGTAGTGCAATTAAAACTAAATGCGAACTACATGCAGGGCAATTGAATCATGATTCAATCATGAGCGGTTCAAAACCTCACAAATGTCAAATAGATTGATGGAGGTAACAAGTCCGTCTCCCATAGATCGATGTCTGATCTATGAGTACTTCGCACGGACACAAGAACAAGTATTGGGTGGATTGACATGAGTGGGGTGACGACCCGCTGATGAAAGAACAATGATCCTAATGCCGGATGCAACAATTACACTACAATGTAATGGAAATGGATAAATGATACAATGGATATGGCACTCGGGCCAAACCAAATCTTGACTAGGAGAGTCATGTACACATACAACCCATGTCTAACACGAAGCGGTGCCGCTACCCTCTAGGCTCGGACACAAAAGCTCGACAACTATGCTTCGACACGAAAAATATGGGCACATACCAGACCAAGCTCAACTTGGAAAGGCGCAAGCCATAGATGGAAGGTGATGCAATGGATGCATGCAATGGAATAGATACAATGGATATGGCACGCGGGCCAAACCAAATCTTGCCTAGGAAAGGCATGTACACATACAACCCATGTCTAACACAGCAACGGTGCCGCTACCCTCTAGGCTCGGACACAAAAGCTCGACAACTGTGCTTCGACACGAACAACATGGGCACATACCAGACCAAGCTCGACTTGGAAAGGCGCAAGCCATAGATGGAAGGTGATGCAATGGATGCATGCAGCTACAATGCAATGGGTATTTACAGAAAATGCATGACATATGCACTATACTACAATGATGCATGACATATGCATGTTTTTTTTTTGTAATGCAATGCATGACATATGCAATATTTACAATGATGCATGACAATGCATGTTGATGCAATGACTATGATTGCGATTTTCCTATCTTACCAACGGGCGATACACTAGGTTGGTTCAAGATTATCGAAATTGGCGTGAACACGCCGCCTCAACCTATGGGGCTACCATACAGATTTCAAGCCGAGGGTACATCCCCCTGGGTATTTAAACCAGACTTTAGTCTCGGAAATTCCGAACCTTTGCGTTCTAGGCATAAGCCGTTCGAACTCTAGTTTTCACCGTCCCAGTTGATCTTCTAGGAACTCACCGCGAGCATAGACAGGTGGCTTTACCAGACCACCGAAAGTCGTTCGGGCACGACAAAACCGAAGGAAATGCACCTTCAGAGGATTTAAGGTCTCCTAGACCGGGATGCGAGCGTATGCATGACAATGCATGTTGTGTTTTTTCTTTGAAATGCGCGCCAACGCGCGGCTTTGAGATGCATGATAATGCAAATGAGCGGGTTTAAGGTCTCGCCGGACCTAGGGGGGGCAACCGATGAGGTGCGCTAAACAATGCGATGGAATGCATGCCAAATGCAATGAGGTGCACAACACAACGCTATGGAATGCATGCCAAATGCAATGAGGTGCTCTTGTAATGCACCGGAGGTCTTACACCTCCCGAGGACTTAAGGTCTCCTAGACCGTGCGTGTTTAAGGTCTCGCCAGACCGGGGGGCAACTGTTACACAGTATTCAAGAGCATGCGATGCAATGGGGCAATTGAGACGCGTGTCTCAAAAGATGGAAAATGGAGTGCCATGAGGTCCACGTGCCTCAAAGGATGGAAAATGAAATGCAAATGAGGATGCGCTAAACGGCGCGATTTAAATGCGTAAATGCAATGAGGGGCGACTTAACACAATCAAGGTCTTGCACCTCCCGAGGATTTAAGGTCTCCTAGACCGGCGTGTTTAAGGTCTCACGACCAAGGCAACGGTATAATGTGACACACGATCACACGGATGCGAAAACAATGTGAGTGAAGAAGAAACGAAACAAGAGGCACGATACCTCATTGGATGGAAAATGAAGTGCAAAACGAGGCCTACATGCCTCGAGATGCAATGAAATGCGAAACGGGCACACGTATCTCATTTGATGGAAAATGAAGTGCAAAACGAGGCGACGTGCCTCGAGATGCAATGAATGCGAAATGAGGCACACGCACTCATTTGATGGAAAATGAAATGCAAAATGAAGCGGTATGACACGCATGCCACATGTCAATGCAAAACGGTGCAAGTCGCGAGAGACGTGCGAGATGGCGCGATACGATGCGCCGGACAACATGATGGATGCACGTGACACACACAGGGCAACTTTTGGATCTCCGTAGATGACAAAAGGATACAAAAGGATACAATCTTCGCTGAAATTGAGCACCACGCCAGAGTAGAGACGGTCAAGTCAAACGGAGGCGGTTGAGCATCGGGACGATTTTCTCAGATTTTCTTGAGACTTGAAGACCCAAAGCTGATCATCTAGCCCAAACAAGGCCCAAGGAACACCACCGGCTGGGTGGAATGGCCACCGGCTGGCAACCGGCTGATAAAAAACTTCATCGGCACAAAAAGGTGCCGACCGGCACAAAAATGTGCCGACCGGCAAAAAGTTGCTGATCGGGGGCAGTTCTGCCATTTCATCTTGGGCTTTATAAAATAGGGCTTGAAGCCCTATTTCTTCACTTTTCTTCCGCCGAGATCTCTCACTCTCTCTAGAGTCTCTTTTCTCCTCCTTTGCTCATTTCTTTGAGTTTTACCATTTTCGTCGCTTGATTCGCGATCTCCTTCGCTTTGACATTTTCAACCTAACAAATCTTTGTTTCGGGATTTCCTTTGCTATTTTCACCTTTTTCGACTCGCTCCTTGGTTTCCTCTATATTTCAGATATTCCCATCTTCCGACCTTCCCGCCATTTCCCTCTCCTGGTTGACTTTGCCGCTTGACTTTTCGCATTCCGCCCGCTTTTCATCTTTCGCTCATTTTTCACCACCACTACACATGGCGGACGATGTTCCACATGTCGACTCCCGATCTTGAGATGGATCCCGGTCGAGTTTGCCATCGAGCGAAGCGCTTCTTCGATCCGGGCGACCTATCGCCCGGCTATACACGCAGCACCACCCGACGGACTTCGCCACTTCCGCGCTTTGAGAGGGCTTTGGACCCGAGGTTCTGCGCGAGCCGCCTCCCACTTGTCTTTTGGCGCCTTCGAGGTAACACTCTTGTCTTTTGTCTTCTGCAATGTAGGATTTTCTGACAACTGCCATAGCTAATCGAACCTATTAATCGCTAGTTTCGATGTACTGCATCAGAAGTTGATTGTAGACAACTTCATAATCGACATCTGCTAGGACCGACGCACATGCACACACATCGCACTAGTCTGAATCACCCAAACACACTAAGACACATCACATCAGAATTCATCGACACCCTGCTCATTTGAATCAAAACTCGACGCATGCTAGACTTGCACAAAACTACACAAACACGCAGACATATCACACGCCGCTTACACCGATCCTCACAGAGCATCGACATATCACGCATCGCAACCTATCCACCGGTACATCAAACCCGATATCCGCTTGAATCAAAAATGTGCACACATGCACTAAGTTCACACAGAGCATCCAAAACATACCGACGCATCACGTGCTTTGTAGTTCATCGTAAGCGCACCGCACCCTAGATCTTGTTAAAATCAAAATTTGCACTCATGCTATATTCACTCTAAAGTTTTTCATGCCTTTAGAAAAAGAATAAATCAGTGTATTCATCATTGCTTCGCAACTGTACTTTTGAAAACAGGGGGATTCCCATACCATCCGCGGGTATGGGAATGTCGTCGCTCGCGCTTGGTATGCCGAGCTTCCCGAGGAGGTTCGCTACATCGTAGACGAGGGGGGCTTCGCGTCAAGGGGACTTACCAGCTTTCGCAGTGCCTCTTCTTGCCGCCTGGCAGAGAGGTGGGACACCACAGATTCGTTTCAATTGCCTACGACCGGGGACATGACGATGACCCTTATGACTTCTCGATGCTTACCGCCCGGGTGGGGGTGATCCGATCCCTTGATACGCATACATGGACGAGTGGATCGCCAGTTCATTTACTCGGCGCAGCCCGCCTCGCCGCCCGCTTTGTCCGCTACTCTTGGTTTGAGGGGCGCTTAGGGCCCAAAGATGCCCTTGGTGATGCAAACCCGATGACCCCAGAGGCCGGATTGGTACGCACGCGCTCGATGTTTCGCTAGGACGACGATCTTCGCCGACCGGGCGAACAAAGGCTTCGCCTCCTCAACAGACCGGTGGATGTCGAGACATTTTATGCTTTTGATTGGGGTGGTGTACCGCCACCCTCTATGGCTATATGAGTTCGGTTTCCGGCAAAGGATCGTTTCTGGGGCTATCAAGGGCTTTGGGAGGTATGTCTCTCTTCGCTTACATTTTTGCTCTACATACTTTCAGATTCTACATCGACAATCGCCACATCGATCAGATAATCGCATACACGCGACACACATACTTCGCTTTAATCGACCGCATACACGGTTCACACTATACCCTTCGCTCAATACACCGCACAACACATGGCTCGATATTTCGCTTTGTTCTACATTCCGCTTTATCCGATGATGCTCGATATCGGTTTTGGTACTGTGGGTGTATGCCTACTTTCCTGTGCCGGAGCTGCTGCGCCGACGGAGACTCCTCCGTCGCCCCTTCTCGCCGCTTTGATGGGAGGTGCACACGGCGACCGGACACCTTCAAATTTCTTCCGGCAAGCATTTTGACACCATTACCCCGCAGAGGTATGTTTTACTTGTAGTTCATCCAAGTTTCGCTTTTTCCAATCAGATATTTGCAATACCAATAGATAACAAATCAGATTTCGATTTCAGATCACCGGCAACCATGGGCTCCTTTGCTCGGGTGACGAGGATCGACACGCCGTGCCGAGGAGACCTCTCACGGATTCTTTTGAGGGCCCTGGCCGGCTTGGTACTGGGGAGCTGCCACGCTGCACTTTGGGTTGCTGTGAGCAGATAGTCCTGCTCACCCTCCCGAGCATATGAGGGATACCGAGAGGTTCACTGCTGACCGGATGGTGGACTACACCCTTGGGCGGGCAGACGGTTTCAGAGGCGAGGGCGACTATTCCGAGTACGTCCCGACTTTTATCATGCGACCTCGAGTGGTGGCCGAGTTGATCCAGAGAGACTGCGGTGCTGCCTCGGCAGAGGTGGGGACAGAGCGGACCGCCACAATGCGGCTCGAGCTCGAGTCCGAGGCAGGGCAGTGCGAGGGGACGAGGTGCGGTTGGCCCGCTTCGCCTACTATGTTGACGACAGGCAGAGCGGAGACCTACCAGATCCTTTTCTTCCTCCTACCGTGGTCATGAGTTGGTCGGCATTCCCGACTTGCTCCCAGATGTATCACTTTATTTCAGATCCGCATTGTTATTTTACTTCACCATTCAGATATCCCACGTATCAATCGATGTATTTAATACTTTTGCAGACTTCTTCCGAGTATACCCGTCACCGCGGAGTTGAATGCCTCCTCGCCGGGATGCCGCAATGACTCGACGCTTTGATCGCCACGCTTTTGCAGGTATGTTCTATTGACCACGCCTCAAATCATATTCTGCTTTCACACAATCGCTATATCGCACAAAAATCGACAGATCACGCTTTCCATACACCGTGACTCATACATCGTGATTCTCAGATCGATAAACTGTCCACGCCATTCACACACTGTACTCATACACCGTGATCCCACACCGATAGACCGCCACGGTTTTCCGATGTGTTTACTTTTGTACTTTCAAATTTCCTTTCCCGATCCCTCCAAAGGGTGGCGCTGTTGCGACCGGGCCTCCCTTTCGACCCGGATGGCGTATGCCTCGCATCAGGAGGGCATTCTCATGCGGGGAGTAGCTCGCGAGCTGCAGTCCCAGATGATGAGTCCGAGGAGGAGACAGAGGAGGTGGGGGCATCAGAGGAGGAGACCGGGGACTGGCTCAGCTCGCACAAAGTGATGCTCGATGATGCTCCCGGCTTCGCCAGAAGAGGGCGAGGACGGATCCTGCCATGAGGCCATCGATGATGATCACAGACTTCATTGCTTTTTTATTTTCAGACTTTTCCCTTGTGTAGATAGAGCACTATGTATCGCCAAGTGTGCTTTTTGCTTTCCAAAACTGTGTACTGGAAAAGATTATATATAAACAAACTTTTGTCTAAAAGAGTGTTATATCCGTATGTTTACGATACCGCACATTTCATACTTTGCATCGCATTGCATCATACCACACCTCAAATGTAAATGGCATTGATATACTGCTTAACAAAACAACCAAGCATTTGCAATCGCAAAGAATAGGATAACCAATCAACTAGCAGAAATAATTCAAATAAGCCACTACCAAATCGAATACATGTTTCATGCCCCGCCGGGATTAATCTGGGATTGATCTCAGATTTAGCCCATAATTCAAGATTCGGTTCATTCCGCGACACAAAGAAACTTTTGAACAAACAAATTTCAACTGACGAGACGGATCACGTAAACCGATATGGTTGCAGCTTGAAACACCTCGGATGTCTCAAATCTTCCCTTTCCTTTTCTTGCCTTTGCACGGATGTAGAGAATGGCACAAAGATCCCGAGTACAAACAATCGCTTTTGGAAGAGGATGGGTTTTCAACCGGTATCGAGCCTACCACAGACGCGACGAGACAGACTCAAACGAAGAAACAAAAGGCACACGACCTAGCACAACGAGACACACTTTAAAAGACTCAAAGCGAACATTGAGATCGATAAGTCAAAAGACACGACACACGGACATGTTTTTTTTTAATAAAAGACCTCAGTTTGAGGAGCCAATTCCTCCGTAGGTTTCCCACCCTTCCGATTTGTGTGACTCTCACATCACTCGACCTCGTGCCGGTTTTTCTCCCAAAACCCTTCTCTCATTTTTTCTCTCAACTTACTCCTCTCTATTCTTTAATCTCTCATTTTGCATCCCTCCCTGTGGTAAATGATGATGAATAGGAAATTGCGTTCATATCCAACGCCGTTAGCTCATGGGCTATTCCTTCCGGCGAATAGAGTGCCTCTCGCAATCCGTTAATCTGGGAAGACAGAGGACTGACTCAATCGTGCCCCTAGTTCGTTATTTTGACCATTTTTATTTTCTCCTTAAAACAGCTTTTGATCAAAATGAGAGTCTGATTAACACACTTATTCAATTTTTGATTTGAAAATCATGCGAATCAGCCGTGAGCACCTAAAAATTCTCCTTTGGGGTCCAAACATGGTCCAATTTTAAAGATGGAAAAGTTTTTGAGAAAATAAGTCAACCTCAAATAAAATTTTTCAAAAACTATTTTTGCAAATAA
The DNA here is from genome assembly GCA_025200525.1 of Camellia lanceoleosa. Lineage (NCBI taxonomy): Eukaryota > Viridiplantae > Streptophyta > Magnoliopsida > Ericales > Theaceae > Camellia > Camellia lanceoleosa. Next base: position 12,521,307 of record CM045769.1, on the reverse strand, counting down.
ACGATGCTCAACAAGCATGAAACTTACCCTCGAGACATGCAACCCTGGACGGAGGCAATGGAAAATTGCCCCTTGCTTGAAGGGGGAATAAGGAACGGAAAGTTGCCCCTAGTTTGAATGGTAGCTTAGGGCAACTTTTGGACATGGATGGCAACGGTGGCAACGGAAAGTTGCCCCTTGTTTGATGATGCCGCTGCATGTCAGGCGCCACTCCTTATTGATGACGACCGACCCTGGACGCCGGAGAAGTCAAGATGGCTTGAATCAATATATGGACACAAATACTTGAAAGGTGTTGGCGGTTGGGCTTCAAGAGAAAATTGATCACGCAATTCCAAATTGTGACCGAGACGCCGGATTAGGAGGAGGCAAGTGACCAAAACCATGACATGGACCGAGACGCTATGAAAGTTGCAATGGACTTCAAGATGAAGTTGCCTACGATCCCAAACATGGGAATCAAGCCTCACGAGTTCCGGCCAAGGTACTCCGGGTATTTTAACCTTCACTATTTTCGTGCTCTAACTTTTGCCAAGGCTGCTGCAGGTGTTTTCGACCTTATGAGCTTTTTTTCTTTTTTTTTTTCTTTTCAATTCTTTTTTTCTTTTGTTTTCTTTTGGGCTCTAACTTTTGCCAAGGCGCCTAATGCGGTTTTCGACCTTGTAGCTTTTTTCTATATATTTTTGCATTACTTTTTGTGTTTTTTTCTTTTTTCCCCTTTTTTTCTTTATCTTTTTTTTTCATTCTTTTCTTTGCTTTACCTTTTGCTCGGTCGCCTCTTCCGGTTTTCGCCCAAATGAGCCTCTCAAAGGGTAAAAGTGTAGCAAGTCCATGCCGAATGGTTTTGGGGTTGAAGCTTCCGCATCCAGAGAGCGATCGTTGATTTGCGTAAGAACCCATCATGGTCGCCGAATGAACCTTGCTTGGTGGATCCGATCTTCGATCCGACGTTGGTGCCTTTTGTTCGAGGGTCGCTTCAAATCGGGCCACACGGCGTTTCGTGACATCGATCGCTTTGAACCGATCCCGGTTTGCAACAGATGAAATCAATTCGAGATCGAGCGATCCTGGCTTACACGATCTCGAGCGATTCCACATGTCTTCGCATTAATTGTGCAAAATATTTTGTTTTTGAAAGTTTTCAAGGAAACGACAAACCTCTCGCATGTAAGATAGTGTGGAACCACCGATTGGACCAGATCCTTCTCAAGACTCACGCTGACAAGACTGATTTCATTCATTAACAGCTTAGCATGCCTCTCTTTCTCTCAAAATGATCAAAGTTTTGCAAAAACCCGAGGAATTCCTTCCACTTCGCTTTCACCATGTTCAAAAAGTTTTTTTTTTTAAAAAACTTAAGTCAAAGCAATAATCTTTAGGGCACAAAAGAGCAAAGTGAATGCGCCACACCCCATTCGGATTCTCTAGCACAACTAGCACAACACGCTTAATAAACATGGGAACACGGTAGCCACTACTGCTTCATTCAGATTCTGATGTAAATTGGCTCCAACAGAGGCACCCAAAAGGAAAGCAAAAGAAGTAATTACAAAACAAAACGGTGCTTGAGGCGACAACCTCAAGTCACCTAGCATTCTCAGACAGAAGAGGGATTGACTCATTACAATTAGATGCACCTTAAGAAAAAGGACTGCCTCAAAACAATGAGACAAACTTAACAACAAAATGTAAGACCGACTCGACACCCAAGTCGTTTACAAAACTAGCATCGGGTACTCAAAATTGCGTACAAACACCACATCAAAATGTACCAAATGTTGTTCGCAGCGATTCATCTTTGATCACATACTCAGATCTCAGGTTCTTCAGATTCAGATCCTCGTAGTCCAAGAACTCCGTAGTAATTGACTTGGCCGAGGTTGGCGGAAGGATGATCTTATTATCAATCAAGTCTTGTACCTCGTGGCGGAGGCGAAGCGCTTATCAAGAGTATGGCCAGATCGCTGATGGTACGACAAGATCGAGTGGCATCATGGTCCGCCGGAAGGGTTTGGGGAGTGGCCTAGGATCGAGAGGCGAAGATGCCCCTTCTGGCCAAAATCAAAAGTGCCCTAGACAAAGGCATGTAAAGAGGATGGAAGGCCCCGCGCTCGGGCAGTACTTTGGAGCCCGAACACTCGCTAGATGTATCGCGAATGGGTCAAGAAGTGCCTTGGGTTTCGATTCTTTCCTGCAGATGATTGGGAATGGGAGAAGTCGTTTTGGCATGACGGGGCTCCCCGATTCTTCCGTCGACTGCATCGCCTCAAAGCGGGTGGGGAAGGCATTCTCCATAGCTTTTGTCATAATCGCAGATACTGCCGCCATTCATTCCCCGCCAAAGCCTCATCGCCTACGTTAGCTTGTTCAATGGGGTCGGTTCCGCTTTCATCTTATCTTTTCTTCGCCTCGCCCGATGAGAGGTTTGGGTTGATATTGGTACATCATCATGCTAGGTGGAGGTCATCTCGATCGATTGAGCTCGACGACAATCCGCCCCAAAGACGGAGGCTCTCGGGTTCAAATTTTCAACATACGGTACAACCGTGGCGAGGTTGACATTCTATAAGCAAGGTCCGCCATAGACCTTTGGAGATCACCTATCATCCCCATTAACTCGAATGTGGTGGGCTCATGAGCCCGATAGAACTGGGGAGTCCAGACCGGTTGTGCAATGGGTGACTCGGGTGCGGCATATTAACAAAGAAGATCACCAGGATGGTTTCGACTCAACGCGTCATTATGACCACAATCTTCGTAGTTCTCATATTATGTTCACCCCGCCAAGAAGGAGAAGACACTAATCGCTCGACTCAACTCTCAATTTCGAATCAAACGAAAAATGACAGATTTCAAATTTCTGCACAGATCAAACATGTGTAGCCGAACAACGCAGATTATATCACGATCATCGTTTCCTCAGATGCATCGCTCCAAATCAAACCGATTTCACAGATATAATCGATTCTCAAAATATCGACATCGATGCCCTCAGGCCGGATATGCAGACTTGCAAACTGGTATATACATTCCCTGTAGAGATATACTCTAAAAGCATATAGCAAGTAAATGAGAGCCAATACACCCCTATGTTGGGGTAGGGCTTCCTCTCTATTTTGTCGTGAACTAGGGTTTTACTACGCACGCAATGTTTCAAACAACCTAAATCGGGTAAGCAACCCGTCCCTAGTTTGGAATGGTCACTATGGATTCCGACTATGCAACTAGGTCTAATGGTCAGGGTGCCCCAGAAAACCGGGTTTGTGTTCCCATATCGGCAGAGTTCAAGAACCGTCAAATTTTACGGACATGCCTTGACAAGACAAGCCTCCCAAGAAACCGCCAGAATAGCAGATGGCCAACACGGTGTCCTAGGCGCACTAATGCACATGCAATGCAAAGAAACACATAAGTGAAATCAAAACAGATATCACGAAGTTCGAGTCAAGCTCTCTAAACTCCCCAAAGAGAGTCGCCAGAAATCAGAGTAACGCCATGAGGGCTTCACTCTACAGTCGCAGACTCTTTCTTTTTGTTTGTTGCGTTCTAAATCAACCAAAGAGTCCACCTGCAAATCGCTTTAAGGAAAACAGATTTTGGAAAGTAGTGCCAAACATGGATCTGCTTTGCCAGACATGTAGTCGCCACCTAAATATTTTTAAAAGGGGAATTTAGGAAACCCCGACTCGTGCCAAAGGCCACGTGTCCGCTATCACCAAAGTGACTTGGCTCGAGCTTGGGTACGATCGGAAGGTCATTTATGAGCATCTTTCGCCGGTCCAAGACCGCCTCTACTAACCGTGATATCCATTTTTGAAAACTTACATGCTCTTATTCGTTATTAGCCTAGAATTACTATGTTATGACAAAGAAACAAGTATAGACTAGATCGCCTAATTTGGGAACAAACATTGCATATCCGCTTTGTCTCGAAAAACGTGTTTAGATGTTGCTACTGCAAGTAGACTAAAATGCGGATTTCAATGAGTACTTCCAACTTAAGCAATCCAACCTCCACCCACAGCATTCATACGCTTTATCATGTAAGCATTTAGCCGCATGGTAATCCCATTCATGGCAACACCCACACGCATGCAAGATGCTAAAGCATAAAAGCTCACCTAGTACTCCGGCCAAAACAATAAACTAGTTAGCAAAACAATGCATGACCTAGTCCATGTTAAGTGGCTAATGCAACATGCATAAATGCAATCTAGAGTAGGCTCTGCTATCCTAAGCATGGTATATGAAATGCTATCACATAGCACGATTCAATTTGGAATTTGAAAATTGCAATGCGCTTTGTATGATGTACCGAGCCCTGCATGTAAACAAATGCATGGATGCACGCATGCATTGCATAAGGTATGCTAAAATAAGTATGCCCTAATCTACCATAAGGTGTAAATAAAAGGGAGAAAGAAATGGGGTTGGAAGACATACACCCACTCACACACACTTATTACAATTTCGCCTCACTGAGGGACCTAATAAATATACAAAACCAAATAAATAATTAACTAATCTAGCTAATTAAATATTACAAATTAACTAAATTAATTAAATAAATTAATAAATCTAATTACATTAAATGCCTCGATGAGGGCTAATTGCGCGCTACCGGACTCGCCGAATCGTGACCGCTGCACGGTTGCCTCGCTTTCTCGCTTCTTCACCAAAAATTCTAAAACTCAGAGTGCCTCCTGTAACACCGAGAAGCATCATCGCTCGCAGAGGGCCACCTACCGAGGAGAATTGCCATCGGCATCGATTTCATTATCGGCCGCCAGGCTTTGGTCAAGACTAAAAAGTGCTTCGGCACAAAGTAGCCTGCAAAACCCGCAACTCACAAAGAAGAGAGGGAACAAAAGGCAAGGCAATGCAATTCAAGGTATATATGCACCAAACACATCCCAAATCGTGCTATGGACTTAAAAGGGCATGTGTTTCGATTCCTGCCACCAATCGCAAGATTTACGCGTGATGGCCCTAAGGACCAAGAATGCAACTCTGATTTCAAATGCATGCAATGCAAACAAAGGTGCCAAACCTCTATCAAACTCACTTCAAGAGGCTTGGCATGCATAATGCCAATGCAACCCTAAGCATGTCATCTAGCATGCAATATGGCAATGCAATGCAAGAATATTGTTGTGTAAACATACAAGCATGCAAAGCAAAGTAGGAATGGACTTACACATGAATTGGACAGCTCTAAAAGGCCCAAGAACAAAGGGGCCAAGATGCCTAAAGATGGGGTCTAAACACACACGCACACATGCACATATTAAGACACCAACACTTGAGCATAATAAACAACATTCAAGTACACTTGAAATGAGTTAAACATGGACTACTAGCATGCAACTTAGGCTCAAATTCATACAAAACACATGGCCAAAACATGCAACAAAGCAAGCCAAACAAAGCATGCAACTAGCCTATGCTTGAGGCAAGCTCAAGAGAGCATTGAACCACATCTATGCAAAGCAAACAAGGCATGCATTGAACAACCTAAATCAGGTTTCTAGCATGTTAAAACAAGGCCAAATGTCCACTTAGATGGCATCTAAGAAGCTTAAGCATGAAGGCATGCAACAAGACCAAAACATGGAGTACTTAACACACACCTTTAAAGCATTAAAGAGGCATGCAAGGCAATCAATCAAACATGTATGAGGGACTGGAATAGCATGGAAGATGGTCCCAACCATCAAAAACAAAGCTAGAATAGCATACCACATATTCATGCTTTTGAGGCCTACAAGCCAAATACAAAGGGGCTACAAAATACATGCTAAGATTGGCCAAAATAGCTATGGACAGAGCTAAAGCATGACAAAATAAGCCTACAAGCTTCACAAATGCAAGCCTAAAACATGCTAGAAATATAGGCTAACAAGCTAGTCATGTTAAGGCAATATTAAGGCATTACAAAGTAACTATGCAAATCATGCAAAGAGTACTAAAACCCACTTGAAAGCATGCTATAATATGACAATATAAGCATGATAAACAACCAAAACATGCTCAATACACAACTAAACATGGAGCTCTCTTATGAGCCAACCTTGTCCTTTTCAAGGACATCAAGGAGAGGGGTGGCCCTCCTTCTGAGACTTCACAGACAGCTTCACCACCAAATCCTCAAGATTAAGGGTGAAGAGATCTCAAGACCAAAATCTCGGATCTCTCCAAAATGGTACAAAAAGTGCCCTTTTCAAGGCCTAAAGGTGGTCAAAGTTCCTCAAACCACAAAACACTCTTAATACACAATAAAGAGAGTCAAAAATCAGAACTTTTATGCGCCAAACACTAAGCTCAAAAACTGTTTTAAACTAGGTAAAAACAAGTTGCAAAAATGGGGAATAAAGTGTAAGTTTCTTACCCTTGTTGACTACCTTCACAAAGGTTGTTGTGCTTGGTCCCTTGAGCTCCAATCCAGTCAAGAATCACCAAAACTAACCTTTAGAACCTCTAAACCAAGAGAAAGGTGGGACACTAGGTGCTATTGTGCAAAAGTAAGGCACAAAACACCTAGTTAAACAAGAGAATGAGAGAGATATAGAAGTTATATCTATTCTAACCCTAAAACCAGAGCTTGGCTCTCTCTAACAATGGCTAACACTCTGAAATTTTCTAACCCTCAAGCCAAGAGGGAGAGCTTCTCTTATAGGCCAAAAGCTTACAAGCTTGGCCACTAAGCAGCCCATCCCTCCATACACGTATGGAGGGGAAACAAGTTGCAAAACAAATGTGAGAAAATATCTCACCAAGCAAGTGCACAGGCAGGCAAAATGGTCATTTCGCCTAAAACAAAGGCCGACCGGGCACAAAATAGTGCCGACCGGCACAATATAGTGCCGTGACAACTACACCAGCAGAGCCTCTAGCCCCAAATGGCAGGTGGGGATGCCTCAAGGCATTCCCCGCCTCAAAGGTAATCATGTGTTTGGTGCAAAACCAAACACAACGGTCGAAGTTCGGAGGTCCCGAGGCACCAAGACGCGAGCCGAGATCTCCGGGAACTCCAAACGAACATACACATGGATGATCACCGAGTGTCCAAGAGGTGACATCCAAGTCTTGAGGTCGGTCAAAAATGGGGTGTCTACAGTTGCCCCTCTTTGACAGAACTCGAAAGTCATAACAATGAGGGGAGTGAATGTCAAAGCCCAGAGACGACCCATTTTTGACAAGGCCGAAGACTTGGACAAACATACAAAGCGCAAATGGTTGAACTCAGAAGTCGCCCACGATCCTCAAGGAATCAAACCAACAGAAGTTCATGCAAGAGGCACACATGCCAACGATAAGATATGCTACCAGAGGGGCAAATGCAACCGAAAATGCAAGAAGCCAAGCATAACTTATGATCATGCAAAGAAAGTCAGAATGAGGCACACATGCATGCTTATAAGCTAACATGCAACAGTCTACACTACAATGTAGAAAGGATGTAAGAGAATTATGCAATTCTCAAAACGCCTCACTCGGAGAGATACAATACTGGCGACTCGTCCGGCTTTCACCAAATGTAAATGAGTCAGACATACAATATCGCGGCTCGAAAGAAAACAAACTTAACAGTACAATATGATTAGCAACATGCATGTCATATGCAATGTGAATGTCGAATGGTATGCAATATATACAAAACTATGTATAGATAATGCAAATGAAAATGTAGTGCAATTAAAACTAAATGCGAACTACATGCAGGCAATTGAATCATGATTCAATCATGAGCGGTTCAAAACCTCACAAATGTCAAATAGATTGATGGAGGTAACAAGTCCGCTCCCATAGATCGATGTTCCGATCTATGAGTACTTCGCACGACACAAGAACAAGTATTGGGTGGATTGACATGAGTGGGTGACGACTCACGATGAAAGAACAATGATCCTAATGCCGATGCAACAATTACACTACAATGTAATGGAAATGGATAAATGATACAATGGATATGGCACGCGGCCAAACCAAATCTTGTTTAGGAAAGGCATGTACACATACAACCCATGTCTAACACAAAGAACGGTGCCGCTACCCTCTAGGCTCGGACACAAAAGCTCGACAACCGTGTTTTATTACCTAAAAATATGGGCACATACCGCATCAAGCTCAACTTGGAAAGGCGCAAGCCATAGATGGAAGGTGATGCAATGGATGCATGCAATGGAATAGATACAATGGATATGGCACGCGGCCAAACCAAATCTTGCCTAGGAAAGGCATGTACACATACAACCCATGTCTAACACAAAGAACGGTGCCGCTACCCTCTAGGCTCTGGACACAAAAGCTCGACAACCGTGTTTCGACACCTAACAACATGGGCACATACCGCATCAAGCTCGACTTGGAAAGGCGCAGCCATAGATGGAAGGTGATGCAATGGATGCATGCACTACAATGCAATGGGTATTTACGTAAAAATGCATGACATATGCACTATACTACAATGATGCATGACATATGCATGTTTTTTTGTTTTTGTAATGCAATGCATGACATATGCAATATTTACAATGATGCATGACAATGCATGTTGATGCAATGACTATGATTGCGATTTTCCTATCTTACCAACCGGCGATACACTAGGTTGGTTCAAGATCTGCACTGAGGCGAGACACGCCTACCAACCTATGGGGCTACCATACGTATTTCTGCCGAGGGTACATCCCCGGTATTTAAACCAGACTTTAGTCTCGAAATTCGAACCTTATGCTTCTAGGCATAAGCCGTCAACTCTAGTTTTCACCGTCCCGCTTGATCTTCTAGGAACTCACCATGAAGCATAGACAGTGGCTTTACCAGACCACCGAAAGTCGTTTCGACGCATAAAACCGAAGGAATTGCACCTTCAGAGGATTTAAGGTCTCCTAGACCGATGCGAGCGTATGCATGACAATGCATGTTGTGTTTTTTTGAAATGCGCCAACGCTACGCTTTGAGATGCATGATAATGCAATGAGCGGGTTTAAGGTCTCGCCGACCTAGGGGGGCAACCGATGAGGTGCGCTAAACAATGCGATGGAATGCATGCCAAATGCAATGAGGTGCACAACACAACGCTATGGAATGCATGCCAAATGCAATGAGGTGTTTGTAATGCACCGAGGTCTTACACCTCCCGAGGACTTAAGGTCTCCTAGACCGGCGTGTTTAAGGTCTCGCCAGATCGGGGCAATCGTTACACAAGATTCAAGAGCATGCGATGCAATGGGGCAATTGAGACGCACGTGTCTCAAAAGATGGAAAATGGAGTGCAATGAGGTACACGTGCCTCAAAGGATGGAAAATGAAATGCAAATGAGGGTGCGCTTAAACGGCGCGATTTAAATGCGTACAATGCAATGAGGGGCGACTTAACACACCGAAGGTCTTGCACCTCCCGAGGATTTAAGGTCTCCTAGACCGGGCGTGTTTAAGGTCTCACGGACCAAGGCAACGGTATAATGTGACACACGATCACACGGATGCGAAAACAATGTGAGTGAAGAAGAAACGAAACAAGAGGCACGATACCTCATTGATGGAAAATGAAGTGCAAAACGAGGCCTACATGCCTCGAGATGCAATGAAATGCGAAACGGGCACACGACCTCATTTGATGGAAAATGAAGTGCAAAACGAGGCGACGTGCCTCGAGATGCAATGAATGCGAAATGAGGCACACGCATCTCATTTGATGGAAAATGAAATGCAAAATGAAGCGGTATGACACGCATGCCACATGTCAATGCAAACGGTGCAAGTCGCGAGACGGCGAGATGGCGCGATACGACGCGCCGGACAACATGATGGATGCACGTGACACACAGTGGCAACTTTTGATCTCCGTAGATGACAAAAGGATACAAAAGGATACAATCTTCGCTGAAATTGAGCACCACGCGTAGTAGAGACAGTCAAGTCAAACGGAGGCCGGCTGAGCATCGGGGACGATTTTCTCAGATTTTCTTGAGACTTGAAGACCCAAAGTCGATCATCTAGCCCAAACAAGGCCCAAGGAACACCACCGCTGGGTGGAATGGCCACCGGCCAACCGGCCGATAAAAACTTCATCGGCACAAAGGTGCCGACCGCACAAAATGTGCCGACCGCAAAAGTTGTCGACGGGGGCGCTTCGCCATTTCATCTGGTTTTATAAAATAGGGCTTGAAGCCCTATTTCTTCACTTTTCTTCCGCCGAGATCTCTCACTCTCTCTAGAGTCTCTTTCTCTCCTCCTTTGCTCATTTCTTTGAGTTTTCGCTACCATTTTCGCTTCTGATTCGCGATCTCCTTCGCTTTGACATTTTCAACCGAACAAATCTTTGTTTCGATTTCCTTTGCTATTTTCACCTTTTCGACTCGCTCCCTTGGTTTCCTCTATATTTCAGATATTCCCATCTTCCGACCTTCCCGGCCATTTCGCCCTCTCCTGGTTGACTTTGCCGTTGACTTTTCGCATTCCGCCCGCTTTTCATCTTTCGCTCATTTTTCACCACCACTACACATGGCGGACGATGTTCCACATGTCGACTCCCGGATCTTGAGATGGATCCCGGTCGAGTTTCTGCCAATCGAGCGAAGCGCCTTCGATCCGGGCGACCTATCGCCCGGCTATACACGTGCTACCACCCGACGGACTTCGCCACTTCCGTGGCTTTGAGAGGGCTTTGGACCCGAGGTTCTGCTATGAGCCGCCTCCCACTTGTCTTTGGCGCCGAGGTAACACTCTTGTCTTTATCTTCGCAATGTAGGATTTTTCACAATCGCCATAGCTAATCGAACCCATTAATCGCTAGTTCTCGATGTAATTGCATCAGAAGTTGATTGTAGACAACTTCATAATCGACATCGCTAGGACCGACGCACATGCACACACACCGCACTAGTCTCAATCACCCAAACACACGCAAGACACATCACATCAGAATTCATCGACACCCAAGGCTCATTTGAATCAAAACTCGACGCATGCTAGACTTGCACAAAACTACACAAACACGCAGACATATCACACGCTGCTTACATCGATCCTCACAGAGCACCGACATATCACGCATCGCAACCTATCCACCGGTACATCAAACCCGATATCCGCTTGAATCAAAAATGTGCACACATGCACTAAGTTCACACAGAGCATCCAAAACATACCGACGCATCACGTGCTTTGTAGTTCATCAGAAGCGCACCGCACCGCAGATCTTGTTAAAATCAAAATTTGCACTCATGCTATATTCACTCTAAAGTTTTTCATGCCTTTAGAAAAAGAATAAATCACAGTATTCATCATTGCTTCAAGAATCGCATTTTTGAAAACAGGGGATTCCCATACCATCCGCGGTATGGGAATGTCGCCTTCGGCTTGGTATGCAGAGCTTCCCGAGGAGGTTCGCTACATCAGACGAGGGGGCTTCGCTTTCAGGGGACTTACCAGCTTTCGCTTGTGCCTCTTCTTGCCGCCTGGCAGAGAGGTGGTGGACACCACAGATTCGCTTTCACTTGCCGGGGACATGACGATGACCCCTTATGACTTCTCGATGCTTACGGCCTCGGGGGGGGGTGATCCGATCCCTTGATACGCACATGGACGAGTGGATCGCCGTCAGTCTATTTACTCGCCTCGCCGCCCGGCTTTGTCCGCTACTCTTGGTTTGAGGGGCGCTTAGGGCCCAAAGATGCCCTTGGTGATGCAACTCCGATGACCCCAGAGGTGGATTGGTACGCACGCGCTTCGATGTTTCGCTAGGACGACGATCTTCGCCGACCGGGCAAAGGCTCTCTTCGCCTCAACAAGACCGGTGGATGTCGAGACATTTTATGCTTTTGATTGGGGTGGTGCACCGCCACCCTCTATGGCTATATGAGTTCGGTTTCGCCAAGAAGCGATCGCTACCGGGCGGGCTCTTGGGAGGTATGTCTCCTTCTTCGCTTACATTTTGCTCTACATACTTTCAGATTCTACACCAGACATCGCCACATCGATCAGAGCATCGCATACACACGCACACACATACTTCGCTTTAATCGACCGCATACACGGTTCACACTATACCCTCGCTCAATACACCGCACAACACATGGCTCGATATTTCGCTTTGTTCTACATTCCGCTTTATCCGATGATGCTCGATATCGGTTTTGGTACCGTGGGTGTATGCCTACTTTCCTGTGCGAGCTGCCGACGGAGACTCCTCCGTCGCCCCTTCTCGCCGCTTTGATGGGAGGTGCACACGGCGACCTGACACCTTCACTTTCTTCCGGCGCATTTTGACACCATTACCCCGCAGAGGTATGTTTTACTTGTAGTTCATCCAAGTTTCGCTTTTTCCAATCAGATATTTGCAATACCAATAGATAACAAATCAGATTTCGATTTCAGATCACCGCGACCATGGGCCTTTTGCTCGCGGTGACGAGGATCGACACGCCGTGCCGAGGAGACCTCTCGTTATCGGATTCTTTTGGAGGGCCCGATGGCAAGCTTGGTACTGGGAGCGTTTACGCTGCACTTTGGGTTGCTGTGAGCAGAGATAGTCCTGCTCACCCTCCCGAGCATATGAGGGATACCGAGAGGTTCACTGCTGACCGGATGGTGGACTACACCTTGGCGGGCTACAGACGGTTTCAGAGGCGAGGGCGACTATTCCGAGTACGTCCCGGACTTTTATCATGCGACCTCCGAGTGGTGGCCGAGTTGATCCAGAGAGACTGCGGTGCTGGCTCGGCAGAGGTGGGGACAGAGCGGACTGGCCACTGGCTCGAGCTCGAGTCCGAGGGGTGGTGCAGAGGGGACGAGGTGCGGTTGGCTGCTGCTCGCCTACTATGTTGACGCATGAGGCGAGCGGGAGACCTACCAGATCCTTTGCTCCTCCTACCGGTCATGAGTTGGCCGGCATTCCGACTTGCCTCCCAGATGTATCACTTTATTTCAAGATCCGCATTGTTATTTTACTTCGCCATTCAGATATCCCACGTATCTTGATGTATTTAATACTTTTGCAGACTTCTTCCGAGTATACCCGCTACCAGGAGTTGAATGCCTCCTCGCCGATGCCGCAATGACTCGACGCTTTGACCGCCTACGGCTTGCCGGTATGTTCTATTGACCACGCCTCAAATCATATTCGCTTCACACAACCGCTATATCGCACAAAAACTGACAGATCGCTTTCACGGCCATACAATCAGACTCATACAATCGATTCTCAGATCGATAAACCGTCCACGCATTCACACATCAGACTATACACCGTGATCCCACACCGATAGACCGCCACGCTTTTCGATGTGTTTACTTTGTACTTTCACCTCCTTTCCCGATCCCTCCAGGTGGCGCTGGCATGACCGGGCCTCCTTTCGACCCGGATGGCGGTATGCCTCGCACAGAGGAGGGCATTCTCATGCGGGAGTAGCTCGCGAGCCGCAGCCCCATGATGAGTCCGAGGAGGAGACAGAGGAGGTGGGGCATCGAGGAGGAGACCGGGACGCTGGCTCAGCTCGACAAAGGATGCTCTCGATGATGCTCTGGCTTCGCCCAGAAGAGGGCGAGGACGGATCCCCTGGCGAGGCCATCGATGATGATCATGACTGCTGCTTTTTCTTTTATTTTCAGACTTTTCCCTTTTGTAGATAGAGCACTATGTATCGCCAAGCAGTGTTTTTGCTTTCCAAAACTGTAATCGAAAAGATTATATATAAACAAACTTTTTGTCTAAAAGAGTGTTATATCTCAGATGTTTACGATACCGCACATTTCATACTTTGCATCGCATTGCATCATACCACACCTCAAATGTAAATGGCATTGATATACTGCTTAACGTTGCAACCAAGCATTTGCACTGCAGGAATAGGATAACCAATCAACTAGCAGGAAATAATTCAAATAAGCCACGGCTCAAATCGAATACACGTTCATGCCCTCTTGGGATTAATCTTGGGATTGATCTCAAGATTTAGCCCATAATTCAAGATTCGGTTCATTCCAAGACACAAAGAAACTTTTGAACAAACAATTTCAATCTGACGAGACGGATCACGAAACCGATATGGTTGCAGCTTGAAACACCTCGGATGTCTCAAATCTTCCCTTTCCTTTTCTTGCCTTGCACGGATGTAGAGAATGGCACAAAGATCCCGAGTACAAACAATCGCTTTTGGAAGAGGATGGGTTTTCAACCGGTATCGAGCCTACCACAGACGCGACGAGAGACTCAAACGAAGAAACAAAAGGCACACGACCTAGCACAACGAGACACACTTTAAAAGACTCAAAGCGAACATTGAGATCGATAAGTCAAAAGACACGACACACGGACATGTTTTTTTTTTTTAATAAAAGACCTCAGTTTGAGGAGCCAATTCCTCCGTAGGTTTCCCACCCCTTCGATTTGTGTGACTCTCACATCACTCGACCTCGTGCTCGGTTTTTCTCCCAAAACCCTTCTCTCATTTTTTCTCAACTTACTCCTCTCTATTCTTTAATCTCTCATTTTGCATCCCTCCCTGTGGTAAATGACAGATGAATAGGAAATTGCGCTTCATATCCAACGCCGTTAGCTCATGGCTATTCCTTCGGCGAATAGAGTGCCTCTGCAATCCGTTAACGGGAAGACAGAGGACTGACTCAATCGTGCCCCTAGTTCGTTATTTTGACCATTTTTTATTTTCTCCTTAAAACAGCTTTTGATCAAAATGAGAGCCTGATTAACACACTTATTCAATTTTTGATTTGAAAATCATGCGAATCAGCCGTGGAGCACCTAAAAATTCTCCTTTTGGGGTCCAAACATGGTCCAATTTAAAGATGGAAAAGTTTTTGAGAAAATAAGTCAACCTCAAATAAAATTTTTCAAAAACTATTTTTGCAAATAAACGATGCTCAACAAGCATGAAACTTACCCTCGAGACATGCAACCCTGGACGGAGGCAATGGAAAATTGCCCTTGCTTGAAGGGGAATATAAACGGAAAGTTGCCCCTAGTTTGAATGGTAACTTAGGGCAACTTTTTGGACATGGATGGCAACGGGTGGCAACGGAAAGTTGCCCTTGTTTGATGATGCCGCATGTCAGGCGCCACTCCTTATTGATGACGACCGACCTCGGACGCGGAGAAGTCGAAGATGGCTTGAATCAATATATGGACACAAATACTTGAAAGGTGTTGGCGGTTGGGCTTCAAGAGAAAATTGATCACGCAATTCCACCATTGTGACCGAGACGGGGGATTAGGAGGAGGCAAGTGACCAAAACCATGACATGGACTGAGACGCTATGAAAGCGTTGGGGGCTGGACTTCAAGATGAAGTTGCCTACGTATCCCAAACATGGGAATCAAGCCTTACGTAGTTCCGGTCAAGGTACTCTCAGGTATTTTAACCTTCACTATTTTCAGTCTAACTTTTGCCATACCGCTGCGTGTTTTCGACCTTGCGAGCTTTTGTTTTTCTTTTCTTTTCAATTCTTTCCTTATTTTCAATTCTTCTTTTTTCTTTTGTTTTCTTTTGGGCTCTAACTTTTGCCAAGGCGCCTAATGCGGGTTTTCGACCTTGCGAGCTTCTTTTTCTATATATTTTTTGCATTACTTTTTTTTTTTTTTTCCCCTTTTTTTTCTTATCTTTTTTTCTTCATTCTTTTCTTTGCTCTAACTTTTGCCTGGGTCGCCCTTCCGGGTTTTCGGCCCAGCGAGCCTCTCAAAGGGTAAAAGTGTAGCAAGTCCATGCCGAATGGTTTTTGGGGTTGAAGCTTCTCCGCATCCAGGAGAGCGACTGTTGATTTGCAGAAGAACCCATCATGGTCGCTGAATGAACCTTGCTTGGTGGGATCTGATCTTCTGGATCTGACGTTGGTGCCTTTTGTTCGAGGGCTGCTTCAAATCGGGCCACACGGGCGTTTCGTGACACTGATCGTTTTGAACCGATCCCGGGTTTGCAACAGATGAAATCAATTCCGAGATCGAGCGATCCTGGCTTACACGATCTCGAGCGATTCCACATGTGTCTTCGCATTTATTGTGCAAAATAATTTGTTTTTTGAAAGTTTTCAAGGAAACGACAAACCTCTCGCATGTAAGATAGTGTGGAACCACCGATTGGACCAGATCCTTCTCAAGACTACACCGACAAGCATGATTTCATTCATTAACAATTTTAGCATGCCTCTCTTTCTCAAAATGATCAAAGTTTTGCAAAAACCCGAGGAATTCCTTCCTCTTCACCACCAAAGTGTTCAAAAAGTTTTTTTTTTAAAAAAACTTAAGTCAAAGCAATAATCTTTAGGGCACAAAAGAGCAAAGTGAATGCGCTGTCACACCCCATTCGGATTCTCTAGCACAACTAGCACAACACGCTTAATAAACATGGGAACACGGTAGCTACTACTGTTTATTCAGATTCCCTGATGTAAATTGGCTCCAACAGAGGCAGACCCAAAAGGAAAGCAAAAGAAGTAATTACAAAACAAAACGGTGCTTGAGGCGACAACCCCGAAGTCACCTAGCATTCTCAGATGAAGAGGGATTGACTCATTACAATTAGATGCACTTAAGAAAAGGACTGTCTCAAAACAATGAGACAAACTTAACAACAAAATGTAAGATCGACTCGACACCCAAGTCGTTTACAAAACTAGCAACTGCGGATACTCAAAATTGCGTGCCAAACACCACATCAAAAATGTACCAAATGTTGTTCGCAGCGATTCATCTTTGATCACATACTCATGATTCAGGTTTCAGATCAGATCCTCGTAGTCCAAGAACTCCGTAGTAATTGACTTGGCCGAGGTTGGCGGAAGGATGATCTTATTATCAATCAAGTCTTGTACCTCGTGGCGGAGGCGGAAGCAGTTATCAGTAGCATGGCCAGACTGTTGATGGTACGCACAGTACTGAGTGGCATCATGGTCCGCTGGAAGGGGTTTGGGGAGTGGCCTAGGATCGAGAGGCGTAAGATGCCCCTTCTTGGCCAAAATCAAAAGTGCCCTAGACAAAGGCATGTAAAGAGGATGGAAGGCCCTGCGCCCTCGGGGCAGGTACTTTGGAGCCTGAACACTCCTGCTAGATGTATCGGGCGAATGGGTCAAGAGTGCCTTGGGTTTCGATTCTTTCCCGGTGCAGGATTGGGAATGGGAGAAGCTTTTGGCATGACGGGCTTCCCCGATTCTCTGGTCGATCGGCATCGCCTCAAAGTGGGAAGGCATTCTCCATAGCTTTTTGTCATAATCGCAGATACTGCCGCTTATTCATTCCCCTTTAAAGCCTCTATCGCCCACGCTAGCTTGTTCAATGGGGTCTGGTTCCGCCATCTTATCTTTTCTTCGCCTCGCCCGATGAGAGGTTTGGGTTGATATTGGTACATCATCTGTTAGGGTGGAGGTCATCTCGATCGATTGAGCTCGACACAATCCGCCCCAAAGACGGAGGCTCTCGGGTTCAAATTTTCAACATACGGTACAACCGTGGCGAGGTTGACATTCTATAAGCAAGGTCCGCCATAGACCTTTGGAGATCACCTATCATCCCCATTAACTCGAATGTGGTGGGCTCATGAGCTCGATAGAACTGGGAGTCCAGACCGGTGACAGACTGGCGGTGCGGTATATTAACAAAGATCACTCGTGGATGGTTTCTCGACTCAACGCGTCATTATGACCACAATCTCTTCAGAGTTCTCATATGTTCACCCCGCCAAAGAAGGAGAAGACACTAACTGCTCGACTCAACTCTTCAATTTCGAATCAAACGGAAAATGACGCAGTATTTCAAATTTCAGACAGATCAAACACAGGTGTAGCCGAACAACGGTACTATTATATCGCGATCATCGTTTCCAGATTTATCGTTCCAAATCAAACGATTTCCAGATATAACTGATTCTCAAAATACTGATACTGATGCCCTCAGGCCGGATACGCAGACTCGCAAACTGGTATATGCATTCCCTGTAGAGATACACTCTAAAAGCATATAGCAAGTAAATGAGAGCCAATACACCCCTATGTTGGGGTAGGGCTTCCCTGTCCTATTTTGTCAGGAACTAGGGTTTTACTACGCACGCAGCGGTTTCAAACAACCTAAATCGGGTAAGCAACCTGTCCTAGTTTGGAATGGTCACTATGGATTCCGACTATGCAACTAGGTCGAATGGTCAAAAGGGGTGCCCCGGTAAAACCGGGGTTTGTGTTCTACATCGGCAGAGCTCAAGAACCGTCACCTTACGGACATGCCTTGACAAGACAAGCCTCCCAAGAAACCGCCAGAATAGCAGATGGCCAACACGGTGTCCTAGGCGCACCAATGCACATGCAATGCAAAGAAACACATAAGTGAAATCAAAACAGGATATCACGAGTTCGAGTCAAGCTCTCTAAACTCCCCAGCAGAGTCGCCAGAAACTGTAGCAACGCCCGCGAGGGCTTCACTCTACAGTTCGCAGGACTCTTCTTTTTGTTTGTTGCGGTTCTAAATCTGAACCAAAGAGTCCACCTCTGGCAAATCGTTTTAAGGAAAACAGATTTTGGAAAGTAGTGCCAAACATGGACTGCTTTGCCAGATTACAGAGTCGCCACCTAAATATTTTTAAAAGGGGGAATTTAGGAAACCCTGACTCGGTGCCAAAGGCCACGTGTCCGTCATCACCAAAGTGACTTGGCTCGGGAGCTTGGGTACGATCGGGGAAGGTCAGCTATGAGCACCTTTCGCCTCGTCCAAGACCGCCTCTACTAACCGTGATATCCGTTTTTGAAAACATTACATGCTCTTATTCTGGTTATTAGCCTAGAATTACTATGTTATGCGCACAGCAAACAAGTATAGACTAGATCGCCTAATTTGGGAACAAACATTGCATATCCGTTTTGTCTCGAAAAACGTGTTTAGATGTTGCTACTCGCAAGTAGACTAAAATGCGGATTTCAATGAGTACTTCCAACTTAAGCAATCCAACCTCCACCCACAGACATTCATACAGTTTATCATGTAAGCATTTAGCCGCATGGTAATCCTACTGTCATGGCAACACCCACACGCATGCAGTATGCTAAAGCATAAAAGCTCACCTAGTACTCCGCGCCAAAACAATAAACTAGTTAGCAAAACAATGCATGACCTAGTCCATGTTAAGTGGCTAATGCAACACAGCATAAATGCAATCTAGAGTAGGCTTCGCTATCCTAAGCATGGTATATGAAATGCTATCACATAGCACGTATTCAATTTTGGAATTTGAAAATTGCAATGCAGTTTGTATGATGTACCGAGCCCGGTGCATGTAAACAAATGCATGGATGCACGCATGCATTGCATAAGGTATGCTAAAATAAGTATGCCCTAATCTACCATAAGCAGGTAAATAAAAGGGAGAAAGAAATGGGGGTTGGAAGACATACACCCACTCACACACACTTATTACAATTTCGCCCTCACTCGGAGGGACCGAATAAATATACAAAACCAAATAAATAAATAACTAATCTAGCTAATTAAATATTACAAATTAACTAAATTAATTAAATAAATTAATAAATCTAATTAAGCATTAAATGCCTCGGGATGAGGGCTAATTGGTGGCTTGGGACTCGCTCGGAATCAAGACCGCTGCAGGTTGCCTCTGCTTCTCGCTCTTCACTCAAAAAATTCCCAAAACTCAGAGTGCCTCCCAACACCGAGAAGCATCATCGGCTCGCATGCAGAGGGCCACCGCCGAGGAGAATTGCCATCGGCATCGATTTCATTATCGGCCGTCAGGGCAAATGGCCGGTCAAGACTAAAAAGTGCCGGTCGGCACAAAGTGTTCGCAAAACCCGCAACTCACAAAGAAGAGAGGGAACAAAAGGCAAGGCAATGCAATTCAAGGTATATATGCACCAAACACATCCCAAATCGTGCTATGGACTTAAAAGGGCATGTGCCTCGATTCCTGCCACCAATCGCAAGATTTACGCGTGATGGCCCTAAGGACCAAGAATGCAACTTTGATTTCAAATGCATGCAATGCAAACAAAGGTGCCAAACCTCTATCAAACTCACTTCAAGAGGCTTGGCATGCATAATGCCAATGCAACCCTAAGCATGTCATCTAGCATGCAATATGGCAATGCAATGCAAGAATATTGTTGTGTAAACATACAAGCATGCAAAGCAAAGTAGGAATGGACTTACACATGAATTGGACAGCTCTAAAAAGGCCCAAGAAGTGGGCCAAGATGCCTAAAGATGGGGTCTAAACACACACGCACACATGCACATATTAAGACACCAACACTTGAGCATAATAAACAACATTCAAGTACACTTGAAATGAGTTAAACATGGACTACTAGCATGCAACTTAGGCTCTGAAATTCATACAAAACACATGGCCAAAACATGCAACAAAGCAAGCCAAACAAAGCATGCAACTAGCCTATGCTTGAGGCAAGCTCAAGAGAGCATTGAACCACATCTATGCAAAGCAAACAAGGCATGCATTGAACAACCTAAATCAGGTTTCTAGCATGTTAAAACAAGGCCAAATGTCCACTTAGATGGCATCTAAGAAGCTTAAGCATGAAGGCATGCAACAAGACCAAAACATGGAGTACTTAACACACACCTTTAAAGCATTAAAGAGGCATGCAAGGCAATCAATCAAACATGTATGAGGGACTGAAATAGCATGGAAGATGGTCCCAACCATCAAAAACAAAGCTAGAATAGCATACCACATATTCATGCTTTTGAGGCCTACAAGCCAAATACAAAGGCTACAAAATACATGCTAAGATTGGCCAAAATAGCTATGGACAGAGCTAAAGCATGACAAAATAAGCCTACAAGCTTCACAAATGCAAGCCTAAAACATGCTAGAAATATAGGCTAACAAGCTAGTCATGTTAAGGCAATATTAAGGCATTACAAAGTAACTATGCAAATCATGCAAAGAGTACTAAAACCCACTTGAAAGCATGCTATAATATGACAATATAAGCATGATAAACAACCAAAACATGCTCAATACACAACTAAACATGGAGCTCTCTCAAGAGGCAAAACATGCCCTTTTCAAGGACAACAAGGAGAGGGGGTGGCCCTCTCCTTCTTGAGTCTTCAAGGCATACTCTCTTCACCTGAAATCCTCAAGATTTCAGTGGTGAAGAGATCCCAAGACCAAAATCTCGGATCTCTCCAAAATGGTACAAAAGTGCCCTTTTCAAGGCCAAAGGGTGGTCAATGTGCCTCAAACCACAAAACACTCTTAATACACAATAAAGAGAGTCAAAGATCAGAACTTTTATGTGCCAAACACTAAGCACAAAAACTGTTTTAAACTAGCTAAAAACAAGTTGCAAAAATGGGGAATAAAGTGTAAGTTTCTTTCCCTTGTTGACTACCTTCACAAAGGTTGTTGTGCTTGGTCCCTTGAGCTCCAATCCACCAAGAATCACCAAAACTAACCTTTAGAACCTCTGAACCAAGAGAGGTGGGACACTAGGTGCTAGTGTGCAAAAGTAAGGCACAAAACACCTAGTTAAACAAGAGAATGAGAGAGATATAGAAGTTATATCTATTCTAACCCTAAAACCAGCTTGGCTCTCTCTAACAATGGCTAACACTCAAATTTTCTAACCCTCAAGCCAAGAGGAGAGCTTCCTCTTATAGGCCAAAAGCTTACAAGCTTGGCCACTAAGCAAGCCCACCCCTCCATACACGTTTGGAGGGGAAACAAGTTGCAAACAGCTGTGAGAAAATATCTCACCAAGCAAGTGCAGTGGTCGTGAGGCAAAATGGTCATTTCGCCCAAAAAAGGCCGACCGGGCACAAAATAGTGCCGACCGCACAATATAGTGCCGGTGACAACTACACCACCGGTAGCCTCTAGCCCCAAATGGCAGGTGTGGGGATGCCTCGAAGGCATTCCCCGCCTCAAAGGCAAATCACAGTGTTTGGTGCAAAACCAAACACAACGGTCGAAGTTCGAGGTCTGAGGCACGGCACGCGAGCCGAGAACTCTGGGAACTCCAAACGAACACACACATGGATGATCACCGAGTGTCCAAGCGGTGACATCCAAGTCTTGAGGACGGTCAAAAATGGGGTGTCTACAGTAGGCTAAAACATGGATTTCGACGAATTATTCCAACTCAAGCAACCCAACCTTCACCTACAGACATTCAGGCAGTTATATCATATAAACACATAGCCTCATGGTAAGTATGCTATCATGGCAGTCACTCACACATATGCAAGGATGCTAAAACATAAACACTTACCGAGTACTCCGAGCCAAAGAAATAAGCTAATTAGAAATCATGTCTGAATCCTAACTATGCTAAGAATGCCTAATGCAACACATACAAAAATGCAACTACAATAGGTTCGGCTATTCTAAGATGACATATAAGATGCAACAATCGATACATGTATTCAACTTGGAATTAAAATACAATACAGTTAGCATGATGCGCCGAGCCCGGTGCATGCAATACAGATGAATGAATGCAAACATACGAACATATAGGTGTTAATTGAAACATACCCTAAAACTAACCATCATAAGCTGGTAAATAAAAGGGAGAAAGACATGGGGTTGGAAGACATGCATCACACGCACGCACACTTATTACAAAGTTCGCCCTCTCGCGAAGGGTCTGAATAAATATTACAGACCGAATAATTAATCAACTACCCTACCTAATTAAATATTACAAAGCCCTTAATTAATTAACAAATTAATTACAAAACAATCTAAGTATGAAATTAAAGAGGTTGCCGTAGCTCCGCCTCGAAATGATTGGATAATGCATGCTTGATTCGCCTCGCTCGGAAATCCGTTGCCATGCCAACTGTTGCCTTTGTTTACACTGTTTCATGCCCCTGAAAACTGCGCAAGTCCCAAGGCTATTTCTGAACCACTCCCTGAGCACTGTGGGAGGTCACCGGCCAGGAGACAAGACTACCGGCCATGGGAGGATGGTCATCAACCAAAGATGGGGCCATCAACTGGATACTGGTAGTCGGCTAGCACTGAAAGTGGCCGACCGGCCATTTCTTCCTGCAGAACACTAGTTTTGCTGCAACAGAGGACAGACAGTGCATGGCATGGAATTTACAAGCCAAATGTATACACAACCACCTTCCCTATCATGCTATGAACTCAAGGGAGTATGGCTCTCGACCCTCAGGCCACCAATCACGCATCTCGATACATGATGGCCGAGAAATCGAATTGCACAACTTAATATAGAATGAATGCACATATGAACACATAAATGCCTAAACTCCATCATGTGTCGTCAAGAGTGTCAGCGATCGGGAATCGAGGCACGTTTCGTCATTTTGAGTACGAAATGTCCCTTATTTCCCGTGTTTGGACTAACTCCTATTCCAAACATAATGCAACAAACAATGCATGGTATGAATGTTACTCTAGCATACAACCTAAATGCAATGCGACTAAATGATGCAAACATGTAAAGGATGACATGCAAGGGTGCGACTAGCATACGCAATGTTATGAACTAAGAATGGCATACACAATGCACATATGAAGACTATCAATGAGACGGTCAAGGTATACACAATGCAATCGTCAATCATGCAACAACATGGACTATATGGCATATACGATGCAAGATGGACTTAAACTAAAATGAATGGGCCTCAGCCACACTCAAATCAGTGGCCAATCATAATGAAAATGAGGCAACAACACACGCACAAACATGCA
Source organism: Camellia lanceoleosa (assembly GCA_025200525.1). Classification (NCBI taxonomy): domain Eukaryota; kingdom Viridiplantae; phylum Streptophyta; class Magnoliopsida; order Ericales; family Theaceae; genus Camellia; species Camellia lanceoleosa. The sequence continues at coordinate 12,497,596 of CM045769.1, read as the reverse complement.
AGGTGCAATAGCTCCGAGTCTAGGGTACAAAGCACAACTCTACAAGAGCATTGGAAGGATGAAATATGACATACAATAGCACAAGTTCCAGCTCTGAAATGGCATACAAGATGGTCCTGAATCATGCAAACAACTTACACAATGCATGTTGGATGGCTCAAATACCGAAACTAGTGAAGTGGATTACACTATAGGCATGTAAAGCAATACTCAAATGGCTAACCAGCCCCAAATAGTCCCTATGCAGGCCAAAACAGTAACAAATATGGACTAAAATGATGGCCCGCGAAGCGTGGAAATGAAGCTCATGCACTGGTCCAAAAATGAGGTATTCATGCATAACTCTCAAACACATTTAAAGGATACATATAAGCTCTGAAATATGATTCACAATGATGCCAAAACATGAAAACACCTCAAAATACACATGCAATAGGCTTCAAAACTCAAAGCTAGGCAAGGGTATTGAACTACAACCATGCATAGCAAACATCATTCGACCATGAGGCCCAAAAACAGAGCTAAGGCAGTCCAAAACATGCACAAAATCAGTTTAAGGCATGGCCAAAAAGTGCTAGAATCAAAGGCCAAAATAGCATGTAATGTAAGCTAGTAAAGAGGATTTGCACTACAAGCATGTGAAGTAATCAAGAGGCCACTAAACCAGCAAAAGTCAGAGGTATGACATGCCAAATAAAGCGCAAAAATCCACTGAAACATGGTTAATGCATGCAAGAATGAAATGCTCCTTTGATATGCTATAAAGAGGGTTATTCTACACATGTAAGATGGACATCCAATATGGCAAAACAAGCTCTGGACAGAGCCTATGCAGGTCCTAAAACTCATCAAAAATGGCTTGAAAGATGGCTTGGAAGCATGCAAATAAAGGTTTCTTTGTAAGGCCAAAAATGCTAGAAAACAAAACAATGAGAGAGAGGGTCACCCCTCTCTGATTTTGGCACTCAAAACAGCATGCTAGCCATTGAAAATCCACTGGATTTCAGTGGCTAAAAGGCCAAACAAAGGCCAACACAAATGCTCTAAAGCATGGCTCAAAACAAGATAAAATGAAGCATGCAAGGGGGTAGATGACCCCCAACAGAAAAATGATCTTAAACAAACATGTTAAAGGCCTCAAAATAAGACTTTTTTTTAGTTTACACCAAAGCTCAAATATGCTTGCAAGTATAACTAAAAGATGAAGCAAAATAAAGCCTTAAAAGGGAGAAAGTGTGTTACTCTTGTAGCACAAAAGGACCAGCAACCTCTGGACCACAAAGACAGCCTCTCAACCTCTGAAAATGGCCTCCAAGATGCTTAGAATGATGGTGGAGGGGTTAGTCTGGGGGATGGTATGCAAAGGTGCAAGAACCATGCACTTTTTGAGCTTGGATATAGAGATATAGAGGGAGAAGTCTTGTATGCCTTAGACAAATTTTTTTTGAACCTCTCTAAAGGAGAGTGAGACCCTCTCTTATAGAGAAACAAGAGGGTTCAAGCTTCTTGGAGAAGCTAGAGCAAAGGTTCAAGCTTCCTCAAGAAGCTAAAACAAAGGTTCAAGTTTCTTGGAAAATCTAGAGCAAAGGTTCAAGCTTCCTCAAGAAGTTAAAACAAAGGTTCAAAAGGTTCAAACTTCCTCAAGAAGCTAAAACAAAGGTTCAAAAGGTTCAAACTTTCTCAAGAAGCTACAACAAGGGTTCAAACGGTTCAAGCTTTCTCAAGAAGCTAAAGCAAAGGTTCAAAAGGTTCAAACTTCCTCAAGAAGCTAAAATAAGGGTTCAAAAGGTTCAAGCTTCCTTAAGAAGCTAAAAGAAAAGGTTCAAACTTTCTCAAGAAGCTAAAATAAGGGTGCAAATCCTCTATACATATGTATAGAGGGCAGGGTCTGTGCTTACCAGCTGGCACAGCTGGTATACATAATGCCTAAAAAAGGCAAAGAAAAGGTCTCGGTCAGAAAAAGTGACTGATCGACCAAAACAATGGTCGGCCGACCAAAAACATTGCCGACCGGCAAACACCTTTGGCTAATAGTAAGAAAATATGGCCGGTGAGGTATGGGGATGGCCAACAAGCAATTCCCTGCCCTTAGAAGCAAAAACACAAGTGTTTGGTCCACAACCAAGTACAAAACAAACAAGTCGAGAGGTCTTAAGGCAATGCGTGCAACCGAGACCTCCGTGAACTCAAAACGAACACAAACATGGATAATCATCGAGTGTTCAAACGCTGACGTCCAAGTCTTGAAGACGGTAAAAAATATGGGGTGTCTACAATTGGATTTATCAACAATTTTTTCTAAAATAAAATTTTCAAATTAAATTTGATATTTTATCTTATTTTTATTTATTATAATGTGGGTGTTTGAGAAATGGGTTTTTATGTAAGTTTTTTAGTTGTAAGATATTATTGAAAATTTTTTTTTTGGTGTTTGGGAAGATAATTGAGTTTTTTTGTGATTGGATGTGATGTTTGTGAGAGAAAAAGTGAAATGATTATGGGGTTGTATGTGATATTTTGTTTGAATTTGTTTTTTTTTTTTTTGATTTTGCAAAAAATGTCTTTTAGTGGAAAAAAATAAAAATAAAAAACCCAAAAAAAATCTTGCCAAACACCGCTATTTATCTTTTTAAAATAAATAGGCTATTTCAAATGTCATATAAAATTTCATACATTTAGAATTATGAATATTTGTTCCCTCCATTTTATTAATTTTATATGATAAAGATTATACAAGATGCTTAGATTAAATTTTTATTTTTTTATTTTGTGTGTAAACTCTTTATTAATATTAATATTAAGTAAATACAAAATAAGAAGACCGAGTAACTTTTAAAGAGAAGTTGTAATATTTTTTAATAAAAAAGTCACAAAGAGAGAATATATAAAGAAACTAAAAAAATATAAAAAGTTTGAGATTCAAAGCAAAATATGATGAAAATTAGTGAAACATCCCTATTCAATTTTGTCTAGTAAGAAAGATCCAAGATATTTTTTTATTAGTTAAGATTGCTCGAAAAAATTTCTCTGTGATCATACCAGATAAATTTCAAACATTTTCTATAAAATCAGAGAAATTTCTTTGTAAAAATTGAAATTTCTTTTGTGTTGGATTAGAATTTCTTTGAGTCAGACACAAATTTCTCTAAATCGAATTTTTTCTATGAAAATATTGAGAGATTTCAACTATTATAAAAATATTGTATGATTTTTATCTTATAAAATCTTAATATAAGAGACCTTAAAAAAAATTCTCCCAAAATATGGAGGGAGTTATAGTATTTTTTAACAAATGAAAAATAAAAAGACCATAAAAGATAAAGAGAAAAGTCTTAAAGAAAAAGCCTCTTCTTTGGGAAGTGCTAAATTAGTATATTTTTTTATTTTTTTTATTAAAAAAAAAGTGAAAAAAAAATCTTATACAGTTCTAATATTTTTTTAAAATGTTATATGCAACTTGCTTATCCCTAAAGAGGTTATATCATGCAAGAGAATATTACACCATTTTTTTTTTTTCTAAGATTGTTAAATGTTAGTCAATTTTTAATTTTTTTTCCTACTCATTACATTTATATTTTTCAACAATACTATTTATTCATTCTTTTACACCACATCACTTTCAATCTCTTTTTTTTGCATGAATATCTATATCTATATCTATATTATATTATATATATAAGCAAATATAGTAGACGTGCTCTTAAGCCTCCAAATCTCTATTCTTAATTTTTTATAAAATCTAAAATTTTAAAAAAATTATGTGGCACTTAAGTTTCAAACTCACTCCTCTCCCATCACTTCCCTTTAAAATAAAAATTATTTTTTTAATAATTTCATAATATATGCTCTTAGAATAATAGTTATCTGAATATAAACTTATCAACAAGAAGAAGAAAAAAAGAAAAGAGAAAGCTATCACAAAATTTAAAAATATTTGAATTGAAAATTTATATAAAGATAATCTATATCTATCAACAAAATTCAAAATAAAGATAATTTGAATTTGAATTTATAATAAAGATAATCTATATTTGTCTATCTAATTTCAGTCTCTCTCATCCTATATATATTTCAATTGATTATAAACACATGCAAAATTATTATGTTACTCTTTCTCTTGCACCCTCTCTCTTTCTCTATATATATAATTTTATATTATTATAGGTATGGATAAAAAGTTTTACACATTTGTATTCTTCCTCTCTGTTTCTCTCAATATATAATTTTATATTGTTATAGGTATGCTTGAAATGCTTTACACATTTGTAAAATTTTTCTAAATTTTAATTTTTTTTTTTTTGTGGTTGACATCATAAATATAATACCAAACCTAACGACTAGAGAATTTTCAAATTTATTTTTATTGCATCAATGTTAAATATTATGTACCAAAATTGCAAAAAAAAAAAAAAAAAAGTGTAAGAAAATTATGTGTGTATCATTCTCATAATAAATTTCCCATCAAATTAAAAAACTCTTTCCTATTTGAGAATTTCAGAGTAATTTAACAAGGCCATTGAGTATCCACTATTTTTTTGCTTAAAATTTTATCTTTTGATGATATTTTGGTTATAGATTCACATAGTTTATATGTTTTTATGTAATTTTGCTCTTTTACATTTGATATCAAAATTATTTTTTTAATAAGAAATGTGAATAACTGAGTCTTTTATTTTGTTTTGTTTGTGGGTTGGCAGTAAAGTATTATTTTTATCATAGCAAAACATAGTTATCAATTATATTATTTTGATTTATTTGTTTATTTAATTGAATTAGTTTTTATATTTTTGGTTATCGAAATCTCATGGAAAAGAAATAATAAAAGCCAATCAATGCGGATGATATTGTGACAACCACTTCCTTAATTAAGCAAATTAATTAAATTGATTATGTGCTTATTGTTAATTATATGATTGTGTGTTATTAAGTGTTATTATTATGCCATGTGACTATTTGAATTGTGCTATTGTGGACAGATAAGTTAGAGTGAATATTAAACCTGTCTGATTCGTTAATTTTAGCAAGTTATAATTAAATTATTAAGTAAGCAATTAGAGCCTAATTCACACTAGTTTATTTCAATTTAATTTAATTGACATTATAATAGGGTGTGAATTAATTTAATGTAAGTAACTTTGGTATTTCATTTAATTAGCCACTTGAATAATTAGAAGCTTATTCCATGTCCTTGAGCCTATTGTATAATCAGCAAGAAAGAGAGTGGGTGCTTGGTGTTAACCTAGGAACAATACACGTAGAGAGAGAGGGTTGGAGACTTAGAGAGGTGAGCTCAATAAACAAAGGAAGAGAAGAAAAGAAAGGTGAAAGGAAAAGAACTTAGGAAGAAGTTAAAGAATTGTTTTGAATCCTCACAAATCAACGAGGTAAGGTAGACATTACTCTCCTATTTCTTGAAATTGAGACTTACACATTCACATCTCTTCATCCTCTTCTAAAATTCAAGGTTAAATTAGTATGAATTGATGATCTATGAGGGGTTTTGCTCATACTACTTAGAGTTAAGACATGCAAGGACATTTTTAGAGAGGTATAGTTCCACTATGCATGGCATAATTCTTGAGCTCCATGATCACATATGTGTTTCCATGATCATATATGTGTTTTTGTACATGGGTTTTTAACAAATGAAGGAAAGTTTAAGAAATTTAAAGGAGTAAAACTCATATATATATATATATATAAATATATATGTCCATGTTTTTCATTTCAAAGGTTTATTTGGTTTTTATTGGAAAACTTGAGTTGAATTAAAGTCACATTTGTGTTTGATGATAGAGTTTGTAATGTCAAGGTTAGCTTCATAGTTTTGAGATAAAATACATGATGTTAAGGTTGACAGTTGCAAATGGATGCACTGCCATAACAGAGGTATTTTGAATTGAAAATTTTTCCAGCGTTGCACGTGCTACTTGGAGCTCTGCACGTGCGGAAAACAAGGCAATTTTGTGGAGCATTCTGCTTAAATTGAAGGTGCGGGAGGCAGGTGCAGAGGTGGCCCCGCACGTGCGGCAAGGACCCCCGCACGTGCGGCAGTTAGGCTAGTCCAAGTTTTATTCTTCGCTCCTCTTTTCCATATTCCGGGCCTCGTTTGCATGGTTTTAAAGTGTTTTCATAATCATTTGCATCTCATGAGTGCATTAGAATGAATAAATGAAAGATTAAAACCGAACGAGTATAGACGAATAGTAATTGAATAAGTAAACAATCGAATCAATGGTATTGACCAAGGATTGAATGTAATTGTATTGTTGTGCTTGACTTTATTTGTCTAGGTCGGACGCCGAACTAATAGTACGTGTATCGAGAAGCCCACTGTGAGTAACAATGTTGTAAAGATATGTTCAAATTGTATTAATTTTCTGAATGATAAATTATATTGTTTCTAAATGATTATTTTCTATCGATTGAATGATAATCCTCTTTTGAATTGTATTCACGGCATCCATAGCATATTGTTATTGTTATTGTTATTGATATTGCTATTGTTACAGAGATCTTTGTCAGTTCCAAATCTTAGAACTATTATTATTGTTTGATGGCCATCAATTGATTGTTTAGTCTTTAAGACTTATTGTATTGTATTATTGCTATTGGATGTATCACGTATGACCTATATGAATATGAATATGATTGAAAATGATTAATTGAATGGAATGATTGAACGATTGATTGACAAAGGATATTGATTGAAATCAATTGTTTCAAAAACCGTAACGACATCATTTTTAACCTCTTTACACATTTGTTATTCACTGGGCTTTAGCCCCTAGTTTATTATATATATATATAGGTGACCGAGCACTGGAAACCCGAATCCTTGTTTTGTCAAGCCAGCTATTATGCCTTATAGCAAGGTTCCGAACCTGTATGTGTCAAGGCTTCTTTTTGGATGGCTCAAATCCACCCTTTTGATGTTTCTAAGCGTAAAGAATGTTTAAAACTTTTGTTTATACTGTCTTTGATGATGAGATTAATTCTCTAACTTGCATATTGTCGTATATATATATGTGTGTTTATGGCATAAGTGGTTATGAATATGGTTATGTATATGAAAGTTTATTTTTACTCAGGTCCTCACAGCTCATTGGGCATTCTCTTTTATTGATTGGCTTCCGCCTGCCCCTTTATATTGTATTATTGTCATTATCGTTAAACAGACTTTTGGTAATCACAGATTACTGACTTATTACTACACTAAACCTATAGGAGCGGGTTTGGGTCATGACAAATATTAAACCTAAAACTGTAACACATCATACGTTTTGCAATCCTATTTTCAAGTTATGCATTTTAAATCATATACACACATGCATTGCATGAGTTACCACTAGTAGGATAATATGCTAAAATATCATGTGTTATTTTAGCACATGCTAAACAAAACTTTAGTAATGACACATGTCAATCATTTAGATTGACACACGGTAACCTTTTAGAACATTCTAATTTAAGGCTCTACTTAACTTGTACTAGCAATTCCAATAAGTAAGATTAAAAAAATAAATATTATAATTTGTATGATACCCAAGTGATAAGAGTTTTCTTAATGAAATCGAAGGTTTTGGATTCAAACCTTATTTTGTTTATTTATTTATTTATTTATTTTTATTAGGATAAAAAAAAAATAAATATTATAATTTGTATGATACCCAAGTGATAAGAGTTTTCTTAATGAAATCGAAGGTTTTGGATTCAAACCTTATTTTGTTTATTTATTTATTTATTTATTTTTATTAGGATAAAAAAAATATGCCAGGTGACCTAAGAAAAAGGCTTGGATACCAGGTTATAGTATAGATAGATAGATAGGTAGGTATATTATATATGATTTTTTTTCCTATTTCCATTTATGTATTACTGTGTACTATCCATAAGATGCGGCGTGTTTCTCCATAATACATCATTTGGATTGGAGGATGTTGGCTAGGTCCCTCATAAATTCTATTTTAATAATTTGAACTGTTAATTTTGTTGGATGCCTATATATAATCTATAAAATAAAAAATTAAATTAATTTGATATTTATAACACATACATTTTATTGTATTTGTACCCAAAAAAAAATGGATGATCTATTTTTAAAAATATATTGATCATTAATTTTTTTAGAGACAAATTTAAAAAAATAAAGAAATTATAAATATCGAATCGATTTAAAAATTTTTTTATAAACAATATACAAGGTCTAATAAAATAAAAATTTGAATAATCAAAATCATACCGATGATAAACTTCCTTCAGTCTAGACCAAAGGGGAGGCCAACTCCACACCACAATGAATTAGGGATGTTTTGGAAAAATAGTTAAAAGTTAGCTTTTAACTAAGTTTAAGTTTTTTTGCTTTTTTAAAAAGTGATATGGGAAGTTGATAAAAAACTGGTTTTGGTTTTTTGATTAAAATTTCTTTATAATGTCATATCACAATAAAATGATCAAAATATCTCCATCCAATTTAGAAAATTTATAATTTCACCCATGTGACTCGTTTTACAACTGGAGGGTGGTTGATGTAATTTCATATGTTGGGTTTTGCTACCATCAGAAATGATTTGTTGCCAAAAAAACCAAGCTGTTGGCTGTATTTTGAAGCTGCAAAATGCAACTTTTTACTTAGTTCCCAAAATAACCCTTAGGGTGTGTTTGATTGGATGGACTGGATAAGGGGGGATTAGAATCCATCGGACTTAAGTCCTAGGACTGTGAATCCCCCTGACTGTTTGGTTGGATTGGATATGTATCATGTGTTTGTTTTTTTATGGGATTAGATGTTTGGAAATGACTATTTTTAGTGAATCCAACGTTTGGTTGGACGGACTGGATATGATAAATGAACAAAAGACTATTTTACCCTTTTTCAATTGTTTACTAAGTAATAGCAATATTAAACATATCTTTAATATTTTAATTATTTTTAGCTAGATTAAATAATTTTTTTTTTACACAATTAAATAAATTTATTTTTTTTTAAAAAAATAAATAAATAAATAAAATATCAATAAAAATATATATATTTTTTTTAATTAAAATTTTAAATAAATTTGTTTTTAAAAATAATAATAATCAAACAATAAAATTAAATAAAACATCTATTAAATTTAAATAATGAAATTAAATAAAATATAAACAAAATTTTAAAATAAAACATCAATAAAATATCTATAAAAAATTATTTTAAAAAATTAAATAAATAAAATATCAATAAAAAGTTAAATAAAATTATTTTATTTTTAAATTGAGACATTTAAATTTTATTGAATTTTATTAAATATAATACATGATTAAATAGTAGAGGGTCAAAATGGTCATTTTGACCACCTAATCCCAACGGTGAATACTCCCCAAAAAACTATCTCATACCCCCTCCTAGGACACAATAGTCTCCCATATGGGGGATAAGGAGTCCGGCTGGACATGAAGTTCGGCGGACTAAAAAAAAATCAAACGACGGATAAAGAGCACTATTTAAATTATAATTCAAATAGTAGATAGTCCCCCCTCTAATCTGGCGAATCAAACACGCCCTTAGAGCGTTCAAAGGAGAAGCTTGGCACCAAAGCACAAGAAAAGGGTCAATGTTCTCATTTTTTATCGCATAATGTGCGTGGTAGTTGTGGCATTTGTAGGTTTCAGTAGCTTATCAATTCTTTATTAATTTTTTAATTAAATTCAAATTTAATAAATAAAAAATAACTAAACAAGTTTCAATTATTTCATTAAATTTATATCAAATCAAATCTTCTTAAATCAAAAGGAGTTTTTTTTTTTTTTTTATAAATATTCTAAGAAATAAATTATTTATCAAAATAACTCACTTTTTAAACTATTTATCAAACAAACTTACTTTTTAAAAAAATGCAAGTTCAAAATGTAACTTTATCATGAAATCATATGTTCAAAATGCGATTTCATGGTGAAATCATATCATATGTGATTTCATATTAACTTGATTTAGACTTCGTTTGACATTCCAATCTTAGGCTAAAATAGCCACAAAATAATAAAATAAGCTAAAAAGTCAATAAGACAAAATGTCACATCCAAACAATAATTATTTAATTTTTTCTCTCATAAAAATCAAAAAAACCAAAAAGTCCATCCAAAATGAAATTTTTTAGCCCAGGTTAAAATAATTAAAAAATCAATCCACATCCTAAAAGAACCCCTACTAGTATATAGATGTGGGTCATGTTAATATGAAATCGCATGTTTAAGATTCGATTTTAAAAAGTGAGTTAGTTTGATAAATAGTTTAAAAAGTTAGTTATTTACAGAAATAAATTAATTTTTTGGAATATTTGCGCCAAAAAAAAAAAAAAAAAACCAAACAAAAGCTCAATCAAAAGCGAACCAAACTATTCACCAATTTTTCGACAATTTGGTTTTACATTTTTTGAAGCAAAAATTCTTATTCAATGATGGTTTAAAAAAATTACTATAAATTCTACAAAAATTTATGATTTTAATTTTTAATATCTATAAAATTTATCACTTATTTGTAATTATTTTTTTAAATTTTGACTTCGCTAGATTTTTCCTTTTATTTAAAAACAGAGTTTTCAATTCACATTTTTTTTTTATTTTTCATGAATTTTTTTTAATATTTTAATCAAATTTTTTTACTCTTTAGATCCACTTAATCAGTAAAAAGTATAAAATTTATGAATTTTATTTTTTAAAAATTTAATAGAAACAAAAAATACAAAAAAACAATTAAGTACATTTTTTTGTATTTATTGATTTTTTTTAAAGATTTTTTCATGAATATTTTATTTTTCAAATAAATTTAGAATTAGGTACATCTAAAAAAATTAAAAAAGACTTACTAAAATAATAGAAAAGTTTACAAAAAATAACAAATCACAAAACAAAACAAAAACTCAAATTGTTTTTGAAAATTTAATACCAAACAAAGTGATTATTACTCAATTTTTCGAAAAATAAAAATTGTAGATGGCTTCATTTCATAAAAATTAATTAAAATAAATTCGTAAGATACGTTTGAAATTTTTTTAAAAGATTTGATTGCAAGTAAGAGTTGAAATGTTTTGTATCAAATTAAGTTTTTAATACAAAATTTGCACTCAGATTTATTGAAAAGAAAGAGAGAGTGTAATTTGCAAAAGTAAAAACAGTCGAGAAACAACTTATTTAAAAAATTGAGTAAATTAGGATAAATCCTCTTAAATTATAAAACATTTGCACTTTATCCTATTAAATTTCAAATTTAACAGATGACACCTTGAACTATTAACTTGTTACAATTAACAATTTTGATTAGGATTTTATTAGGAATTTAAACGGAATCAGGTTATGTATAAAATATATAACATTTATTATTTTTTGGAACAATAATACTTATTATTAATTTTTATAAGATAATAATATTCTTATTTGGTGATCTCATTTGCACTTTGCCTTCCTTAGCTGCGTGGCAAAATGCAAATGAAATGACCAGATAATGACATTATTGTCCTAAAACTTCAAAAAATATGTCATGTACGGAACAAAATCTTAACAAAAATAAAAAATAAAAAAAATAACGATAACAAGATAATACTTTGAGCTAATTGTTATTTTAAGGTGGTTAACTGAGTTTTAGAGTTCAGCAGGTAAAATGTAAATGATTCATAATTAATTTATCTTAACCGTTATAGGCCCTGACCCCTTTGTGAAGGGAAGGAAGTAGTCCTCTGTTCTGGCGAGTAGTGTAGTGGGAAAAGAAGATGAGAAGACTTTCTTCGTCAATGGGAGAATATGATTCTTTTTCATTGGGTCTAAAAAGAACTCTGCTTTGTTCCCTTTTCTTATGCTTTCTCACTTATCATTGGATTTTGGAAACTTTATTTATATCTATAGTATACAGATCATCTTATAAATACAGAGGAAGAGAGATTTTAGCAGACAAGTGCATGCACTGAGAGATTCCTAGGTTCTTTTCCTTTTCCTTTTCCTTTTCACTTCCTTCCTTCATAAGTGCTTGTACTGAGAGATTCCTAGGTTCTTTTCCTTTTCCTTTTCCTTTTTCACGTCCTTCCTTCATAACTAACAAAACCCATTTCTTTCTCATGCTATGTTAATACCCTTTATATCTCATTGACATTGTTTTGAGGTTTTATACAAGGGTTTAAAGTGAAATGGGGGTTTGGTACATCTCTCTCTCTCTCTCTCTCTCTCTCTCATTGTTGTGAGGTTTTATAGAAGGGTTTAAAGTGAAATGGGGTTTTGATTTTTTGTTGTTTCAGGTAAGCAATACATTACCAAGTGGAAGAAAGGAGATAGAAAAGAGTGAGAAATTGATGATGATAGGGGTTCCTTATGATTCAAGCTTCACTGATTTGATGTTTTCATGGTCTCTTGAAGATATCTTCAACGAGAATCTTTACAAGAACCAGGTGTGCCTTATGCTCCATTTTTCACCATTCCATTGTACACTGACATGGTAGATACGTAAAATCACATATTTTGTAGTTCTGTTGCAAATACAGTAACCGATCACAAAACAGGACAAAATTTATTTATGGGATTCATGTGTAAAAAATCTTATCGCCAATCTTACAGGCATATACATTATTTGTTTGATTCTGTGATTGGTTGTTCAACTTATTTATTTTTTTTTTTCAAGTTTTTGGGACTAAATTATTAATATGTGTAAATATAATATTAAGGTGGTTGATTCTCAAAATGGAAAAAAGCAGTTAAATATGATTGTTTGCCTAACCCCACTTCTGCTTCGAGGTCTGGGCTGTTTCTGTGCCAGGCCCTTCAAAAATTTCAATCCAATGCAGCAATTAATGTAAAATTATAGATGTTAGCCTCTTATTTTTTTGGTTGATATCTGGTTTGATATTTGATTTGTTGATGTATCTGAATTTATTGCGCATCTCTGGTTTCTTTTATCTCTTTTGAATTGACATATTGCATTAATTTACTGGTTAACTTCTGAAATTTTTGATTTTGAAATAAATTTTCATTAAACCTTTGTGTTTTTTTTTTTTTTTTTTTTTTTTTTTTCATCAGCAAAAATTCATTAAATCTTAGTCACTGGATCATAAGAACAAATGTTCGTTTTTTTGTAGTATTGGATATGGACACGAGTATGCACAATGCACATTCCAATACATTGCATACAAGATTATGTATTTTACAATGCTATCATTTGTTATGAATATATTTTACAAAATTCAACCCCATGGCATGTAGTGGAAAGGAGATTTTTTATATTTGTTTTTCTATGTAAGAGATGCAGAGAGTTTTGCATGGTCATGGGACTCAAACCCCAAAGCTAGCTGAGGCGAGGGTGCTCTCATGCTCATATAGTGCACCTTGCTTTTGTACCCAGGCAATATGGGATTTCACTTCACACTCTCTGGCACACTTAGGGTGCTCACTTGGTTGCACCTACCACTTGTATTCCAAGGACATGCACTCTATCCATCTCTGGATTTTGTGGCTTTTGATGCCATGTTACACGTTCTTGGGTGGAATGCAACCCCAAAAGGTAGCTATTGGGGTGACGGTACGCCTCATGCTTCTATATTGCACATTAATTTGGTACCTAGGCAATGTGAGATGTCACTTTGTAGAAGGCCCTCCTGATATAAAATATAATAGCTTTGTCTTCTTATTTTATTATCAGCCGGTCCTTCTCTTCACTCAAGAAGCACTCCATTAGTCTACCATAGTAGTTGCAATAGCTAAAATTTGGCAAGAGTTGAAGTCAAGAGCTCTTCAAATCACGAAAATGTTTACAATGTCTAACCTTGTGCCAAAGCAATTGCCAAATTTGCTACCTCAACTTCTTAACTGTATTCCCAGTCTTCCACCCCATCTTTCTTTGGGAAAAAAACAAAAAAGAAACTACTACAACAAATTTCACAACTAGAAATCAATAACCCAAAATTTCAACAAATTTCACAACAAAAACTTCACAAAAATTAACACATCCTTCTAAAATTTAACACAACATCTTCACATATGCATTTCTCTTGATCAAGAAATAGAAAGATCACAAAATTCAAATTGACCTACTTGTGTGAATGGGTGTGTGTTTGTGATGAAGACCATGTTAAGATTGTGATGAAAGTTGTGTCCTCTATGTAACGCCTTTAAAGATTAGAACTATATGCATCTTTGTATTTGATTTGATATTTTGGGAGAAATGGAGATTGGTTGTTAGTGATGGAGACAAAGATGTAAGTCGGAGATTGATTGTTGAAATGCAAAGATAGATTGTGAGAGATAGAGAGAGAGATGCATATTGTAAGAGACTAGATCTTTTTCTTTTTGGATGTCATGAAATAAAAAAAATGAACTTATAGATTTACAAGGGGAATACCCTGGGCCCTAACCAACTAAACAGAGGAGCTTTGTGAAGCTGAGAAAACAAAATAAACAAGCTAACAAACTACTAAACCTAAAAACCCCAGGGCACCGCAAAAGTGTTCAAGGGCCACATATGAAGACACATGGGGGCCTTGAATAACTCAACATCCTAGGGAACAATCAAAGAAGCAAATCTTCCTTCCAATATCAGAAGACAGCCAACAAGAAGAAAGAAAGCTTCCAAAGCACTACCCGCAAGGTAGGTTACAAAAAGAAAAAACAGAAGCTGCAGTACTAGAGCAACTTAACATGAAAGGGGGCCTTGGACAGACACCAAAGCATGGACACACTATATGAGGCAACAAACAGAGGTATACTATTTTATACACCCCGAAAGAGGAGGAAAAGCCCAACAAAAGGCTATAAAAGCTATATAGAACTATACAACCAAAATGACCCTAAAAACAGAAAATTGGAAGTAAGAAAGGCATAATAGAGTGTCACCAATTGTGTGAGGCGAGGAGAGTGTGAGTGTGTGTGTCATTGTGAAAGAGTTAGAAATGGTGACAAGGTTGGGTGAAATTTTTTGGGATGTGATGACGGGATCAATGGATGAGATCAATTATAGAGAGGGGATCAGATCAATGAGTGAGGGAATCCATGTGATCAACGGTAATAAAAGTGGCTAGCAAAAAATGATTGTGCTTGTCATTTGCACCAGTGGTCCAATATTGCCAAAATTTGACATTTTGGCACTATAGCATGCCAAATTATAGTTTTGGCATTTGCCATTTTGGCAATGCCCACTGGAATAGCTCTACCTTAACTATGTAGCGTAAATAGGTTTCATAATGTAGTGTGATTAGATCCTTTTCTGAATGTTGGTGTAGTTGCTACACAATTGGAATTCTTTTAGTTTGTTAAGAAGTTAAATTGATTTATAGATTGTTGTAAAGGAAAAAAATTAGAAGGAAAGAAAATTTTAAATTTTTGTTTCTTTCAATTCTTTGATGTAGTGAAGCATGGTTTCCAGGCTGTTTTCCCTGGATGGTTTGGGTTCAAGTCAGATTGGTTTATTCTGAATAGTATAAAAGAAAAGGGCATCTTAGTACATGAGACTACTGCTAAAGCAAGGTCTAGGGAGGAAAATATGTATGCAGTTTTAGCCCTAATTCATGAATAGTATCTGAAGGTTGAGGATGAGGATGACTGAGTTGTTGAACTTTAATCCTTGTGCTGTCAAATTAGTCTATATTAATTCATGTGTTGTCAAATTTTTGTCTAAGCAAGTGCTTGAGGATGACTGAATGCTTAAGTGATTAAGCATGCTACAAAAAATAGTTCCAAGTATCTTAAAGTTCATAAAATTTTGGTGTTGAAGTTGTATTAGTCTAGGCATTGCATCGGATTGTGAGAGTACAATGGCCTCACACTTTTGATCGTGGCATATAGGATTTATAACATATCTAATGTAATAGCCCAGGAGCGAACTTGTGAGTGGTAGTAGATTTTATAAGTAACTTCATGTTCTATATGGAAAGGATATATTATGTGGATAGAAATACAAGCTCACTTTGCCTGCCTATTGTCTATTAGTCGTGGCTCTACTCAGCTTGGCTGTGGTTGCCTCTAGAGGTCTATGCCCAAATAAAGAAGAAATGTTTCCAAAGGGAAACAAAGACAACGAAACCAAAAGATAATCTTTAGAGAACCTTGTATTCCAAGGTAAATTGAGTTTGTTTATTTTTCAGCATCTATATGTATATCTCACTTGCAAGGACCTTTAGTTTTTGTGGTGATTTCACTTTAGAATAGCAACTTCAGTTCCTTCTTGAGAAGCTTGTAGGGGGGACTTCATTTACGAGCTCTTCAAATGTATTTCTACTTAGTTTGTAAGTTTTGTTTAAATTGTAGCAAGTACATTTTAAAATCTTTATGGTCTTCAACATTTGTATGAACTAATGAATGTTTTCTTCTTTGGTTACTAGTTATATGTATATAAAAAACAACGCCCAATTAGTACACATTAATGTGTGTTTGGGAGAGTAAAGATTGAGTACACACCTAACTTTTGGCATAATACATAAAGTGGTGGTCACAAGACTTGAATCCATAACCTCAAGGTTCTTAGGCCAAGTCTTAACCATTGAACCAATGTATATACGATTATATATATGCATATTCAAGCCTTTATTTGATATCAAAGTAGATTTTACTCAAATGTAATTAATTTATTTGTTATTGTGCCTTTCAAAAAATAACTGCCCTATTACAGTTTTATGTGTTGGCGTTTGCGGCCAGTGGTGCAATTAAGAATTTTACTTAGTGGGTTCAAATTTGAACTTAATATCCTTGATTTTATTTTATTTTTTCTATTTCTATAAATTTAGTAGTTATTGACAATATGTAATTATAAACCTAATTTCATATGAATTGATAAAATTATTCTATGTAATTAGAAGTTACTTTAAAATTTTAATTTCACAGAAAATGATTACATTGTCACAGGATAAAGTAATAATAAGTTGAATCTGTTTCACGGCCTCAAAATACACTAAAATTCAAGCATATATTAAGAAAATTTATAAGCTAAGAAGCATAGACACGGATACAGATGTGGATGTGGGACACTGTGATTTCAAAAAAATAGAGACACGGACACGGCGGGGACATGGCGGGAACACGACAATAAAATATGTTTTCATATATCTGTATTTGCTATCTTGATTAATATTACATCCACAAATAATCAATATTAACAAAAACTAACTCTAATTCTATATATATAAATATATATTTTTTATAAAGAAAAAGTACTTGTAAATTAACACTTACAGTTTATATCTTGTTTTATGGATGATCTATTAAGTATTGAAATCTATGAAAAAAATAATAAACATTTAACATTTAACATTCAACATTCAACATTCATTAAAAGTACTAAATAAAATAGAGGAAAAGATAACTTGGCTTGTCCTTGGTATGTCCCTGAGGTGGCAGTCTCCTAAAAATAAATTAATTAAATAAGGAGACACGCCATGTAATGTGTCCCATACATGTCCCCAAAGTGTCCGCGTGTCCCCGAAGTGTCCATTTGTCCGATGCGGATATGGCACTTGTTTTGAAGTGTCAATGTTTCATAGTTTATAAGTTATAGTACTCCTCCAAACTTGAAGAAAATTTGTAAGTATTTCTTAGTTGGTGGAATGTGTGCCAATAAAACGTTCTTGAGTACCAAAGGAAATTAAGGGAATGTACCTCACTTGCAAAACTTCTAATCAAAAATCAAAATATAAATAATTTATTTTATAAAAATAATTAATATTATCTCTAACAAAGATAATCAAGCATAGACTTTTGAATGGTTAATCATATTTTTGAACAATAAATTTATAAAATAAAATAAAAAGAATTTGAACCCTTTTATTTTAGTTTTAGTAAAATTTTAGTTGTCAATTTTAAAAAATCTTAAAATAATGAATTATATTCAATTATGAGTTTTTTTTTTCAAATTTTAATAGGTGTCAAGCGAGCGTGCTTAACTCTGTTTTATGCTTTTGGATTCTGTTGTATTATCTTGCCTTCATTATGGTTTTTACATAAAAATATTGTTCATTGAACTTTTTTTGCCTTTGGCAACTTAACGTTAAACTTTCATTACTTTATTTCACCTCCATCAAACTTTCATTGCTTTATTTTTAGGTGGAGAAGATTCCAGAATCATTTCAGTCAGTCAAGCATTACTTTGGTTCATTCGTTTTTCCTTTATTGGAGGAAACACGGGCAGACTTGGCTTCAAGCATGGAGATCATTCATGAAGCACCTTTTGCTGAAGTGATCTCACTCAATGTGTGCGAGCCATATGAAACTTTGCATTATTATATTAAGGTTGATTACTGGAGAAACAGATTTAGTGACCGTGGCAAGGATCCTTACAAGACCTTGCCCGGAGATGTTTTTATAGTTTCAGATGCAAAACCCGAAACTGTATCTGATTTACAACAGGGTGGAAGGACGTGGACTTTTGCAACAGTCACTAATATCACAGAGGATGAGATTGAAGGAGGTAATAATTCATCCACTTTTTTTAAAGTCAAAGCACTGAGAGACATTGAAGTCAAAGGTGGAATGCGGCAATCACTGTTTGTGGTTTTTTTGAGAAATATAACTACAAACAGAAGAATATGGAGTGCGCTACGCAAGTTTGGAAATCTGAAGATCATTGAGGAAGTTCTTTGTGCTGATTCCAAGGTAAGAATTGTGACAAAAGATTATTATGCATGCAATTGTTTTGTTTGAGTTTCATGTCCTTGTTTTTAATTTTTAAGATGATCGTACCTTGTGTATACAAAGTTAATGTTTGTAAACATTTTGCATCCTATGTTTTGTCTTTTCATTTAGACTCTGTTAACTGGAATGCAAACCGTTCTGGTAAGAGGAATGAGATGAAAACGAGGATTGCCACATGCACTGAAATGTGGTACAATAAGGGTTGGAGGGTTGTATAAATCACACTACTAGAATAGCAAAAACAGTGCCGGAATCATGTTGAAAAGCTAAGAAAATCAAACCAAAAACAGAAGAGAATAAAGCCAGTAAGCAAACCTAAGAAAGGGTGGCTAACCCTTTCATTTTTAGGATCTTAAAATCACATGTTTTAGCCTCTGAAAACTCAGAAAATAAGTAGCTTAAAGTTGAGAAACAAGTGGGTAAAAACAACGATTCAAGCCATTGGATAAGGTTCAAGAAAGGGTGGTTAACCCCTCCACCTTTGGTAGCTTTTTAATCACAAGTTTCAGCACTTGAAAACAGCCCAAAACAGTGTATAAAAGAGAAGAAAAGAGTAGTGCAAATAAGAGAGAAGATGGAAAAAGCTATACCTCTTGAAAAGAGGATGCTCTTTGGTTCATAAACCACAAAGTGTTCAATCTCAAGGGTTGAAATTTTGGCTCAATAATTTCAGCAAGGAGCCTCAAAAATATGGTTTAGGAAGTGTATGTATATTGCAAGATAGAAAGGGAGAGTGTTTGGCAAGTTTTTGACTCTTGGCAAAATTTTCTAACCTAAAACTATGAGGGATGGTCCTCTATTTATAGAAAAACAGGTTCCCTTGTCGGAAATATCTGTATTGACCCAGCTGGTGTAGTGCATGCACATAGGGGGACAACTTGGCAACAAAATATCTGCCTGTCGGGAAACATGGCCGGCCGGCCATGGAGGGGGACGGCTGGCCAATAAAATTTGGCCTGCGGCCCACCTGTTGGCCAGCAGGCCTCTAAGTGGTCAGGCTAGAAAAAATTACGTTTTAGTCCAACGGGGGTGTAAGGTTTTAGGCTCTGAAACTCCAAAACCAAAGCTTCTTGCTGAAGAAATTGAACGATTGTACAGCGTAGTATTTCATCATCGAGTGTTCAATCTGAGGCGCCTAAGTCTTAAGGGCGGTAAAAATTGGGGTGTCTATAGTATCACTTAGCATAATTTAATTAATTCTATGAGTAAAATATATACTTCACTTTTGGTGGATCTTATTGACATCAACTTTGAAAAACAGGTTCAGGAGGATTGCGAACTTTGTTGTGTCCATAGTAGGTCCCAATTGCCCGAAAGATTTGGTACAAGTCTACTAGCTATGTTGAATGAATCCCAAACAGAGGCAGTCTTGGCTGCTCTTCTTAGAATGGAATGTAATCACAAGCCTACTGCAAAACTTATATGGGGCCCACCAGGGACGGGAAAAACTAAAACTGTCAGTGTTATGCTTTTTGCTTTTTTGAGGATGAATTGCCGGACTCTTACTTGTTCTCCTACAAATGTAGCTATAAATGAAGTGGCTTCGAGGGTGTTACGGTTGGTGAGGGAATCTGCAAAGGATGCTTTATTTTGTTCTTTGGGAGATATTCTTTTGTTTGGGAATAAGGATCGGCTGAAAATGGATTCTGACATTGAAGATATCTATCTGGATTATCGTGTTGAAATGCTTGAGGAGGGTTTAGGACCAGTGTCTGGCTGGAGGCATTGTTTTACTTGCATGATAGATTTGCTTGAAGATTGTGTTTCTCAATACCAAGTTTTTGTGGAAAATCAAAAGATCATAGAAAAAGAACACAGCGATCAAGAGGAAGTCGAAAAGGAAGAATTCAAATCATTTCTCGAGTTTGTGAGAGCCAGATTTAAATCTACTGAATCATTGCTGAGAAGATGTATGTTTATATTCGGTACTCATTTACCAAGAAGTTACATTTTGGAACATAATTTCCAGAAAATGGTAACTCTCATTGACTTGCTTGATTATTTGAAAAGTTTGTTGTTTCAAGAGAGTGTTGTTTCCGATGAACTCGAGGATATTTTTTCACACCAATATCCAATTGAAGATTTTTCTGAATCTTTTGTGAATAAACAATCTCTGATATACACAAGGAGCAAGTGTCTTTCTGTTCTAAAATCTCTTGAACATTCTTTTAAAGACCTTTACCTGCCAAGTGTTATGATCGAAGGTTCGATTAAGGACTTCTGTTTTCGAACGGCTTCCTTAATTTTCTGCACTGCTTCTAGTTCATATAAGCTATATTCAGTGGTAATGGAACCACTAAACTTGCTGGTTATTGATGAAGCTGCACAATTGAAGGAGTCTGAATCGACAATACCCCTTCAACTTCCCGGTCTGAGACATGCCATTCTCGTTGGCGATGAGTGCCAATTACCAGCAACGGTTATTAGTAATGTGAGTTAATGCTATTGGTCTTATTATCCTACAAATATAAATAGGCAAGGATTCATTTTTCATACATCGAACATTATGTTGATTGATAGGTTTCGAGTGAAGCTGGATTTGGAAGAAGCTTGTTCAAAAGGTTGAGTTCGTTGGGTCATTCGAAGCACCTTCTAAACATGCAGTACAGGATGCATCCATCGATAAGTTTCTTCCCAAATTCAAATTTCTATTTCAACCAAATCATGGATGCACCATATGTTATGAAGAAAAGTTACGAAAGACGCTATCTTTCAGAGCCAATGTTTGGTCCTTATTCTTTCATAAATGTTGTTGGTGGTAAAGAAGAATTTGATGATGTCGGGCGTAGCCGGAGAAATTTGATAGAGGTTGCTGTTGTTGTGAAGATAGTGCAGAAATTATACAAAGGTATGTCAAATGGGATTTAATTGTGACTGTATTTTGACTTTGTTGTTTTGATATGCATTATATTTTACAGAAAGGTTTACTGTATGTATCTTATTTTTTATGAGCATTATTGTATACATGTCATGATTATATGTGGTTTTTGAAATTAGATTTTTTACTTTTTAAAACATTATTTCATAGTACTGCAGCACCCAAAGGATACTCCTTACAATCCTTTTTATTGTTGTCAAGACCCATATAATCAATCAAAAGACAACTGGAGGTGTATAGAGATCTTTGGTTTTCTTGGTCCTTCTTGAATTTGGTGGCATTCCCTTGATTCCTTTTTGAAATATATATATATATATTTTTTTTCTCTATTTACCTAAAAGAAAAGGTAAGTTGATATGCATTCTGCGTTGTTTTCATTGTTCTGTTTTCAAGAACTCAAGGCAGTTTTCAGAAACATTTAATGCCTTTTTGAAATAAAATTTTCTTTCTACTTATCAAAAAGAAAAAGTATTTTGATATGCATTTCTGTGTTGTTTTCATTTTTCTATTTTCAATAACACAAGGCAGTTTTCGGAACCATTACCAAACAGTAGTGAAGCACTTTTATCAAATGTTGTGTTCACACCATTTTCCTTCACTCTTTTGTAGAAGGCGCTCAACAGACTGTAAACACAGGAAAAAAAAAAAGAACAAGAAAGCAAAGATAGCATGAAGAAATGAAAATAAAATACTGAAAACTACCTGTTATGCTTTCCTGCTTGCTTGACAATTTTGATGGAATCATTCCCTCAATCTTAAACGTCACCATTAGAGAAATTAACTTTCTGTTGAATTATTAAAATTGTAGAACTTTTTCTCACATACTAAATGATTTGCTTTGATTTTTTTTTTGGTTGGTTGATGTTATGTTCAGCATGGGAAGGCTACAAAAAGAAGCTTAGCGTTGGTGTGATATCTCCTTACGCCGCTCAAGTTGTGGCTATCAAAGACAAAATTGAACAAAAATATGACAACCTCGAGGGATTCACAGTGAAGGTGAAGTCAGTTGATGGGTTTCAAGGTGGAGAGGCAGATGTCATAATAATTTCTACTGTAAGATCAAATAAAGGTGGATTTGTTGGCTTCATGTCCAGTTCCCAGAGAACTAATGTTGCATTGACAAGAGCTCGGTATTGATTCAAACAGACTCCCCTCTTAAGTTCACTTCTTAATCTTTTTGCTTTTAAGATGATGAATATTCATGTCCTTTGATTTCCAGGCACTGTCTTTGGATTTTGGGAAATGAAAAGACACTAGCTAGTAGTGAATCAGTTTGGGAAGCGATAGTCCGTGATGCTAGGGATCGCCAATGTTTCTTTGATGCAGATTTAGATAAAGATTTGGCCAAAGCAATAATAGATGTCAAGAAAGAGCTTGATCAAATGGATGATTTGTTCAATAAGGATAGTATACTTTTCAAAAGTGCAAGATGGAAGGTATTTAACTTCTAGTGATTAAATGATGTTATTATCCTTCTATGTATCTCTAAAATCACAGAACTTTTAATCTTTAGATTGCATGTAATTTGATTTGACATTTTTTTTCCCATTGGTTCACCCCAGGTTTTTTTCAGCGACAACTTCAGAAAATCATTTGGAAAACTTACTTCAATCCGTCTTAAAAAGTCAGTTATGAACCTATTACTGAAGCTTTCAAGTGGTTGGCGACCTAAAAAGAAGAATGTGGACTCAGTTTGTGAGAGCTCTGCACAGATCTTGAAACAATTCATGGTTGAAGGGCTCTATGTTGTTTGCACCATTGACATTGTAAAAGATTCGATTTACAAACAAGTTTTGAAGGTTTGGGATATATTGCCTTTGGAAGAGATCCCAAAATTGGTTAAACGCCTTGATGGCATGTTTGCTAGGTACACCGATGATTATATCAATCACTGTAAGCAGAAATGCTTCCAAGGGTATGTTTGTTTTTTTTTCCTAAATTTGAACATATGAAATATATTATATATATTATATATTTGAATTTCAAAGGTTAATTAACTTTCTTGATTGGTTTTTTGTGTTCAGGTATTTGGAAGTTCCAAAGAGTTGGGCGAAATCTGTTGACATTGTCCAGTTCAAGAATCTTGACAACCATGTACATGGGAATGAGTCAAGTGGCAGTACTATTGATGGCAGGGGTTATGTTGAGAATTCAAAGGTTAGTGAGAGCCTGTTGTTGATGAAATTCTACTCCTTGTCGTCTGGTGTGGTGAGCCACTTACTTTCTGACCGCGATGGTAAAGAAATGGACTTACCTTTTGAAGTAACAGACCAGGAATTAGAGATTATCTTGTTCCCCAGAAGCACATTTATACTTGGACGGTCAGGAACCGGTAAAACCACAGTTTTGACAATGAAATTGTTTCAGAAGGAGCAACACCACCATATTGCTTCAAAAGGAATTTATGCAGATGAGGCCAGTACCAGTACAGATGTGAGCCAGAGGAACGATGTTAGTGACTGCGTTGTAGAGATTAAGGATAGTGTATTGCGCCAACTTTTCGTGACAGTCAGTCCGAAACTGTGTTATGCTATCAAACAACACGTTTCTGGGCTGAAAAGGTGTGTAAGATGCTCAATTATGGGGTTGTTGCAACCTGTTCCTTTTTTGTATTTTGTTTTTACTGTCTTGCAAATTAGTGATCAGCAAACTAAAGTGAATGCTTTTTGGTTTTAGATGACTGAGTGTGCAACAGGTCTTATAAAAGTTCTCAGAAGTTTTTATACTATACAAATAAATTGACAGTCATACAATGGATGGAGGTTATGTTATCAAATTGGTTTCCTATAGTTTGTATGATTGATCTCTAAATTAATGCATTAATTGGTCTGCCTTGATCTCTGTTAATTGTTATTGTTGACCTAAGATGACATTTACTCTTTCTGCGTTAACTGCCTAAGGGTAATACTTTTTTTTTTGCCCCCCCTCTCTCTTAACTATCAGCCTCATTTTATGTATAGGTTTGCTGATGGCGGGAATTTTTCTGGAAAAAACAGTACAACTGATATGGATGATACAGCACAATTTATGGATGTCCCAGATTCTTTTCTTGACATTGCTCCTAACAAATACCCTCTTGTCATCACATTTCATAAGTTCTTAATGATGCTCGATGGAACATTGGGCAATTCATACTTTGAAAGGTTCCTTGGTGTAAGTGGACTTTCTCATCGTAGAACTAGTGGTTCAAGATCAGTTGCTTTGGAAACTTTCTTAAGAACAAAGGAGGTTAACTATGAGAGGTTCTGTTCATTGTACTGGCCCCATTTCAATTCTATGCTAACAAAGAAGCTCGATCCTTCCAAAGTGTTTACTGAGATAATTTCTCATATAAAAGGTGGATTGGGAGTGGGTGAGGCTCGTGAAGGTAGACTTAGTCAAGAGGATTATATCCACCTGTCTGAGGGTCGGGTATCTACTTTGAGTGAGCAGAAGAGAGAGAAAATTTATGATATCTTTCTGGATTATGAGAAAACAAAGATGGAAAAGGGTGAATATGATTTAGCTGATTTAGTGAATGATCTTCATTATCGACTAAGAAATGTAATACTTGAGGGTGACAAAATGGATTTTGTGTATATTGATGAAGTGCAAGATCTTACAATGAGACAAATTTCTCTTTTCAAATATATTTGCCGAAATGTGGACGAGGGCTTTGTTTTTGCAGGTGACACAGCACAGACTATTGCAAGGGGAATTGATTTTAGGTTCGAAGATATACGATCTCTATTCTACAATGAGTTTGTAATGGAATCAAGAGGCGATGCATTTGTTGGAACAAAGGAGAAAGGATATATATCAAAGATTTTTGGCCTTCGCCAGAACTTTCGTACCCATGATGGTGTGCTTAGATTAGCACAAAGTGTCATTAACCTTCTTTACCGTTACTTTTGTCAGTCTGTTGATGTTTTGGAACCTGAGACAAGTCTTATATACGGTGAAGCTCCAGTTCTTCTTGAGTCTGGAAATGATGAAAATGCAATTGTAACTATTTTTGGAAAGAGTGGAAATGCCAGTGGGGACATAGTTGGCTTTGGCGCCGAGCAGGTCATATTAGTACGAGATGATTGTGCCAGGAAGGAAATATCTGACTATGTTGGAAAGCAGGCACTTGTTTTGACTATTGTGGAATGTAAGGGCCTAGAGTTTCAGGTGACTATTAGTTTTTATTTATATGTTATTTATTTGTCTGTTCTTTTTATATATCTTTCATATTTTACTTATTTGATTCGTTTCTTATCATTTATAGGATGTGTTATTGTACAACTTTTTTGGCTCATCACCTCTGAAAAATCAATGGAGAGTAATATATGAATTTATGGAAGAACAAGAGATGCTTGATGGTACTTGCAGGTCCTTTCCGAAATTCGATCAGGCAAGACATAATGTCTTGTGTTCTGAACTGAAGCAACTCTATGTGGCAATTACTCGTACGAGGCAAAGGTTGTGGATTTGTGAGAATACTGAGGAGCTCTCGAAGCCTATGTTTGACTATTGGAAGAAGTTGTGCCTTGTCCAAGTAAGGAAATTGGACGATTCACTTGCACAGGCAATGCAAGTTGCAAGTAGCCCAGAAGAGTGGCAGAAAAGGGGTATCAAGGTCTGCTTGATTGCTCCATATATTAATTTTAGCACACTGTTTTTCTTTTTAAAATCATATCATGATTTTTCTTACACGTGTATTGTTTTTGTGTTCTTTAGCTCTATCATGAGAATAACTATGAGATGGCAACAATGTGCTTTGAAAGGGCTGGAGACACAATGTGGGGAAAAAGGGCCAAGGCTTCAGGCCTTAAAGCAAATGCAGATCGTATGCGTGGTTCGAATCCTGAAGGGGCTTGCACGGCTCTTAGGGAAGCTGCTGAGTTATTTGATTCTATTGGTATGGCTAAGTCAGCTGCTGAATGTTTTTGTGACTTGGGGGAGTATGAAAGAGCAGGTATCGTTTTCTGTTTATTTGTTTTTCAATTAATTTTTTTTGTTAATTTGAAAATATTGTTTGCAATATGAACTGTTATGCAACTTAACACTATTTAGTGGCTTATGATTTTTAGATTTCATAAGATGGTACGTACCTTGAAAAATACCAACAAATCGTGACTTTTAACTAATCAGATAATTTGACCTATACTATACTAGTACATGTTAGGATAATGGGTAGATTTCTTTCAGTGGAGAATCATAAATGCATAACCCTTTGTGTCCTGAAATACCAAACCAAGTCTTAAGTCCAATCGAATGGGGTCAGTTACATGAATCCTTCTTTTCCACTCGACTCTATCAATGGCCATTTGGTTAGTTAAATTAAGGAGATTTATATCTCTATTTATTATATTAGCCCACGTCAATCTAAGTCTGTCCCTTTTCCTAATACTTCCATCTACTGTCACTGTATCGCATCTCTTCACTACTGTCTCTGTTGATCTAAATAGTATACGACCAAACCATCTTAATCTATTCTCTCCCAACTTGTCTTCTATCGGTACTACTCCTACCCATTCACAAATATACTCATTCCTACTTTATTTTTTCTCAAAAATTTATACCCTAAATTATTGTTTTTGATAAGCAATTAACTGATGAATTTTTTATCTTTAAAATTATCTTCGGGTTTAAGGTTTTCCTTATTTACCAATATGAATTTTTCTTGATTATGTTGTATACAAGAAGATCATTGGACAGAATGTTTGAATGATGGCCTTTTTTTATGTTTTTTATTTTAGTATTTCTCCTTTTTTTCTCTGTTTGTGTGCACTTGCAAATTAATATATTTTGTTTGGCATAAGCAGTTATTTTTACATGGCCAAATATAGAGGCTAATGTGGAGTGTGAATATCATTTCCCAATAATGTTGCTGAAAAAACTAAGATAAACCTTGAGGTTCTCTTGCTTGCCAAATTTCTAGGTCATTACTATGCTCCAAAACAAGTGCACTCAAATTTCCTCTCGTGTTTTTCCTTTGTAAGGTTGGAACTCATTTCTAAAGCTGGAATACTTCCAGACAATTTACAACAGCATTATTTGCCTGCTTTATTTTGTCTTCATCTTTTTTTGCCTGCTTTATTTTGTCTTCATCTTGTTTTGCCGTTCTAGTTGTATTTTCCAAGTCTCCAACATTTAATTTTGAAGTTTAAATGCACTTTTGGGTTAGCAAAGTTTTGACATCTAGGTTGTAATTTTTTTGACTTTGCAGGAAGAATTTATTTGGAAAAGTGTGGGGAAACTGAGCTGAACAAAGCTGGGGAATGTTTCTCTCTGGCAGGTAGTTATAAACTTGCAGCTGAAGTGTACGCCCGTGGAAAATATTTTTCAGAGTGCTTGTCTGTTTGCACCAAAGGAAATTTTTTTGACATGGGTTTACAATACATTCAATGCTGGAAACAAGATGCCCGTAGAGACAATGGTATGATGGTCAAAAGAAGTGAAGAAATCAACAAAATTGAACAACAGTTCCTTGAGAGTTGTGCACTTAATTACTATGAACTGAAAGATAATAGATCCATGATGAAATTTGTGAGAGCTTTTCACTCAATGGATTCAGTTCGCAACTTCTTGAAGTCTTTGGATTGCCTTGATGAGCTTTTAGTGATGGAAGAAGAATCGGGAAATTTTTTGGAGGCTGCAGAGGTTGCAGAGCTAAGAGGAGATGTTCTACGCAAGGCTGATCTGATTGGGAAGGCTGGACATTTTAAAGAGGCATCGAAGCTTATTTTAAGGTATGTTTTCTCCAGTTCTCTGTGGGCATCTGGAAGCAGAGGTTGGCCACTAAAGTGCTTTTCGCAAAAGGAGGAGATTTTAGCTAAAGCCAAGTCGTTTGCAAAGAAAGATTCAGACATCTTCTATGAGTTTGTTTGCACTGAGGCTAACATTTTATCAACTGAACAATCTAACTTGTTCCAGTTGAGTCAGTGTTTGAACGCTTCCCGTGGTAATAAAAGCCTCAGAGGTGAAATCTTATCCATAAGAAAAATTCTGGATATTCATCTGCAGCCAAGTACCTCGAAGTATGATTGGGAACATGAATTAGTAGTGGATTTGATGAAGCATTCACAAGAAAGCATTTCACATAACCGGGTGTCTGTTGTAACGCTGATTTGCTTTTGGAATCTTTGGAAAGAGAAGGTTGAGTATATCTTCAAGTACCTAGCTTGTCTTGAAACTCATGATGCTGATGAATATTATAGCTATGGAGACTTCTGTTTGAATTACTTTGGTGTGCGGAAGAGACAGTTGAATAATGTTAATACCAGTTTCCTTTTTCTGAATGCTGATGCTGATTGGGTGAGAGAAATTGATGACAGATTTCTTCGGAGAAATGGAAAGTTGGTTTCTGCTGATGTACGCCATTTTGTTTCAGCCGCTCAGACTCATTGGCACTCAGAATTGCTTTCTGTTGGTATTAAGGTGTTGGAAACTCTGAAGGCACTTCATAAGTTTGCAATTTCAAATTCAATGTCTGTTTTTTGCCGAAGCATGCCTCTTGTTTATATCTTTGAGTTAACAAAATCTTTTTTGGGGTCCAAGTATGTTTCATACAAGAACCATGAAACTCAAACTTTGCAACGTTTTCTGAGCCTATCTACTGCATACTTTGAGAATGTGTTTCCTTTAGATTGGCGGGAATCATTAACAGAGAGTATGATTTCTCTGAGAGGGAGTGAGCTTTCCCGGAACGTTCTTGAGGAGGTTATTCTTGATAACCTTGTAAACATCAAGGGTGACCTAACCTATGGCCAAATTGGGAGGATTTTAATGATAAGGCTTGGTTCAGGAAAGCCAACTGATGAACTATACAAGCAGATTGCAAAGAGTTTTGGAAAGTATTCACCTTGGGGCGGATTCATTAAGGAGCTAAGTGGAAACATAAAATCAGAATTTGCACAGGAATCTGTATCAGGCAATTCCTGTGAGGCTCCAAGAGCGGTGTCTTCTGTGTACAAGTTTTACGAAGCTTTGAAAGATACTTATTATAATGCCAACTGGAGACAAGCTGACTATATATCGCCTAGTTGTTTCTTGTATCTTATAGAGCGACTTTTGATATTTGCATCTGGCTTTCAGGGATTCCTTCTCACCACAAAATCTTCGTTTGTTGAATGGCTTATTTGCGAGCAATCAAATGCCGTTGGAACTGCTAATTTAGTAACTGACAATCGATTTTCTGTGAGCTGCATTTATGATTTTGTCGCTTCCATAATCAAGGATTTCTTGTACAACAAGCAAGATACAGCAGAATGGATTAAAAAATCTCATATCAATTTCAATCATTACTATCCACTGCTGTTGTTGAGATTGATGGTTACATTGTGCTTGCTTTGTGTGAACTGTGGAACTGGAAAGTATCTTGATTTACTTGTTGATTTGATGGGGAGAAGTGATGTTACTAAGGGGCTACCGCCGGAATTCTATGATGTCCTTAGGAGGAGGAGACACAATCATGTGAAAATAGATGTAAATGTACTTGCAGAAGCGTGCAAGAAGATTGGGAATCCTCTTGTTATAGCGAGCTTGGGAGAAAATTGTTCAACATTTTCATGTCCTGATGCCATTTTTGTCGACATGAGAGTTTCCCGGAGCAGAGAGGACATCATGAGATTGTTGTTTCCTATTAACAACAAAGCTCCTCGAGGTCAAACTGTAGCGGTTGAAGTGGATAGAGCGAAGAATTCTAAGGCTCCACCTTCAAACTTAGCTGCCATGGCAGATCAGAAGATGAACAGTCAGAATATAAATGAAGGCGACGTGCAAATGAATTGTGGAATCTTTGTGCAAATATCTGATGCTTTAATGTTGGTAGAGAGCGTAGGAGATGGAAACGTTACAAAATTTGTGTCTAGTGCCTCGAAGTTAAAGGTAAATGCCAAATTGATTGACATCATTGAATGTTAAAGGATTAGGATCTAAATTTTATTTTTTTTAATTTTTTTTCCCCCTTGTATATCTATTATAGGTCAAGGTAGAGAATGGTATAAGCTTTGTTTCTGCTGCTTTGTTTAAAGCCTCTGAGAAGAAGACTTGTGATGATGAGGATGGAAACCTTCTTGTTGAAGCAAACTGCATGCTTGATGAATTGAAGCAGCTATCTTCTGCACTGGATATGAGGTCGGTTTAAATGTAACTTTTCATTTTTTAAAGCCTTCCTAGATTTACTTCTATTCATAAATATTTATCAATTTATTTATTTGGTATTTATGGATAAATATTTGCATGTGGTTTGTTTATAATTTCATTTGAAATGGGCATAATTTGCTTCACTCTAACGTGAATAATGCCATTCATTTCCCCATAGTTTTGGATTCTAGTGGGACATGAACATTCTATTAATTCTTGATTTTGGTGCTGTAACTCTGCATCTTACGATAAGATTTTGTTCTTGTAATATTGTCCTCTTTTAGTGACTTGTTGAAAACACTAGAATAAAATTTACATTTTACTGCATCATACTTTGCATAGACTTTTCTAATCATATTGTTTTTTTTTATTTTTTATTTTTTTTTATTTTTAAATTTTAAAAATCAATTATGCCATGTGATCATGCTTGTGCTACGTAGATTGTAACCATTTTCATGTTATGGCGTGCACAATTATTGGATTTTTTATTATTATTAATCTTTCAGTGAAAGGGAACTAGAAGAAAACATTTCAACAATTGCCCAACTCTTGGAAAGCCTGCACTTGAGAAGGCCAAGGCTGGAAACATTCTTGAACCAGCTGTTCGTTCTTAACAATACGAATGCTGATGAAAAGGACGCTCATCATAGCAATGTGGAGGAAACTAGCAACAATAGTGAGGAGACTAGCAACAATGTTGAGGAAGAAACTAGCAATTCTGATAAAGGGAAGGCGTTGCAGGTTACTGGTGATTCTTCGGGAACCAAAAACAATGGCAATGGTGGTGATGCTGAAAGCAACAAGGGGAAGGGAAATAGCAAGTCGAAGAAGGGTAAAAAAGGAAATAACAAGTCGAAGAAGGGTAAAAAGGGGAAATAGCAGCTCTAAATTTCGGGAAATTCTATTTCCACACACCAAATTATCTATGTGTACATCTTTTCTCAATCCACACATTTAATAATTTGATTTTTACTTCTTTTATCTCAATCCACACACTTCACATTCCAAATATACCCCTACCTTGTGCACATTCTCTCTTATGATAGTTGATTTCCTGAATAGGTGTGATATTTCATATACCATATTATAATGAGTATGAACTGATGTGAAATGTCAAGTGAAAACAAGTTCGGATCCTCTGCCACCTTTTCATCATAGTAATCTCTTTGATTTAAGCATTGCATCATTTTTTTGTTGTTGCTGCGTCTCAACAGTCATTCAACAGCAGCGAGTCATAATACAGAGCAACCATGGGGACAAGCATGTGGGGATATTGCATGAAATAGGTTCTAAAGAACTTGTAATCTTGTGCCATGGATTTAGATCCTCAAAGGTTGGTAATAGTAATTGAAGCTGTGTTTTGATTTGGTAGATAATATGAATAGCAACTGTCGGTGTTGTTATTTTATTTTTATTTTTGATGATTGTCCTTTGTTATGATTTTTAGGATCACATTGTTATGGTAATTCTTGCTGTTGTTCTAGGGAAATTCTTGCTGTTGTTCTAGGGAAAGCAAGAATTAGTGCCTTCCGCTTTAACTTTGCTGGCAATAGGTAAGTTGTTGGGAGTGAAATCCAGTAGAATTATAGAGAAATTATGAGAGGGTGGCGGGTGAGATGGTAATTTTGTTAAAGGATAAAATTATAATTCTTTTTTAAATAAAAAAAAATATATATTATTGTGTAAATTGCTTTGTTTTTGTAATCTTCTTATCTCTTATTTTCACTGGGCAAATCAACTGAGAATTTTGTTCAATCAAGGATTCTTAACATCAGTGTCTATAAAACAGAATTCTATATAGAATTTAGATGGTGGTGACATTTTTTTAATCCAAATCATGAGGTTCATTCATTTTACATTGTTTTTATAGCTACTAAATTGTAAGAAGAGATTGCTACATTTGAGTAATTACCTTTTCTTTTTTTCTTTCTTCTTTTTCTTTTTAATTTTCTACAATGCATGATGCAAGTGATGAACAAGCTTGAACATTAAATGGTGAAGGTGGAGGGTGATACAAACTAACCATCAGTTGTGCTATGAACACATAAGATTTTTTTACAGAATAAGGCTCATCCTCTATTGCCTTCGAATTCGAATCGAGAAATTGCGACAAGGGTGTAGAAGAATCGGAAGATTGATCTTGAAATTCTTCTTCTTCTTCTTCTTCTTCTTGCTGCTGCTGATCTTGGACTTGCTCTTCCTCTATCACAGTTGTTGGGGTCTCAGCTCTCGCCGGTAAGGGGTGGAATTTTCCGGCCATGGAGGCGGCGGCGGTTTTGAGGTTGTGGAAGATGGGGTTTTGGGAGGAACCACCATTTACAGGGGTGGAATTAATTAGAGGAAGCTCTGAGTCTAAATTGGGGATTGGAAGAGGGGTTTCTTGGGAAATGGAGGTAGGGAGGGACAGAGAGTGGTGGTGGTGATTTTAGGTGGGGTTTAGAAGTGGTGGTGTTGAGGTGGAAGATGGATGATCTTAACCCTATGGTCAGAGTTGAGTCCATTTGGTTGGTAAGAAAATTTTGTTTTCTTTTTCAACAATGGTTAGTAAATGGAATTTTTATAACTTTGTTTTCTTTTTCAACAATGCTTGGTAATGATTCTAATGTTTTAAAATGATATCATTCTAAAGATAAAATAATATCATTTTGAAGATAAAATAACATTATTTTGATACATTCGAATAATTCAAACCACATAAATTTAAATTATCAAATATTTTTCTTTCTTTTTCTTTCTTTGTGGGTTGGGAGGACCATATAAATACGAGTTACTTAACATTCTTCTTTCTTTGTGGTTTGGTGGTGGTGGTAGAATTTGAGGAGGGGAGAAGGGTTTTCAGAGTTTTAGGTATGGGGGTGGGTGGTTGGGTGCA
The DNA here is from genome assembly GCA_025200525.1 of Camellia lanceoleosa. Taxonomy (NCBI): domain Eukaryota; kingdom Viridiplantae; phylum Streptophyta; class Magnoliopsida; order Ericales; family Theaceae; genus Camellia; species Camellia lanceoleosa. Next base: position 12,464,102 of record CM045769.1, on the reverse strand, counting down.
ATGGTTTTTATTAAGGTTTTTGGGGGTGGTTGAGAGGAGGAGGTGGGGGTCAAGCAGAAGGGATCACAAGTGGTTGTGTGTTTTTTTTTTTTTTTTGGTACACATCACCTAAAAGTCATATGTAATATTTTTGAATTAATTATACAACGGTGGTGTTATATATAGTAATTAATATACACATTAGTGTTATGCTATTATTACTGACCATATTTATTATACAAATTACAAATACCAAAAATCTTTAAAATTGTACCACATTATCTGTTAGTATACTGGTTAGTGCATATAACATTATTCATTACCGAAATATGTCTTTGATTATTAATAAATATCATTTTATTCTTTTGTCTATAAATTTGTATGTTTTAATCCCTTAATTACTAAAAACAAAAAGTTGGAGATGAATTTAGTGTGCATTTTTCAATTTTATATACCCTAATGACATGACAATATGTAATTTTCACTTTAAAACAAAATATTTATAAATATAAATTTATTTATAAAAATGATATTTTTACATTATTCTTGTCATTTTTTTTTTTTTTTTTTTGGTGTGAAATTTATGTTTGATTAGAATTTTCAAAGGATTATAAAAATTGTTCAAATGCTTTCATTTTGGAGACGGTCAGGAGAGGATGAAAATATTACATTTTTATTGAAGATCGTCGAATTTTTTATTTTTATTTTTTTTTTCTTTTTGAGTTTTCTCCTATATAGTCAAAAATATATATTATGGAAAGAGAATAGTTAGAAATCTATAATTTTAAATTAAAAAATTCACTTACAAGAATATGATCAACGGATTGATCCTTATATCATTGGTTGTGTAAAAAATCAAAAGTTGATACTTGTCATATTACATTAGTATGGGTCAAATTGTAAAAACATTTTAAGTCTCAAATATTTTCATAATATTTACTCCGAAAATATCTCAAATTAAGGTGTAATTTAAAGAAGGTCTAATTTAAAGTTAGTGTTATACAAATCACACTAAGGCTTATTTTGGCAACTCAAGTTTTAATCAAAAAATTAAAAAATCAATACAAAAAAATAAATTCTTCTTTTTTTTAACATGCTTTTTTCATAAATAATTAAAAAGTCTAAAAACAAATCAATATTCAAAACAATCTTAAAAATCCAATTGGATCAACAGTGATTCTTTTGTAATAACAACAAAACCTTTTCTGGTTATTGCCAGAAAGCATTTACTATTGTGCTTTTGAAGTATCTTGAAACCGTTCATATTAGGGGTGTTTAAAATATTCAAATAAACCAATTAAAAAATAATATCTAAAGAATCGAAGAATCGAAGAATCAAATAAAATTGACCTCTTTGGGTTAGTTTGGTTTAGTTTTTTAGTGCATTAATATGGTTCCAGTCTTCAAATTGTCAAACTCATAGGATTGAGTTAGTTCTTGGTTTAAATCTTGTCTAAGCCGAACCAACTCGAGCATCGAACCAATATATGTGTATATATAATTTTTTAAAATATTTTTTTATATTGACATGTCTTAATATTACCATGATCTTGTATGTTACATCAAATTCCTATTTTCATGAAGTTTGTGCAATTGAACAAATTTTGAATTATTGGTCCAAGAGTAATAGACTCTCCATCAAGCTAAATGATTTAGCCTACTGACAAGGTAAATGATTTAGTGTAGAAAATAAGAGAACTCATAAACCGTATGTAAGTGCATTATGAAATACTACACTCTGCTTCAAGAGATGTGATTCGGAGCTCGAATCCGGATGCCCCGAATGCCCCTAAAAGCAAAACGACGTAGTTTTTTTTTTTTTTTTTTTTTTTTTTTTAGCAGAATGAAGAAGAATGAAGAAGAAGAAGATGCAGAAGGAAGAAGAAGACGAGGGAGGGAGAAGGAAGAGGAGGAGGAGGGGGAGGAGGACTGGAGGGGGCCTAAAAAATGGGGAGGAGGCGACGGAGGAGGAGGAGAAGGCGGAGGCGCGGCGGAGCATGGCGATCGGCGACGGAGGTGGAGGCGACGCGGTCGGCGGAGGCGGAGGCGACGCGATCGGCGATCGGCAACGCGATCGGCGACGTGATCGATGATCTCCCTCTCCCTCTCCCTCTCTTTCTCTCTCTCTCTCCCTCTCCCTCTCCCTCACTCTGTAAACGACTGAGGAAGAAGAAAAAAAAAAATGAATTTCTGAAACGACATCGTTTCAGAAATTTGGGGCATTCGGGGCAGCCTCTTTCGAGGCACAAATCTTTTCTCTCTCCTTCAAATAGGATGAGTCAAAATTCAAATGAAATGGGTTGACAAGTTCTTTAATATGAATTTTTAAAGCACTTGGAAGAAGAGAAAAATGTTGATGCAAAGTCAAAGATAGACAAATACTTGAAGGAAAATGTTGATGCAAAATCAGAGAGGTAGACAAATTAGAAGAAAATGTTAATTTAATTATTTTTAATATAATAAAACCGTGGTTTCAAACCGAACAAATCCGAGCTACATTGGGTTTGTTCAGGTTAGTTCTAGTGTATGATTAATTTAGTTCTAGGTTCAAAAATTTAAAACTAATCATAATTGAATTTATCCCAAAGTTGGTGCCAAACAAATTAAACCGACCCACGAATATCCCTATTTCATACATCTACGGTGTGATCCACGTATCGATTTAATGTTGTTATTAAAATATACGTATCATTATGATCATAGATTTTTTTTTTTTTTTGCTCAAAAAAAAAAAAAAAAAAACAAAACAAAACAAAACAAAAAATGGTGGATGTACTTTTATAAATACTTATAAGCCAAAAATGGTGGATGTACTTTTATAAATACTTATAAGCATATAGTATTATAGATATGTACATATAATAGTCTGTTTAATAATATAACATTTTTTATATTTATAATTACTTTTTTTATTGATTGATAATAAAATAAAATAAAAAACTCTATTTAATTGAATCTAAAAAGCAAATATATGTTATTGATCATAATAGATTATAATTAACAAGACTTTTAAGCAAGACATTTAGCTTAATGATTGAGTAACACTTTTTGTACCTTGAGATTTCAAGTTCAACTCTTATAATTATTTTGTGAAACATTATAATAGATTACGCTATCATAATAGCCAAAAATCATATATTATAACTAAACACATTTATAACTTTTCACTCAAACTTAAATTTGAATAAAAAGTCTCCAAAATTTCCTTTACTCATATTTATATCAAATTGAATTTTATTTAATTTTGACTTAAATCAAGGTAGATCCATTGTCTTTATTCAAATTTTATTCCAATCAAAACTTAACACAAAAATACTTTTATCCAAAATTTTCAAATTCTTCCCTTCTCCAAAGTAGCATCCACCTGTTTTTACTTAAATTTCAATTTATTCATTGAAATACTTCATAGCAAATGTAACTTTTTACTCAAACTTCAAAGTAAAAATATAAGGATTGAAGATTGCCTAACATGATTCACTGGCTTCGTTTGAGAAGTAGGTTAGCTTTTTGAATTTTTTTAACTTGGCCTAATAAGTCTTGTTTGGGTTAAGTTTTTTTACTTTTATGACAGAAAAAAATGAAATGATTATGATTTAAATGTGATATTTTATCTTATTATTTTTTAGTCTAATTTATCTTTTGTGACTATTTTAACCTTTTAACTCCAAAAACTAACATGCCAAACGACAACACAATTTATTTTACATATAATGTGTCAAAAAAAGATGCATTGTAACATAAATATTATTATTATTATTATCAATTTTTCTTTTAGTGCTCTTTGCTTTTGGGTCTGACTTTCTTAGTGCTTCATTAATACAACATGCCGCCCAAAAAATTTTTTTTTTTTTTATAAAAAACAACAATGAATATTAATTTCAAATTTTAAATTGAATAATAAACACTAGATGTTCATTCTTTTAGAAGGGCTGCTGGCTGCACACGACAAAAGAGGAAATAACAATACAAGATAAGTTTAGAATAAAAATTACAAATTAATGATAAAATTTATAAATTTTAATAATTAAAATGTTATCACTGAATTCTAATTTTCTCAAAACTATTAGGTGCTCCAGAGTTGTGACATGTCCATTCCCCAATCAATTAATAATTGTCACGCGCTCATAGTTTTTCCCCAATCAACCATAGAAATTAGTGAGTCATATCATCTCCACCAATTATATTCAATTTAGGAGCATCACGTGACTATGCCCGTAGACCACCAAATTACATTAATTTTGTATTTTAAAATTTTACATTGAGTTAATTTAGTTCAATTAATAATATTTGCTTTAGTAATTGTACTTAAATCAATGAACAAAATAATTTATTCACTCTCTAAAGTAATTTAGGAGTTGATGTCCAATTTGTAAAGTTACTTCTATTTACACCACAAATGTTTGTGAAAAAGTAGAGTGAGTGAGAAAAATAATTAATTTGGAACTGCTAATAAAAAACGGATAAGATAAATATATATATATATATATTTTTTTTGGGCAAAAGAAAATACTTTATTGATAATAAAAACATACAAAGTATTATAGATTACATCAATAAAGAGGAGCTAAGAGCTAAATAAGCTCCAACCTCCTAGTTGGTGAGAGACCAATAAGAAAACACAAAAACCAGAGCAAATTCACCAAGAGTATGCAGCCACAAAACTATAGCAGACCAGCAGCCTAACAGCATAACAACCAGAGGGGCATAGAAGACCAACAATATGACTACAACAGAGCATAGCAGCAGGCAGAACAGAACTCCCATAGCAGCAGGCAAATAGTCAATAATACATTATCTATACAGTAGATAGCCAAATTAGCAGCAGATCAAAAAACTCCCTCAGCAGCCCAAGACTCCTTAGACTATACAATATCAGCCCATTACTCCACATAGTGATGCCCAATTTGAAGTTGAGAAATTCAACCCATAGAGCTATCCTAACTTACAGCAGCTCTACCATCTATAATCACCAGCAACAAATCAATTGCAGCCCAACTGATATACCTATCTGACCAAGAGCAACCTAGCAAACAAAACAATAGCAACCTAACAGAATCTGACCAAGAGAAACCTAACAGAATAGTCCACTACTGAGGGAATCAGTCAACTACTGAGCAAAACATTCTAACAACCACCATAGCAGTTCACCTCCCCCTTTTATCAATCAGCAAGACTTGGAGGTACAAAGCAATGCCTCATTGCAGCCACTACTGAGCTTAACAGCCCAATGTACTCCCTTATGTAGTCCTGATAATCACATCCAATGTACAACCACTATGCTCTCCAAATCCACCATATTCAGACTGAGGCATGATTCCTTTTCAAAGCCACATCTAGGTCCTGCTCTTCTTTATAGTTGAAAGCCTCATCAAATCTAAACTTGTTCTTTAACAAATTAACCTTTTCCTTGGATCCAGCACTTCTCATAACATAATAACCGAACAACTCTGCGAAATGCCCAACAAGTTGTCCAACTGCTCCAAAAGCTGCTGAAATGTAAACCAGGCATACCAGAGCAAAGCATCAATATAAACCAGAGAGGCAGCACAACAACATCACATTAGCAGCAGCAGACCCCATCAGTGCAACATCAGCAAGAGAGGCTCCAATAAACCCCATCAGTGCAGCAGCAGCAGCAAGAGAGTGCAGCAGTTCACAGGTTATACCCCATCAGTGCATGATGCAAAATTTGACATTTTGCAAATTGAACACTAAATCATTGACTGAATAACAAAAAGAAGGACTATAAGTTCTGAACCACAATGCAATCCGTGTTTTGATAAGTTCACACAACTTTTCCAAGTCCACCAGTGAGTCATTAAAAATGTTTTCATTCCTCTGCTTCCATAAAGACCAAAGCACTGCCACTGGGATTAACTTCCAAAGCACCTTCAGTCTGTTGTTGCATCTATAACCAGTCCACCACTGAAGAAGTCCAGACACTGACCCAGGCTGCACCCAAGATACACCCCACCACCCAATAATATTGGACCAAACTCTCCAACTAAAAGGACAACACAGCAGCACATGAGTGGCAGTTTCCACTTCATTCCAGCAGAATACACAGTTAACATCAGAATTAGCATTGAGTACTCCAATTCTTTGCAAATAGCTAGAAGTCTTGATCCTTTTTTTCCATGCTAACCAACCAAAAAATTGCAGTTTCGGAGGGGCAGCATTCTTCCAGATGAGATCCCCCAAATTTGCAGGCAGAATAGAAGATAGCTCCTCCATTTGTAGACAGAAGCAACAGTGAAGACACCAGACTTATCTGCAGCCCAATACAAACCATCTAACACACCATTCCTGAGATCTGGAGCAGTTTGTAACAACTCCTTCATCCTCCTCAACTCTTCAAGTTCCCATTGAAATAATACTCTTTTGAAAGCCAAATCCCACTCCTTATTTTTATTGCTCCTGCTCTTGACCACTGCCACTGATTCACTTTTATCAATGGACACAGAGAATAATCTAGGAAATAAATTTTTTAAACAGTCACTACCAACCCACAGATCCAGCCAAAATTTTGTGAGCCTCCCATCCCCAATACAGCAACTCAGGGCACTTAACAGCAACCCCCAATATATCCCTCCACACCATAGATAACCTAGAATTTGCATCTTGGTCTGGCCACCAAAACCCACCAAACTGTGGGTACTTACTAAGAATTACTTGTTTCCAAAGAAAACCAGATTCACACCCAAATCTCCACCACCATTTGAGAAGAAGACATTCATTCATGGTTCTCACCTTTCTAATGCCAAGACCCCCATTACTTTTGCTTTGGGTGATTTCCTCACATTTTACCATATGAATTTTCCTTCTAAGTTCATCACCCCCCTAAAGAAATCTAGACTGAATTCTATCAATCTCCTTGGCTACCCCTTCAGGCATTCTAAACAAAGATAGGTAGAAAACTAGTAATGAGGACAGCACAGACTTGATCATTGTCAACCGACCAGCGAAAGAAAGAAGCCTTCTCTTCCAAGAAGTTAGCTTTGATTTGAAATTATCAAGGACAGGTTGCCAAGTCCTTCTTCTCCTTGGATTAGCACCCAATGGCATCCCTAAATACTTCAATGGTAACCTATGATGCAAGCAGTACAAGATGGCAGCAAAGTCTTTGGTGAGCTCTTCATCAATTCCAACTCCACACACTACACTCTTATGATAGTTAGGCCTTGTTTGGCATAACCTATATAATCCATCTTTTTATCTTTTTATCTTTTTTCCATCACATCACCTCTCTACTTTTCTGCACATCTTTTCGTAAAAAGACAAAAAGTACACTTTTTTAGGACACCCCAAACCAACCCTTAATCTTCAACCCAGACAAAATTTCAAAACACCTCAATATTCTTTTGATATTAAGCACCTCCTCCCTTTTTGCCTCATAAAACAAAACAAAACTGTGTCATCAACAAATTGTAAGTGAGTGATAATAAGGTCATTTGAACTAACTGATGCACCCTTGATCAATCCAAACTAGACAGCTCTATGTAGCAGAATGTTACGACCCTCAGCCACCATGTTAAAGAGAAAACGGGATAAAGGGTCACCTTGTCTAAGCCCCCTTTGGGGACTAAACTCAGCTGTAGGTGATCCATTCACCAGGATAGAGACTTTGGCAGTTGAGACACACTCCTTCATCCATTTGATCCATTTTGAGCCAAATCCAAAATTTGATAACATGGAGAAGAGAAACTCCTAATTAATTAAATCGTATGCTTTCTCAAAATCAAGATTTAAGATAAGGCCTTTCTTTTGCTTCTTCTTCCAACCATTAATTGTCTCATTAGCAACCAGGATGCCATCCAGAACACTTCTACCCTCTATAAAGCTGATTGAGATTCACTAATGATCTTGGGTAATACTACTTTAAGTCTACTGGATAAAACTTTGGATAGCACTTTGTACAATGATCTAATGAGACTAATAGGCCTGAAGTCACTAAGACAAGAAGGATTTTCATTCTTTGGAAGCAAAGCTACAAATGAGCTATTAATACCAAGAACCAACTTTGAGTTGGTATGGAACTCTCTCATGAACTACATCACATCCCCTTTAATTATTTGCCAGCACTTCTGGAACATCATAAGGTTAAAACCATCAGGCTCAGGAGCCTTGTTACCATCACAGTTATTAAGAGCTACCACCATTTCAGATTCTGTGAACTCAGCTTCCAAAGCAACTCGCACCGCTTTATCCCCAATAGATTTAAAAGGACCAGATAAGCTTGGCCTGTTGAACCATGATTCTGCAAACAGCCCCTGAAAGTGATTAAGTACTTCAATTCTTATTTCCTTCGGATCTTCTTTCAAGGCCCCATTAACCTCAATTGAGCACAATGCATTTCTATTCCTTCTTGCGGAAGCCATAACATGGAAAAAATTGGTATTTCTATCCCCTTTTAATAACCAGTTAGCTCTAGACTTTTGCTATCATAACCATTCTACCATTTTGCTCAAGTTCCATGCTTCACCTTTTACCTCTCTTAGCCTAGATCTCTCTGTATCAGTGAGTAGTCTTTATTCAGCTACCAAATCCAAGTCATGTATCTCCTCCTCTAGTTGCTTGAGTTTAAAGTCCACCTTACCAAAAACCTCAAGGTTCCATCTTTTCAAAGCTACTTTAAGTGATCTCAGTTTCCTTAAGCATTTGAATCCAGCCCAGCCATTTATATGAGATTCAGCCCATATTTTCTGCACAAAAATTTTAAAATTCAGGTGAAGGGTCCAGGCATTTAGAAACCTAAATAGCTTTGGGCCCCAATCCTTCTCATCTTCCATAAGTAAAATAGGACAATAATCCGAGAGCCTTCTTGGTAATCCCCATAGTTTGAAGTTAAATTTCTGCAATCAATCTGGATTGAGTAAAAACCTGTCTAGCCTACTCCATTTGGTACCTTCCTGAGAATTACACCAAGTAAACTTTCTTCCCAACATTGGTATGTCACACACTTCCAGATTATTAATTAACTCATTGAAATCCTTCATGCCTCCATTATTTTGGGAACAACCCACCCTCTTAGCTAATTTCCTTACCTCATTGAAATCACCCCCCAAGCACCCAGGGTTGATAAAACTTCTCTTTAAATTCTTCAAAGTTTCCCATACCCCTTTCATGCTAGCACCATTAGTCGGACCATATACATTTACAATAACACAGGCTAGACTTGTGCAAAGAGTACCAGACAAAATGATAAAATTCGTGTTACTGCAGCAGTCCAGAAGTTGAAACACTTGTGGATTCCAGACACACAGTAGACCGCCAGCTACACCCTCTGAGTCCACAGCGATGTATGCCATCTAATCACCAGGCCAACAAGATCTGACAATCTCCTCCGTGATAACAGGTCTCTTTGTTTCTTGAAATAGTGCCACATCCACCTTCCTCTCAGAAAGAAGTTTTTTTGATTTTTCTCCTTTTAATAGACTTACCTAACCCTCTAATGTTCCAGGATAAGATCTTCATTAAAACAAATTTACACTCCATGACACCATAACAGATACGGTTAATTTGCCTTATTACCCCTTGTACCTAGCACCTCCTTATCCTTTACTTCCAGGTCCATCAATTTACTGAGCACTTCCTCGTCATTACCTTTACATTTTAGCCCAAGTAGCTTCCCAATCTGTAAAGATGCTTCTGCCTCATTAAGTAGCAACTGGCTAGAACCCGATTTGCTTGCCATGGATAAAGAAATAGCTGCAGCTGCTGACCTAAATATAGCCCTTTCTTGAAGTTTATGATTGATCCAACCCCAATTTGTAAGTTTCATTTTTTCTTCCTCTGGTATTTCGCCATCCCTTTTACTTTCTCTTTTGTGGTGGTTTTCCTTTTTTGAGCTACCATTGCAGTGTTACAATTTACTACACCGTGAGACTTCTCCCCACTATCTTGGGTTGCCTTTCCCTTACTGGTTTGATCTTCACCCTCCTGTGTTGGCTGATCCTTTGGGTCACTTAACTCAGATGATCTATGGCCCAGAATGTTTCCACACTTTATGACATGGGCCTTACTTAATAACACCTCTAAATTAAGCCTAGGTACATCTTTTTCTGGCCCACTAAGACTCCTCATAAAACCTGGAGTAACAACTCCATCTTCAATAATCTAGTTTCCTTCATTTTGAAACTGTATAGGGTTTAGCAATGATTTGACTAACTGAGTCCCGCATGCTCCTCCTCTACCTCCAGGTTGCTTCTGCAAGCAATCCGACTGACCTATAGACATGATAGTCTCATCAACCCTAGATATACTTAGCTCCTTATATTGTCCATCAATGGCTATATGGTCATTATGACTTACCCTCGGCCCCCCTGCCTCCTCAGCACCTCTGATGTCCAGCATACCTCCAACCTGGCCCTTTACATCAACTTCATTTTCACCTTTCTTGCTCCTCACAACAGATCTCTGCTCTTTATCTTGTTCCTTACCATTTGAAATTGAAATTTCTGTTTGGGGCTGTTCACTATAGCATTTGCATTGTTTGTATATCACCTCTGAAATCACCACCTGGTCTTCACAGACTTTGACTGGGTAGGCTATCCCCTTGCAACGCAAGGTGATTGTTGTGTTTATGGACTCCACACACCTGGTAGCAATTCTCACCTTCCCACTGTGAAAAGACTTCATTTGGGATGTGTCCTCATCAATACCTATGACTTCCCCCTACGACCTTCCAATGCTACTAAATGTTTTGCTACTCCAGAGATTCAGAGGAACTCCATAACAAGTGAGCCAAACAAATCTTTCTTGGTCAAGGATCATCTCCTACTGCCATGCCTTGACTGATTCGCTCCATGGCTGGATCCACCCCTCCATTAATTTGAGCTTCTCTTTCATGGTTCCCATTGACTCAAATGTTAGCACAATATCTCTTCCACCACTATCTCTAATTTGGACATCTCCCATTCCTCTGTTATTTAATTCCTCTTTAAACTCCGCCGCAAGATGTTGAGGTTTCAATAGAACAATCACACTATCATACAGCCAGCCATTTCCTTTCTCGTAAGCTTGTATAATGATGTTTGAAGTTGATACCAGTCCTTGTCCACCCAATATTTGGGCATAATACTTTCCCCTTTGTAGCATATTTGGAGCTCTACTGGTTGTGGCAATAACCCTGCTTCCAACTAGTGTGATTAGTGGTCTCTGATTCTCCTCATTTCCTTGAACAAAATCTGCTATTTTCACTTTCAGAGCTCTGTTATCACACCAGATGCCATGAGCTTTTTGGACCACCATATTTGCTGCCACTAGACAAGCATAACGTACAAAACCAAATCTTGATCTAGTCAACTTTCTCCTTTTGTTAGGGATGAACACATCCTTCACAATCCCATAATTGGTGAATATGTTAAACAACCCTTTTGGATCCATAGATTCTAGTAGGTTATCCACAAAGATCGTATGTATCTCATTATCCAGAGCTAAGTTTCTACCTCCGTTACCACCATGCTTGCGCAGAATTGGCATCCACCCTCTATCTTCCATTCTTTCTCTGTATTACTAGTCTTGAAGCTATGTGTGATTCATCCGTATCAACATCGACTTGCTAAAAGAGTATAATCAAAGGATAAGACTCTTTGATCTCTTCTCTTAGGGAAAAGATAAATAGTTAAGTAGTCAAATGGACATTTGGAGATGGAGGGACTTGAACCCTCACGATTTCTAAAGTCGACGAATTTTCCTCTTACTGTAAATTTCATTGTTGTCGGTATTGACATTTAGAATGGTCAGGATGTGGAATTTAGTTATTGAGATTAGATTAGTGATTAGTCACACCTACCGTTACCTATATTAGTCGGGGTTAAGCACCTGACTTCGCCCCAAGAGACTAGGAGAGTTTTTTTTTTTTATTAATTTTTTTATTATTGAAGACTAGAAGAGTTGCATGTGATCAATTGCAAACAAGCTCTTGTACACACATCTTCAAAGCCCTTCCTAATGTTGATAAGGCTTCAAGAGCAGTTGCTAAGGAAGTGAAGTAAAAATATGCTAGTTAATCTGAGGTATGAGAGAGAAGCTCTATTAGGGTTTCTAGCTTTGTGATAGGCGAGTGTTCAACAAGCGGTTCTTTTTTGACTGAGGCTTATTGAAAAAGTCATCTGCTTGTCAATTCTTGGTGTAATAATCACTCATAAATAAATGATTGGTGCTAGAATTTTTCACTGATTAGGTGCGATCAGTCTTTATCATCTCATCGGCATTGCATCTAAGACCACTCTTAGTGCTTGAGAGGTCATGGGTGGCCAAGAGGGCCCATTTGGAGACTTGGGATCTCAGTAGGAAATGCAAAAATTGCTTAAAGCTTGCCGACTGATAGACAAAAGAGAATCAACTAGTTTAGTTTTGATCTTGTTCTATGGAGGCTCGGTAATGGGAATAGGTGTTGGGATAGGTTGAAGAAGGGCATGGATGGAATTGCTGTTGGCCTAGGTTGTGGTGGGATGGTAATGAAAGCTGGTGCAGGCCATTTTTATTTTTATTTTTTTCCTTTTTATTTTTTTTTAATACAAATGTCTTTATTTAAAAGTATCTTTTAAGTTCTCAAATCCTAAAATTTTGAGGGTAAATTATCAATAGGTCCTACTTTTGAAACTTATTATCCATTAAGTCTTATTGATAAATCTCTCTTGTTTTTATAAATAAATTTACAATGATAAATTTATCAGTTAGAACCTATAAATAAATAAGTTTAGTTAATAAGACTGATTGGCAAGTGCTTCAAATTTTAAAAACCCAATTTCTCTACCCACTGACACCTTCGTGGCCATCGCATTGCCCCTTTTCCCTTCTTAGTCATCCCTTCCCAACTCCCTTCACGTCTCTCCCTAGTCCCCATTTGTTCATGTCGCCCACCACCTCTTCCTTTGTTGCATCTCTCTATCAACTCTTCTTCTTCTTCCGTTTAGATCTAAAAATCCTAGATCTCAATCTCCCTCTTTCTATCTATCTCAAGTGGTGGAAGGAGTTGTAATGGGATAGAGAGAAGGCTTGGAAATGGTGGAGGTGGTGATTGGGGTTATGTTTGAAGTTAGAGTTTGAAATGTTCAGGGGTGTATAGTGAAGATGAGTGGTTAGGAACTATGATATATTTGAAATTATAGAAGGTATAATGAGGTAAAATTAAAATTTTATCGTAATGTTCATTCTCAACTTTGATTGGTTCACTAAAATAAAATGAAACTACCCTTTTGCGAAAGCTTTAATGCTTTGTTTGGTTCACTAAAATAAAATGAAATAAAATAATTATTTTATCGTAATGTTCATTCTCAACTTTGATTCATTAAGAAAAATAACGAAAAATGTATTACAAATAGAATCATCGTTCACTAGTGTAAATTAATTAATCATTCCATACAAAGGCTAAAAAATAATAATTTTATTTCATTCTATTTAATATCAGCAAACCAAACACTACACAAGCATTTTCATGAATGGGCTACGAAGGAAATCATAGCTTTGTAATGTTGCAATTGTAGATAGGCTACAAATAGAAAAAACAAAAAAATAGAAATTCTCAACAAATCATCTGAGAGAAATTACTGTATCCAATTAGTTGATCTATCATTTGTTACTCTAAATATTTTGCATTTGTTTCAAAGGAGTATCTCAAAATTATACGGGCAGTCAAACACTATAAAATCATAAACCAAGTGAAACAATGATATTTACAAGTTATTGTCTACCAATCCGAACTTTACATATGCTCACTACAAGTTAGGTTCCTAACCTCTTAACGCCGCGTTCCGAACAGAACTTAGAGGTCTCTCTCAAATATGGAGCTCCACATTCATCAGTAACAAAGAAAGAGAGAGAAGCGACAGTGCGCTCCCATAAAGCCTGCACACTTCTGGCAGGCATGCTCATTGATCACAATCTATGAGGCACAAACACCTCTCCGGAGGTCATGTCAGACACAGACATGCTGGGAACACATTGTGCCCCTTTTTTTTCTCCAGAGTAGCAAATCCAAGGTTAACAAATTCGATGAAAATAATAAATATATAATATTTAAATATATTATATAAAATTAATATATAGAATTATATATGTTGCAGGTGTCCCCGCATGTCATGATTTTTGAAAATTTAAATGTCCATGTCCGTGTCTATACTACTTAGATCCCAACTTTGATTTGATAACAACATAAGTACCGAAACAACATACAGTTGATGATATCGCTAAATAATATAGACAAAGAAAGCTACCACATGGGCACCCTGTTTTGATAAAGATAATCACTCCCTCTATTCTGCACATTTAGAGCACAACTACCAATATACACTTCGCCAGCAATGTTGGGTCCAAATTCTGGACTCCAAATTCAGTGTTTACCTTGCCCCTCCATGGACCAACCAACGTATCATCTTAAATGGGGATACCACGTATAGCAACAATATTTTACAAATATTTAATAGTTTTTTTCAATACTGTTAAAAAACTAATATTTACAAATTTAGTTAGGAAAAACTAATGAAATCACATGAAACAATACTGCAAAAAATAAGTGCAAAACCAATTGGTATTTTTTTTCTAGCTACGCCCTGTCCATAATCCTTTCAGTTTCCAATAAGGAAAATAACCTGTTTGGAACAGAATCTTGAAGTCAAGAGTCTTTTATTCACATGGGCTTCCTGAGGACTCAGAAATTGAATCAGTGTGTTTGGTTTGAGTTTTCTGCATTAAATTTTTTGAAAATTGAGTTTTTTATTTTTCGTATTTTTTCTTTTTTAGTGAATATTTTTAAAATTTTAAGCATTTTTTAAAACTTTTTTAGATGCACCTTACTTAGATGTATTTAAAAAGTAAAAAAATTGTGAAAAAATATTTTAAAAAATTAACAAATACATAAAAATATGAAAAACATACTAAATTTTGATTTTTTTTTTATTGAATTTTTAAAAGATTTTTTCACAAAAATTATACTTTTTATGTGTATTTATGTTAAGTGTGTCTAAAAATTTAAAAAAAAATTGCTTAAAATATTAAAAAAATTCAGTAAAAACAAAAAAAATACGAAAAATAAAAAAGAAAAATTTTCTGAAAACTGTTTTCAGAAAATAAAACCAAACAAGCTGTGCTTCTCACAAAAGGACTTCCTGGGCTAGGCCCATTTGAAGCCCTCTCAAAAGCTTCCCAAAATACCTGCATATAGTGCAATATCTCTATTTAAACAATGTGACACAATGCATTCTCAAAAGGGCTTGACTCATGAGTGTCAGTGTGTCACCACACCATGAGGGTGACTAGTGAATTAACTAGAATAACTACTAAAGTATGTCTGCAATGTTTAAAGCGACAGAGATTAAACATCAGTATTCTATGACAGCAAAGATCAGCATAATAATTCTCAATGCAGAATAACGACCAAAAGAGAATTTTTTATTATTTTTTAAAATATGTGTATAAGAAAGAGAAACTTCATTCCAGAAAATCCTTACTAGTACATGCAAGCGCCGGCCCACATGACCTCCTGAGAGTGGTTGTAAGCAAGCCATGTGCTGGGAAATGGTTGGAGACTGTTAGGCGTGAGCAAATTCGGGCAAGTGTGGAGGTAAATGTTGAGTTTGGTGAATAGCATGCTGATGGTTGTGCAAGGAATGAAACTGAGGCTGATGAGCCAGTGGCTGCATATGAGGTTTACATGAGGTTTGCTGCTGATTTTCGGACTGCAAAAACAGAAAGAAAGAAGGGAAAAAAAAAAAAAAAAGCATATGAGTTTCCAGTCTCGTAGAATATATGTTAGAAACACCGAGTACGTAAGGACTTGCACCGACATTATAACTCAGCTAAACTAGATAACAAAAAATGTTGAACCCAGCCTTTTATGTAACTGCTCAAGGTTTGAAGTGCAGGTGAAGTCGACACCACATGGAAGCCATGCCTTAAGGATAATAGCATTTTGTGAAACCAAGAGATCTAGATAAAAATTGTATGTTCTAGAAAACTTGAGAGCATATGATCACACTTCTGGTTTAAAAAAAATATGATCACACTCCCTGTTTAGCCATGAAAGACCTCCAATGCTATTCAAGGTGAACCCCAGTGCATGGAGCAAAGGGTACTACAAACAAAGTCTGATATTAATAATGACTCCTCTTACACCCATTTTCCTAACCAACCATTTCATTTCTTATAACTAGGCCACTTCAAAATTCTTGAACTACTATGAAGCTTTCACACTTGTATTAAGAGACATTCTTCAGTAAACATTATTTACATTTTTTGAGCAATTGACTTTGTAAGGGCTAGGAATAGCATAGTTGTAAATTTCATGTGTGACATTAAGCTAGAAATCAAAGCCTTCATGTAAGGAAGCACATTGTCCAACTAAGAAGTCAAACCTTGAAGAATTCATTAAACGAGTGATGTAGAAGTTTCACCAACACAATTACTCCTCTCAAAAAGGCATTGAACCAAGTGAAGACCAAGAGGATCAATGCTAAGCCTAAAAAGCTCCAGTCAGGTCAACTTGGTCGACCAACATTGGTTTTGGTCAACCAAGATTGAAGCTTGGTCACTTGGCTGACCAGCCACATAGGTTGGTCACTTTTTGTCGACCACGCTGGCCTTTGGTTGAATAAATGGTAACTTAGTCAACCAACTTGGGTCAAATTTCAAATAATATAGCTGAAATAGCTGTTGGAGGCTTGGCTATATATATATATATATTTTTTTTTGATCGGCAAATAAAAGACTTTATTGATGAAAACACATATAAAGTATGATAAAATTACATCAATAAAGAGGAGCTTGGAGCTAATTTAAGCTCTAACCTCCTAGTTGGTGAGAGACCAACAAAGAAAACCAGCAAGAATTCCTCTGCAGAGTAGTAATCTGCACAACTCTGGAGCAGCAAAAAGCCAGAGCAAGACTTTATCAAGTAGACAAAATAACCAGAAGTATGGTTGAGGAACCAAAGGGATTAAACGCAGCAAAACCCAACACAACATCAAAAACCAACAAAACCATTAGTGCATAATGCAGCATACACCCTCTCATCAGTAGCAAACAAAACTCTCAGGTTAACCCCATTAGTGCATAATGCAGAATTTCACATTTTGCAAATTGAACACAATCTCATTAACTGAGTAGCAAAAAGAAGGGCTAGCAGCTCTGAACCACAATGCAATCCGTATTTTAATAAGTTCACACAACTTTTCCAAATCCACCTGTGTGCCATTAAAAAGATTTTCATTTCTCTGCTTCCATATAGACCATAGCACCGCCAATGGAATGACCTTCCAGAGCACCTTCACCCTTTTGTTGCATCTAAACCCAGCCCACCATTGCAAAAGGCCAGGCACTGATCCCGGCTGCATCTTCACCCTTTCACATTTAAGGAACACTTGTGTTCCTTCAAGAACTTGGTGATTCTTTTTCTAATAGAATTTTCTATATATATGAACATTTCTGTAGCTAGAAACTCAAAAACTCAGCTCAATCAGGCTAATAGAATTGTCTCATTGGACTAAGCCATCAATCTAGAGATTTACAAGGCTCAACAGAAAATTTCAATGAACCATCTGTCTTTAAACCTTCGAACGAGTCTGCAAAAGTCCTGATTCAAAGATGGTAACCAAAATTTATGCCACAATATGTCTAAGAATAAGAAAGTAGACAATTGATCAAAAATTAGAAATAAAACATCAACTACCATGTTAAGAAAAGTCAAGAGGTTTCTCTACTCTCATGCTGTAACATAAACCAGAACGGAAGCTCATAAATTGAACAACACAAGCTTATTTGTATGCAAACCCAATACTACATGCATCCTAGATAAGGTGCCCTTAAGAAAGATGCCTCCAAAATACATATATAAACACACACACACACACACACACACACACACACACACACAGAATAAAATGTCAATGTAAATCAATGAATCATATGGTCAGAATCCCATTAGAACAATATGTGCCTATAACAGAAGCATGAGGCTAGAAGAAAAAACAAATTACTTCATTGACAAAGCGGTAACCTTGGCTGGTAGCCATTGGAGAATAATTATCTGAGCCAGGGAAATTCTGAGGAAATAAATCAGAAGGATGATACATTAGCTAAACATTCAATTGTAGTGGGACTAAACAATCAGCCCACTAGCATAATGTGTGTCAAACTTACAGGCAGACTGGGGATGCTGGGCACAAAGTTTGAGGCACAACGCCCGTGCTTGTGTCTTGGCTAGTAAAACTTATAGTCTCGAGCAGAGATAGCGAATTCATTCTACCTTGTCAATCTCTTGAACCTATATAAATCAACATGCTAGTCAGACCAAAAAAATATATGCTGCCAATATATATTGATGCACATTACTCAAACAAATACAAAAACCATGAGCAATTAGAAGCGACCAAATATAGTTATTTTTTACCAAGGCAATTCATCGTCAAGTAAAGTGACTGTAGTTACAATTATGAACAAATAAACAACCACAATATCTGATATTTCTTTTTACAAAATAAAGTGTATCCATTAGCTGGTAGCTCTCAAATGAAATGAAGGTTTGATGAAGTGAGTGTTTTGAGCTAAGAAGTAAAAGAAACTTTGCAGAGATCAAATCTTATCTATTGATTCAATTGAATTTACAATTACAGAGAATGAGATATTTATTAACCACAATGGTTAAATGACTCTAAGTAACTCTGGTTCAAGTTAACTAAATCATAACAAACCAACTAACTCTAGTTTACTCTATAACTGCCTAGCTGTCTAACTGATGCAGTGGCTCAGCTATTGCAGTCGTTGTTGAAGCTGTCGACTGACTATGGTAGCTAGAGCTAGACTGTAACTTAGCTGGAGCTTGACTGTGGCTAAGATTGCTATCATGGCTAGGCTCTTTATCATACCCCCTCAAGCTGAGAGAGATGGAGGTCCCAGAAGCTTGTTCTGAAGATATAGAAACTGAGGAGAGGAGAGATTCAACAAGCTGGTCCATAGAGGAAATATGATGAATAAGAAGTTTCTTGGCTGCAACTCTTTCTCGAACATAATGGTAATTGACCTCAATATGCTTAGACTTTGCATGAAGCACAGGATTGTTGGATAAGGAAATTGCAGACAGATTATCACACCAGATGGTGGGAGCTGGAATTGAAATATAAAGATCAGATAACAGCATTCCAAGCCAGCTCAGTTCAGCAGCAGTTTGAGCAAGAGCTCTATATTCAGCTTCAGTGGAAAATCTAGACACAGTAGGTTGTTTCTTGGCTGACCAAGAAATCAAATTAGGACCCAAAAACACACAATAACCAGTTGTTGATCTTCGATCAAGTGAACAGCTTGCCCAATCTGAGTTAGAAAAGGCATGTAAGGTAAGAGGGCTAGAAGTAAACTGGAGACCTTGATGAAGAGTGCCTTTCAGATATTTGAGAATTCTATTAACCAAAGCAAAATGACTGGTGAGAGGAGTCTGAAGGAATTGGCATGCATGGTTAACAGCAAAAGCTAAGTCAGGTCTAGTGATAGTAAGGTATTGTAAGGCACCAACAAGACTGTGATAGAGAGAAGGATGAGAGAAGAGTAAATTTGCTTGATCAGTAGAAGATTTGAGAGTCATAGGAGAAGGAGAAGACTTGCAATTTGTCATACCAGCTTTAACCAAAATTTCAGTAGCATACTTCTTTTGGGATAAGAAATATCCTGAAGAAGAAGAAGTAACAAAGATACCCAAGAAATAGTTTAGAAGCCCCAATTCCTTCACAGAGAAGGTAGAATGCATCTGAGTAATGAGAGTAGAAATGTAGGAAGAGTCACTTCCTATAAGTAAAATATCATCAACTTATATTAAAAGGATATGATGAAGTGTGGAGTCTTTTTAACAAACAAAGATGAATCACAATGACTGGCCTTAAAACTATGAGTGAGAAAAAAAAGAGGAAAATGTAGAAAACCAGGCCCTAGGAGCTTGTTTGAGCCCATACAAGGCTTTATTTAGTTTGCAGACCATAGAAGGATTAGTGTGATCAACAAAACCAATAGGTTGATGCATGTAGACCTCCTCCTCTAGAATACCATGAAGAAAAGCATTGGAAATGTCTAGTTGTTTGATAGACCACTGAAAATGAAGAGCTAAACATAAAAGAAGTCTGATAGTGGGTTATTTGGCCACTGGACTAAATGTTTCAAAGTAATCAATGCCTTCAGTTTGAAGAAAGCCTTTGGCAACCAATCTGGCTTTATGCCTAGCAATAGTACCATCAAAATTCTTCTTAAGACGAAACACCCATTTGCAACCAATAGCCTTTTTTGTTGGTGGAAGATTGACTAAAGTCCAAGTGCTATGTCTGAGCAAGGCAGTGTATTCATCCTTCATGGCAGCATTCCAAGCACTAGATTGAGAAGCCTTTTGATAGGATTGAGGCTCAGTATGATCAGAAGAAGTGAGGAAACAATGATGCTGAGATTTAGACCTAGGCCCCGTTTGTTTTGGGAGATAGAATGGAGGGGATTGATAGTGAGGGGATTAATAGTGAGAGGATTGTTAGTGAGGGGATTAATAGTGAGGGGATTGATAGTGAGGGGATTAATAATGAGGAATTGTTAAATTATTTTTATATAAAATAATAAAACAAATAAAAAAATATAAAAAATTAAACATTATATTTTAAATTTTTTTTCCAATATATAAAAAATAAAAAAAATAAAAAAATTTCTAATCCCCTCACTATTTTTCTAATACCATCTCTACCTCCTCCTTACCAATCCCCCCTCCAAGGGTATTAGCAATACCAAGGGACTAATAGTCTCAAGGCTTTCTCTGTAAACAAACAAGGGCATTAGTAATACCTTGGTATTACTAATCCCAATACCCTCTCTATAGCCCAAAACAAACGGGGCCCTAGTGATCATGGGATGAGTATTAGGAGGAAAAATGGAGTGAGTAGAATGAGTTGAAGGAAGAGAAGGTAAAAGAACAGACAAAGAAGAAATGGGAATTTGAGGCTGAGAAGTGGACTTGGAAATAGAAGTAGAGGAAAGCAAATCAGCAGACAGAGACAAATTAGCAGCAGACTGAGGCAAACCAGTAGACTGAGCTGAAACAGAAGGCAGACTGCCAAGAGGAGCAGCAGATTTTGGGACAGACAAATTTGCAGGAGTAGCAGACTGATGTATTACAGGAGTACCAGACTGATGTACAACCTGTGGAATAGAAGACTGATGACCAGACTGTGAGGTAGGCCTAGAAAAGGACTGAACATAATCAAATTGACCAAAAACAATTGGAATTGGTCACTTAGCTATAACAGGAAGAGTTGCAGGGGAAGACATAAAGGAGCCATGGGAAGAAGACTGATCAGACCAGAAAAATGAGCTCAACTGGGACAACGAAGAAGGTGCAAGCTTAATTGGTGGAGAAGAAGCAAAGGGAAAGACATGTTCATCAAAAACAACATGTTTGGGAACATGAATTTGTCCAGTAGCCTTTAGTAGATGGAATATAACCAAGAAACACACAAGGCACAGACCTAGGTTGGAGTTTACGAGTAGCATAAGGTTTGAGCCATGAATAACATCTACAACCAAAGGTTCTGAGCAATGTATAATCATGAGCAAATTGAGTTTAGCAGTAGGAAGTCTATTAATGAGAAAAACAGATGTGGCAAGAGCATCAAACCAATAAGCAAGAGGCTATGAAGAGTGATGCATGAGAGCAATGGTGGTCTCTATGAGATGTCTATGTTTCCTCTCTGCTACTCCATTTTGAGCAAGTGTGTGAGGACAACTCAACTGATGTTGTATGCCTTGACTCTTTAAGAAATCATGAAACTTGGTGCTAAGATATTCACCACCATTGTCACTTCTTAACACTTGTAATTGAGTAGAAAATTGAGTTTCAACAAACACTTTGAATTCCAAAAACTTAGGAAAAACTTCACTTTTATAATGAAGAGGAAACAACCATGTAAACTTGCTATAATCATCAATGAACAACACATAATATTTGTATGAAGAAACAGATGAAGTGAATGGCTCCCATACATCATAGTTGTTAGGTTTTTATTCTTGGCAACCCCGTTTGACAAAACTCCTTTCAGATGTATTTATTTTCGACGTTTATTTCAGTGAGGCTATGAGTTTATTAGATGCAAATCCAAACCCGAATCGAGCCATGCAGAGAAGTTTGTGATGTTAATGCTTTCAAGATTGCCACTTCGCTGATTATTACAGGGTCGAGCTCGGCCACCAAGGTCAAAATTCAAAATTGCATTCAAAATTGCATGTCAGCCGTTGCTTGCTCGAGCCAAGGAGTGCTCGCTCGAGCTAAGACTTTCTCGCTCGAGCCAAGGATTGCGTCCGTACAAAAACCTGAATAAGTGTATTCCTCGCTCGAGCCAAGGATCTGTCGCTCGAGCCAAGGCACTAGTAGAAATCATGAAAATTACTCTCCTCGCTCGAGCCAGGAAAGCTTCGCTCGAGCGAGCCTCAGAATCCGGATTTCTCAAGGAGTTTGTTTTCTTCCAAATCTTGGATTACTTTTGGTTCTCTATAAATACTTGGTTTTCTCCCAAAACTAAGGTATTGAAAAAAATCCTCCAGATCTTCTTTTTGGTTCTTAAAGGTTTATATCTGGGGATATTTTGTTATTTTTCTTTGATGTTTTATTGAGTATTCAACTCATGGTTTAAAGAGAGTACATCAAAGGTTTGTTTGTTATACACAAAAGAGAGAGTTGTTCTTCAGTTGTGAATTCTGAAGAATTCGAGCCTGAAGCTTTGGAGGGAATTTGGAGTGGCTCATCAGAAAGACAATTCCGTGCTGAAGATGGGGTTGGAAGAGGCACATAGAGGTTGGTTCAATTAGGCGTTGTGAATTCGCTAGATAATTGAGAGTGATACCTGTGTAATTCCTTTATATCTTCTTAGTGGATTGTTCTTGTGGCAGTTGCCCGTGGTTTTTTGATCACAATTGGAAGGTGTTCAATTGTGATTTTTCCACGTAAAATCGTTGCGTCTCTTTCTCTTGATTGTTTGATTGGGATTGTTATATTTTGCTTAAAATTGGTACATAATCACAAATCAACATCTAGGGTTTCTAGATTTTTCAATAGTGAATAAGGGCCAAGGGCTTATTAACTGTAGAATTAGACAAGCTAAAAGGAAGTCTATGACTTTTGGAAATACAACAATGTGAGCACATTTTATTATCAACAGCAGATGAAACATTAACAGATGAAGAAGGTAACAAATGATGAGTAACAATGTGCTGAAGTTTCCTTGAAGAAGGATGGCCTAATCTAAAATGCCAATGAGAAGAATTAACAGTGGACTGAAAATAAGTTGGTGAAGAAGATACAGATGTAGGAGATGAGCAGCACTAGGAAGATGATAGAGACCATGGGAATGAAAGCCTTTATATAGCACTTTCTTGGTACTCTTGTCCTATATGATAAACATATCTTTATCAAAAGTAATAGTGCAATGGTTATCAGAAATAAGTTGATGGATAGAAATTAAGTTGAAAGAAATGGAAAGTACATGAAGCATGTTTGAGAGATGAAAAGGAAAGAAGGGAGTAGGGAGAAGACCTTGACCAGTGTGATGAATAGGTAAGGTAGTTCCATTACCAACAGTAACCTAATCATGTCTATGATATGGTTGATAAGAAGAGAGATTGTTCAAATCATTGGTGATATGATTGGTGGCTGTAGAATCTAAAATCAGTTGGAGTTGTTAGGAGAACTGTCACCAGGAGAACTAGTACCAGACTGATTAGTATTAGTAACATAGGCTTAATGAGCTTGAGGTCTTGGAGACTGAAGAGAGGTGTCTGATCTGTACCAACACTCTAATGCTGAGTGATTTGGTTTCCCATAGATCTGGCAAATCACTTGAGAAGAATTAGATGCAGCAGAGTGAGTAATAGAACTTGACTGATATGACTGATATCCTGTGTGACCTTGGCCTTGATGATTAGGAGATCTACCTCTGCCTCGAAAATTAGAGTTGCTAGAATTTCCTTTAAAGAGCCTATTGCCAGTTCTTCCTCCTCGACCTCTGTAAGAACCACCTCTAGAGCCACCTCGATGAGAAGTGCTTGAAACATGATATGCAAAAGGAAGTTCTGAAGCATGAGCTTGCTTAGATGAGGATTCAACATGAATTGATTCAGAATTTAACAAAGAACATAACTCGCCAATAGAAATGGTTTCAACTCTAGTTCTGATTGCTGTTTTGAATGCATTATATTCATTAGGAAAACCATTAAGGATTAGTAAAACCAGATCCTCATCATCAACAGGTGATGCAGCTAAAGCTAATTGATCAGCAATTGACTTGATCTGAGTCAAATAGTCATCCATTGTATGGCCTTTTTTAACAATATGATTAAGCTTGTTCTTCAACTGGTGAATATGTGATCTTGACAAAGATATAAAACGTTTGAGAAGAACACTCCACACTTCATGACTTGTGGAACAATGAAATACAGAAGTGAAGATAGATGGTGAGAGAGTTGTGGTCAAGCAACTGAGAAGATGAGAA
This sequence comes from Camellia lanceoleosa, assembly GCA_025200525.1. Lineage (NCBI taxonomy): Eukaryota > Viridiplantae > Streptophyta > Magnoliopsida > Ericales > Theaceae > Camellia > Camellia lanceoleosa. The sequence continues at coordinate 12,439,626 of CM045769.1, read as the reverse complement.
TCAATCAGCATTCAATGTGTATACTCTGGATTCAGAATCTCATGATTGTGTTCATCAGTGATGGTGGATGATGGACATACCTGTGTGCAATCAACAAAACTAAGAAGCTATGTAGCTTTCAGAATATTTTGAACTTGATTCTTCCAGATAATGAAGTTTGTGTAATCAAGTTTGACATTCACAAAAGGATTCAGATTTGAAATGAGTAGTGTAAGATTTGGAGGTATGGAAGATGGAGTGGATGAAACAGCAGATGAAGACAGAATTCAGAAATGGCATTGAAGACGCCATTGATGAACCTTCAAGGAACCAGTGCTCGCAAGAGTCTGTGGCTCTGATACCATAAAAGAAACTTTGCAGAGATCTTATCTATTGATTCAATTGAATTTACAATTGCAGAGACTGAGATATTTATAAACCACAATGGTTAAATGACTCAAAGTAACTCTGGTTCTAGTTAACTAAATCATAACAAACCAACTAACTTTAGTTTACTTTGTAACTGCCTTACTGTCTAACTGATACAGTTGCTCAACTATTGCAGTTGCTGTTGAAGCTGTCAACTGACTATGGTAGATGGAGCTGGACTGTAGCTTAGCTGGAGCTTGACTGTGGCTAAGATAGCTATCATGGCTAGGCTCTTTATCAAGAAGCACGGACACGGATATGAATGTAGACACGGACATGGATGCGGACACGGGATAAGGCGATTTCAAAAAAATAGGGACAGAGACACGGCGGGGATAGAATAATAAAATATATTTTTATTTGTTATCTAGATTAATATTACATCCACAAACAATCAATATTAATAAAAACTAACTCTAATTTTATTTTTTAAAAAACACTTTTAAATTAACCCTTACAGTTTATATATATTTTTTATGGATGATCTATTAAGGATTTAAATCTAAGAAAAAAATAATAAGCATTGAACATTCATCAAAAGAACTAAATAAAATGGTAGAAAAGACAACTTGGCATGTCCCTAGGATGTCCCTGAAGTGTCCCCTAAAAATAAATTAATTAAATAAGAGAACATACCATGTGGTGTGTCTCATACGTGTCTCCCGAAGTGTCTATATGTCCGATACGGATATGACACTTGTTTTGAAGTGTTAATGCTTCATAGGTTTTGAGTCATCTGCATATCACAAGCACACACTACAATGCATGAGATATGAGAACGAACCTATTCTTTTAGACTCTAAAGAAGTCAAATTTAGAGCAACCAATTTTTTCTCGTCCTAGAGATAATAAATTCAAGACACAAAAAAATTTAAAAATAAAAAATAAGGGACAGACCAAAGGAACAAATGGAATTTTTTAAAGCTTCATGCCAAATTTCAAGGTGAAAAACATATCAAAGAAAAGGTTTTGCTGTCCATATACCAGGGGAAAAGCATGCCATTTCAACAACATGGAACTAAAACAAAGCATACCAGTGTTTTAAAAGGTGTGTTTAGGCACACGCCTTAGCACGAGGCGTATCAATGCTCTTCAAATAGTTCAAGGTGAGGCGCAATATGCAAGGCGCAACATAGGTGCTGAGGTGAGGGCTTTTTTTCGAGACATATGGGCTTTACCTTTTTTTCTACTCCAACGGTTGATTTAGTACTTTTTTTGTGGCCACACCTACATGGCATAAAAAATCTTCAATATAAAATGACCAAGCGTGGTCAAAAGAGTGCAAAAAGTGATTAAAAAAAAAAACCTTAGGCAGAGAAGATTAAAAAGAGTGATCAAAAAGTGAGAAGACGACACTACTTCGACTTCTTCCTCAGGTTCTTCTCTTCTTCTTCGACAGTTCTCTTTCTCTTCTTCGATGGGTTCTTTTGGTTGGGTTATCTCTCGACCTCTGTTTTTTTTTTTCCCTTTATTTTTCTTCTCTTCTTCAATGGGTTCTCTTCGTGGATATGCCTATATTTTTTCTTTCTTTATTTTTCTTCTCTTTTCCTTTTCTTCTTCTCTTTTTTGATGGGTTCTCTTCGTGGGTTTGCCTCTGTTTTTTCTTTCTTTATTTTTCTTCTCTTTCTTTTCTTTTCCCGCTTTTTCGCTAGGTTATCTCTCTGTTTTTTCTTCTCTGTTATGCTTGTGAAGCTTGATTTATGATTTTTGGAATTCTATATATATATATATATTTGTTATGTTGAAAAGTTCGCCTATTTTATAATTTTTCTTTTCTTCTACTACTTATGCCTTGTTTTGGTGAGGCATGCGCAGTGCCCCGCCCCTCACGCTTAGGCTATAGGAGACCTTATCGCCTCGGTGTGCCTAGAGCCTCTTAAAACATTGAAGTACACAAAATAAGGCATGACAATAACTTCCAAGAGCTCCAAAGGAGGAGAGATACTGCCCCAATATGAAAAGGAATAAATAAAAAAGAGCATAAATAAAGAAGGCAAGCAAAATGGTAATAGCACACACAGTCCCAAAGTGTCAAATCTTCTGCATTGTTCAGGATTGTCAACAAGACAGTGGAGAATGGACAAAAAGGTGATCTGTAAAGCATATTACAATAATAGACAAATGTAAGAAAGCCAGGCACCCAACTCACGACAAAAGAACGAGGATCTTCAGAACAATATACAAATCTACAACTAGCATAAGCTGAGGGTGTGTAGATCTGAATAAACCAAAGGATGAAACCTTATACAATATAAGAACCAATGGACTATTTGTTAGGACAAAAATAATAAGGATCTTCAAAACAATATACAAATCTTACACAAGCAACATAAGCAGAGGGTGTGTAGATCTGAATAAACCAAAGGATGAAATTGCCTTCTGAATATGGAACAACTCAAGCCCAAATGATGACAAGCTGTAATGACAAAGGTGGCTAGAATGATTTTAATATGTGACCAAAATAGGACTTGTTGCATCAGTACCAAAGAATCAATAAAGATAAAATTGGTTAATTCTCATTCTGAAACTGAATTAAACTTTTATTAATAGGAGAAGTGATTTGCAGCTTCGTTGCACAAAGCGCTAACAAGGGCAGGGTCGAGGTCGGAGGAGTGAAGGCACACCGAAGAGTCAAAGTTTGAGCACGTGGGGAGCATTTATGTTTATTCTACATAAATATTGTAAGAAATTTATTTATTTTTGCTTAGTTGTAATATATATGTTAAATGTTCATGACCACTACCACTTAAAACTGTTAAAATAAGCATAATAAATTCTCATTACATTGTCTAGCACTCTAGTGTACATTTTTGTCCCTATTTTGATTTGTTCTTTATTGTTTGCCCTCAATTCATTATGATGTAGATTGATGTATTCATCTTTTTTTACCCCACTTACTATATCTATTCTTTATAGATTTTCTTTTTCCTTAGTAGCTTTTCTTCTATTTTTTTGGGATTCTTATGTTTGAGTACATTCCAATTAGAACCACAATTCCATCTTGACCCATAATCAAAATTTCATTTTGATGTATTGATTATGCTGAGCTTAGAAACCAAAATATTATGAAAATATTTCAAAAAAAATAAAAAAAATAAAAAAAAATGGAAACGCATGGAAATACTTAGAAGTAGAAACTTGAACCTATAAAAATAATGAACATGTTAGGCCTACACATCACTTAACTGAAGGGCACAAATAATGAATTTGGAAGTAAATTCAATGGTGAACCCAATCATTAAATTAACGTTAAACAAATCACTCGTATGAAGTACAACTATGCAAGTTTATACGATTCTAAATGTGCATAAGATTCCAACCAAATAAGATTTATCAAATTACCAAAAGTGATAATTGTACATAGAACTGACTAAGGTTCAAGGGTTTTTAAAGAGTGGAAGCACACGTCACTAACATCAATTACAAAGCGGATGTTTGGGTGGGAGACGGAGCAACCAAGCAGAAGGGATGTTTTGGCAAGAGACGAAGGAGAAACTTTATTCCCATTAGCAATTGTTACTAGAGTACATTTTAAGATACTGTTGGCTTATTTTTCCTACGAAGGAAAATATCATAAATTCGAGCATGCCAGTAAGGATTGAAAAATCCTTACAGATTAAATTCAAGCCAATTATCAAGTGATTGTGTTGACGCTTCTTTTGCCTCAATGAAGAGGACTTCAAAATTGCCAAGTGTAAAGAAAAGAAAAATTAATAGAAAAAGGAGGGAAGCAGAGAAAGATAATTGAGTGAACAATCGGAGTGATTGAGTAAACAATCAAAGTGACAATTACTTACCTCTACTCCTATACTTTGAAAAGGAAGTGCATAAAATGCTTCGAAAAGGAAGTACAAAAGATAAATGCTTCGAAAAGGAAGTGCGTAAAATAAAATGCAGGAAATATAAATGACAAGAAAAATAGAAATTAATTGTCTTTGATTTGAGTTCTTGATCTTTTACAATGTAGCCATGAATAGTTATTTATAGACAAACATTTGTAGGAAAAAACTACCTAAAACTACTTACTCTTCCACCTATTTCATTTCATATTCCATGATCTTCCATAACTTCAACCTCCACTTCATGCTCCATGTTCTCCATCATCTTTCCACATTTCATAACTTCTCATAACCTTTAAATTACGTAAGAGGATACCACATGTAGTCCTACAATTATATAAATAATAAATAATAAATAATAAAATTGCAGATTTATGATGTCAAAATTACCCCCTGCGGCTATTAAAAATGATATTTACTTGAATTTTTGAAGGGCCGAACCAAGCGCATAACTAATTTAAGCAACAAAGTGTTTCGAATAATATCAACAAAGTGCTTCGAATGATATAATAGCACCAATAAGTGCTTCGAATGATGCATGAAATTATGATTGAATGTCTCGAATTATATATATGCCTTGAAAGGATATTACATATGTACTTCGAATCAACATCAATCCGTTGAAGGAAATTAAACAATTTTATTTTACTCGTATTTCAAACACTTAGAAAACTTAGAACCTTTTGAAGTAGGTTGATGTTGCTTGCACTTAGAATCATTTAGAACCTCATATTTTCAAGGCAAAGCCAATATCCAAACATGATTCACCTTAACAAGCTGTTACACATGTTAGCTATTATGGACTAGTAACAAGCTTCGAAGGTGGTTAGAGGACCAAAATCATCCTTCGAAGGTTGAAGGTGCCGACAAATGACGAATTACATCCTTGGAAATACTCAACAAAGTTTCGAAGGTTCGCAACCACCATTATTGTTTCTTTGAAGCTGTTTTTAATGCAAGATGGAGTGCTTCGAAGCTTACAAAATTATGGCAAAAAGGCTTTTGAAGCAACTTTCGGCCAACATTGTGGTTATTCAAATTTTGTATATTGATGTTTACATGTAATTAATGAAAATATTAATTTGGTACTTTGAACCAATTATTAATTCTCCGAAGACACCAAAACCGTTGTTCTTAGAATCAACTTTTGTAGAATACTAGTTACATTTTTATGTAGCAAATGGCTATAAAAATGTTTATCAATAAAGCCACTAATTATCACGCCAAAAATAGGTATTATTTGACAATTAATTAATTTCCATTTTATATATATTTGAAGGGAGGTACACATTTCAAAAGCTTTCTCGTCCCATATTACATTTCAAAGGTGTTTATTGAGGACAAAACCACCCTTCGAAAGTCACATATGTTACTAAAGGATCAAAGTCGTCTTTCGAAAGTGCTCACGACATCTTTTCGAACCAAATCCAAAGAGTTGGATTACTATGAAATTAATTTGGCATTTTAACTAGCCATTAGTGGCTATAAAATGATATTTCAATGAATACATATAACAGTACAACCATTTATCCTTTGAAAAGAGGTTTAACAATCCTCACATGTTCTTAATAACATGCTTCGAAGTGTCTTAGGACATGCTTTGAAGGTAATCACAAAACCAAATGGTGATAGTTTTATGGGTCAACTAATAACCATATTTTTGGCCCGATATATTGCAATAACGAAATATTATTTGTTAGCCATTCCATCAAAGTCAACGTTTGACGTGATCCACAAATCCAAAATGGATTTTGAACAACAAAAGTCATGGTATAGTGTGACCATGAAAATTCGTACTTTTTGACACTTCGAAAAATGTCAAAAATTTTGAATTCATGAACAGTGGCTTGTTCATTATTCTTAACCTTGTATGGTTTAAAAATATGACATTCGGTGAATTGATTTTCATAATTATTAGCAAAGTGGGCTGTTTTTCCATGTTAGCCATTAATAGCTTATGAAAATCCCTCATAGGTATGTTATTTTTATGGCTTGACTCTCTAAAAGTTGGTTTTTGGACCCCCCGAGCCATGCATGAAACATCATTCTTAGCCAAATTTGGCTCAAGAATATGCTCTTTCATTATGTTAATTTCATAATTTGGCTCTCTAAAAACAAGCTCTTGAACCCCCCGAACCATTGATGAAATTATATTTTCATTAATGCAGTCACAAATGACTTGAAAACATTTTGTAAAATCTCACAAAATTTAGTCATTGAAGACTTGACAAGAAGGGTTGATAACTCATGTCTTCATTGACAAATTTTTATATCAAGTTGATGAATTACTCCAATGAAATGGTGTATTTTTTCTTCTACTAAATAATATTGTAATGGATGGAAGTTTGTGTCATCAAGAAAACGGATCTCTTCTTGAAGATCCAAATTTTTTTTGTTTATGTCAAAAGATTTCATCTAGGTTATTTAGAATGGACGAATCCAATTTATTTTTCATTTCTTACACTTGACGTCCCACTGGGCGTGCCAAAAATTGTTTGCTTATTTTTCTTACAAAGGAAAATATTATAAATGCGAGCGTGCCAGTAAGGATCGAAAAATCCTTACAGATTAAATTTAAGCCAATTATCAAGCGATTGTGTTGACGGTTCTTTTTTCTCAATGAAAAGGATTTCAAAATTGCCAAGTGTAGAGAAAAGAAAAATTAACAGAAGAAGGAGGGAAACATAAAAAGATGATTGAGTGAACAATCGGGGTGATTGAGTGAACAATCGGGGTGATTGAGTGAACAATCAAAGTAACAATTACTTACATCTACTCCTATGCTTTGAAAAGAAAGTGCATAAAATGTTTCGAAAAGGAAGTGCTAAAAATAAATGCTTCAAAAAGGAAGTGCGTAAAATAAAATGTAGGAACTATAAATGACAAGAAAAATAGAAATCAATTGTTTTTTATTTGAGTTCTCGATCTTTTACAATGTAGTCATGAATGACTATTTATAGGCAAACATTTGTAGGAAAAAACTACCTAAAACTACTTACTTTTCCATCTCTTTCATTTTATATTCCATGATCTTCATAACTTCTTTCAACCTCCACTTCATGCTCCATGTTCTCCATTATCTTTTCACATTTCGTAATTTCTCATAACCTCTAAATGAGTAGGTGAATGCCACATGTCCTACAATTATATAAATAATAAATAATAAAATTGCCCTCGAGGAGATTCAATTTACAAAATCTTGGTTTTGCATGGTCTTGAATGCATGTAAATGCCATAAAACCAGTTATTAAGAATTTTGAGGTTCAGAAGGAAAGGTTTTCATTTATTTAAAAAAGTACAGGGGACCACCAAGCTCTATAACTTTTCATGATAAGCAAGTGTTTCTAATTTAAAGCATAGAATGATAAAACACAAGAAATCTAGCTGCTCCCAAATGAATTTCCAATAACCCACTTGAATAGTTTTCACTTCATGGGAATGTCTCAGATCAGAGAAGATGGTCATCCTCTATGGCAGATCTCCTTTGGGGGGTTTAAACAATTTAAGAAAATTCCCATAACATTTTTGAATTTAGAACAATGACAAAAATGTGACTTCACGTCATCCGCTTCCAATAACTGACTTTCCAACCAAGAATAATGCTTTTATTGGGAGACCACAAGGATGCCTCTTATATTTATTTATCATTTAAATTTCAACCTTTCATTCTCCTCCACATAACTTTAAAAGCATTTTCCATCGAAAAAATCTCCACTTACCTCTAAAAGCTAAAACTTCTCTCATGTTTGTTTGCTACAGCTTCCTTCTAAATATGAGCTTATATTAAAAGTGATCCATTAACCATGCATCAAACAAAAATGTACTTACATTGAACCAATGTTTAAGAAAAGTAAAAGTCAATCACAAGAAAACAAATCCAAAAATACTTTAACTGAGGATAAGTGTCTGCATAACGAAATGGCACGTTTTACCCATCCCCAAATGAAATTATGTGACTGTACAAGACTGAAAGCATGACATGTTCAAAACAAAGCACAAAAAGTACAGCACAAGTGCGAAATTCAGTACTCAACCTACCATTCTGCATCATCAATACGCATTCTAGTAGGTTTTTCAACGATAGCTAGACCATTGACTACCACAAAACGAACCCGCTTCTCCTCTTGTATTACTAACTCTGGAAATCTCGTCCTTGTTTCAAGAGAAGTTGCCAATTCTCTTCTCTTAAATATGTAAGTTCCTGTATGTCAAATTATAAAAATAATAGAAGCCAATTAATATAGAGAATGGATACTTCTTTAGAAGAAGAGAGATTTTTTTTCTCTCAAACAATTTGGAGGCCCATAACTAGACTTTAAATGAAATTATTCTTTCTTCTTCGTCTCTATTTTATTATTTTAATTTTTTTTGGGGGCTAGGGATGTAAAAAATGCAATCTGTGATAGTAAGCACCGACATTTCAAAACAAGTGTCCTAGCAGTGTTGGACAAGTAAACATGGCAGGGACACGTATGGAACACACCATATGGCGTGTTCCTTTATTTAATTAATTTATTTTCAAAGGACACTTCAGGGTGATGCCAAGGACATGCCAACTAGCACTACAAGAAAATGCACCTTTGCCGACTAATTTTGGCGACTAAAACATTTTTAGTCGCCAAAAGTATAATTTTTGGCGAACTAAAATTTAATTTGGTCAACATTGGTTCAATATTTACCTACTAAAATATTTTAGTCGATAAATATTTGTAATTGGCAACTAAATTTAAATTTAGTCAGCAAAAATTAAAATTTTCAGCGACTAAATAGGATATTAGTCGCTGTTTAGTATACAATTTAGGCTATTTTTTTTTAATCTGTATTATTTATTTTTCCCGACTAAAATAGTACTTAGTCGCGAAATAGGACTTTTAGTGACCAAAACTTTCGTCGCTGTTGAGTGATAATTCATTCCTTTCCCGACTAAGTAGAAAAATAGTTGGTAAAGGTTGAAATTTCAACTCGCGCGCCACTTCATTAATTCGGACACGCGCGTTTATGTATAGGCAACAGTATCACACACACCTCACCAAGTCTCACATAACTCAGCCCCCCTCACCGTATTCTACTGTACGGGGCGACATTGCGACGGCCACGGCCACCCCCACCCGCGCCAATCACCAATCGCCGCAAATCTCTTGAATCTCTCTCTCTCTCTCTCTCTCTCTCGCTTTCACGCTCTACTTCTCAGTCCGTCTGTGCGTCTCTCGCTCGAGCTCTTTGACACAGTCTATCTATGTATCTGTCTTTCTCTGTCTCTCTCCATCTCTTTTTCTCTCTCTGTCTCCCCCTTTCTGTGTTTCCCCCATTTCTGAAATCGATTCTGTTTAATGTGTGTGTGTACTTTCCTCTTGATTTTCGTGCCTTTTTCACATCCCGACTTTCCCGGCCATTTTCCACCCTCCCGGGGTTTGACTTTTCGGTTGACTTTCCATATTCCAGCCCGATTTTCATTTTCCGACCATTTTTCTCATCATTTTGGTATGGTAATTTATATTCCACGGTGGGACTCCCTCGGATCACGAGATGGATCCCGGGGTCGAGCTACTACCTTTGAGCGAGTGCCCGTTTGACCCGGCGACTTATCGGCCGGCGATTCACGTTCTGCCCCCCGACGGACTGCGCCAGTTCCGGAGTTTTGACAGGGCGTTGGATCCCGACCTTCTCTTGCGCGAGCCTGCATCTCACCTATCCTTCGGCACTTCCGAGGTAACATTTTTTCTCTGTTTTAATTTCTGCAATGTAGAACTTTTAAGCCAATCGCCATAGCGATTCTGATCTTTAATCGCTAGTTCAGATACACTGATACACTGTTATATTGTAGTTGATTGCAAACGCACTTGCAACTGATATCCGTTTAAGACTGACACGTGCACACACACTGCATTAGCCTTGAACCACTTAACACATGGCACATACCGTATTTCACTGCAAACACCGGCACCCGATACCTGTTTGAATCTGAAAATATGCACGCATGCTACATTTGCACTGAACCACTCAAACATGCTGACGCATCACACGTTGCAGTTCACTGTAAGCACACCGGCACTCGGTATCTATTTGAACTTGAAAATACGCACGCATGCCACATTTGCACTGAACCACTTAAACACGCTGAGGCATCACACGTTGCAGTTCACTGTAAGCACACCGGCACTCGGTATCTATTTGAACTTGAAAATACGCACGCATGCCACATTTGCATTGATTTTGACTGTTTCTTCAAAACTGTACATTTTATATTGCCAAGAACTACTTGTTTGAAAGCAGGAGATTCCCATACCATCCGCGGTATGGGAATACTTGTCGCCGTGAGTGGTACGCCGAGCTTCCCGACGCAGCCGCCATCGTGGACCAGTGCCGGCATGATTCGCGCAGAGGACTCTCTAGGCTCACTACATGCAGACCTCTCCTTGCCGCTCTGGTAGAGAGGTGGTGGGACACCACCGATTCATTCCATTTCTCTGCGACGGGGGACATGACGATGACCTCTTATGATTTCTCGGTGCTCACAGGCATCGGGGTAGAGGGTGATCCGATCCCCTTTGATACTGATATGGATGAGTGGGAGGCCGCTCAGATCTACTTGCTCGGCGAGCTGCCGCCTCTGGCGCGTCCCGGCTTTGTCCGATATTCCTGGTTTGAGGTGCAGTTCAGGGTCCAGCCCACCCTTGTCGAGGCAGCCCCGATGACTTAGGAGGCCGTGGAGAGATACGCACGCGGCTTTCTCATGTTCCTGTTTGGGACGGCCATTTTCGCCGACCGGGCGAACACCGTGCCTCTCTGCCTACTCAGCGCATTGGTGGACGTCAGGGATATCTTACATTATGACTGAGGTGGCGCCGCTCTGGCCACTCTCTATGGATATATGAGCTCACTTCGCATGATGCCAGCTTGTTTCGGGGCTACTTGCGTGTTTGGGAGGTACATTTCTTTTTCTGCCTTTCATTTCTGTTCTATATTTTCAGATTGCATTAATCGCACACCTTGTAGTTCTGCTTTATACTTGTCAGATATCGCATGTACACGGCACACATATATACTGCGTTAATCGATCGCATAATCGCCACAATCGTACACTCTGCACAATACACGGCTCTGCTATTTCTGCTTTTTATTCTATATTCTGCTTTATCTGATAAAATGCACTGGTAATTTATCTTGCAGTTGTGGGTTTATGCCTACTTTCCTAGGCTTGCTCCCGCATCACGATGAGACCCTTCGTCGTCCCGTTCTCGCTTCACCGCCGACGGAGGTGCGTCTTGAGACCTCGCGAGAGACATTTAGCTTTCTTCCGCCGCATTGACACCATCACCCCGCAGAGGTATGTTTTACTTGTAGTTCATTTAAGCCGTCTTTCCATCGCATATTTCAATAACGAGAGGTAACAAATCAGATTTCATTTTCAGATCACCCGGCGGTACCAGGGCTCCTTTGCCAGCCGTGATGCGGGATCGGTTTGCCGGTGCCGATGAGACCTCGCGTTTCCGGATTCTGCTGGAGGGCCCGGTCTGTCGGGCTTGGTACCTGGGTGAGCGTTTCTTACGTCAGACCCTGGGTTTACCGGAGCAGATAGTCCCGGTGCACCCTCCTGAGCATATGAGGGATACCGAGAGATTCACCGCCGAGCAGATGGCGGACTACACCATTGGCTGGGAGGCAGACGGCTTCAGAGGCGAGGGCGATTACTTGGAGTACGTCCGGACCTTCATCATGCGACCTCTGAGCGGCGGCCGCCGAGCGGAGAGAGAGAGACCTGCGGCGCCAGCGGCTGGAGCGGGAGCAGGGGCTGGAGGGGGAGTGTCGAGGAGAGCTCGAGTCCGTGGCAGGGGCGGAGTCCAGCGAGGACGGGGGACCGGTTGGCCTGCTCTGCCCGCTTCACTGACTTTCAGAGGGCAGGGTGGGGCGACCTACCAGATCCCCTTCGCCCCTCCCCCGGCTGATCACGAGTTAGTCGGTGTCCCCGACTTGCCTCCGGTATGTATTACTTCATTTTTGTACCGTCGTTTCATTTCAGTTTATTTAATATTTTCACAGAATATTGATGCATCTGATACTTTTGCAGGCGTCTTCTGAGTACACCCGACAGTCATTGGAGATGAATGCCTCCATGATGGGGATGCTACAGCGGACCTTCGACCTCCTAGCCCTTTACAGCATTCCGGTATGTTCTTTCTGACCACAGCCTTAAACCATACACAACAAAGCGATCGATGCGACATCACCGCGATACACCGTGATACGGCCTCGCGGCACTGATTCATCGCTTCACTGCAGATTCACATACAGACTCATACAATCGATTCGTGATGGCGATTCACTTCACGGCACTCACAGTACTCATACCTTGCATTCTATATCGATTCACTCATCATACATCGTACTCATACATCAGATTCAGCATCGATTCACCGCTCACTGATTCTCGATGTATTTGCCTTTTATGCTTTTTCAGCCTCCCTTCCAGATTCCTCTGGTGGGTGGTGCTCCGGCTGGACCTCCCATTTCTACCCGGGATGGCAGAGTATATCCCCGCACCAGAGGGGGGCGCACTCATGTCGGGAGCAGCTCATGGGCTCCAGTTCCAGATGATGAGTCTGAGGCAGAGACAGAGGCAGAGTCATCTGAGGAAGAGACCGGGGACAGCTCGGGCTCAGGCTCAGACGGCGATGCTCCTGGTGATGCTTCTGGGCTTCTGCCCAGGAAGAGGGCGAGGATGGATCCCTAGGCGTGAGACCATTGATGCTGCTTCAGATTTTGGCTGGTTTTTCTTTTCCTTCTTTTGTATCTTTTTCTCTTTTTGGTAGTTAGATTACCTTGTACTGCCGCAGGCAGATTTTTGTTCCCAAAACTTTGTACTTGAAAAGATTATGAAATGAAACAAACTTTTTGTCTAAAAAAGTGTTATATTTGCACATTTCATACCTTGCACTGTATTGCATCATATTACACCTCAAATGTAAATGATATTGATCTGTTGTTTGAAAATTGAACACTTGCACTGTAATAATCAGATGACGAACCAACTAACCAGCAAACAACTCATACAAATCACTGCTCAAACTGAATACACAGCCCATACTCTACTGGGGATTGATCTGAACTGGGGATTGATCTATATGACCCATAACACGATCGAGATCATTCTCAAGAAGAAACCCCAAACAAACAGCCCAATTTGACAAGATGGACCACAAAAGCTGAAACGGTTGAAACCGAAACATACTCAGATGTCTCAAATTTTCTTCTTTTCTTCTCCTGCTTCGCATAGATGTGGAGAATGGCATAGCATTCTAAGCACAAACGATTAACTTTGGAAAAAGGTTTCACGACCGGGGTATCAAGCCTACAACTAAACACAGCGGAGGGACTCAAGTGGAGAAAACAAAAGGCGCACGTCCTGAACACCATGGGACGCGCTCGGAAAAGACTCAAAACGAAAGTTTAGATCGACGAATCAAAAGACACGACATACAGACGTGTTTATGGAAACAAAAGACCTCGGATCTCAAGGAGCTAGTTCCTCCGGGTATTATTCCTACCCTTTCTGATTTGTGATTCTCACATTGCTCGGCCCTCAGGCTCAGTTTTTCTCTCCAAATCCTTTTCTTACTTTTCTCTCAACTTACTCCTCTCTATTCTTTATTCTCTCATTTTTCATCCCTCCCCAGAGTGGTTAATGGGTAAACGAGAAAGTTGCGGGTTCGTGCCCAACATTGTTAGCTCACAGCTATTTCTCCCGGTGGATAGAGTGCCCTTCTGGTGAGTATGTTAACGGCGGGGAAAAGACCGAAGACCTGACTCAATTGCGCCCCTAGTTCATCACTTTGACCATTTTTTTTTTCTAAAACAGTTTTGACCAAAATGAGCGTCAGATTAACATACTTGTTCAATTTTTGATTTGAAAATCATGTAAGTCAGGCTGGGAGCACTGAAAATTTTCCTTTCTGGGTCCAAGAAAATGGTCCGGTCTTGGAAAATGAAATAGTTTTCGAGAAAATAGTCAACTTCAGTAAAAATTTTCAAAAACTATTTTTGCAAACAATCAATGCTCAACGAGCGCGGAACTTACCCTCGAGATGCGCAACCTCGGATCGGAGGCAATGGGAAATTGCCCCTTGCTTAAAGGGGGCCGCATGGCAATGGAAAGTTGCCCCTGGTTTGGACGGCAACTCAGGGCAACTTATGGCACTAAATGGCAACGAAAAGTTGCCCCTTGTTTGGATGATGCCGCGGCATGCTGTAAGCCAGTCCTCGTTGATGACGATCTGATCCTCGGACGCGGAGGAGACGAAGATGGTTTGAATCAATATATGGACATAATCACCTGGAAGGTGTTGGTGGTTAGACTTCAGGAGGAAGTTGATTACGTAGTTCCAGCCGCTGTGACCGAGACATCGGATTCGGAGGAGACACAGGTGATCAAAACCATGACATGGACTGTCACGACCCAAACCCGGCCCTATGGGTTTAGCATCAGAATCGCCAAGAATCCGAGATTACCAAGGCTCACAATAAGAATACGCTTAAACAGTAAAACTGGCGGAAGCCAAAACAGTAAGTAACTAGTGTCTATTGAGCTGTGAAAATCTGTATGCCAAAAACATTTTTCATGCATTCATACAGTTTAGAACGGTACAGTCTATATACAGTCTATACAATCATGTACAAACATTCAGTACGGGGACCTAATCCCTCGACAACAGTACAGTAAAACAGTAGACAGTCTATACAGTAGTACAAAACAGTAAGGAGACCGATAGGGGACACAAAAACACCCCAAGCCATAGCATGGCAACTCGGAACCTCGCAGTGAGGCACATAGGCTGGCTTGACAAAACTGGGGACTAACCCACGCTCCTAGCTCCGGTCTGGTGGCTGAGCACCTACATATATATATAAACAGTGAGCTAAAGCCCAGTGAATAACATAAAGCGTAAAGAGGTTATGAATGAATGTCCTTACAGTAATGAAATCAATTCATTAAACAGTATTTCAGTCTTTCAGTATTTCAGTCAATCAGTCATATGTGGTACACCCATTAGCCTATAAACAGTAGGTCCAAAAGGACCGGGTCTTAACAGACCCAACAGTAATGATGGCCATCAATCAATAAACAGTATGGTTCCACAAGGGAACCGACAGAGCTCAGAATAAAGATGAAATGCTAAGGATGCCACAGTACAGTTCAGAATACAGGACATACATTCATTCAGTAAATAATATCAGTTCAATAAACAGTTCAGTTCAGTATTCAAAAGATAACCATTTTGAACATATCTTTACACAATCGTTACTCACAGAGATTGGGCTAATAGCAGCTAGAGCGCGTCCTCGAGAGCCAACCCTAAACAGTTAACAAATAGAACACACACTAAGTTTCACAGTCGGGAAGGATGATAATTAAATCCCTAAATTTCCTCGGTGTGGTTCTATGTCTAAATCCTCATTAAGATGCCTTAAACTAGGCCTAAGAATGCCTAGGATGGGATGAGGATGCAAGGATGTGCATGTAAATCGATTTAATTTTCGAAACAGGCCTCCGCCGGCGTAGGTTTCCCCGCTCGAGCGGACAAGCAAACAAAGGTCCCCGCCGTACATTTATCCGCCGGCGTCGATGAATGGTGCAAGATCTTTGGATGCGCGATTTCGCTTTCGGCGTGAAACACTCCGCCGAGCGTCTCAGAAACAAGTCGAAGAAAATGCCGAGCATGATTTCGCCCAAATACATTTCCTTTCGGCGGACATCAAAAATCTGGAAAATCCAGGTTTGTGTTCCAAGTTCAAAACTCAAGTTTGATGCTCCCAATTCGATCCTCTTGGGCCCATTTTCTGGAAAATTCTTTCAAACATATAGAATAACACGTTTTAAAGCTCAATTTAAGAAATCAAGGCCCAAGGGTGTTTCAATTAAACTCAATTTTCAAACCCATTTCCATGAATACCATTTCAAACATGACATGCATGGATTAAACAGCTCCAAGGCTTCAATTCCTGCTTAATTGAGCTCAATAGTTGGAAAACAAAATGAAAACATGGACTTTGATAGAAACATGAGCATGCATGTACAATCCATTATGAATTCAACTCCAAGATGCACCAATTCAAGTATGCATGCAACAATTCAAGCATAATCCAACCTATTTGCACTAAATCATGGCCTAGCTCTCTAATTGGGCATGAATCATGCAAGATTAAGCTCAAACACTAAAATAAGAAGATGGAATGCTACCTTAGACCTTGAATTATAAGATGACAAGCTCAATGATACAATCTATGCCTCAAATCTTCAAGTTCTTCTAGCAATTTCAACAATTTGAGTCCAATTCTCTCTTATCCCTCACTCTCTCTAGTTTGGTCGGTTGGAATGCAAGAATAGGGCCTTGGAATGTTTTGATCAAGTGTATAGGCTCAAGTGATAATAAATAAAGGTCCACTAGGTGGCTTAAGTGTAATTAAGTCAATCTTGGCATTAAATCAATATTTAATCTAATTTAATCATTTCCAATCATAATTTAGATAATTATACCATTAAATCACACATATTCTACTGATTCCAAAACTCTAAACGGTTCCTAATTCGGCCGCTGATAAGGCCTTCAATTAGCAGTTTAAACATATGAATTCAAACAGATAATCAAATAATCAAACAGATGCAATATGCAATTCAATAGATAAACTTATTCGATTTCAGTTTCGATTTCAATCAGTCCATTCAGTACTTCAGTTAATTCGATTATCAGTCATTATCAGTTCAGTTTAGCAGTAACCAGTAGCTAATTCAGTAGTTTATCGATAATCAGTACGAGGGTTGTTACATGGACTGAGACGCTATGAAAGCGTTGGGAGCTGGACTTCAAGATGAAGTTGCCTACGTATCCCAAACATGGGAATCAAGCCTTACGTAGTTCCGGTTAAGGTACACTCGGGTATTAACCTTCACTTTTAGGCTCTAACTTTTGCCAAGGTGCCCAATGCGGGTTTTCGACCTTGCGAGCTTCTTTTCTTTTCCTCTCTTCATTTTTTTCTTTTGCTTTTTTCTTTTTCATCTTTTTGCATTTTCTTCATTCATTTTTCTTCTTTTCTTTTTTTTTCATTCTTTGCATTTTTTTTTTCTTTTTTTTGTTTTTTGTTTTTTTTTTTCTTTTTTTTGCTCTAACTTTTGCCTGGGTCGCCCTTCCGGGTTTTCAGCCCAGCGAGCCTCTCAAAGGGTAGAAGTGTAGCAAGTCCATGCCAAATGGTTTTGAAATTGAAGCCCTCTGTATTCGGGAGAGTGACTACTGTGTCGATTTGCAGAAGGATCCATCACGGTTGCTTCACGAACTTTTTCTAGTGAGACCTGACCTTCTTGATCTGATTTTGATGCCTCTTGCTCGAGGGTAGCTTCAAATTGGGCCACACGAGCCTTACATGGCGGTTGCGGTTGACTGTTGAACGCTTTGAACGGATTCCAGGCTCGAAACAAATAGATTGAATCTTGAGGCTGAGAGCGATCCTCGGCTGCACAATCTCAAGAGCGATTCCACACAGGTCTTCGCAAGACCGCGCAAAATGTTTTGTTTTTGAAAGTTTTTAAGAAAGCGACCAATCGCTCGTGTTGAAGATAGTGTGAAACCAGTCTGGATTAAGCCAGGGTCCTTCTCAGTACTTACGCTGACAAGCATGATTTCATTCATTAAAAGTTTAGTATGCCTATCTTTCTCTCAAAATGATCAAAGTTTTGCAAAACCCGAGGAATTGCTTCCTCTTCGTTTTTTTTACCACCGCAGCGTTCGAAAAGGGTTTTTGAAAAGCTTAGGTCATTACAATGATTTTCTGGGCACAAGAGAGGAAGTAGAGTGTACTGCCGTTTCGTTCGCCTCCTCTGGCACAACTAACTCACACTGAAAGCAAGCATGAAAATGAGATAGCCATAGCTGTTTCATTCAGATTTGTTGGTATAACTGGCCCCTCGACAGAGACAGACTCAAAAACCAAAAAAAATGGGTAATTACAAGACAAAGCGGTGTCCGAGGCAACAACCCCGGAATCACCTGGCATTCTATACAAAAGGGGGACTGACTCGATACAACAAGACAGACCCTTAAGCAAAAAGACTGACTCAAGACAAAGAGACAGACTCAAAACAAAAGACCGACTCGATACCCAAGCCGAAATTTAAAAAGCTAGTGTTCACAAGATGTTCAAAAATGCATGCCAGACGCCACATCTAAAATATACCAAATGCCGCCCGCTGGTGGTTCACTTTCTGATTACATACTCGCAGTATCTGTGTCCTCAAAATCCAATAACTGGGTGGTAACGGACTTGGCTGAGGTGGGCGGGAGGACAACCTCGTTATCAATCAAATCCTGCACTTCGTGACGGAAGCGGAAGCAATTGTCAGTAGGGTGGCCTGTTTGCTGGTGGTACGCACAGTACTGAGCAGGATCATGTGTGGCAGGGAGATTCTTCGGGAGAGGCCGAGGCTCCAAGGGCTTGAGATGCCCTCTCTCGGTGAGGATTTGAAGTGCCTTGGACAATGGCATGTAAAGAGCATGAAAGACCCTGCGCCCTCGGGGCAGGTACTTCGAAGTCTGGGCATTCTTGCTAGACGCACTAGCGAACGGGTCGGCAGGTGCCACCTTAGATTTTTGATCCTTCCCGGGTACAGGGTTGGGAACGGGAGGAGCTGTTCTGGCATGACGGGGCCTATCCCGGCTTTCTGACTGACTTGAACTACCCTCAGGTGGAGTGGGGAAAGCATCCTCCACAGCTTTTGTCACAACTGCAGATATCTGTTGCTTGTTCATCCCCGCGGCTTTCAAAGCCTCGACTGCCCACAGCAGCTGTTCGATAGGATCGGCATCTGCCTTCATCTTGTCTTTACCTCTGGCCTCAGCTTGATTGAGGGTTTGGGTTGATGTTAACACGTCATTATTATAACTGGAGGCCATCTCCGGTTGACTAAGTTCAATCACGATTCGGCCCAACAGCGGGGGCTCCTGGGGTACAAAGCTCCTGGCGTATGGTGCGGCTGGCGGTGAAGCTGACATTCCGTAGGCGAGATCTGCCACGGATCTCTGGAGATCACCTATCATCCCCATTAGTTCAAAAGTAGTAGGTTCACGAGCCTGATATAGCTAGGGGGCCCAGATCGGGTGCGCAACCGGCGATCTGGGTGGATACGGCATATCGACAGTAGTCTCACTGTGTAGGGTGATTCCTTGATCCAACGCGGCCGTCATGACCACGATCTCTTCTGAATTCTGCGTCATGCTAAGTCCTGCCTCAGCAAGGAGAAGACACTAGCTATTCTGGATCAACTCTCTGAATCTCTGAACTGAAACGGAAAACAAGCAGTATTTCAGCCCCAAACAGATCAAACACGGGTATAGCCGATCAACTGCACTCTACTACTGATCACTGTTTCCCATAATCACTGTTCAAAACTGAACTGATACCCGCAGACATAACTGATTCTCAACAACACTGATACTGGTGCCCTCGGGCCTGATACCCAATCTTGCAAACTGACATGCGCATTCCTGTAGAGATACACTCTAAAAGCACATAGCAAGTAAAGGAGAACCAAAACACCCCTATGTTGGGGTAGGGTTTCCCTGTCCTATTTTTTCAGGAGCTAGGTTTCACTACGCACGCAGCGGTTTCAAACAACCTATATCGGGTAAGCAACCTGTCCTAGTTTGGAATGGTCACTATGAATTTCGATATGCACTGGGTCGAATGGTCAAAAGGGTGCCCCAATAAAACCGGGGTTTGTGTTCTATATCGGCAGAGCCCAAGAATCGTCACCTTATGGTCATGCCTTGACAAGACAAGCCTCCAGCAAACCGCTCAGGAATAGCAGACGGCCAACACGGTGTCCTAGGCGCACCAATGCACATGCAATGCAAAGAAACACATAAGTGTAGTCAAAACAAGATATCATGAGTTCGAGTCAAGCTCTCTAAATCCCTAGCGGAGTTGCCAGAAACTGTAGACGCACCTGTGGGCCACATGCTACAATTCGGACTCCCTTTTTGTTTGTTACGGTTCTTAATCTGAACCAAAGAGTCCAACTCTGGCAAATCGTTTTGAGAAAAAACAGATTTTGAAAAGAAGCGCCAAACATGGACTGCTTTGCCAGATACAGAGTCGCCACCTAAATATTTTTTAATGGGGAAATTTAGAAAACCCTGACTCGGTGCCAAAGGCCACGTGTCCGTCATCACCAAAGTTGTCTTGGCTTGGGAGCTTGGGTACGATCGGGGAAGGTCAGCTATGAGCACCCCCTTTCGCCCGGTCCGAAGACCGGCCGCTACTAACCATGATATCCGCTTTTGAAAACATTATGTATTCTTGTTCCGGTTATTAGCCTAGATTTACTATGTTATGCGCACAGCAAACAAGTATAGACTAGATTGCCTAATTTGGAAACAAGCATTGCATATCCGTTTGTTTTGAAAATGCTTTGGAATTTGCTACTCGCAAGTAAGCTAAAACACGGATTTCAACGAGTTTTTCCAACTCAAACAATCCAACCTTCACCCACAGGCAATCAGGCAGTTTATCTCATATAAGCATTTAGTCACATGGTAATCATGCTGTCATGTTAACATTCACACGCATGCGAGATGCTAAAGCGTAAATACTTACATTGTACTCCATGCCAAAACAATAAACTAGTTAGCAAATATGCATGTCCTAGTTCATGTTAAGTGGCTAATGCAATCACATGCAAGGATGCAGTTAGAGTAGGCTCGGCTAACCCTAAAATGGCATGTGAAATGCTACAATTATCACGTATTCAATTTGGAATTGAAGTACTAATGCAGTTTGTATGATGTACCGAGCCCGGTGCATGCTAGACAAATGCATGGATGCACGCATGCATTGCATGAGGTATGCTAATTTAAACGTGCCCTAATACTAACCATCAAAAGCAGGTAAGTAAAAGGGAAGAAAGAAGTAGGGATTGGAAGATATGCACACACACGCACCCACACTTATTACAGATTCGCCCTCGCTTGGAGGGACCAAAAGAATAATACAAATTAATTAACTACGCAAGGTAATTAAATATTACAAATTGCCTAATTAGCTAACAACTAACTAAACTAGGAAAAACAGTAAACTGCCTCGGGAGGAGAGCCTGATGCAACGCATGCTCGTCTCGCTTCGAATTGCACCGCCATGCATAGTCGCCTCTGTTTTTCTCGCTCTCTTCAAGACTGCCAAAGTCTCAGAGATGCTTCTTCAGATACTGGGGATCACCATCAGCTGAGTAGAATAGCCACCGGTAGCTAGATATGGCCATCGGCTGGAAATGAGGCTATCGGCCACCAATACATTGCCGGTCGGCACTAAATATTGCCGGCCGACCAAGAATGCCTGCAGAACCTGCAAATCACAGCAGCAGAGGGCAGAACCTTGTATGGCAATGCAATCCAAACCATGTATGCACCAACCAAGCCTCTTATCATGTGTACAACTCAAAGGGGCATGGTCCTTGGTTCTTGGACCACCAATCGCGCATTTCCATGCATGATGGCCCAAAGAATCAAGCATGCACTTTCATGTCAAATGAAATGCAATGCACACAATCAAACCAAGGGGCTTCTACCTCCATCATGACTTAGTCAAGAGGTAGAGCATGCATGCCAATGTAATGCAACCCTAAGCATGTTAACTAGGCATGCAACATGGCAATGCAAACAAGCATACAAGCTAGCAAGCATGCAAGACAAATAAAGGGTGGATTTAAACATGAATTAGGCAGCTCTAAATAGGCCCAAAACAGTGGCCAAAATGCTAAGTTCATGAAGGCGAATGCTCATGCAAACACGCATAGATACATGGTTCAAGACTTAAGCATAATGAAGCAACTTTTAAACACATTTAAAAGGGACAAACATGGACTAATGGCATGCAAATGAAGCTTTGAAAATCATGCTATAGGAGGTGCCAAACCAACTAACAAAGCAAGCAAAGCATGCAAAATGGCCAAGAATTCAAAGCAAGCTAATGATGCATTGGACTACACTTAGCAAGGCAAACATGTAATGCATTAAACAACTAAAAACAGATTTTTAGCATGTTAAAACAAGACCAAAAGACCACTTAAATGGCATCTAAATGACTCAAATTCAAAGGCATGCACAATGGTCAAAACATAGGGCATACAAGGCAAGCTTTCAAAGCTTCAAAGAGGCATCCAAGGCAAGCATACAAGCATGTCTTAGGGACTGAAATGACATGTAGGGTGGTTCCAAACCACCAAATCAAAGCAAGTAATGCATGCTACACATTCACATACTTGAGGCTAACAAGCCAAAATACAAAGGGACTATGCAATGCATGTCATGGCCGACCAAAATGGCTAAGGATAGACCTTAAACATGGCAAAATAAGCACAAAAGCTTCACAAAGTCAAGCCTAAAACATGCTAGAACAAAGGCTAACAACCTAAGGCATATTAAGGCAATAACATGGCATTACATGGTAGGTATGCTAAGCATGCATGGTGTACCAAAACCAACACACAACAATGTTATATCATGGCATAATAAGCATGGAAAATAGCCTAGACATGATCAACAAACACTCAAGCATGATGCTCCCTCAAGAGGCCAAAAAGTGCCCTTTTCACGGACAACAAGGAGAGGGGGTGGCCCTTTCCTTCTTGAGACTTCAAGGCACCATCTTCACCACTGAAATCCCTCAAGATTTCGGTGGTGAGGAGGCCCAAGCACCAAAGTCTTGGAGCTCTCCAAAAATGGCACAAAATGGGGCCTCTCAAGGCCTAAGGGTGGTCAAACACCTCCAAACCACAAAACACTCTTAACAAACAATCAAGAGGGCTTAAAAACAGAACTTTTTTGTATTATACACTAAGCACAAAAATAGTTCTAAGATAGGTAGAAAAGCAATGCAAAAATGGGGAATAAAAGGGAAGTTTCTTACCCTTGAAGCCCTCCTTCACAAACAATGTTCCAACAGCCTTCTTTGGCTTAAATCCAGCTCCAAAACACTAAAACAACCCTCCAAGGGTCTCAAGTCCAAGAGATGGTGTGTTAGTGTGTGTTTGTGAGCAAAAGTGGGACAAAACACACACTTATAGAGATAGAATATGTATCAAACCCTAACCCTAGAACTCAAGCTTTACAAAAGCTGTCTAAAAATGTCTAACCCTAATGTCAAGAGAAGAAGCTCTCCTATATAGGCAATTCCCTCTTGTAAGGCTTCCAAAACAAGCCATTCAAGAGGGAAATCCCTCCATACACGTGTATGGAGGGGAATGGGGTGGGTGCCAGCTATCACAGCTGGCACAAAATATCTGCTAAAAGCAGATGAACAGTAGTCGGCTGGCCAAAATTGTCATTTTGACAAAATTGATGGCCGGTCGGCCAAAAAGAGTGCCGGTCGGCCAAATATATGGCCGATGGACACAAACAACAGCCGGTGGCCTCAAGCCACAGCCGGTGATGTGTGGGGATGCCTCACAAGGCATTCCCTGCCCCTCCAAGGCAAAACACAAGTGTTTGGTGCAAAACCAGACACAAAACGGTTGAGTTCGGAGATCCTGAGGCAAGGCGCGTAGCCGAGACCTCCGGGAACTCCAAACGAACACAAACATGGATAATCACCGAGTGTTCCAACGGTGACGTCCAAGTCTTGAGGGCGGTCAAAAATGGGGTGTCTACAGTGTGAATGATGTAATTTCTTTTGATTGGGAATTTTGAAATAAATTACTAAAATTTATTGGGTATTTGATTTTCTTTTGATTATTGATAGAAATTGGTTAGGATTGAATAATTGGAACTTTTGTTTGGGAATTTGAATTGAATTCTTTTTATTGGGAATAAAAAAAAATGTCTTGGCCATTTTATTTTCTTTTGATTATTCATATAAATTGGTCTACATTGAATAATTGAAACTTTTGTTTGGGAATTTAAATTGATTGAATGCTAGAATTGTGAATTCTTTTGATTGGGTATTTTAATTTAATTTTTTTTAACAACAAAAGAGATGGGTTTAACAACTCAAAAAGCATAAGATGCATATCATACTCGGAATAGCCTCACCCTCCTCCCCCCTAAACACACACACACAAAATCACTCTTTAATGCTCCTTTATTCTATTCCTGAACCAAACAAATGTAGGACTAGGTACATTTACTCTTAGGATTCCTTGTCTTGATGCAAATTGCCTCACGGTTTAACAATACCGTATTGTCTCATCTCGGGAACAAATGGTCCCATGTATTCAACATTACTTGTTCTTATCTTAAAACCTCTTGATCTATAGTTTTTTTTCCCCAAAAGGTTTTGGGCATTCATAAATGCCATGTTTATGCTTGAACTGGCACATAATTGTGCACCAATATACTATGTTGTCCCATTTCTCTTCTGGGTTCACAAAGTTATGGAATTCTCATTTAAGATAATATGCCTTTTTAAGTTGGGATTTTGTGGTTTTGATTATTGAGTTCAGATATTTTCAATGTAGTCTTGTGTACAACTCATCCTCCCTAACCAATTGAGGTGCTTATTGTTGTCATTATGTTTCTCTACTTGTACTCATCTTGTTCTTATTTTTTGACTTTATTTTTATTTTTTTCTCTTATGCCAAATGGTAAAGGGTTTGTGGTTTGGTATGCATACTTATATATGGACCAAGCCACCCTTTGGTAGTGCATACTTGTATACATATATTTTCTTATTAGTAATGCATACTTATATTTTTAGATATTGGATTCTCTGATAGCAGGTTAATCTTGTTAAATGCATTGTTTAGAATATTGTGGTGGATATCTCCTTCAATCAATTAGGAGGGCTCTATACACTTTGCTTTCTTGAGCGGGTATGTTACCATCTTCAATGGGACCTAGGTTATTATCCTTCGGGATATAGATTGTCAATGTTTGCTCGGATTGTACAGTTTGGAATGTTCTTATTTCTTACATTTATAGTTATCTACCACTGTGTTTTAGTTACCATCCATTATCCAAGGTCTTTAATATGTTCAATACTTACATTTTTATGCTCATAGCATTGTAGTTTTTTGTTGTTTTTTCAAGAAAAATGTTAGCTGAGTGTAATCTGATTCAATTAATATTGAAGGACACCTGTGTGTGTGTGTGTGTGTGTGTGTGTGTGTCACAAATGAAAATCGAGTGTAGTATTTGAGAGAGTTGCGCCTTAAAGGCACTGTTAGAATCCCTATTCTATTAGTTAATAAGAAAACTAGTCTTGAATTTGAAACTGGAATAAAAATGTTATAATGAACTTATTGTTTGCATTCCCATACTCATTTTAGGGAATACATAGATTTGTATTCCTGGTGTTATTGCTGTTCTAATGAGTAGGTTAGATTCTTTGTAAGGAGTTAAAAAATCCATGGAAATGAAGATTCTAACAATCCACAAGATGTAATTTCCTCCATATATAGGAAGTAATAAGCATATAATATTCTAACAATCCGCAAGATGTAAAATCTGAGTGATGTTGCCATCACTTTCTTTGTTTTCTTCTTTTTATTTTTTTATACTTTTTTTTTTCCTCTTTTCATGGTCATTCTTTTGTCACTATGTTCTAATTTGATGCCAATAGCTCTTGAAATTTGCATTGATTAGTGATGACATAGTTCTTACTTTAATTGCTGCTAGAAAGTCTTGCATATATGTAGAAGAATTTCAGGTGAGTATTTAAGAACAAAAACAGTTATTGACTCAACAAAGTACTAACTAGTTGACAAAAAGCAAAACATCACATGGTCTCTTCATTTTAACTTCATTCATAATGGTCAAAGCTCTTGTGTGAGTTCATATTGAAGAGGTTATTGAAAATCCACATTTGGATTCTTTGCTTAAAACAATTCTGTTAGATGAGAATCCTGGTTCTGAGTTGGATTATTTAATAACTAAAGACCGGGCTGTGCTTCATGATCTTTTTATGCTCACAACTTTCCCATTCTCTAGATGTATATTGATAGGTATGATAATTGTAAATATGTTTATAGCCTTTGAATAATTTCTTTCATAATTTTGTACAACCAATGTATATTTGGTTTCTGTCCCAAACAACTTTGCTGGTTTCCATCAAGAAGGATAGTTGTTGTACTATTTGGTTGTACCTCTCTCTCTCTCTCTCTCTCTCTCTCTCAGTCAGTGGGGGTAGAGGAAGAATTGTTGATTGTAATTTATAAGCTATAAATAGTGCTTTATAAGTTTTGAATATTCCAAACTTAAAACCCGTTCCTTGGTATGGAATCAATTCAAGACCTGTTTGGGAATATACATGTTACTTGTCCTCTTAGCTAGGATATATCATTTTCTTATTTCTTTCTGCCTCATCCCCCATTACAATTGCTAGAGGCAACTCTTAAGCACTACTTGGTGCAGTGTCTGTTGGTAGGTGTCCATTAACCCCATTCTCCACCCCTCATTAAAGTATCCTATGTAAAAATGATGTAAAAGAATTAGCCGCTATGTTGGTTGGTCATAACACTAACTATTTGGTTCAGCCCCTTTCTTATGCTAGGCAAGCCTATGGTAGTAACTTTTCGGGCCTACTCCAAGAATTAGATCATCTTAATTCTTTAGCAGACGCTAAAGGTAATTTTTGGGCTCTTTCTATAAACAAACAAGTGTCCTGTTTAGTCATGCAATAGATTTTTATTATTTCAGATTGAATCGTAAAAAGATCAAGTGCTAAACCCTAAGAAAAAGAAAATCACTTTGGCTGTAGCTGTTCTCAGTATGGTTTCACATTTGAATGTATATATGCATTGACAATTTTGATTTAACATGTTTTATTCATTTCCAGTGAAGTTGGCCAAAGAATCCATGTTTCCTCCCTAGAAAAAAAATATAAGGTTTGAAGATATGAAAAATTACACATTTGGTAAGAAGAATTTTATTCATATCATACTAAAACTTATACAAACTTCAATTTACATATTCACTAAACAAGCTAAGATCATGCAATTGAAGAATTAAAATATGTGTACTCTTTATCTTCAAGTAGGACTTGTGACAATTGACGGAACGTAATTCAGACCCCTAGGTAGAGAGTTAGAGCCAAATACGCCTTAAACTTACTCGAAAAAGAGCTTTCCGGGGGCAAAAATTCAAAACAGCCCCCAAACCACCGTGTGACTCTCACGGACAGCTTCCCCATGACAAATAGGACTTGTGACAACTGACGGAACGTAATTCGGACCCGAAGGTGGAGAGTTAGAGCTGAATACGCCCTAAACTAGTCAAAAAAGGACGTTTCGGGGGAGAAAATTCTAAACAGCCCCCGAACGACCGTGTGACTCTCACGGATAGCTTCCCCATGACAAATAGGACTTGTGACAACTGACGGAACGTAATTCTAAACAGCCCCCGAACCACCGTGTGACTCTCACAGACAGCTTCTCCATGACAAATAGGACTTGTGACAATTGACAGAACGTAATTCGGACCCGTAGGCAGAGACTTAGAGCCGAATACGCCCGCACATTCTCTAAAATTTCATAGGATGCTTCATGTTGCTGCTTTACCATAGCCATTATGTTGCATGCCCACAAAAAAACCACCAAATCTCCTAAATGCACATGGACTAGAGAATTAATTAAGGAGATTGTTGGTTGTAATATATTTATAATGCCAATTTATTTTTGGCATATTCCTATTTATGCTTATGATTGTGCCCTTTGTTACATATCATCTTGCAATAACCAAATTCTTTTCAATTGTTCATACCTCTTCAAGGATATTTGCTAGACTTGGGATTAAAAAAAAAAAAAAATTTGAGTTTACTCTTGAGAAATGGGACTTAGATGTTTCTAATTGTGGGTGTTAGATTTTTAGAGACATCCAACCTAAAATCTACTGTATTGGGGGAATGGGCATTTAAAATATACAAATTGTACTTGGGTAGCTTAGGAAGTGATCTAAGATAAGTCTATAACACTTTCTACAAATGCAGTTCAGTTGCATGTGGAGGTGATAGAGAGATGAACAAGATGAGATAAATATATCTAGGTGAATGTAAAGCAAAATGAATTTTGGAAAAAACTAATTCAAAATCAATTAGTTTTGAGTGAATGGCCTCTAGATTGTACGAGCTGAACTTGAGTTGAGTGACTTAAAGCAATGACAAACAAGGTTTTATACGTGGACTCAAATGAATATAATCTATATTACTAGGGGGATTAGAATAAATACCCCAGAAAGTAAGAGCATGTTAAAAAAAAAAAAAAACCCATTGACCTATGATTCAAGTTGCTTTTTTTTAAGGGTATTACTTGTGTGCTCCTGAAAAAAAGACAGAGAGAGAGAGAATTTGATAAGATACTTCAGTCAATTCTTAAGAGTTAGCGTCGAATACACCCTACACTAAGTCCAAAAAAGGCGTTTCGGGGGTGAAAATTCTAAATAGCCCCCGAACGACCATGTGACTCTCATGGACAGCTTCCCTATGACAAATAGGACTTGTGACAACTGACGGAATGTAGTTCGGACCTATAGGTTGGCAGTTAGAGTCGAATAAGCCCTAAACTTAGTCGAAAAAGGGATTCTGGAGGCGAAAATTCAAAACAGCCACCGAACTACCGTGTGGCACACACGGATAGCTTCGCCGTGACAAATAGGACTTGTGAGAATTGACGGAATGTAATTCAGACCCGTAGGTTGGAAGTTAGCGCCGAAAACGCCCTAAACTTAGTCGAAAAAGGGCGTTTCGGGGGCGAAAATTCAAAACAGCCCCTGAACCACCGTGTGGCTCACATGGATAACTTCTTCATAACATATAGGACTTGTGAGAACTGACGGAACGTAATTCGGACCTATAGGTTGGGCGTTAGAGCCGAAAATGCCCTAAACTTAGTCGAAAAAGGGCGTTTCGGGGGGCAAAAATTCAAAACAGCCCCTGAACCACCATGTGGCTCACACGGATAGCTTCTCCATGACAAATAGGACTTGTGAGAACTGACGGAACGTAATTCGGACCCGTAGGTTGGGAGTTAGAGCTGAATACGCTCTAAACTTAGTCGAAAAATGGCGTTTTGAGGGAGAAAATTCAAAACAGCCCCCAAACCACTGTGTGGCTTACATGGACAGTTCCCCCATGACAAATAGGACTTGTAAGAACTGACAGAACGTAATTCGGACCCGTACGTTGGGAGTTAGAGCCGAATACGCTCTAAACTTAGTCGTAAAAGGGCGTTTTGGGGGAGAAAATTCAAAACAGCCCCCGAATGACTGTGTGGCTCACATGGATAGCTTCGCCATGACAAATAGGACTCGCAAGAACTAACGGAACGTAATTCGGACCCGTAGGATGGGAGTTAGAGCCAAATGTGCCCTAAACTTAGTCAAAAAGGACTTTCCGAGGGCGAAAATTCATAACAACCCCTGAACTGCCGTGTGGCTCACACGGTTAGTTCCCTCATGACAAATAGGACATGTGAGAATTGATGGAATGTAATTCGGATCCGTAGGTTGGGAGTTAGAGCTGAATACGCCCAAAACTTAGTTGAAAAACGGCGTTTCGGGGGCAAAAATTGAAAATAGCCCCCGAACCGCCATGTGGCCATCACGAACAGCTTCCCCATGCTAAATTTGACTTGTGACAACTGATGGAATGTTATTCGGACCCGTAGGTTGGAATTTAGAGCCAAATACGCCCAAAACTTAGTCAAAAAAGGGCATTTTGGGGGCGAAACTTCAAAACTTTAATCGCCATGTGGCTACGATTAACCTTTCCCCATGCCAAATAGGACTTATGACAACTAACAAAATGTTATTCGGACTCGTAGGTTGGGATTTAGAGACGAATACGCCCAAAACTTAGTCGAAAAAGCATGTTTCGGCGGCGAAAATTGAAAACAGCCCCTGAATCGCCGTGTGGCCATCACGAACAGCTTCCCCATGCCAAATTTGACTTGTGACAGCTGACGGAATGTTATTCGGACTTGTAGGTTGGGATTTAGAGCCGAATACGCCCAAAACTTAGTCGGAAAAGGGCGTTTCGGGGGTGAAACTTCAAAACAGCCCCCGAATCGCCGTGTGGCCAACACGAACGGCTTCGCCATGCCAAATAGGACTTATGACAACTGACAGAATGTTATTCGGACTCGTAGGTTGGGATTTAGAGACGAATACACCCAAAACTTAGTCGAAAAACGGCGTTTCGGGGGCGAAAATTGAAAACAGCCCCCGAACCGCTGTGTGGCCAACACGAATAGCTTCCCCATGCCGAATTTGACTTGTGACAACTGACAGAATGTTATTCGGATCCGTAGGTTGGGATTTAGAGTCGAATACGCCCAAAACTTAGTCGAAAAAGGGCGTTTCGGGGGCGAAACTTCAAAACAGCCCCCGAACCTTTGTGTGGCCAACATGAACAGCTTCCCTATGCAAAATAGGACTTGTGACAACTGACGGAATGTTATTCGGACCTGTAGGTTGGGATTTAGACACGAATACGCCCAAAACTTAGTCGAAAAATGGCGTTTCAGGGGCGGAAATTGAAAACATCCCACGAACCACTGTGTGGACGACACGAATAGCTTCCCCATGCCAAATATGACTTGTGACAACTGACGGAATGTTATTCAGACCCGTAGGTTGAGATTTAGAGCCGAATACGCCCAAAACTTAGTCGAAAAAGGGCGTTTCGGGGGCGAAACTTCAAAACAACGCCCGAACCTCCGTCTGACTCTCACAGGCAGCTTCCCATTACAAGTAGGACTTGTGACAACTGACGAAATGTATTGGAGATGTATAGTAATGGAAAATTATGGGAAAAATATTCAGAAACTAATATGAACTCAGTTTACGCCTTGTTATATTATATTAATTTTTTGAACGTACACACGTGTGTTATATTATATTTAAGCATTCATACAAGTATCAAACATGCTCATGGTGTTTCTGAGGCCATGTGCGTCATGAGATATCAAGTATTCTTTCTTTGATGAACCATTTATAGGTGTCTCAACATACATTTTTACATATTTCCTTTTATGATTGAAGTTTATTTTTATTTTTTATTTTTTCTCACATGTTCTAATGTCCTTTCTGAAATGGCACTGACATACATTAATAAGCAGCGATGGTTTTATATCCAATCTAATGATTCAAGTGCCTTTTGCAAAAAAATAATGAGGAAGTTGGTAAAAAAAATACTTTCTATTCACATTGGGCTTTGATATTGGTTTAGCCACAGAATTTGGATACATGTTGCATACAAATAGAAGATTGTTACATTAGCTTTATGTTACTAATGAAAGATTTAGTAATGATTGTTCTACATTTAACAATGTTCCTTATAACAAAAGACTTTAGAAAGACTATAGAATGACTGATAATTGATTCATTGTCACGCCCCAAACCCGCCCCTAAAAGTTTGGGCATGACCTATTCGAATATAGACACTAATCCTGTTATATATATCATATGGGGCCTAAACGGAAGCATTAAATATCAAAATTAGACAATAGAAACAAACTCCATTGAGCTACTACTAATATGCCAGGATCACAACTTCAAAACATGCAAATAAAATCTAAACATACACCTGAATATCGGTTACATACATACATATATATACAGGCCCAGCCCTACAATTGGGCGTATATCAAAATCATTACTGAAAGACAACCCAAGCATAAATCAATAACCTAACAATACTTTACAAAATGCATGGCTTCAGGTGGTGTCTGGACGTATCAAAGCTGACAAGAGAAAGACGAGCCTTAAAGGTTAGGCTTGAACTCCCGGTTGACTACCTACAGAACAGACAGACAAAAGACAAAATGAGCGAACTCAGTGAATAATAGTATATAACTAATGCTGTAACCATGTGATTAGTCTGTTTCTGTAACTTTGTAGGACAACTTTGTCAATTCACAATTCCACAATTGGGTCCTTGGCCTGAGGAGTTCACACATTCACAAAAGAGCCATTGAGTTTCATAGATTCACAATTTATCATATTGGACCTCGGTCCTTTGGATTCACACGTTCACAAGTTCATAAATTCATATTTCACATATTGACCCTTGGCCTCATAGCTTCATAGCTCACAAATGACCCTTGGCTATATTGGTTCATAGTTCACAATTCTTTTGATACCTTCCATAAATTTCACACACTGGCCCTCGGCCTCATAGATTCATATTTCACAAATTCACAAGTTGGCTCTTGGCCTCATAATTTCATAATTCATAAGTTGGCTCTTGGACTCATAATTTCATAATTCACAAGTGAGAGATTCATACTTCACAATTAGCCCTCGGCCCTTTGGTTTCACAAGTTCACAATATTTCACAAAAACATTTTAAACATATTCTTGAACCACGGTACTATTACCCCCGGGTAAGGGCCACAAACCACGGTATTATTACCCCCGAGCAAGGGCCACAAACCACGGTATTATTACCCCCGGGCAAGGGCCACAAACCACGGTATTATTACCCCCGGGCAAGGGCCACATAGGTTCTTTACTTCACATATTATATCTTTCTTACAAATTGTATCTTTCACATATCGGCCATAGGCCTCGTAACTTTCATAGAACGGCTTTAAGCCTCTTAACTTCACATATGTATGGACTCAAGAGGTGGCTCGTACGGATTCTAGAGGTGGCTCCCACCAAGGTGTAGCACTTAGTTCCGTACAGCACTTTGCTCCATACCAGAAACATCAGAACAGATTATCACAGATAAACATATTCTTCCCATTAATCACATAAATAACCAGATATATTATGAGTTTAACAGAACATTGTTGATATTTGTTAGCAAAGGGTGAACACATTTCACAGATTGAACACTTTCAGAAATATGTAGATACCATAGTTCTATACCATAAATCAATGGATCTCGGGACAAACCACAAAGCAGAATAACATCAGATATCATCAGAACTGACTAGTCCCAAGTTAGACAAAGGCATACAGATTCTTTCAATCATTTACATGAATTAACGTAATTAGTTTACGTTTGACAGAATACCAATGGTAATCATTAGCAATACGTA